>CM076398.1:2515843-2543606 GCA_038363315.1 Mugilogobius chulae
TGCGCTCCAATCATGCATGCCTGCTGGGAGTACATTGATCCTACGGCCTTCGCGTAGGGTATGCCAATAGCGAAGCCCGTAGAGGGCGTAGCACATACGACATAGAAATCTTAGTTACCTAATGTAACTGTAGTTCTATGAGTATGTGCGTAGCCCTCTACCTGCAGGCCCAGCAGGCATGTCTTCCACTGTGCTAGAGTTCAAGAAGGGCGAGCGATAGTGGACAGGGCCTTATATACGGCCAGTGGCGGGAACCACTCCCCCATGATTGGAGCGGTACATTGTTTGATCTTCAGGTGCGAGGCGCTGCCTCGAGTGTTAGCCAATAGCGAAGCCCGTAGAGGCTACGCACATACTCATAGAACTACAGTTACATTAGGTAACTAAGATTTATTCAGGTTCCTTTTACTAAGGAGTGGCTTTTGACTTGAGTTGTAAACACAAACTGCTCATATTCAGCAGAAACAGCAACTACAGCTTTAGTAATTGTTGGATTTTGTGACAATTCTTACCTAGTTTCACATCACGTGGGATGGGACAATATACGATATTATCACTAATCGTGATAATTAAGGGCTGCAATTAAATAATCGTGGCGTTTTTTCATAATAGTGATAATCGTACGTGACGATAATCACAATTATAGCTCCAGACATGCACCTGTGGCCTCATGAGAGAATCTAACATCTGACCCTGTGAACTCAGTAAAAGATGTTTTATAGTTAAACAAAGAAAAGGTTCATGTGGGAAAGTTAATTAATCATTCTGAGACAAAGTTAGCAGATTTTTGCTCAACATTGTAAACATTTGTTCACTTTGAATCATTATTGATTGTACTTAGACCAAAATACAATAAGTATTGTTCAAACACATACATATTGTGCACTAATAAATATTTCAGTGACTTTGATTCTGTGCACTTTTACATTTAGTAAATTTTCATGATAATATCGTTAATCGTGATTATTTCAGTCACAATAATCTTGAGTGCAAATTTTAATATTGTCCCAAGCCTACACATCATAAACCTTTTCAGTTCAAAAAGTTTTCATTTTGTATAAAACGTCTTTTTAAGCTTTAGCTTCGACTCCCGCTGCTCACACTGTAACTGCTCTGACTGGTCAGAGCGGTCAGGCGTGAGCTTTCGGCTTCATTCGAATTCACTCGGCTCAGGCTCGTGCCGGTCCTCGCACAAAGAATTATGTGGGAAACACAACAGTGCATGCTCCATAGCCTGTAGCGCACCTAGCAAAAGGCTAAAGCTAACGGCTATTGTAACGGACCAGTGAACAAAAGCCACTGACACACATCTTTGATCACCGGGGCTTGGTTCAATCATATTCCATCTTACAAGCAATTATTGGATTCATTTATAAGTTTATTGTTCTACTTAATTTAGTCAGTTCTTTCTAAAACTCTGAATCATAATTGCAGTGCTGCTCGGAAAAATAGCACTTATAATGTTTCCAAAAGTGTTCTGTGCTTTCAGTTTACATTTGTCTAGAGTAAACCACAGATAGTAACATCAGTCATATATAATATATATATATATATATTTTTAATTTTTCTTTTGTTGTGATGCCAGTACGGAGCAGAACCCATAACCCTTTAGTCCTATTCGCACGGTCTTATATTTACCTAGGGACGTCTGTAAACTTTAAATTACCCCACGACCTCTGAGTTTTTTACAGGCATTCGCACGGACATATACGATGTCTGTAATGTTCTTGTTTTTACAGACTTTCCGGAAACGGCGACAGATGATTTATGGCAACAACTATTTACTTATTCATGAAATGAGCGTTTCTTGTGTTTTTGGTTTGTTTTAACGTGAATCGGCTAACGTTAAACTTACCTGAGCTGCGGCAGCAAATGTAGCTCCTCGTCACGTTGAGGAGTTTCAAAAATCACATCCACAACATCAAATTTCATACGAAAAACAACCGAAGACTCTCTCTTTTAATCCATTTACGGTGATAAAATCCAAACATCCAAACTTTGCAGCGTTCTGTTCACTGTTCTGTCTAAACTTTTCCCCAAACATCCATTTTCTCGACCTTTCGTTGCTACGACAACGAGGTTGTTGTACTTCCGGTTCACGGACTTTTAATCGTAGTTTGATTAATCTTTAGCTATTTAAACGTAGAAAAAAAAGACAATGTCATTTGAAAATAATCCGTAAAGAATAGTAATAATAATTTTGTTCAAATTTGAAGGTAAAATAAGCCGCAGAGTCATTAATAATTTATTTATAAACCGTGGTTTATGGTTGTTATGGCAAAACGAGCGGTGTCATAACACCGCTGATCCTGCAGATGGCGCTACGTGCACAGTCTGTTTGGTTTCACTTTTTTTCACAGCCGCAGATTCTTTAATATTAAGTTGTTAGCGGCAGACTGCTCCGTCTTCTGCAAACTTTATCACTTTGTTAATACGATAGATCTGCTTAGAGCCAAAATAAAAGGCTGCTGTCTTTGTTTTTCACACAAATCCTCCGCCGTGGAAAGGACGAGCTCTGAATCACCGCAGTGTTGGACGACCATAAACTTTCACGGAGTTTTTTGATCAGACAGCGCTGTTTCTTCGGGTTAGTTTTGATCGGCGGACTTCAGCAAACGTTTTTATGGTGTAACGGTGCAGTTTGCGTGTCTGCAGCATTTTGGACAAAACAACTCAGTCTGTAAGGATTATTTTGCCTTTGTTTATCCCCCAAGTCCCTCCTCCAGAGCCGCTGCAGCAGGTATGTAACCCGAGGGTCCCGTGGGTTTTAATCATGGAGCTATTATGGTTTTAATTCGCTTCATGAGTTAATGCAAAAACCTGCGAATAATTAGCTTCAGCCGTTATGCGCATAAACAAACTCCACATCTAGAGAGCGTATAAACTTTTATGCACATTAGAGATTCTAAATGTGATATTTGCCGTTTCCACCTCTCGGGGTCGGACTGATGACGTGACGTGATGTTTTGTTTGGTAGCCGACGACGCGAAGGAGAAATGCTGCATTCATGTTCTCTCGGAAACTGTGAAGTTCCGAGCTCCGACTGAGAAAAACGTATTTGAACGCTGCTCGGGACGGAATTTCAGCTCGCAAACTCGCCCGGAAGTGTTGGAGGCCGAGTTTTCGAATTTGCGTCAAATGACAAGAGCATGGGCAGGACCCACGGCAGGAGCGCATGAGATTGGAGCAGGGCACTGACTCAGAATGACAGGGATTTAGTTTTATATCACACTGAGAGTTCTGCTCCACCAGTAAAACACTTTTAAAATCTTAATGCAGACTAAATGAGTTTACATCAGTGCACCTTTACAGGTAATGTCTGAAATCATTTATTTATCAGCCTTTTACCAACAAGAAAAGACACAGCTCCTCAGTAAGTTCATGAGATACAACAATAAGAGTTTTAACATGACTTTTTCACGAATCTGCAAAGAAAATCAAGATGAAGTTATGTTGGTGTCACTGCTCCACGTGTGTTCCACAAGCTGCTGTCATGAACGCTCTGATTTTGGGAGGTCCGATCGTTACGTAGATACCCCGAGTTTCCCGGGGAACATGAATGCAGCAAAAGCATCAAATAGCTGTACGTTCTCGAGGTCGGACTGATGACGTTTTGTTTTGTTTGCCGACGACCGAAGGGGAAAACATCAACTTGCTGTACGTAAAAATGCTTGCCCGATGCTCAAATACTAATGTTTGGAAACTGTAAACAACCACTGTGCGGTGGTGAGTGAAAGTTTAAATTTAAAGTTACTTTACGTTGTTGTTTTACGTTGTTGTTTTCCCCTTCGTTTGGCGTTGCCACAACACGATGACGCTAGTCCGACCCCGAGAATACGTCTTAATGCACATTAAAAACAAAATGGGTGGAAACGCAATTACAGACATACGCATTCGCACGGCATTAGAATCACATGAGGACGTCTGAGTTTGGCGAATTACAGGAGGTAAAATTCGGGGGAAACTTTACAGACATTTTTACAGACATGGACGATTCGCACGGGGAGTAGAAACTCAGACGACGTCCGGAATTATTACATTTTACATGAGGTCCCTAGGTAAATATAAGGCCGTGCGAATAGGACTTTTGGCTGGAGGGCATGTGTATATTATTTTTGAATGTGATCTTTTTCTTTCTGTACTTCAGAGTGTGTTTTGTGTCTGTTGAGGTTCATCAAAAGTGTCAGTTTAGAGAATAAAGAGCTTTTGTGAGGTTGTATGGAACATGTAACAGCCTGTCCAGACACGTGAGCCGCTTAAGTCTGCTCCTCTGTGTCCTCTGTCACTTCTATCTCTGTCTCTGTCTCTTCTGTCTCTTCTTGTTTGACGTGTTACAACTAGGGATGGAAAATCGATTGAAAACTTAGAAAAACGTTTAAACTCTCCAGCAATCGAATCAAAAGGCCAGAATCGACCAGTTTTGCTCCTGCAGCCACTGATCTATACACACACTATAGTTGTATAATACACACAATAATTCAATAATGGCCACGATGTTTTGAAGAAACAAAGTGTGAACTTGTGCCAGACCTGAGTGAATGTGCTTTATTATGATACGATGGTGGACCTCTACATATGGACACTAAATATGTTTCCTGTTCATCCATCCATCCATCCATCCATCCATTTTCTTCCGCTTTATCCGGGGTCGGGTCGCGGGGGCAGCAGTCTGAGCAAGGACGCCCAGACTTCCCTGTCCATACACACCTCCTCCAGCTCTTCTGGGAGGATCCCGAGGCGTTCCCAGGACAGTCGAGAGACATAGTCCCTCCAGCGTGTCCTGGGTCTTCCCCTTGGCCTCCTCCCAGTGGGACATGCCCGGAACACCTCACCAGGGAGGCGTCCAGGAGGCATCCGGTACAGATGCCCGAGCCACCTCAGCTGGCCCCTCTCGACGTGGAGGAGCAGCGGTTCTACTCCGAGTTCCTCCCGTGTGACTGAGCTTCTCACCCTATCTCTAAGGGAGCGCCCAGCCACCCTGCGGAGGAAACTCATTTCGACCGCTTGTATCCGCGATCTTGTCCTTTCGGTCATTACCCAAAGCTCATGACCATAGGTGAGGGTTGGAACGTAGATTGACCGGTAAATCGAGAGCTTTGCCTTTCGACTCAGCTCCTTCTTCACCACAACGGTTCGATACAGCGACTGCATCACTGCTGACGCTGCACCGATCCGCCTGTCAATCTCACGTTCCGTCCTTCCCTCACTCGTGAACAAGACCCCGAGATACTTGAACTCCTCCACTTGAGTCAAGGACTCTCCACCCACCTGGAGGGGCAAGGCACCTTTTTCCGGTCGAGAACCATGGCCTCGGATTTAGAGGAGCTGATCTTCATCCCAGCCGCTTCACACTCGGCTGCAAACCGTCCCAGTGCATGTTGCAGGTCCTGGTTTGATGGAGCCATCAGAACGACATCATCTGCAAACAGCAGAGATGAAATCCTGTGGTCACCAAACCGGACACCCTCCGGACCGTGACTGAGCCTAGAAATTCTGTCCATAAAAACAATGAACAGAACCGGTGACAAAGGGCAGCCCTGTCGGAGTCCAACATGCACTGGGAACAGGTCTGACTTACTGCCGGCAATGCGAACACAGCTCCTGCTCCGGTCGTACAGAGACCGAACCGCCCTGAGCAAAGGGCCCCGGACCCCATACTCTCGGAGCACTCCCCACAGGACACCACGAGGGACACGGTCAAATGCCTTCTCCAAATCCACAAAGCACATGTGGACTGGTTGGGCAAACTCCCATGAACCCTCGAGCACCCGATGGAGAGTGTAGAGCTGGTCCAGTGTTCCACGGCCGGGACGAAAACCACACTGCTCCTCTTGAATCCGAGGTTCGACTATCGGTCGAAGTCTCCTCTCCAGCACCCTGGAGTAGACCTTACCGGGGAGGCTGAGGAGTGTGATCCCTCTGTAATTGGAACACACCCTCCGGTCCCCCTTCTTAAACAGAGGGACCACCACCCCGGTCTGCCAGTCCAGAGGTACTGTCCCAGTTCGCCACGCGATGTTGCAGAGACGTGTCAGCCAAGACAGTCCCACAACATCCAGAGACTTGAGATACTCAGGACGGATCTCATCCACACCCGGAGCCTTGCCACCGAGGAGCTTTTAACAACCTCAGTGACTTCAGCTTGGGTGATGGGTGAGCCTCCCCCTGAGTCCTCAGTCTCTGCTTCCTCATCGGAAGACGTGGCGGTGGGATTGAGGAGACCCTCAAAGTATTCCTTCCACCGTCCAACAACATCCCCAGTTGAGGTCAGCAGCTCTCCACCTGCACTGTAAACAGTGTTGGTGAAGCACTGCTTCCCCCTCCTGAGGCGTCGGACGGTTTGCCAGAATTTCTTTGAGGCCGACCGATAGTCCTCCTCCATGGCCTCCCCGAACCTCTCCCAGTCCCGAGTTTTTGCCTCCGCGACCGCACGAGCTGCGGCACGCTTGGCCTGCAGATACCTGTCAACTGCCTCGGGAGTACTACAAGCTAACAGGGCTTTGTAGCACTCCTTCTTCAGCCTGACGGCATCCCTTACTTCCGGTGTCCACCACCGGGTTCGGGGATTGCCGCCACGACAGGCACCTGAGACCTTGCGACCACAGCTCTGAGCGGCCGCATTGACAATGGAGGCCGAGAACATGGTCCACTCAGACTCAATGTCCCCAGTCTCCCCCGGGAGCTGGGAGAAGCTCTCCCGGAGGTGTGAGTTGAATACCCCTCTGACAGAGGACTCGGCAAGACGTTCCCAACAGACCCTCATGATACGTTTGGGTCTGCCAAGTCTGTCCGGCTTCCTCCTCTGCCAGCGGATCCAACTCACCACCAGGTGATGATCGGTTGACAGCTCCGCCCCTCTCTTAACCCGAGTGTCCAAAACACGCGGCCGAAGGTCAGATGACACGACGACAAAGTCGATCATCGACCTCCGGCCTAGGGTGTCCTGGTGCCACGTGCACTGATGGACACCCTTGTGCTGGAACATGGTGTTCGTTATGGACAAACTGTGGCTAGCACAGAAGTCCAATAACAGAACACCGCTCGGATTAAGATCGGGGGGGCCATTCCTCCCGATCACCCCTCTCCAAGTGTCACTGGCGTTGCCCACGTGGCATTGAAGTCCCCCAGCAGAACAATGGAGTCCCCGGTGGGTGCACTGTCCAGTACCCCTCCCAGGGACTCCAAGAAGGCCGGGTACTCTGCACTGTTGTTTGGCCCGTAGGCTGCCACAACAGTGAGAGACCTGTCCCCGACCCGAAGGCGCAGGGACGCGACCCTCTCGTCTACTGGGGTGAACTCCAACACATGGCGCTGAGCTGTGGGGCTATGAGCAGGCCCACACCAGCTCGCCGCCTCACACCATGGGCAACCCCAGAGAAATGGAGCGTCCAGCCCCTCTCGAGGGTAATGGTTCCAGAGCCCAAGCTGTGCGTGGAGGTGAGGCCGACTATATCTAGTCGGAAACGCTCAACCTCCCGCACAAGCTCGGGCTCCTTCCCCGCCAGCGAGGTGACATTCCATGTCCCCAGCGCCAGAGACCGTGTGCATGGCCTGGGTCGTCCGGGGACCTCTCCCCGACCGCCGCCCAAAACACACTGCACCCGACCCCTATGGTCCTTCCTGCGGGTGGTGGGCCTGTGGGAAGGTGGCTCCACGTTGCCTTTTCGGGCTGGGCCCGGCCGGGTCCCGTGGGCAAAGACCCGGCCACCAGGCGCTCGCCTGCGAGCTCCCACCCCAGGCCTGGCTCCAGGGTGGGGCCCCGGTGACGCCGATCCGGGCGACGTAACGAGCCTCGTTTTCTTTGTCATCATAGGGTCTTCTGAACCGCACTTTGTCTGGCTCGTCACCTAGGACCTGTTTGCCATGGGAGACCCTACCAGGGGCATAAAGCCCCCGACAACATAGCTCCTAGGATCATCCGAGCACTCAAACCCCTCCACCACGTTAAGGTGGCGGTTCAAGGAGGGGTGTTTCCTGTTCAAATGTTCATTAATAATAAACACTCTGAGCACTAACAACAGTGTTTTAAAGGTCAGTTAATATGGTTTATTTTGTGTCTTTCGAACAGAGGTTTTTTTCAAATGAAGACTTTCGAATAGACCAGCGGTTGTGAACACCCAGAGCGCTCTCTTTGCCTCACTTAAACATTTGCGTTCTGACAGCTTTTCTTTTTTCCTCCTATTCTCACTTTACAGAGGCTGTGTGTGTCTGTGTCATATCAGAGCTTATAGCAGCAGATTGTGTCTTTAAAGAAGCGTTTGCCACATCCAGCGATATTCTACAAAACTAGAGCTTCGTATTGATGCTTCATTTGTTCAAATCTGCCTTATATTGACCCTATTTTGTCCCGCCCACTTGGCTTGGAAATGCACTTCCTGTTTAGCTCTGTTAAGGTAGCTAACGTGTTTGCTTGTCTGTCTTGTGGGGCAATTTTAATTAAATATAATGACAGTTAAAATAAACCCATCGACGGAAATCTACAGGCTAAATGTAGCTAAACAGGAAGTGCATGTCCTAGAAACGTAGGCGGGACAAAATAGGGTCAATAAATACAGTCGGCAACGCATCACTGTTGTTTTCCCCCTGGGCAACTGTTGGTTGCCGAGGGGGAAAACATCTCCTGCCTCACCATAATAAAGAATGGAAAGCTAAACTGTTTACCTCTTTTAAGATGTTTTCTGGCGAATTAAATGTATTTTTAGCACAACTAATTCAAGTCGAGTTACAACCGGGTTTAAACAGAGGTTACTGAGATGTTATGTCAGAAAAGTAAACAAAAAGTTAAAAAAGATGCTAAAAGTCGCCAGGCGGCGCTAGCATCACGTTAGCATTTAGCTCGCAGCTACTGTTAGCATTGCTAGATATATTTACATACTTGGAAGGTTGAATCACTTTATTTATCCCCAGGTCTTCGTGTCTGTATTTGACACAATATATCTCCTAAAGTCCATGTTTGCTGTTGTAGTTTTTGAGCAGTGAATGATAAAGCTGTTGTTCTGATTCACTCCCCATGTTAACTTCAGAGGTCCGTTAGTGGGCGTGGCCTTTGATGCCGACTGTATCTATCCGCGGAGAAAAGGTCCGAAACAAATAGTGAAATAAAACATACAGGATTAGAAACTCGCCGCATCGCGGAAATTGTCAAAGTAATATTTGAAGCTTTTACATTTGTAAAACAGAAAGTCCTGTCCTGACAAAAGTTTGTGGAACAGCAGTGTTTTCTCTGATCACACAGGACAGCATCGTCACACTGAAGCTTCTGAACACTGGTTTACAGGGGCGGAGCTAGAACGCTGGTTTACAGGGGCGGAGCTAAAATGGGGCCCCATGAGAGCTTCTGATTTAAAATGATTTTAAAACATGCTTTATACCTTTTCAGTAATATATAAATACAATTACATCATGTATTAGGAAAAAGAAATTTAAAATATTCAGAATACAGAATATCACATTGAATTTAATAACATTTTCCTGTGGTGTTTGGTGAAGGTTTTATTGTGAATTTCAATGAAATCTAAATAAGCTGTGCACGTCTTATGAAGGTGAAAAAAACACACTATTTAAAGTAAAAAATATGTCAAATTGTCAGGGGTGCCTCGGCTTTGGGCAAGAACGCTCAGGGGTGCCCCAGTGCTGAAAAGTTTGAGAACCTCTGCTTTAGGAGAAAAAAAGTGAATATAGATAACTAACAAAATCAAACAAAATCGAAAACCGTGGCTGCAAAATTGAAAACTGAATCGAATCATGACTTGAGTGAATTGTCCATCTCTAGTTAGGACCAAGGCCCAGGTGGAAGGTGGTAGCTAAAATGGTAAATTATTCAATGACAAAATAAGGTAAAAGTTGTAACAAAAGGTGTCCGAAATTTTGTAGTAATTTTACAAAAGTATTAATATATGAAAAAAAAAATGCTAATATTGAAAAAGACAATAACACATGTAAAAGTTTGTTACTAAAATAAACAAAAGAGACATGTGTGAGTGGCGAGCATGGAACACAAAAATCCAGCCGCCCAGAGGAGCTGAAAGTGAGGCCTTCTATCGCCTTGGGTGTGCGGGGCATAGAAGACCAATCCTGGAGCGTGGAGAGTGGACATCCATCGGCCAGTCCACTCCAACAGCAGGGACATAAAAAGAAATAGAGAACACAGGAGCGACAAACTAAATAACGAGGGCCAGATCCAAAGCCTGTAACATGATGTATTTGTGTTTATGCGCAGGAAGCCCGTCTATTGTGTCTCTGCTCCTCTGCTGCTTTGTCTCTTCTCGTCTGATGTATTGATTGATTGATTAACACCGGGCTCACACTGCCTCCAGATGCAGATGCAGATCCGGATCCGTCTGGGTCCGGTCGTCACTCACACTGCCTCCAGAATATGCATGCGTATGTACAGACTCTGCTGGCCTCGCGAGACCCACGAGTTCACGGGGATTCACGCTCAACTTGAGAGTTTCAGAGAGTTTACGTGATCTCTGGCACATGGATATGTAAACAAGGAACACTTGTGCCGTGTTTTGGGCTTATTTCACGTCACTTCATTTTCTGTTGGATTTTTCGACGCATAATGGGTAAGTACGGGACGTTTATTTACATCCTGTGTGTTCAATAGTCGCGTATATGTCGAGCATTTTGCTGTATTTGTTGTAGTAGCAGAAACGTAATGTTTTTACTTTGAAAACCACCGGATTCTCTTCCCCGCGAGCATTTGGTTTCCTGTTTGTCGTGTCTTGTTTTCACAACTTCACCAAAAAGGGCTCCGGAGTGCTCCGGCAGTCCGGAAAATTTCAATGAAACGGAAACGATACGGACGTACGGAGCAGAGCCGCGCGGCTCGCCGGACCGGACGGATCGCGGTGTGAGAGCCTCTCATTACTTTTCAAGAAACGGAAAGCCTCCGTACGCCGGACCGGAGTACGGACTGGATCCAGTGTGAGACCGGGGTTATTCCTTTCATATGCAACCCTCAAACGGAAAAGGTTTAGGCAGAAGTAAAACATATAATGCCCACGTATCTACAACACAGAGTGAGTCATTTCCAAGACAGCGACATGTCAACAACTTCAACTTGTCTAAGTAGAAAAAAACTTATTACTAAAGAAGAAAAGAAATAAAACAAAACAAACCAGAGGGTCACTACAGGAGCAAATGTCCAGTGCCTCATTCTAGAGCTGCAGAATGATCATATATCAGGGATTTAATCTTTCTTTAAAGGATACAGTTGTATTTGATTCTTTTATTTTTTCATCCAGAGTGTTCCAGACGAACTACACCACGAGTACTAATGCAGAAACTTTTTTATTTGTTATGGCTTTGATTTTTTGAAATGTTCTTATCTTCTGAGATTATACTGACTTTTCTTTTTCTACAAATAGCGTTTGTACAAGAAGGTCGTGTGTGTTTGTCAGCTAAAAAAAAGGATTTGTTGATGCATAAATAAATATATGTATGTGTGTGTTTGTGCGCAGGCAGCCCGTCCCGCTGTGTGACTGCCGTCTGTGTGTCCAGCCTGCTCTTCCTCCTGCTCCAGGCCTTCTTCCAGTTCACCAGCATCACTCTGGAGCCGGACCACAACTGTATGTCCTCTGTGCCCGGGAGCTGCGCCGGCGTTAGCTCCGTGAAGCTAACCGTTTGTGTTTGTGTCGTGTTCAGGTACCTCGTGGCAGAAGGCGCTCTCACAGCTCGGCCTCATCGGGTAAGTGTGTGTGCGGGGCTGGACTGGTCATCAGATCAGAAAGGACTGGGACAAAAGCAGCCCGACCCATGGAAGGGACAACACACACTTCTTATTTAGGTGTATTTGTGGCTGTGTAGTGTCTCTGTAATCACCATCCAACCCGCACAGCTGCTCACGACCCTGCTGCTGTCTGTTTTTGTCTTCTGTGTGCAGTAGAGGCTAAAAGAAGAGCTGCATGGGAAAGTGGCACACACATCATACTAACTAGTTCTGCAGAAAAGCTGGTGGACAGAAGACACGTCCTGGTGCAAAATCAGTTCACGAAAAAGCTAAAAAGTAACCATTCATGGGATCCAAACTTGAAAAAAATTCAAAATGCAATGAAATTCATGCTAAATCATTTATACAGATAATGAATAGTAACAGTGTATTTATATCTCGACACACAGATTAGGCTAGTGTACAAGACAACGTTCCCCAGAAAACCGTCACAATTGTAACATTTTGTGCCCACAGTTTATCTGGTGTCGAGATGAGCTAATCTTTCTTTATAGACTGAAAATGCAGTAGTTCTTCTGCGCATCAGGAGGTGATGTAATTAGGGCACTTGACCCAAGCCGACCCCACCAGGCGACACTGGTAAGGCCACTCCAGATGACCTCACCGTGACCCCACGCAGCCTATAATAACACGGGCATTAACTGACAGGTTTACAAGTTATTCATGTTAATGAAATGGCAAAAAAAGCAACAAGAACCAGCGCACGGGGAAAAGGAGATTCTACAGCTGGACACAAACACAAGGAGGACAGTTCACTTCTATCGGGAGCAGACACTTGGACAGCTGTCCTGTGTGTTCACAGTTGAATAATACTTGTTGTGGAGCTTCAAACTTTATTTTCTTCTGAACACACGAATTACAATGGACTCAAATCAACACCCAGAGAGACTTTGGGAGATTTGTTTTGTGTCTCTGCAACACGCAGGTAAGAAGCACTGGACACTATTGGTGAGGCTTTGTGAGAATGAAACGTGCCTTTGGCTGAAAGACACATTTTTGATGACTGAACAGTCTTCTACAGCTGTAAGTAGCAGCTACTGTGCGTACATATCAGAGATGTCACTGTCTTCACTGACAACTGTTTTTTCCTGTTTACACTGCGATGCATCCACTGAACCAGCCCCTGAGGCCTAGTTTACAAGACAAGAAACCGTCACAGTGGTAAAGTTTGTGCTCACAGTTTCTCTGGTGTCGTGGTGAGCTAATCTTTCTTTACATGGAAACACAGATAGACCGAAAAAGCTGTAGTTCTTATGACGAACACGAGCATAGACAGGTTTACAAGTTATTCAGATCAATAAAATGGTGAAGGAAGCAACAAGGACCAAAAAGCGGGGAAAGGGAAGATCTCAGTTGGACACAAACACAGGAGGACAGCTCACTTTTCCCGGCGCAGACACTTGGACACCTGACTAATCAAATCTTCAGCACCTAATGTAACCATCTTCACTGACAAGTGTTGTTTCCTGTTTACACTGCGGTGCATCCACTGAACCAGCCTCTAAACTCCCTCTTGAATCGTATCCAGAGGAACACTGATTCAACCAACACGGAGCTCGTTGTCGTGTAAAGAGAAAACAATCTGACATCGAAACGTCTTGGATTTGTGAAAAGTCATTGTCGTATAAACTGCCCCTCAGTCAACTCACTTCCTTTTGTTGCTATTCATATTAATTATTTTTAATGAAATATTTGTTGGCCAATACAAATTTTGGTTGACTATAGCAGTGGTTCTCAAAGTGGGGTCCATGTGTAGGAGGTCCTCCAATTGTTTTTGAAACATTGGTCATTTTTCTTCTGATTTACCATCTTAAACATAGAATTTAGGATTGAAAAGAGGATAGCTTTGAATAGAAACAAGTAAACCAGTAAAATGACCAGAGGAAATGAACCATTTATTCAAATTTGATATATAGCTTAGATTAATTTCCAAATTTTACTGCGACACCAGAGTGAAAAGTGACAGGGGGTCCTCGGAAAATTTTTGAGCCGATAAGGGGTCCCTGGACTGAAACAGTTTGAGAACCCCTGGTCTATAGTGCTTCCACAGCAGACACGTGACACCAGCCTGTGCAGAGCAGAGTGACAGAACTACAGCTTTAACATGACCAGACTTCTGAGCTCGTAAATGATTCTAATCCAAAACTGCAGAACATAAAAACACAGAACACGTGTGAGTGGGGCTTATCCTGTGGCTCCAAGAAGGAAAAAAACAAACAAACTTGTCTCACAAAGTTTAGTCCAGGGATTGCTCTTGTTTGTCTATAATTTATATTTCTAGATTCTAGCAAAAACACAAGACTTTTTTGATCATATAATGCAACAAATGAACTTTATGTTCACAACAAAACAAATGCGATTACAGCGATAAAAATAGCCTCAACCAGACTTCAACAAGTCTGCACTGACTCATGATGGTGAAGCTTGAAGAGCATTGGGGTTATTTTATTTTCTGCATATACTGACAGATGAAATAAAGACATAGTGTTTGTTTTGCATTTTAAAAACCATCACATCATTTGTTTGTAAAGTCAAATCAAATCAGTTTATTTTTGTACGTCTCTGAGGACTTCCCAGGATTGTTAATTTAGCAAACATGAATAGTAGAAAATAAAAATAAAACAATACAATTACAAAAGTGCTACATTCTGAGTGACTTTGCTGCAGCTGTGAGAGGCAGGTGTTGAACTCACACTCACACTGACAGCAGCAGACATCAGACACACCAGCGCTGAACTGAACCGGTGATAAACGTGTGTGTGTGTGTGTCTCAGACTGTCCGGCAGCGACGCAGGCTCAGCGGTCAGACACGTGGCTCCAGACCTGGCTGTGCTGCTGGTGGGACTGCTCACATGGAGACTCAGCTCCAGACTGGGACCTGCTGCTCAGGTATCACACTCACCTCTGACCTCTGACCCTTCCTTCTGACCTCTGAACCTCTCCTCCAGGGGCGTAGTATCAAATTCCGGGCCCCAGGTACAAACTTTGGTGATGGGCCCCCTAATGCATGATCTTGTGTTTTATTGATTTAGTTCACTCTAGTTATTTTTCTATTCATTTGGGTTTTATTTCCTTCTGGAATATTCATATACAGGTTACTAAATTAATTTCTACTTTCCTCCCATAAATAGTGTTGCGTTTACGTTTCTTGCATCGAATTTGAATGCTTTATAATGCCACCTTTCAAGATTTTTATCGCCATAATCGACTACAAAACCACTGCATTTACTCAAATAGAAACGAGAAGAAAATTAAATAAAACTCACTCTTTTACATCTTTGTTAACTTGTCTAAATGATGCCAAAAACACACTTAGAAAATCCTTTTTGGGCACATTATAGTGTTGAAGTTGAAGTATTAATTATGGTGTTGAGGTAGTGTTGAAGTTAGGGATGTTCATGGTTAACCGATTAACCGGTTAACTGTGACTAATGCCTTGTTCGAGTGAGACGTCTTTCACCGGTTAACTGACAATTGCTCCAGCAGATGGCGCCAACCTCCCCTGAACAGCTCTGGCGTTTGTTAGAGAAGGAAAAAAGATCGCTAAAACTACAAAAACACTGTTTATCTCAGAAGGACTGAGCAAACTTGCATGACACTGCAGTGTTTATGAACTAATATCAACCATGCAGGATTATTAACTTGGATTTTATGTTGATGAAGAAAACAGACTGGGCTAGCTTGCCTGGGAAACTATCGATGTTTTTACTTGTTCAAGACAAGCTAAGGTAAACAGCTAACGTTAGCATCAACTTTAAAACATGACTCCTTATTTGAGAGTAGTTTTATATAAAACATACAGGTAGTGCAAAAGTGCATTAAAACAGTGTTTATAGAGGCTTCTATTTAGCCGTGTTGTCCCCAGTTTAAAGGCCTGTCGCTGACTCGTTGCTCTAAAGTCACTCTCGTAGCGCTGCTGTGTCTAATTATAACACGTCCAGTGAAAATAACAGCAATAAAAAAGTACCGCGTTAACGTGTTCGGTTAACCGATTATTGACCGCGAAGAGCTCCAACTAACGGTTAAAGAAATTTTTGAAAACGTGCTTCCCTAGTTGAAGTATTATTTATTGATAATATTAAAGTTAATATGCACATTTGTTGAACTGATCATTTGTGTCAAACCCTGGCTGTTTGTTTACTGAAAACTCTTGCTCATATTATTATAATTTTGAGCTATTGTGTTTGTTAATTATTTAGCTAATTAATATCCCTATTTTTTTCAGCCATTTGCTACAATTTATAGGAGAGATGGAGCTCTCTGATCACAAGTACTTACATTTAGAGGAACAATCAATCTATCTCACAAACAAAATGCTTTTGGGGGCCTAGCACCATTTACCCCCCCAGTTCGACACCCCTGCTCTCCTCTGACCTCTGACCCTCTCCTCTGACCTCTGACTTAGAGCTGGGCAGTACTGTATATTGAATTTTAGAGAATATTGTGACTGTTGTTTTGGAGAAATGAATAATCAAGTATTTTGTTGAGCAGACAAAAGGGAATTGAGTGAAAAGTCGTCTGCACTTTTGTGATGAGTTTACCGACATTTCCACATTTATCTCACATTTGCTAACACAAACTGAAATGAGCTAAGACGCTAAGTGCTTGAACTAATGCTGCGTTCACACCGGACAGCGGATTTGCGTCGAAAATTCGCGCGTAAAAGCGGATTTTGACGCAGAACCTTTTCAAAACTGACACCCAAATAGGCGTCCAAAACACCCCAATGCGTGTCAGGGGACAAAAACACACTTTTAACGCCCCAATGAGCTTCTCTGAGGGAGAGAGAGAGGCTGTTGCATTTATAAAAAGTAGTGTACCTGATTACATAACTTTCTCCTCCTCCAGACAGTTGTTTTGCTGTCTCTGTCCTCCTCCAGTGTCACGTCCTACAGCAGGTTTAAACATTTGGAATAGATCCATGTGAGGCTTTGTCAGTCCAGATCAGGTCCATGTTTGTTTTGTGTCGACAGATTTTCAGAGCAACGAACGACCAAGTCTTTGAAAAAAGTCTCAAAAGAAGCGACCTTGGGTTTAAAAAGTGATTAAAAGACTTGAGTAAACAGTCCTCCTTTCCCCTGATGTGAGAGGAGAACAACATGTCACAGGAGTGGAGTCTCTGATTGACTCCCAACACGTCTGAAGATGGATTTTTCCTGCGGCCGCCACAGGTTTGAGCTTCCAATCCGCAAGACGCTGCATTTTCAGATGTCAACGGACGCCCCAAACGCCGACATGCGTTGAACGTTCAAGATGCAGGTTTACATTGACTTAACATTGAAAATGGACGCAAAAACACAAAGATGCTGACTGCTCTGTACACATAAGACTTGTTTGCAGACACACTATGGACAGTTGTTTTGTTTGAAATGTTTGGCTGTTGTGACTAGGGTTGTCAAAAAAATCGACTCCCTGATACTAATCGCTACTTAAATCGGTATCGATACTCGGCTGAACAAGTATCGATATTTTAAGCCCTGAACCCCCCCCCCCCCCCCCCCCTCTTGCTTAGCCCCGCCCCCTTCTTCTCTCAAACTATCAAATACTGTATATATAACCCATATATTACATAAACAACAAATGTGTCTGATAATAGAACAAAGCCCAGTCTTAATGTAAAGGTTCATGAATCAAGTTAATAATAAACAAATAATATATTAAAATACTATTGTTTTAATTATATTATAGAAAAACATAATTTAAAAAATAATAATTAAAAACTAAAAATTCTATCATAAGAAAAAAAATGGCACAGTGGTATCGAAATCGGTATCGAGTATTGAGATTTTTTTTCAAGTATCGAATCGAGTTTGAAATTTTAGTATCGTGACAACACTAGTTGTTAGAGGTACTTTGACGTCACAACGCTGTTACACGACTGTGATTCTTCACGGCTTTGAACAGAAATCACGTCCCATTTTGAGCTGGCGGATCACAACAGGGTCACATACAGCAGCTCTCACACCGCTTCTCTCCTTTTTTTTTTTTTTTTTTTTTTTTATTGTATGTTTCTTTACATTATACATTGGTAAAAATACATACTAGTCCATCAGTACTACATCATTCAATAAAAGAAACAAAACATTACAAACAATCCAAGGCAGGGGTGCTCAATACGTCGATCGCGATCTACCGGTAGCTCTCGGAGGCAGGAGGAGTCGATCGCGAAGCCCTGCCTGGTTATGTGAAGTTTAGTGTCTTTTGTACAAATGAACAGAATAATGCGCTGATGTGATCCACTGTGAGCTACAAAAGCGCGAGTCTTTTTTATGACCGCTCCAGTGGGACAGCTTGGTTTTGAGGTGCTATTATGCATTTTCGCTTGTTCTGCTTTTGACACGGTGCCCGTTCTGCTGCGCGCTCCACATCCAACCGCGGGGGACACGGACGCACGGGCTCCGGAGCCGAGACTCACGAGTATACACGCGCTCCACATCCAACCGCGGGGACACGGAGCGCACGGGGTCCGGAGCCGAGACTCACGAGTATACACGCGCTCCACATCCAACCGTGGGGACACGGAGCGCACGGGGTCCGGAGCCGAGACTCACGAGTATACACGCGCTCCACATCCAACCGTGGGGACACGGAGCGCACGGGGTCCGGAGCCGAGACTCACGAGTATACACGCGCTCCACATCCAACCGTGGGGACACGGAGCGCACGGGGTCCGGAGCCGAGACTCACGTAACACGCACTCTCTGTAATGTTCCGAACTCTAGCAAAGCCACAACACACTCCCCATATCTATACAGCAGTGAAATACAAGCGCCCCAAACCAGACAGACGCAGCTACGACTCCGAGCGCTCCTCAACCAACAGCGGAGAAACAAAGCTCACGCGCTTTAAAGCGGACACACAGAGCTCACACTTTCTGCAGCCAACAGCGGAGACACCGAGAACACTTACTTGAAACAGGGACAAAGGAAAGCCGCGGGAGGAAACAGGTAGAGCCAGAACAAATCCTCACGAGTTTCTTTTTGATGTGAGCCAAAGCTGAGTTTCCCAAAAGTCTCAAGCCCCGCCCCTGAGCGTTACCATGGTGATCAAAACCAGAGTTATTAGACACAATCGAGGTTAGAATGAAGTTAAACACTAGAAAGCAACTAGATTAATAATTAGCTACATTGTTTTCTTCCAGATTATTTTACAGGTTTAAAAATCCTACATGTTAATTCTTCTAATGAATGTACTCAAGTAAAATTAAGTTATTGTATTATACAACTGATGTTTAATTAAAAAAACAAAATCTTATAATAAAATCTTATAATTTTAATTAATGAATAATCGATAGGTAGATCTTTGGGCCTTGCCTCAACTAAAAGTAGATCGCGAGCTGGAAAAGTGTGAGCACCCCTGATCCAAGGGGTCTGCTCTTAAGTGATTTCAATATGGAATTTTTCAAGCAATGAACTTGTTTTTGTTAGTTTCTTGTTGTATATTTTTAATTTTTCAATAGAGGCCAGATACATTTTTAAGTCTGTCATTTTAAAATTATGCCAAGAGGGTAATTTTTCACTCCATTTCATTTTATGAATATAATATTTTGCTAAAATTATGAATAAATTTGTTATAAAAATCTCGTTTGGGGAAAATGCATGGTTATGAAATATAAGCAATTTTTGACTTTTTGATATTATAACATTTTTTTGGAAAATTTCTGTAAGATAATTTTGTAAATCTGACCAGTTGAACATTCAACAAACACATGTTCAATGCTTTCACCATCACACTGACAAAAAGAACATTTGTTACATACATTTGGAAGAAAGCGACAAATTTGATCCTTGACCGGGTAAAATCTATGAATAATTTTAAATAACACTCTTTTATCTTATTTGTTAAGACATATTTGTAGGGTAACAAAAAAATGTTATTCCATTGTTTTTTACTTAAAGGTGCACTGCGCAACTTTTTGGCCAAAAATAAACTTTAATAAATGCATCTTTTTGTCATTTAAATGCCTTTGTTATACTAAATAAATAATAAAAATCTGCGTTTTTGCTTTGAGCGGGCTTGCATGGCCACAAAATAGTCTATTATTCGGCTTGGAGGAGGAGCCCGAACACGTTGGTTTCTACAGAAAAATTGTTCCTTTAGCTGATTTTTTTCATATTATGGCATAAAATGTATTCATCTCCATTGAAAAAGTCCCAAAGTATAGTTTTAACTTTCTAGTTTTACTGAAATGTGTAGATGACTTTTCACCTCCAGAAAGTTGCACAGTGCACCTTTAAAGGAGCCCATCTGTGTTTACATACAGGATTTGAAAATTCAATCAAATTATTTCTAATTACATTGTTTGTGCATTTTTTATCCAGTAAATTTATTCCTCCAATCAAAATAGAATGGTTAACAAAATTCACATCCACAACTAAAGTTTTCGCTAAAGATTTCAAACTGTGTGGAATTGACTTTACAACCATTTCAAACTCTCCTTCTGGTATTTGAGCATTATAATTATCTGAGAAACTTTTAAAATCATATAATTCACCATTTCTATCTAATAGTTGTTTCACACTAATCAAGTCTGCATCAATCCAATTTTGTAAATATAAAGATTTGTTACCGCTTCTCTCCTCCGCCTGTGAGAGACGTTCACCCGGGCGGCAGAAGCTCTGTGCGCACCGCTCCATGTCTGCTCCTCCGTTCGGTCTCAGCGCACACACACACACCAAGGAAAAGTTCTGTCACAGAGGGAGAGTCTGTGTGACCGCAGACAGTGTCACTACAAGCAGCTGTCAATCATCTGCTCGAGCTGCAGTGAGAGCGCGGCGGTTATGATACACTTACATGATGCGTAAATGAATGTTACTTAGATCTCACTGAATTAATATTGTTTAAATATCATTATCGAAATACGTGAACAAAAAAAAAAATAGTCATTTTTTGTCAGTATCATACAGCCCTACTCTGACGTCAAACCCTTCTGTCCTGGTCTCTCTCCAGGCTCCAGCAGCAGCAGGATGTCTGAGAGTTTGAACCTGGTTAGCACAGACTCAGTGATCTGTTCTCATTAGTGCTGCTGCTTCTGTCTGATGGATACACGAGGCTCTACTGTCTGTGTTCAGTCTGAGTTCAGTCTCCGCTCAGTACGCTCCGGATTCAGGCTTTTACCCGACCGTTCACTCTCTCCGAGCAGAGTAGTTCAACGTTAAACCTGAAACATGTCACTCCTCTGAAGCAACAATGTTAAAGCGTCTGACACGAGGTTGTGCCAAATATTCACAGGACTACTAGATTTGTTTCTACAGCGGTAATAACTAATGCCGCAGTCTGTTTTTATCGCCAGTAATAACCACATCTAAACCTGGAGAAACTCGGCATTAAACCAGATCTAAACCACGACCGAAAAAGGTCTAAAGCAGAACTATACCAGGACCGAAATAGGACCAAATCAATCAAAGGGATGATGAGTGAATAAATGCTTGGATTAAGTTATTTATCTTAAAATTTGATTTGCCAACAGAACAAGAGTAAAAGATTGTTGGACTGTTTTGCTTTCACTGGAATGACAAAATGACAAAAAAAAAAAAAAAAAAAAAAAAGCAACTTGACTTGAAACGAGAATACACTGAATCTTATTTTCAGACAGAAAAAGATAATAAACTATTAGTAGCACTAATTGACACATGAACACATTTTAAGTTGGCCACTTTTTCCTGAGTAATAACCCAGATTTGTATCAAAGGGCCCTCTCACTTTTCTTTAAAAATTCCATTTTGTTGAGTGTCTGAAAAATGAAGCACCTGGAAATGTTAAATATAAAAATCCCATTGTGTCCCTTTTATTTAGAGCAAAATCAGCCTCTGATGATCCAGACTCAGATTTCAGCTCTAAGCCTCCAAAGAAAAAAAAGTCCTCAAACATTCAAAAAATTTAATAGGACTTTTGCATTGGCTCCGCCTACATTTTTTTTGAGTAATTTTGGTCCTAAAACTCATTTTGACTCAGTGACCTTCAGCTTTTACAGAGGAATTGTCAAAACCCCAAAATCTGCCAAATCTAGAGTCATTTATGTCTTTACCAATCCTTAGATCTAACAAAAAAAATGTTGGCGGATTTTAGATTTTGTTTTCTTTTGTTTGGAGAAAGTTCTCACTTCTGATGAGCCTGTTGGAATCAGAAGTAAAAACTACAGAGACACAGATTTAAACAGACCCCAGACATTTGTCTGAGCTCCAAAGGATCAGGAACTGTTTTAGTTTGAATTTTTACAGATTTTAGTCAGACGTGTGAGGGGAAAAAGGCCGGAATGAGAAGGGGTTAACCAGCGGTCAAAGTCAACTCTGAGTTTCAAACAGAAACCACCCTGTAATGCACTCTTTATGGTTCTCACAATCAGTCAAGTCTGTCTTCAGCCCATGATGGACTCACATCAGGATGGAACTCGTTTTCTAAGACATTTTCTAAAGTTAAAATGTTGCGTTTCTTTTTTCCTTGAGTGTAGACTTTGTAATATTTAGAAAGTGAATTAGGGGCCAGATCCGATTTTGGAGGGCCGGTTTGGCACCCGGGCCCTAAGTTGAATTTGCCTGGAAAATCCAGACGATATATTAAAAATATATCGTCTGGTCACTGTGTCCTTCTTTCGGAGTTCTGTAGCTGTGATTGACAGATGAATTAGCCAATCAGAGACACGCATCATCCGCTGTGTAAAATCCAACATGGCTGCTCCCGACGAAAAAATACATGAAAAAAATATCAGTTGGAACTGAAAAACATCACTGCAGAAATTTCTGCAGAATCAATGAGTGAAGCATAAACGATTTTAATGTGAGGTGAGTGAAGTTAGATTTTGGTCTAAATGACAGACGACCAATCAGCTCTTTTGTTTCATTTGCGTCACACTAATAAGCTAACCTGATTGAACGGTACGATGTGGATTTGGTCTGAAACGCAGGCAGAGGGCGTGGTGACCAGACCCACTCTTCGCAGGATGCTGAAGTGTGGGTTCTGGATCCCAGGCAAAAGTTGAATAGGCCTGCTCGATACAAAACACACATATACTGTATATCACATGTGTCAAACTCAAGGCCCGGGGGCCAGATGCGGCCCTCCAACTCATTTCATGTGGCCCTCAAGGTCTCATAAGGTTTACTTTAATTTTATATTAGTGCCAGAAGTAATGTCTTAACCTAATGAAATAACTGGTCTATAACTTAAAGAGTAAAAGTCATATTTCAGACTAATGCAGATGTATATTAAGTAGGGATGGGACGAGATCTCGTGCCGCGAGATCTCACGAGATCAAACTGTCCTGATACTGTGCGCACACGTACTGAACTGTCTCGTGAGATTTTTCTATGGTCATGAAATTAAGTTTTGTATCTTTGAGCAGCTGTAGTAAATATTCTCCTCCACACACAGACTTGTAGCGACTTATTCTGACAGAAAACTGTCTAAACTCTGTCTCAGTTTTCATTTCGTAAAGATAGGACCAATATTGACAGAGATAATTAGTCCTAAACATTGTAAAAGTTAGCGCGAAAAATATATAATGGTCAAATATACGCGCGGACATCGCGGGAACAGCTCAGTGTTTTTCACTTAAACATAGTTTAAAATAGATCCACAAAGACATATTTTGGCCTATATCATCATTATAACTGTAAAAAGTAGGAAAGTCTCCTCATGTGTGTGTGTCTGGTACTGTCAGCAGCGCAGCGCTGTGAAGCAGGAGAAAGTCTCCTCATGTGTGTGTGTCTGGTACTGTCAGCAGCAGCAGTGCTGTGAAGCAGGGTAAAGGGGGCGGAGCCTGAGCTACACACGGAGGAGTGGATCAATTTCAGTCAAAGCACAGATCGTTCAAATAATAAAAATCCAAGGTGATACACATAATGAAAGGTAAAGCTAAACTTAAAGAATATAAACTAACAATAATAAATAATACAAATCAAATTTTGTAATGTGCCTTGTTTAAATTCTAAATTGAAACAATTAATGCAAATTATTTCAAAATCTTGTCTCGTCTCGATCTCGTGGACCCAATCTCGTGGCTCGTCTCGTCTCGTGAAAATTCTGTCTCGTCCCATCCCTAATATTAAGTTGTTGTCACTTCAATAAATATACATTAAAGTTGGGGTAGCTAACTTTTTAGATGTAAATAAGTCAACTTTATGTTTTCCACCAAAAAGTGATCTGAAAAATGCAGCACTTTTTTGAAAAAAAAATTAGCCCACAGAGTACTCTCTCAATTGACCAATAAAGAATTTTAGTTCTAATCAGGAGCTGAATGCAGCGTTCTGATTGGCTGAGCTTGGGTGGTCCTCTCTAGTTTCACTTTAAATAAGAAAAAAGAGGATTTTAAGTAAATATTGCAACCAAAACTTAATACATATTGATATTAAAAATGCGTTTAAGGGTTTTGGAGAGAAAGTTGTCAGATTTAAAACCTAAATAGTGTTTGCAGTGTGAAACTCACCTACCCCACCTTTAATCTAATACAACTTTTATAGTATGTCAAAGGTTAATTTCAGAAAAACCGGCCCTTGGAGGACAACCCAATGCCAACGTGGCCCTTAGTCAAAATGAGCTTGACACCCCTGCTGTATATGCTTTTCTTTTTCTTTTCTCACTGTCAAAATAAACGTTGCTTGGTCAATGAGATTTAACAAATGATCTATGACGATGATGATGATGATGATGATGATGATGTTTCTAATCAGTTTATTGACAACATTTGAGTTGATCAGAAACACAGTCTGCAGAGGTATTTGAGTATTCTACATTTGAGGCAAACTGCAGAAAGTAGAAAACGTCTGGAACACATAACAGCGTCTGTTGGTTTAAAGATGATCATTGTTTGAATCATGTAACCTCCTGTTTTGATCCTAAAGACATGATTTCATTGTAGTGGCTCAGATTCTTTCACCAAAAAGTAGAACAGAGGAAAACAACACTGACACGAGGATAGATTTGGAAAAAAAGGACGTTTTCTCCAGGTCGTCAAACACTGAAATCTAATGAAGAGAACAGGGCTGGAGCTGAAAGAGTTCATGTGGATTGAGAAGTCATTGTGTTCTTGTATCTCACTGACAGGACCTGGACCAGGAGCAGGACCAGGACCAGGACCGGGACCGGGACCGGGACTCGGCTCTGGAACCTTTGGACACGAGCTCAGGACCAGAGGAGAGTCCAAACCGGGTCTGGGCGGAGCTGGAGTCACTGCTCAGACAGATTAAAGACGTGGCAGCCAACATGACGTCCACCGGGGGCCAGGTCCTGCTCACGGCGCTGCTGGGACTCACAGGTCAGAGGTCACAGCTCAAACACATCCACAGTCAGTAGTAGATGTGCATCAACTTTTTGCTTTTATGTCTGTTTTTTATCTACAATCAAACACAACCAGTTCTGTAAACTCAACCGTGACTTGTAACGAGGCTCTACGTTTTCTAAGCGTGGTTGATAAGTTTGTAGCAGCGACGTTCTCTACTCGAGGTGCCGATACCGATACCAATATTTAAACATTTTGTCCGCGGATGTTGGTATCAGTGGCTGATTTTCTAGACCGATTTAAAAAGCAGAGCCAACCAAACCAAAAATAAAACAACCTAAACTATTCTTCACCTGGTACATGTGCGTCTCAAGAAAAAAGCATTTCATAACATCATGAAAGATTAAGGTTAAGGTTAAGGTACACTTTATTGTCCCCGTAGGGAAATTTGTCCTCTGCATTTGACCCATCCTTCAATGCCTCTGGGGCATCTCCTCAGGAGCAGTGATCCTGCAGTGCAGCGCTCGGGACCCATCTCAGATGTTATTGCTAGGCTTGGTCAGGACTACCATAGCTGGAGGATATTACCTATCATGCATGTTATTGGTTGGTGGGGAAACCGGAGTGCCCGGAGGAAACCCACCCAGACACGGGGAGAAACATGCACTCCACACAGAAAGGCCCGAGCCGGGAAATGCGAACCCGCGACTTCTTGGCTGTGAGGCAAGAGCGCTATCCGCTCAGCCACCGTGCCGCCTCTTTTGCCGCCTAAAGATATTCATATTGTTCATATTGACATTATTACAGTTTTTCTCAGTTGGTTTGGCTCATTTCTCAGAAATCAAGATGACGAAATCACATGGAAAAATCTCCAAACCAACTTGCAGTTATTCACAACAGAATAGTATTTCTCATTGCTTTCATCAGATTGTCCAAGTCTCAAGTGTCTCAGAGCATCTGTACAAGTGTCCCACAGACAGAACAATGAGCCCAAATAAAAAGATCTTACTGATCTAAACTGAAGAGTCTGATTTCATCTACGGTTGTTCTCAATCACAACAATGTCAACCTCAATGTGCACAAGACAAGCAGTTATTGATTTCGAATTATCTTTGTGACCGATCTCAAAGAGTCCAAAGTGTGATGACCAGTGTTCAGATGAGTATCCTGTTTATTCGAGGTGTTCCACAAGGTCTATTTTAGGCCCTTTTGTTTACTCTTTATATAAACAATGTGGGACAGAATGTAAATGATGAAATTGTCATTTTTATGCTGATGACATGATCATTTATTCTTTTGCATCTTCACTCACTGAAGCCACTGTCAATTTGCAAAATGCATTTAACGTTGTTTGCCATAGTTTTCTGAATTAAAGCTCTCTCTTAATGCCAACAAAAACAAAGTTGATGCTGTTTAGTAGAAGTAGAGCTACACAGAATGTCCCTTCAGTTTTTTACACCTGACGGCTCAGTTATTGAAGTTGTGAATACTTTTAAATACTTGGGTGTCATAATTGATGATGGATTGTCTTTTAAACCACATTTGAATCTCTTGTCAAAAGCTTGCGTTTGAAATTAGGTTTTTATTTCAGAACAAGCTGTCATTTTCTTTCAATTCCAGAAAGAGACTTGTGCTGCAACATTCCTTCCTGTGTTGGACTATGGAGACCTTTTGTATAGGCATGCTCCAGCCCAAGCTCTGCGTTCACTGGATTCAGTGTTTCACGCCTCTTTGCGCTTTATAACAAACTGTGGTGCACGGACCCATCACTGTGACTTGTACTCTCGTGTTGGATGGCCTGCTTTAGCCACGCGACGGCTCACACACTGGTACAGGTTTATATACAAAGGACTTGTTGGTCTACTTCCTTCAGACCTGAGTGTGTATCTTCAGACCTGAGTGGTATCTTCAGACCTGAGTGTGTATCTTCAGACCTGAGTGTGTATCTTCAGACCTGAGTGTGTATCTATAGACCTGAGTGTGTATCTATAGACCTGAGTGTGTATCTTCAGACCTGATGTGTATCTTCAGACCTGAGTGTGTATCTTCAGACCTGAGTGTGTATCAGACCGAGTGTGTATCTTCAGACCTGAGTGTGTATCTTCAGACCTGAGTGTGTATCTTCAGACCTGGTGTGTATCTTCAGACCTGAGTGTGTATCTATAGACCTGAGTGTGTAATCTATAGACCTGAGTGTGTATCTTCAGACCTGAGTGTGTATCTTCAGACCGAGTGTGTATCTTCAGACCTGAGTGTGTATTCTTCAGACCTGAGTGTGTATCTTCAGACCTGATGTCTATCAGACCTGAGTGTGTATCTATAGACCTGAGTGTGTATCTTCAGACCTGAGTGTGTATCTTCAGACCGAGTGTGTATCTTCAGTCCTGAGTGTGTATCTTCAGAACCTGAGTGTGTATCTATAGACCTGAGTGTGTATCTTCAGACCTGAGTGTGTATCAGACTGAGTGTGTATCAGACCTGAGTGTGTATCTTCAACCTGAGTGTGTATCTATAGACCTGAGTGTGTATCTATAGACCTGAGTGTGTATCTTCAGACCGAGTGTGTATCTTCATACCTGAGTGTGTATCTTCATACCTGAGTGTGTATCTTCATACCTGAGTGTGTATCTTCAGACTGAGTGTGTATCTTCAGACCTGAGTGTGTATCTTCAGACCGATGTGTATCTTTCAGACCCGAGTGTGTATTCAGACCGAGTGTGTATCTTCAGACCTGAGTGTGTATCTTCAGACCTGAGTGTGTATCTTCAGACCTGAGTGTGTTCTTCAGACCTGAGTGTGTTCTTCAGACCTGA
>CM076398.1:2545636-2696688 GCA_038363315.1 Mugilogobius chulae
CTGAGTGTGTATTCTTCAGACCTGAAGTGTGTTATCTCGTAGGTATCTTCAGACCGAGTGTGTATCTTCAGACCCGAGTGTGTATCTTCAGACCCGAGTGTGTATCTTCAGACCTGAAGTGTGTATCTTCAGACCTGAGTGTGTATCTTCAAGACCTGAGTGTGTATCTTCAGAACCTGAAGTGTGTATCTTCAGATCTGAGTGTGTTATTATACCTGAAGTGTGTATCTTCAGACCCGAGTGTGTATCTTCAGACCCGAGTGTGTATCTTCAGACGAGTGTGTATCTTCGACCCGAGGTGTATCTTCAGACCCGAAGTGTGTATCTTCAGACCTGTGAGTGTAGTATCTTTCAGACCTGAGTGTGTATCTTCAGACCTGAGTGTGTATCTTCAGACCCGAGTGTGTATTTCAGCCCGAGTGTGTACTTCAGACCGAGTGTGTATCT
Organism: Mugilogobius chulae; assembly: GCA_038363315.1. Taxonomy (NCBI): domain Eukaryota; kingdom Metazoa; phylum Chordata; class Actinopteri; order Gobiiformes; family Gobiidae; genus Mugilogobius; species Mugilogobius chulae. The sequence continues at coordinate 2,546,084 of CM076398.1, forward strand.
TCAGACCCGAGTGTGTATCTTCAGACCCGAGTGTGTATCTTCAGACCGAGTGTGTATCTTCAGACCTGTGTGTGTATCTTCAGAGCTGAGTGTGTATCTTCAGATGAGTGTGTATCTTCTAGAGACCCGAGTGTGTATCTTCAGACCCGAGTGTGTATCTTTAGACCTGAGTGTGTATCTTCAGACCTGAGTGTGTATTTCAGACCTGTGTGTATCTTCAGACCTGAGTGTGTATCTTCAGACCTGAGTGTTGTATCTCAGACCTGAGTGTGTATCTTCTTCTGAGTGTGTATACCTGAGTGTGTACTCTCATACCTGAGTGTATTTCAACTGAGGTGTTAGGAGGTGTGTATCTTCAGACTGAGTGTGTATCTTCATACCTGAGTGTGTATCTTCAGCGTAGGCCTGATGACCTCATCAGTTGCGTTCTCAGATGTCTACACATTGATTGTTCCCAATGTTAGGACAGAAAAGGCAAAATGTCTTTTCAGTACTGTGCTCCCACAGATTGGAATTTTCTACAGAGAGTTTTTAAGCTCCAAACTCTTGTCTCTATGGCTAGTTTTGACTCTCTTCTGAAAGACCTGGAAATGCAGTCATTAACCTGTAACTGTTTTTAACTGTTTTTAATTATGTCTTTTTATTTGTTTTAAAATGTTTTGTGTTGTGTTGTGGAGCCTCTTGGCCAGGACTCCCTTGTAAAAGAGATCTTCGAATCTCAATGGGACTTTCCTGGTTAAATAAAGGTTAAATAAAATAAAATAAAATAAAATTCATTCTGTCCTGACAGTTTAGATGAGAAAGACTTGTAGTTTTAAAGTTTATATGAACAGTTTTGGGAAACGATAAGTTTTTACCAGTGAGCTGTAAAGTTACAGAGAATTGTAACATTGGATACACCATTACAATGTGTTGCTGTGATTGGTCAAGATTAAGATAAGATCAAGAGAGTTTATTTGTCATATGCAAGTTCAACAGAAGGTCAACAATGCAATGAAATGCTTTGGATCAGAAGAACCGTTGACTCCGTTAATAAAAACCTCAAAGGGTAAAAAAAGTTATAAATAAAACAATAAGAGTGAGTCGACTCGGAGCTCCGATTGGTGCTACCTGATGACATACAGTATATGGTCATTGGTTACACCCAATCAGCTCAATGTATTTCTCTAAACGTCCCACCTTTTCCCAAACTCTTTCAGTGAGTCATGTTCAGATGGAGACTGTGGAAGAACTCAGATCAGAGTTCAACACAGATCCATCTGACGTGAGCCTGATATGAACAAACTGTAATTTGAACATCTTATCTCACGCAGTGCACCTTTAAAGTGAATCAGAAACATAAAAACATGTTTGTATCAGTGAAACTGTGCTGTAGTTTACTCCCTCTCAGTAAAAGTGTATTACAGACGTTTCATCATCAGGGCTTCATGTGAGTCATTTTTGTTCATTTCCCATGAGAAAGGTTTGAGCTGGAGTCTGCAGAAAAAACACCAGGCAACACGGGTCAAAGTTTCACAAACACAGCAGTTTATTCAAGTCTGATTAAACTGAACCACAACAAGAACCAGACGACAGAAGGATTATGAGAGCAGAATCGTCAGACACAGGAGGAGAGACTGTCAGCGTAAGCAGCTGCTCTTTTACAACAGAAAGGCACAGATGTTGATTCTTCTTTTTGTGGAGGTGAGCCTCTCTGACTACGTTCGATATCATAATGAAGTGCCTCACCTGTCAAGCTCCACAACACTTTTTATTTGACGAAATTTGATCTAATAGCCGCGGAGAAACGTGCATAAACTCCTGCTGAAAAAGACGTTTTAGCGATGCGAACCGGCACCGCGAGCGTAACCGCGGCAACACGCACAAGAAAACACACGCAGCAAACACGCGGCGACACGCACGTGGATTCATCAGTAGCTAATCGTCATCAATACAAACGTGTGTTGAGACGTCCTGACAGAGGCTCACTTCTGTAGTGTTTGTGAAACAGACTGAAAGTGTGAAGAGCACAAGAGCAGACACACACACCAGACTGGAAAATGAACCTATGGAAATATAAGGTTTTTACTGTTGAAATGTGACGTGAAAACCTCTAAAATGCTCCAGAATACAGTAAATAGCCTGCAATTTGGTCAAAATTTCCTGATGAGGACATGTGACCCTGGTTAAACACTTTTATTTACTTTTTTCATTACATAGAGAGAGTATTGTAAAATGCATTATAGGCTAAAATAATACCGTTATTATAGTGTAGGCTCTATATTGGAGGTACAACGTAATAATTTTATTTATATTGAAAATATCAGTCAGGCCAAAATTTTAATTCACGGCCCTCGACCCATTTGCCTCCGATCATTTCGGCCCCAGCTCCATTTGAGTTTGAGACCCCTGGGTTAAGCAAAACAAGGCTCTGTTCTGGGATCCAGTAAGAGTGCCATTTTATAAAGTAATTTACTGTTTGTATAGAAGAGTTTTCAAATGTCATATTTAGTTTATGATAATTAAAATATTAAAGCTCTCCTTAAAAACATCCACTCAACATTACTGTTCTTGATAAAAGTGGTTATAGGAACAAAGAGAAAAATAATACTGGACGCTCTAGACCAGGGGAGCTGACTGGTCTGAGGTTAAGAGTCAAAATGTTCAGCCACATCATGAGTTACTTACTGTCCCACCAGGGTGGCAAAATCATGTATATTTCATTTGAATTTACAACACAGACTCTTAGATCCATTAGCCTTTTCAATATAACAATGTTTTGATGTAACTCAGGGGGTCTGTGGGCCTCCCTCAGGAGAATTTCAAAGATTCTAAACAATTTCCTGTATGTTTATAGTTTAAAAGACATGAGACAATTAACAAAGGTCTTTATGGGGGGCCCCCAGATTTAGGGGGCCCAACTCCAGATGCCCCCCTTAGCTCCGCCCCTGTAAAACTGGGCTTTAGTAGCGCTGGTCAGACTCAGGACTGTCCTGTGTGATCTATCTATCTATCTATATACCAAGGCTGTGTCCCATGTACATGGGTAGCCTAGACAGGGCACCCTTCTCTTTCCCCCCTTCCTCCCTCTGGTCCCATGATCTGAGTGTATGAGTGTGTGTGTGACTTGTGTGTTTGTGTATGTTTGTGTTGTACAGCCTTTTTATTATGTCATTGTTCCAGAATCCTGTTTAGTCTTTGTTTATTATTTGCCACCTCGGCTAAGGAGACCACACTCGCCCCGGCATCCATCCACCCGCCCGCCCATGAGCAAGAGAACTCAAAAAGGCAGCGAGAGAACCCAAACGAAAGCCACCAGGGACACGTCTGAGGAGCCACAAGGGACGACCACCAGACCCAGAGAGCGACCCGGACCACCATCCACCCCCAGGACTCCCTCCCAGCCATACCACAGGGCAAACTGCACGTGCCCCCCAGGGCCGGCCCCCTCAGGCACCCCTCCCCTCTCTGATTATATTTATTTATTTTCCTTCGCTCCGAAATTGTTTCAGTCCCTATACTTATCCTGTCTTGTGTGCTGTGTGTTTGCTACTACGTTGTGTCTAAGTTGCATTAAAAGAAGGCAGACATTGTCCTGCCAGCCTGAGTGAGAGTTTGACTTTCCCTGATTCTAAAATGATGCATTAAAACAATCTAAAACAATCTGGGAGCTTCCAGGTCTGAATCAAGCTCCCAGATTGTTTTAGATTTAGTCCTGTGTGATAACAGTGTCTAAACTTCTGTTTTGTCACAAGCTCTGAAGATTTCCACGGTGCACTGTTTCACGTGCTTTGTGCCGCTGTTATTTTCACATTGTATTGTTTGTTTGTTTTACTGTATGTTTTGGACCTTTTCCCGGTGGATATACCGCAGTTTAGCACAAAATGAGGATCAATAAGTAGCTCCAGTTTCACAGAAGATCAGTTTGAAACTCTTCTCAAAAGAAACTTTCTGTTTGTTAAAAAGCTCTGCTTAGGCGCTGCACTGACAGGTGCAGTTTATCTCTGGAGAGAGAGAGAAAGGGGGGGGGGGGGTAGAGAGCAGTGGTGGAACGTAACGAAGTACAAATACTTCGTTACTGTACTTAAGTAAAAAAATCGTGTATCTGTACTTTACTTAAGTAAATTTTAAGACCTGTACTTTTTACTTTTACTTCACTACATTTTTACAGCAAATATCTGTACTTTTACTTCGCTACTTTTTGAAACGTGTCTTGTCTTGCGCGTTACATTTTTAGTCTGAAAAATTGGATCCACGCCGAACCAGTCGAACTGTAAGCGCGCTGCCCCATCTGTCTGTTGTGTCTGTGGAGGCGCGTCTCGTGAACGCGCGGTCATCTACGCTGCCGTAGCTGACCTCCGCTCCGTGAATTTGCTTTAGCTAGCGTAAACAGGCACTTTTTTTGTTACCGTGTGTGCCCAGACGCACTGTTTAGGACCCGTTTGAAATCGTCAAACGCACAGACGCTTGGAAAGTTGACTTAAGCAGGCTGATTGTGCAAGAGTTGACCTGCAGCACGAGCGCGCTCTGGACGTCTCTCCAGGTAAGGATGGCTGCTTTGCTCTCACAATCCTGATGCTTTTCTCTCGCAATGTATGAGGTGGACGAAGTCATTCACACTGGAGCAACATTCGAGCAATTACTGTACTGTGTTTGTCAAAAACGTGGGACTGACCCACGCGCCTCCTCATCTTTCGCCTTTTTCCTTTCTCACGCTCAGCTTAACACGTGCAAAGGTTTTGTGCCATAGTCTGTTAAATATGTCCACAAATAGACCTAATGTATACCTATTACATGACGTTCAGGCCACACACAGTTAAAGCTGACGAGCACTTGGACCCACCCGCTCGCATCGCTGTAGCCAACTTCATCTCATTATCCAACCTGCCCTAAACCCACTCTTTACATCACTGATATGAAACTCACTGTTGTTGAACCATGAATACAGTATAACATGGCCTTTGGAGTTTAGCAGAAGCTTCTAGAATAGTAGAATATGATAATGTCATGTCATAAGTCCAGATGATGGGAAAAAGATTTCAGATACATTCAGTAGGAAAAACACAACACTGTCCTACACTGTTAGTTAGTGTTATTAGTAGGAAAAATATCTTAAAGGTCAATTCACACCTTTTCATATTAGTGACTAAATCTATTCACTTTTTATTACAACAAAAAATGCATTTAAACATGATGATTATAGCTGTCAAACATCTTAAATAGCCTAATATCTGTCTATGATTTTAGATTTTTCTTAGAATTTTATTGTCTGATGCTACACAAATTAATTGGCCCTTGAGAGATAAATAAAGTTGTCTGAATCTGAATATAAAGGTTGCAATGTCACATTAATTGAATCTAGGCTATTGGTCTGATCAGAATCTCTATTGGGGTTAAATAGAGCTTGTTGTGTTGTTGTTGTTTTTGTTGTTGTTGTTGTTGGCTCAGTTCACAAAAGCAAAAACTAATAGAAAATTTAAATCAGAGCCGAATACTTTTACTTTTTACTTAAAAGTAATTTTTTACCTGTTTACTTTTGTACTTTTACTTAAGTAGATTTTTTTCCTTAGTACTTTTACTTTTACTTAAGTAATTTTTTGGAACAATTATCTGTACTTTTACTTAAGTACAAAAAGTGAGTACTTCATCCACCACTGGTAGAGAGAGAGAAGAGAGAGAGAGGGGGAGAGACAGAGAGATGGAAAGAGGGGGAGGGAGAGAGAGAGAGAGAAAGGGAGAGAGAGGAGAGGGAGAGAGAGAAGAGACAGGGAGGAAGAGAGAGGAGAGAGAGAGGTGGAGGGAGAGAGAGAGAGAGAGAAGAGAGGGGGGGGGAGAGAAGAGAGAGGTGGAGGGAGAGAGAGAAGGGGAGAGAGAGGGAGAGAAGAGAGAGAGAAGAGAGGGGGAGGGAGAGAGAGAAGAGAGAGGTGGGGGGAGAGAGAGAGAATAGGAGAGAGAGGAGAGAGAAGAGAGAGGTGGGGGGAGAGAGAGAGAGAAGAGGGAGAGAGAGGGGAGGGGGAGGGAGAGAGAGAGAAGGGGAGAAAGAGAGAGAGAGAAGAGAGAGGGTGAGGGAGAGAGAGAATAGAGAGAGAGAGAGAGAGAAGGGGAGAAAGAGGGAGAGAGAGAGAGAGTCAGAGAGAGATACAAACAAACCAAGACTGCATTTAAACAAGCTTTATTTCAGTTTCCTCCACCTTGAGCAGTAGTTCTAGATCCTCTGAGTAACACTGTGTCTTGTTTCTTCTCTCCTCCAGGCATCGTGTTCCCGTCCCTGTCCTCCCTGCCCTACCTGCTCTGCTTCCAGGTGTTGTGCTCCTGGTGGGCGTGGTCGGGCCGGGTGTCCTCGCTGCTGATTGGCTACGTGTCTGTGATGTCGCTGCTGTATTCGGCGTGCCACTTCCTGTTGTTCTACTGCTGTCAGCTGCCCACGCTGCAGGACACTGTGATGAACTCCAGCACGGCCAGGTCCTGTCACTCAAACACACTGTTTACACTCTACTGTTCAAACTCATATAAATGTGACACTTCTGAAAACAGACTCATTCACAGGACACTTGAATGTAACATTTAGATCAGTGTAGGGCTGGGCACCGAAAACGGTTCCTACTTGGAACCGACTGAAAACGTTCGGGAAATACTGGAACTAAAAACATGACACACTTTCGGTGCATTTTTCGGTTCCTTGGCCTTAAATCTCCACATCATCAAGCAGAAAACAGAATCAACAAACATGCCACATGCGCGCTCTCTACAATGACATGAACTGTGCTCCACAAAAAGCAAAAAAAAACACGTAACCTAACTGCCAAATGCACACTCTACTATGTCACGGCAATTCACTTTTTACGTTCTCCCAACCAAACCGTGTGACCTTAGGACAGCTAGCGAGACAAGTACGTCACATTTCTCCCAAACAGACAGTGCCCTGCGACTGCAAGTGTCACAAACAAACCACAGTGTGTCGGCTTACATTTTTAAATAGAAGAAACGAAGAAACAATGGGCCCATATTCAATTCAAACAGTCTTCAGTGCGAGCCTTTCTGTCTAAAGTCTTTGTGTTGAGCTCCATAAATCTTTGTGATCAAATAAAAGTCTGAAGTTTACACAGAAGAATGTCACCAAACACATAATATAATCCAAACTGCCGTAATATCCTCCTCCTCATCGCTGCAGTTGAAAGCATAATCCCAAATGTGAACCGCTGCGGCGCGTCTGTGCTGTATGTTAAAATAATGTTAAATGTTAAAAGCAGTTTTTGTGTCGCTCCTTTGGCGTGTGGCGAGAAAGTGAAAGTGAAACTTTACTCCCCCCATGTGGCAGTCCACGTGAGGAGCAGCTGATTCATTTGAATGGGCTTTGTTTTGAGTCGTAACTGAACAGACTGTACTGTGTAGTTTGACATATGTAACATTGTTAAAAGGTTGAAAAAATAATTAAATAATAAATAATATTTGAAAAGAAGCAAGAACCGAAAAAAGAACCGTTAAGGAACCGGTCCCGAAAAGAAAGTACGGTTAAAGTACTGGTACCCAGCCCTAGAGCAGTGTGAAAATACTTTAACCTTATACACTTGTCCATACTTTCTGAACTGAACATCTGAGGAGGCTTTATTATAAGAACTTGCCATGAAACGAACCTATGTGCAGCCAACTGGAAGCCTCCCGTACACGTGTCAGAGTTTCTTGCGACGTGCCTGGTACACCAGCAGCAGTCCACTGTGGTCTGTTATTGTCCAAAGCCACACAGATTCACATAGATTACCACGAGAATGCTCGTTTTATGAGTTCAAAGTTGCATCAGATTGCTGTGACCTCCGACAAAAACAGACTCTCTACGGATTCTTTCTGCACACTCACGCGACTCTCGGACGCGCGCTCGCACTGCACCGAGGTCTGTGTACAAGGAAGCATTGGTTTTAACTTTCTTGGTCTTGCGAGAGTCGTGCGAGTCCTGCCACGCTCTGAACTCTGACTCAGTGTACGGCAGGGGTTGGGAAAGATCAGTGCTGGCAAGGCTTCAGGGGTCCAGGTACCATCCTGACCCAGTGAGGTGATCAGGAAACATGCTCCAGCAGAAACATTAACATCAACACTTCTGTCAGACTCACACATGGGACCAGCTGAAGTGTCTGCTTTGCATCACTCTTTCATCACATACTCAAGTCCTGAACACATCCTTGTTCTCTGCGACCTTCTCTTCTTTGTCAGTCTGGTTCCTGTGTCTGTTGACACACCATGAGCATCTCTGTCATGTCACTGTTTGTTTACAATCCACACTGTTGTCTTCAAAGAGTCAGTCTCTGGTCACAAGGTTAAGGTTAAGGTTAAGGTCAAGGTACACCTTTTTGTCCCTGTAGGAAATGTGTCCTCTGTATTTGACCCTGGATTCTTCACTGCCTCTGGAGCTTCTCTTCAGGAGCAGTGACTCCACAGAGCAGCCCTCGTGGACACATCTCCAGGTGTTCTTGCTAGGCTTGGTCAGGACTACCGTAGCTGGAAATATGACCTGCATAAAAATGCCCAGAGGAAACACAGCCCAACACGAGGACAAACATGCAAATTCTACACAGAAAGACCTGGGGTCTCATTTAGAAAACTTCCTGAAAGTGAATTCTTACTGAAAGTGTACATACAAACAAACAAAAATTTCACAAACTTAAAGAATGTCTCATTTGTCTTCAGCACAGATTCGTTTGCCTTATCGTCTTAAACGTCAGAGACACACAGTTGAGACATTTTTGGATTGCTCATTTCTATGTCAAGTTGTTTTTTATAAATCACAAACTAACGTGGAAAGTGACGTACTTAACATTTTTGTACGCACGCACTTTATAAATGAGAGTTGAACCTGCAGCCTTCTTGCTGTGAGGCCAGGGTGCTATCCACTCTCCCATTTTTGACCAGATTTGCCCTGACCGTGAGGACACTGGGTTAGATTTCTCTTGGCTCCAACGAGCAGCTGAGATAGAGCATGGGTTTATAGCAGTCCTTCTCAAAAAGCTCATATTTGTTGAAAGTTGATTTATGCGCTTTTTTCTTTTGTTTTGGGCCAAACTGGATTACATTTGACAAAATATGTCAATTCCTGACCTTGCTTGTCCCATCTGACTGCAAAACAAAAACAAACAAACAAACATACCTGTGTATTAGTAGATGTTTTTAAAGTCACCCTGAGGTAAAGTCTTTCCAGTCCACACTCACACATGTACAGACCTGCTCATGCTGCTGGGTTTGTTTAAGCTCTGCTCTTTGTTCATCCTTTACAATTGTTTATGTTTATTCCACACAAATAATGGACATAATGAGTACTGTGTGATTGTCTAAAATGACTCGTATGTGTACTAGAACAATCAACAAACAATCAACGAAGCATGAAATCAAATATGGGCGAGTGGAAGGACCAGTGACACACACAAACAGCTGGAGAGTGTTGTATCCGCCGTATGAGAGGTACTTCAGATAACACTGCACTCTTCTTCTCTCCTTCCACAGTGTGTTTGGAGTAGTGCCGCTGGTGAGAGTGGACTGCAGCGCCCCTGGAGTCTGCAGCTGAGTCCGGAGCTGCGCTGGTTCCACCTGTGTTCTCCTCTGATGGTTCTGCTGCTCTTCCACTGTGTGTGCGCCCTGAGGAGGAACAAGGTACGAACAACAGACCACACAACAGGGACATACAGGGACCAGTGTGTGTGTGTGTGTGTGTGCCCTGAGGAGGAACAAGGTACGAACAACAGACCACACAACAGGGACGTACAGGGACCAGTGGCTCTGTATGTCCCACACAACCCTGACCCTGCACAGCATCTCTCTCTGCTCTGCAGAGGCGGTTCTGGCCTGCATGAATCCCTGGGCGAACAAGCTCCTTGGCGCCCCCCAAACCCCACTAGAACCCGCCCGATCGCCCACAAGGCAGTTGGAATGCCGCTTGCGGCTTTAATTATTTGTACAATTACTGTATATCCACATCTGTCAAAAAGTGGTAACAATCTGTCAGCAATATGTGATTTTTAATAATCAAATTGAACTCAGCAGCATTACATAGTAGTGTCTGGGTCTTCTTCTAGATATGAAAATGGAGAATTAGTGTGCTAGCCAGGCAGGCTAAATAATAATTATGACAGTTGGGCAAAACATTTAAACTGACCCTGAAGGTTTTGATCGTCTCATTGCACGTGCAAATGAAAAATGTATGACTAAAGAGACGAACATCCTCTGACCCCGTCAACACAACTTACACTCTGACTTCGGACTAAACAAGTTACTTGGTTATCGTTCTATTATTAAGTTAACACATTTTGCTTCTAAAATGCAGAATCAATGACATGCTTTGATGCAGCAAAAATGTATCATTCCAGATTGATGGGATAAATAAAATGTGTTTTTCAGACCGTTTTGCCTTACCTATCAATTAACCTGGCCGTGCCCCTCTCCTACGCAACAACAGCTGGGAAATCGTCCCCTGTTTTATTTGGTTTAATCCACTGATTAAGACTGGATGGCACACAGAACTGTTTGTGAAGGGACCGGCCGCCAGTAGAGGGTGCTGTTTCTCCTGGTATAGCTTGACCTGTTAACTGTACATTAGCTTGCATGCGTCCTGCGGTGCTGATGAAGGACTTTGTTTTTGTTTTTTTGTTTTCTCGCCAATGCCGCCCCTTGGCAAATGCCGCCCTGGGCGGCTGCCCACCTCGCCCACCCAAAAACCGCCACTGCTGCTCTGGTCAGTGCAGTGGTAAGGCTCTACAAAAGAACAAGTTTGAAAAAACGAGCAATGTGTTATTTGAGGCTAGGTCAGCTGCAGCGGCACAGTTTTAGTCAGATCTGAAGATGATATTTTAAACAACTACGTCCCTGAGACCAATTGTGAATGTAAGACAAGTTTATAGTAGAAAGACTTCAAAATAGTCATCTGGACAGTGTTTCTGAAGATCAAGACGTTTTGACTCTCATCTGAAAGTCAATTTCAATCTGCCTAGGGAGCTTAAAACAGTCTGCCCTAGACTGTTTTAAGCTGCAGGCCCAGTCAGCCCAGTAAGAGAGGAAGCAGAGAACGATGGAAAGGAAGCAAGAGCCCACCAAACCAGTTTAGGAACAAGTTCGTTAGGGTTTAGGCCCTCCTAGGGGGAGGGCTTAACTTAGTATAAATACAGCCAGTCTCAGTCTACTTCCATCAGATTGAAAATGACTTTCGGATGAGAGTCGAAACGTCTTGATCTTCAGAAACACTGTCCAGATGACTACTTTGAAGACTTCCACTATGGATCACTCCTGGATGAATGAGATTACGCTGTCCTGTAAGACAAGTTCCAACAAAAGATAGAAAAAAGTATGATTGAGGATTGTAGACAAGTTGGACATGTTGGAGTTATCTTTTTTCATTATTTCTTGATCTTTGTGCTGGTTTAGTGTGAGCTCTCACACTGGTTTATTCCAAAACAATAAATTCTCATGAAAACAAAGCCAACTTTCTCATTTTTCTATGCAGATATTACTGTAGCTTGATTTTAATTGTTTATTGACTCACTTTATTGACAGTATGTGAGCTCTTGTGTGTTTTTGCTCACAGCTCTTGAACGGGGACACGAGCAGCAGCAGCGGCAGTGTGGAGGGGGAGGAGCCTGTGGAGGGGAGGAGCCTGTGGAGGGGGAGGAGCCTCTGGACGACTCTGTGTTTGAGCTGTCTGCTGAAACCAAGAGAGCACTGTGGAGCCGCACACACCAACAGGTACTGCACTTGACCTGGACCTGGACCTGGACCTAGACATGGACATGGACCTAGACCTGGGCCTAGACATGGGGCTTGGGCTGGACCTGAAATAGACCTGGACCTAGACATAGGTGGGCTGGACCTGGACCTAGACATGGGCTGGACCTGGACCTGGACCTAGACCTGGACCTAGACATAGGGCTGGGGCTGGACCTGGACCTAGACATGGGGCTGGACCTGGACCTGGACCTAGACCTGGACCTAGACATGGACCTGGACATAGGGCTGGGCTGGACCTGGACCTGGACCTAGACATGGACCTGGACCTGGACTTAGACATGGGGCTGGCTGGACCTGAACATAGGACCTGGACCTAGACATGGGCTGGGGCTGGACCTGGACCTAGACATGGGGCTGGACCTGGACCTGGACCTAGACCTGGACCTAGACATGGGGCTGGGCTGGACCTGGACCTAGACATAGGGCTGGGGCTGGACCTGGACCTAGACATGGGGCTGGACCTGGACCTAGACCTGGACCTAGACATGGGGCTGGGGCTGGACCTGGACCTAGACATAGGGCTGGGGCTGGACCTGGACCTAGACATGGGGCTGGACCTGGACCTAGACCTGGACCTAGACATGGGGCTGGGGCTGGACCTGGACCTAGACATGGGGCTGGGGCTGGACCTGGACCTAGACATGGGGCTGGGGCTGGACCTGGACCTAGACATGGGGCTGGGGCTGGACCTGAACCTAGACCTGGACCTGGACCTGGGGCTGGGCTGGACCTGGACCTGGACCTAGACATGGGCTGGGGCTGGACCTGGACCTAGACCTGGACCTAGACTGGACCTAGACATGGGGCTGGACCTGGACCTGGACCTGGACTGGACCTAGACATGGGGCTGGACCTGGACCTGGACCTGGACCATGGACCTAGACATGGGGCTGGGCTGGACCTGGACCTGACACCACTGGTTTCTTCTTTCTTCCCTTTCTTATAAATACTTTCATGTCATTCTTTCATTAGTTTGTCAGCTCATATTTCAGACTTTTTGTCAGTTTTTGGTCACATTCAAAACAGTCAGACTTTTAAAATCTAAATTGCCCTGAGACACTGCAGATGGACAACATTAAAATGACTTTCCTGACACAGTATTAGCAGAGGTGATAAAGCGAAGACTGTTCTCAACTTTAGAATATTCTTATGTAAAACTAGGCTTACTTCAATCTTCACAATTCTCCTCAGTGTTTGAAACATGAACTGATCACTCATTTTGATTTTCTTGTGATCCTATGATTTATCCGGATTCATCGGTTTTTATTTCTTGGATCTATGAGTGTCAAGCTTCTATGTTTCTCCGTCCCCGAGTATACTACACAAGACACGACTGAGCTCAAACTCTGGCCCATCTCCAAAATTGTCGCACAAGTGAAAAATCGTCCCAAAATGAGTCAAAAATGGCACAGTGTCTGCCCAGTGTCTTATTCAGTGGTTTGCATGTTTCTTGTTATCTCATCTGTTCTGTGCAGGTCTCTACAGCCAATCACAGTCCCTCAGGTTCATATGGCCCGCCCACTCAGAGCACCGCACTTGGCACTGAGCTGTACTCAACGCCTCAGTTCTCCGTCAGCCAATCAGGTGAGGACATCAACCCCCCCCCCCATGTTTTTCAGTTCATACACACTATTTGGTAGCCAGGCTAACCCACCTAGTGCCTCCTCTCCATTTCATTTCACTCCAGCAACTAGGTCAGGAGTTTCAGCGTTTGTTTACTCTTGAATCCGATTGAAAAATGATCGTCCAATCAGCGAACAGCAAACAGCGTTTACGTCAAATCCAGGCGTCTGTTTGTAGTTCCACAAGTTTGCCGTTAAATATTAATGTACCTGTATCCATCACAGAAACCACAGACATGTCTCTCATCACGTTTACACGCAGCTAATAAACCGTTAGCAATAACCCGACTGCACACAGCCATGTCAACAAATTAAAATACTCATACTACGTTTAGTAAAATTAAGAATAACTGCTTATGTAAACGCTAATCGGAATATTCCGATGTAAAAGAAATATTGAGGACTCCTCGCAGATGTGCTCCTAGCTTCGACTAAACACAAACTGTCGAAAGAAACAAGGAAAACATGTGCACGGAGAGACAACACCGGGTCACTTATGAGGGTTTGTTTTCGTGTGTTAACACTGAACAGATTATAACGCTATGAAAGTGCAAAAGACTACAAACTCTGTGTATTTCTGACTCCGTATGTAGGCTGTTTGTGGTTCACTTTCCTCTTAAGATGTGACAACAACAATCCGTCTAATCTGTTCAAGTGTTTTGTCTTTTGGTCAAAGCACCTTTCATTCTCACAAAGTTTAACAGCAAAACAGTGTCCAGTCTGTCTTACCTGCGTTGTAGAGGAGGAGACACGCAAAGCAACTCTTCCAAATTCTCTCTGGGTGTTGAAGATTCGTGTATAATCCATTAAAATCCGTGTGTTCAGAAGAAAAAGTTTAAAACTTCACAACAAGTAGCTATTATTCCACCGTGAACGTGCAGAACTGCTGTCTGCGCCTGGGTAAAGCTGTCCTCTTCGTGTTTTGTACTGCCACTCTTTTTCCCTGCGCTAGCCCTCCTGTGTGTGTTAGCGATCTGTGGTTTCCTCCAGGTAGTCGGTCCCTCCGTGTTTGTGTCAGGCTGTCGTGTTTTCGTCAAGCGCTTTGTGTCCGTGGGCTTCCGCACATATGCCGCCTCCTCGATCCCTCGCACGGGCCGAAAACTGCAAAAGTATCTAGCTGCAGATCTGTACCGTGAGCTGGGCCGTAGAACCGCTGAGCTTGGGCCGTAGAGCTGCGTCTCTGATCCATGTTCACAAATGTTACACTGTACTTCCCGGACTACAGCTGATTTGTCAGTCGCAGTACATACGTAACGTCCGGTAACGAAAAGACGGCAGTGATTGATTAATGCGAAAAAGGCCCCGCCTACCAACAAAAAAACAAGCTCTAATGCTGCTGCTTCAGACGGTTTTCACAAAGTGAAATGAAACCGGCTGATACATCAGGCTAACGTATTTGGCACCTGGACTTATAAACTAGGCCAAAGTGTAATCCTACGTTAGACTGGACAGCGTTTAAGTGTCTAAATTTGTGCTTTAAATTAGGGCCCTGTCGATTTATCAATTGGCCAATTATAATCTGCCAGTATTGCACTCTTACGAGGCATTGGTAATCCGCAAAAATTTTGCCGATTGGCGCCGATGAATTTCATTATTACAAGGCGAGCTGCGGAGCAGTTCACTTTCAATGCAGGCTTAGCTGCACGAGCTAAATTCTGCCAGCAGAGGGTGCCAACAGGTCATGAACCACCACCAGATCACAAGAGTCCGTGCTAGTTAGATCTCGCTCCCTGAGACAGACAGACAAACAGATTTACCTCGGGACGTCGAGGTTGCTTAACCAAACAAAACCCTACACCTCCGTGTTTACAGGCATTCGTACATCAGCAGAAATCCCTGTAAATGTTCTTGTTTAACAGACTTGAACGCAGACAGGTAGGCATTGATTTATTCTAACTGCTAATAATTTTTAATTAATTCAAGACGGCAGCATTTTTTGTGTTTTGGGTTTGTTTCATGATGACTTACTTGATCTGTAGCAGCTTAAATGTGGCTCTTTGTCGCGCTGTTCCGATGGACGATCCACACAATCATACGTCTGTCTCTTTTAATCCATTTACGCTGATAAAAGTCCAAACATCCAAACTCGGTCCAAACCAAAAAAGCAGCGTTGTGTGTGCAATTAAATATGCAGAACCACGGATCACACGGGCTCCAGAGCCGACAGCCACGAAAAACAACCGTACTCTAGCAAAGTCACAACACGCTCCAACTACACAAATGACATTTCAGTGTGAACAAACTCATCACCGCAAACTACGAGCTCAAAGAGTCTTCTCCTCACCTGGAGAAACGTCCCAGCGTCAGGTCAGCTTCCCCTGCATGATCCAAACTGTCTCAAGTTTTCTAAAAGAGCTTCTGTGCTGTTGTCTGTGAATGCTGCCATGTGATACGGTCCAAACAGTGAGTTTGAGAGAAAAGCAGCTTACAGTGTTAAAATACATTTTACTTTTAAGCTCAAAATGTGTACTTAAAAACAGTAAATGAGCTCCTCTGAGAAAACACATTTTTACCAACCAAATTGCTAAGTATTGTAGTTTATGTGTTAAATAATAAATTGTAAATTGTGAAAGTTTCAAGTCTACACTATTTTTCATTTTTAAAGGAGACATAAAAACATTTTGCAGTTACTGCGATTTGAGCCAAATTCCTCAGTAAAACAGAGGGAAAAGTGCAGGTACAAAATCTGCTCGGGCGGTTTGCGTCAAGGGTTGATGACGTCACTGAGATAGTTAAACTGTTTTTTTTTTTTACTAATAAAATACATTTATTGAAATTAAAATACCATTTTAACATGTGTTTTTAAATGAGTCTGCTATTTTAATTGATTTATTTTCCAAAATATACATTTAAAACTTATTACAGCCTAAGTTTTAGTGTACTGTTCAGAGACAGTTGGGCAGAACGTCGGTTGGAAATGCTGTTATCATTACCTACAATTTATCGATAAATATCTGTCCAACACTTAAACAAGTGTCTAGACTCTAATTGATCTGTATTACAAACAAACTAAATGTATTTTAGTCTAGAATATAATTTATCAGCATTAGTAACAACTAAAATGTAATTTTTAAACAGCTGTTTCCTGTTTTTGGTGCTGCTGCAGTTTATTAAGAGTCCACTAGATGTCACCGTTACAAGTATTTGGCTGATTGACGAGAAGAATCGATTTGAGTAACTAAAGATCAAAGTTATCCAAGATTTATTGAATGGATGAAGTAATTTAGTTTAAATGTGCTCCTACAATGATAAAAATAGAATAACCACTGCTCTATGTACAGCCAATCAGAGCGCAGCATGTCGTCTCACTTGAGCTAACGTGGTGCTACCAAGCTAGCCAAATATAAACCTTTTTAAAGTTCCGTTTTTATATAACAAAACTAAATGATACTATACTCAACAAAAATATAAACGCAACACTTTTGTTTTTGCTCCCATTTTTCATGAGATGGACTTAAAGATCTAAAATTCATTCCAGATACACAATATTACCATTTCTCTCAAACACTGTTCACAAATCTGTCTAAATGTGTGATAGTGAGCACTTCTGCTTTGCTGAGATAATCCATCCCACCTCACAGGTGTGCCACATCAAGATGCTGATCTGACATCATGATTAGTGCACAGGTGTACCTTATACTGCCCACAATAAAAGGCCACCCTGAATGTGCAGTTTTGTCTCACAGCAAAATGCCACAGATGCCACAAGCATTGAGGGAGCGTGCAATTGGCACGCTGACAGCAGGAATGTCAACCAGATCTGTTGCTCGTGCATTGAATGTTCATTTCTCCACCATAAGCCGTCTCCAAAGGCGTTTCAGAGAATATGAAAATGTCCCAGTTCTTGCATGGCCAGCATACTCACCGGACATGTCACCCATTGAACATGTTTGGGATGTGCTTGACCGGCGTATACGACAGCGTGCACCAGTTCCCACTAATATCCAGCAACTTCACACAGCCATTGAAGAGGAGTGGACCAACATTCCACAGGCCACAATAGACAATCTGATAAACTCTATGTGAAGAAGATGTGTTGCACTGCATGAGGCAAATGGTGGTCACACCAGATACTGACTGGTTCTGAGTCCCCAGACCGCCAATAAAGCAAAAACAAAATGCACATTTCAGGGTGTCCTTTTATTGTGGGCAGTATAAGGTACACCTGTGCACTAATCATGATGTCAGATCAGCATCTTGATGTGGCACACCTGTGAGGTGGGATGGATTATCTCAGCAAAGCAGAAGTGCTCACTATCACACATTTAGACAGATTTGTGAACAGTGTTTGAGAGAAATGGTAATATTGTGTATCTGGAATGAATTTTAGATCTTTAAGTCCATCTCATGAAAAATGGGAGCAAAAACAAAAGTGTTGCGTTTATATTTTTGTTGAGTATATTACTGATCATCAGTAGCAAGTAAAAAATCGATTTTCTTGAAAATAAGCTCAAATATAGTTTGATGTCGTCATGAAAATGCGACCCGAGTAGATTTTGCAGCCCGAGCAAATATTGTACGTAACACGGTTACTGCACTTTTCCTCTGTTTTACTGAGGAATTTACAGTTACTGCAATTTTAACAATAAGATTTCTCAAAAACGGTAAAAAGTTGTGCCATAAAACTTTTACAGTCAGTAAAACAGGTGATATAAAAACTAATGCACAAATTAGTGCATGAATTGAGATTAATTAATTACAGACATATTAATCGAGTTAATCTTTTTAATCGCATTAATCTATTTTGCAATCTTTCACTGGTGATGAGCAGCAACGAGACAAAAATAAAGAAAAAGACGAAAGTTATTGGACTGATGAACGGGAATGTTATGTTCAAAAACCTACTAAAGTCTTCATTTTTTGCAATATATTAATATTTCCATCTGCAACAATAATGTAATTAATTAAATCGGATAAAAACAAAACACTTAAATTGAGTGTTTTTCTCAGCAGTTTTTAGGTGAGATTAAAAATAGATTAATTCCATTAATTAATTACAGATCATAATTAATTAATCTTCTATTTTTTAATCGCTTGACAGCACTAATAAAACTGTTTTTGGTCTTACTTCAATTTTGATAAAATGCACAGTTACTGCGTTTTTCCTTTGTAGGGCAGTATAGGACCACGCACTGTAAAAAAATGCACACAAAAAATCTGCGAAACAGCGAACACGCGGAAAGTGAAGCGTGTTAGAGCGAGAGACCATGTAGTCTCTGATTGGCTGACGCCGACTTCCAATGCGTCTGAGAAGGACTTTCACAACTCCTGCATTCCACAATACACACCGCATATTCACGCTCAAGAAACTCCAAGGCTTTTACGTTGACATCATTAGGTTGCCGCTACATGTGTGGGAAGCAGATCAGCTCATGTTTTTAAAGAAATAATGTTTTAACAATGAAGTAGCCCAGAATAATAAGGTTTTTAAACTTTTATTGTATAAAGAGTGCCTTGTGTTTGCTGCCCTTTCCCTAAGAAAACATTTGCTGGATGCTAAGCTGGATTCTGACGTTGAGGAGAGTGAAATGCAGATGTAGCAGCCGGTCGTGATCTTTCCTTCTGTCCGCAGACACTCTGGAGACCTGCATGTTCGAGGAGGACCTGGAGCAGAGCGTGGAGCAGGGGGAGGAGCTGTTTGACCGAGGGGGCGTGGCCTCTTTAGCTCTCTCCTTCCTGTTGAGGCAGAGCTACATCGCGGCGCTGGTGGCCATGTTGGCGTGGGCCATCTCGTACGTGTCGTGGCTCAGCTGTGTGTTGTTGGTGTGGTCCTGTGTCCTGTGGATGATGAGGGAGCGCCGCAGACACACGCTGGACTCCGCCCCCTGGCTGGTCGCCTACGGAAACCTGCTGCTCATCCTGCAGTACGTCTTCAGTGTGCCAGAGGTTCACAAAGTGCCTGGGATCTTTCCGCAGAAGGAGGAACCGTGTCTGGAGCTGGCATCAAAGGTGAGATTATCATTTATTTAATACAAGTGATTAAATGGTCTACAAATCTAAATGAAATTGTTTTTGGAGCGAGTGAACAAGCGCTATGCATACAGTTTTCTACTTTTTCGATCAAAAAGACTATAATAGAGTTTGTGCAGGTGACATGACACATTCTAAATGCTGAGAGAGCTAAAGGAGAGAAAGGACATTTTCTCTTGTAAGAGCTCAATAAACGGCTAAAACAGGAAGAATAAACTACAGTTTGATAATAAATTCAACCCACCACAAGTCTACTGAGCACTGGGTTTGTAACTGACATGTAAAAGAGAAAATCAAGTCAACAGTTGTAGCAAAGCAGATAAACAACAAGACTTTAGCTTCTCACATTTATCAGACACTGAAATCACACACAGTTAAACTTATGACCTTTTTCTTCTTAAAAAAGATGTTTTTAAGTCCGTTTGTTGCAGTTAATTATGCAAGAAATGCCACTCATTTTAAATGTTGTTAAGCATTTTTGGAATAAAATTATGTCAATGCAGAACCTCACTGTACTGCCAATACCACTGCAGCTTCCAGCCCAAACGTTAGAACAAAAGTAAAACTTTACTTTCAACTTACAGTGACAAGTTCATGATAAAATCAAAGTTGCTAACTTAAAGTTGGGGTAGCTAATTTTTTTAGTTGTAAATTTGTAAACGTTGTGCTCTGAACTAAAAAGTATCTAGTAAATACAGCACTTTGTGAAAAATTAGACCTCTGAGTACTGTCTGAACTGAATAAACAATTTTAGTTCTAATGAGGAGCTGAATGCTGCCCTCCGATTGGCTGAGCTGGGGTGGGCCTCTCCAGTTTCACTTTGACCACCCGAGCACAGCCAATCAGAGCGCAGCATTCAGCTCCTGATTAGAACTAAAATGATTTATCACAGACTTTTTAGTAATAGGCACAAAGGTTACTCATATATAACTAAAAAAGTTAGCTACCCCAACTTTAAGGATGCAACAAGCAGCAGATTTTAAATGTGTTGTTTTTATTGTTGTAAAGTGGCTTTGAGACAATAGATGACTTGCAACATACGTCACTTCCTGTACCACCAAAAGGGTGCTGTCCCTAACCTGGCTCACTTTAGATGGATCTGTGTTGAACTATGATTTGAGTTCTTCCACAGTCTCCATCTGGGACTTGACTCTGAAAGTGTTAGAGAAAAGGTGGGGAGTTTAATGAAATACTTGGAGCTGATTGGGTGAGCGGTCAACCTTATTTGTGCTTAGCCAATCACAACAACACTCGTAGTGGTGTATCCAATGTCTGCGTGAGATAGAGAAGTGTCACACATACTGCTCTTCTTTCAAAAAGAAATTACTGTATTTCTGTTAAAACCTCATCAAAAGCAGCAGAAACACGAACATCCACGAGAGCCGCCATCTTTGTTTAGTTTGAATCAGACTCGGCGGTGCTAACAGACTGTGTTAGCCCGCCCTGCTACAATGTGATTGGGCCTCAAAACCACTGTGATGTGAGTGGGCCGAACCACCGCTGTTTCAGACTCTTAAACCAATTGGGCGACTGGAAGGTCAGATGGTTTATCTGGTGTTTGTGAATTCACAAATATAGCAAGATAAACCATCTGGCTGGCCAGGTTATGCCGTCCCATTTTGATTGTAAACACAGCCCGCGTACATTGAAATGAATGTGAGGTTATCGATGGTAAACTTGAGATACACGTCTTAAAACTACATTTAGTGATTTCATGTAGTAAAAGACAAACTGAAGGCAAAGGACCCGCTGTTTGACTTTAGACGCTTCACAGACAGAACATGTTTCAAGCTATGCTAGCTTAAAAGATGTTTCTAACTGAAGCTAAGATTATGCTGGTTTGTTTTACTTATGTCCCCAATTTATTGTGTTTGATTTCGTTAAGTTAAATTAAATGTCTGAGGTCTTGTCTTCACTGCAATGTGGAAACAACAAGTGTACATACCCGTGAGCTCAAGCTACAGTTAGCACGCTTGCTACAATAAAGGACATTATTATAATCCAATATCAAACACACAAAGCCTGGCCACATATTTACATCATTTATTTGTTATAAAATCACTAAACTAATCTGAATAAATGAGTTACTTCTAAAGACGGCCAGTGTGTGGAGCCGTTCAGCTATCAGAGAGAAGCTAATGCTAATCACGGACGTATTTTTATAAAACACAATCTTTTTCAACTGTTAGCGACGCAGTTAGTCTCACACATCCTTTCAAATGTGCAGCTGTTTTTCTTTGGCTCCAGCGGCTGGTTTTCAGTTTATTTGGCCAAAAAGGACATAAGTGCTGAGCATGCTGTATCTACACTTTTCTAACTATTTGGTAGGTGAGGACAGGGTTTTTCTGAGCTGCAGGACAATCCAAGATTACTCAAAAATGCAGGAATCTTTCTGAATCAAACTTTGAGTAAACGAATGATGAGAGAAGCAGTTAGAACAAGGTTACACACTCAGATTTAACACTGATCTAGTTCCACTTTTAAGGCGGACTTTTCTCTGAGTTTCTTGTGTTTGTTGTGTGATCGCAGCTGATCTGTCTGCTGACCTTCTGGATGCTGCTGCGTCAGGCCATCACCGAGAAACAAACTTCTGCTGCCAAAGAAAACCAGAGTCCCACACGACTGTCCAGTGTCACCATCCACAGCACGGCGCCCTCTGCAGGTACACTCACAGCACGGCGCCCTCTGCAGGTACACTCACACACTCACAGCACGGCGCCCTCTGCAGGTACACTCACACACTCACAGCGCCCTCTGCAGGTACACTCACACACTCACAGCACAGCGCCCTCTGCAGGTACACTCACACACTCACAGCACAGCGCCCTCTGCCGGTACACTCACACACTCACGGCGCCCTCTGCAGGTACACTCACAGCACGGCGCCCTCTGCAGGTACACTCACACACTCACAGCACGGCGCCCTCTGCAGGTACACTCACACACTCACAGCACGGCGCCCTCTGCAGGTACACTCACACACTCACAGCACGGCGCCCTCTGCAGGTACACTCAAGCCCTGTTTCCATAGGCTTGGTTCAGAGCGGTACAGTACGGTCCAATGCTGTTTCCGCTGTGCAAAGCGACCTGTTCTGCCCTGTTCGCTGGGTCCGTAGCGAGCCGCTTTTGGCCCTGCTGTCAGCCTGGACCCTGGAGCAAACCTTACAGCTGTTCCTCCTTTAGGCTCGATGATTGGACAAGAGAAAACACAGGCTCAGGACAAAACAGAAAAGAGTAGAAACATGAAATAATGTTCTTCACCAAATGCAGACTTGATCCTGTGACAAGCCGCCACATTTTCACTGATGAAAATGATTTTCATATATAATAATTTATTTGTTGCTCTGATAGACTTAAAGCAAAGCTAGCACATTAGCATCAGCTGTTTCCTGTTTGTCGAGGCAAAACACTGTAAAAAGAAATGAAAATCTTGTGCCTTTCATTATCTAGCCTCAAAGCATTGAGAAAAACAGGTTTAACTTCTCATTCCGCACACACCTGACTAAAATTCAAACTAAAACAGTTCCTGATCTCTTTGGAGCTCAGGTAAATGTCTGGGGTCTTTTTAAATCTGTATCTCTGTAGTTTTTGCTTCTGATGCCCAACAGGCTCATCAGAAGTGAGAACTTTCTCCAAACAAAAGACAAACAGAATCTAAATTCTGCAAAAAATGTTTTGTTAGATATAAGGACTGGTAAAGCTGGTGTTACAGCAGATACATAAATGACTCCGATTTTGGGTTTGGACCATTCCTCTGTAAAAGCTGAAGGTGACTGAGGTAAAAATGAGTTTTAGGGACCCAAAACTATGAAGCCAATACTAAAGTCCTATTAACATTTTTGAATTTTTGTGGACTTTTTATTATTTGAAGGTTTACAACTGAAATCTGAGTCTTGATCGTTAGGGATGTCACGATATCAAATTTTAGAATCACGATTATAGCAAAAGTAAAAATCACGATTTTGCGATTATTCACGATTATCGGCATAAAGAAAAAATAAATACATTATATACATATATTTATTTTTTAAATCTAAATGATTGGCATTTGATTTGCTGACAGTGACAATACACTGATTGTATCACATAAATATGATGTAGGCTTGATTAAAAACAATAAATGCAATTATTTTAAATAATTATCCTTTGAAAAAAAATAATATAATGTTTTAAACAAATTATCACTCAAGCATTAAAAAAAAACATTATTGTCCCTTTAATGGTTGCTTTAATATTCTCATTATACTTACAAGGAGAGATCGATTACTAATAATATTATTATGTGTGATCTGTCAAGTGACTCTTGAAGGTGACGTCATCCACACGTTTTGTTTTCCCAGCGTGTCGTCACGTGACGCCTGCAGCGTCTCTGCTTTGTTTTACTTTCAGGTCGGAGTTTGTGTCAAATGAAGCATAAATACTCATTTATTTTGCCGTGAGCTGCTGATTCTCTCTGGGCGCTTCGTTTAAAGGATTTACGTTGTTTCTTTACCTTTACTTGGACGAACAGCGAGGGATGATCGTATCGAAGATGCTGGATCATGTTGGATGTGTTAGCTCTTTAGCGGCTACTTTTCAAAGGCACGTCTTGCATCTTGGACCTCTTCACCCGCACAAAGCACTGGTCATCTTAAAAACAACCCTCGACTTGATACTTTGGATGGACACAACTCCTGAAGCGCTAACTTCAGCAGCCTTTCAACGAGCGGTGAGTTGACGACACACACGCTGTTCTCCGCCTCACGCTGCCCGAGCACGGCACGGCAGTCACGTCACAGAAGACGTAAGACGTGTTTGCGGTTTACCATGAGTTGTAAAAATTCCACAAATAACCTACCGTGGGGGAAAATATTCACGATTATTGAAAAACCGGTTAATCTTGACATCCCTATTGATCGTCCCAGAGGCTGATCTAAGGCTTGATCTAAATAAAAGGGACACAATGGTATTTTTATATTTAAACTTTCCAGGTGCTTCACAGTAGGCTTTTTTCAGACACTGAACAAAATGGAATTTTTAAAGAAAAAGTGGGACGTTCCTTCAAAGAGACTCTGTTAAAAAGCAGCTCAGAGCCACAGAGGCTTTGGAAAAAAGTAAAATAAATGTATAAAAAAGTGAGGATAAACCGAAAGCACCAGCCTGACCCTCGAGTCACAAACATGGACTTTCAATTATTACAGTTCTGTTTGTGAATCACTCAGATCGACGTCAGGAACAAAAAGAAAAAGTATAATTCAGGTACATTTTCTTTTTTGTATTTAAGAAAACCAGTGTCATGTGTGAGTGACGTAACAGACCCTCAGGAGCCTGGACCTGCAGTAGAAACACTCACCATCATTAACATAAGAGACCTAAACCGCTCCAAAGTGAACCAGACTAGATCATTCACACAGGTCCTGACATAAGCTGTGTTTGTGTGTTCCAGAGAGCTCGTGTGAGGACGTGTTCCTGCTCCAGGCCGAGCTGGGCCGGGGTCACATGACCGTCCTGGGGGCGGTGCTCAAACGGATGTTTGTTAAATACTGGATCTACGTGTGCGGGACCATGTTCTTCTTCGTCAGCTTCGAGGGCAAGATCGTGCTCTACAAAGTCATCTACATGGTCATGTTCCTGTGCTGCGTGGCTCTTTACCAGGTACAGCTCCTCGGGTCAAAGGTCGCTCATTCATAAACAGTCTTCAGTTTGTGAGACATAGTGACAGATGTTCCTCAGGGGACTGTCTTCTGGCCCTTTTTGTTTACTTCGTGCACAACTGTTTTGTAGTTCATGAGCTGTCTGTCCAAATGTTTTATTAGAAAATAGTTTCTAGTTTAAACCAGTATTTCCCAACCAGCGGTACATGGACCCCAGGGGGTACGCGACGATTGCAAATGAAAAAGAAAGCTAGGATGGCAATATTGTAATGTAAAAACTGTTATTTGCAGCACTTTTTACATGTTAAGAGGCCATTTTTGACATGGACATTTAAAACAATAAAATGCAAAGGTTATAAATGAAAATAAGTAAAGATTAAACACCACTAAAAACTCCATGTGTGAGATCATGATTAGGGTTACTCACGGTAAAAAACTACAACTGGTTTAAACAAATATTTTGTGACTGCAAAAGTTTGTAAAACTATCCAAAAACACCAACTCAGTACAAAGTAAGAATACCAGGGATCTGGAAACTAGGAATTGAAATCAGTCCAACTACTTTCACTCTCTCACAAACCCAGAAGTACATACACTCATGGCTTAAGAAAATCCGTTTACAGACAGCAAAGTGAAACTTGAATGAAGCACCCAACCACAGCCAATCAGAACACTGCTTCTGGCCCTTGATGAGAATTAAAAATCAGCTTTAGACAGTCTGATTTTGTCACAGGTGTACATTTTGCTTTAAACTTTCCGATGGGAAAGACACAGTTTTGTTATTTACACACTTAAATATGTGTGCCCAGCTTTGAGCTCGGCTTAACCTCGTTTAAGGAAATGTAAAAAGTTGATGTTGTGAAAATATAGAGTAATACCTTCAAAATATGACCTTTGTTAAAGCTGTGGGTGCCGTGTCACTGGAGCACGAGCAGACTGGAGTCTCCGTAAATGCACTGAGGCTGTATGACCATGGAACTATGGGCACTGCAGTTCAGTCTGTTCTCCGGTCCGGTGTCTGGAGGCTTTCCAGTTCTTGAAAAGTAATGAGAGGCTCTGACACGACGAGCTGCGCGGATGTGCTTCTGACGCTCAGATCTTTTCTGTTACAAGGAACGTTTTCTGAGCTCTTTTTGGTGAAGCTGTGAAAACAAGACGAACAAGACATAATATAAAATCATTACACAATTACTACAAATACATAAACGTACAAAATGTTAGACATATACATAGCTATGTTACACACATGTGGTGAATAAACGTTCCGTGCTTATCCACTGCAGGCGAAACATCAATCTGAGAATGTACTGAGTGTTCTTTATTCAGCAGTATTTCCTCTTTCACACCTTCTGTCAGTGATGGTGTGAAGTTGAGCGTGAACCCCTGTGAACATGTGTCCACTTCATACATACACATACATACTCCGGTCTCAGTGTCAGGAGTCACCAAACCCAGACTGATCCGGATCTGGATCTGGACTGAAGGCAGTTTTACGGGGACAGGGAGAACAGTGTCTAATCCAGTTCTACTAATACATCACTGATAGTTATATTGAAACAAAACAAAGATCTGAAGTTCACATTCCTAGTCCAGAGTGAGTCTTTTAGCTCATGTGACCAGGGTGAACGTGTCCTGTGTTTGCAGGTGAACTACCAGTGGTGGCGCTCTCTGCTCAGGGGCTTCTGGCTCACTGTGGTGGTCTACTCTATGATGGTTCTCATCCTGGTCTACACCTTCCAGTTCCCCTCTGCTCCGGTCAGCTGGAGCTACTACACCGGCCTGAGCATCCCCAGGTGAGCAGACAGGAACCTTTAGTGTCGGACCGTTCTCTCCGCCTGTGTGTGGCAAGGTGCTCAAAACCCGGACTGCTCTGCTGCACAAACACAAGCAGCGAGACGCAACGATCAAAGCAGCTCCCTCAGAACCAATAAGAGCCTATTGATCCAGTGGACCGTTAAGAAGCAGCACCGGGGCTGATATGAAACCAGGTCTCAGCCAGCCTCCTGACACACTAGAGACAGGAACCTTTAGTACCTGTGTGCACATTTCTCCCCCTCCTTACCTCTGTCTCCTGGGTGCTCTCCTCTCACTCCTCATCTCTCTGTTTCTCTCTTTGTTCAGGCTGGATGATCTGGGGCTGGAGAAGTTCTCAGTTCCTGTTCTCTTCACCAGAATCTTCATCCCTGCTGCGTTCCTGCTGGTAAACCTCTACAGTCACATGTACCAAAACAGACATAAGAGAGGGATAGAAAGACAGTGCAGAGGAGTGAAAGGTAAAGTTAGACAATACTACAAATCCAGCACTGATCAGGGTCAAGACAGATCAGCGGCTCTGCTTTGGCGCTGCACTGACAGTTGCAGTTTGCCGCTGTAGAGGGAGAGAAGGACAGAGAGACGTTATTGTAAATGTGAATGTGTGTGTGTAAGTGTGTGTTTGCTGTTGCAGGTGTGTGTGATCCACCTGCATTACTTTCATGAGCCTTTCCTTCAACTCACAGACCTGCAGACTGTGGTGGACACGCACAACAGCACCATCACCAGGTACTCTGTCTCCACCAGGTACTCTCACTCCACACAACAGCACCATCACCAGGTACTCCTCCTCCACCAGGTACTCTCACTCCACACAACACCATCACCAGGTACTCCTCCTCCACACAACACCATCACCAGGTACTCCTCCTCCACCAGGTACTCTGCCTCCACACACCATCACCAGGTCTCCTTTCTCCAGAAGAGACCAGACTCAGGACTGTCCCGTGTGATCAGAGCAGAGAAAACACTGCTGCACAAACTTTAGTCGGATCAGTGTCTAAACTTCTGTTTATGTTACATTCCGTGCTGCTCTGTTTTGCGTGATTTGCGCTGCTGTTATTTTCACGTTTTATTTCATTGTATATTTTGTTTTTTAAGGACAATGTACAATCACATTAAGCTAGTGATGGGCAAATGGCGCTTCATTGTAAACTCGAACCATTTGCCAGGTTTACCGAAACATGAGCCGGAGCTTGGCAGAAGTGGTTCGTTAGCTCTTCTGCGCCTTCTTGTGGTCAAATACATGTATGCATGTAAAATGAAACTGTCATTAACAAATAAACGTTGATATTATTGAGCTTAATTAGTTGAGCTTATTAGTAGCTTAACTGTATAAATGTTTGCATTTCATCTGTTTATTTTTCATTTCTAAAATAACATCCAAATCCAGACACAAATGTACAAAAAAATTCCATCCTGCGCTGGGCTCAAACTCCCAACCTGCCGCACTTCAAGCAGACGCTCCGCGCGTTGAGCTATGACGACACTCGCGTGGTTTCCACCCAAAATCTATTCATCCTTACATACACACCAGAAGTTTTTTTTTTTATTGATAAAAGGGGTCTAAGCTGATTTTTTCATTGAGAGTCTTTAATATTTGTTAAAACAAGGTCCAACATAAACCAGCCCAGGTCTATAAAGTGTCCCAGATCCAGGCTCTGCTGCGGATCACCAGGCTATCCTTTTGCTTCAACACAGCTCGGCCCAAATGAACCACTTCCCGAACCACTTCAAATCATCAAATCAAATCAATTTATTTTTGTATAGCCCAAAATCACAACAACAGTCGTCTCTGAGGACTTCCCAAGATTATTAATTTTAGCAAAGGAAATCAAAATAAAACAATACATATTCAATGAAACAATACACATTCAATGAAACATCTGATCAAGCAAGTCAAAGCAGATTATTAGTAGAGCAGATGAATGATTGTCCACCAAACGGCGCTTCATTACGCGCTGATGACTCACTCCCTGAAAACAACACAAGCTCCGGTACGCGCTTCACTCCCTCCCACCAGGAAAAGCTCCAAGCGTGTACCGAAGCGTCGTTCATTTCGCCCATCACTACATTAAGCACAATAGCAGAGATGCTTGTACCAGATTGTAGCTTTTACAGCTCATTTTGACCTGTAGTCCTGGGGAGGGAGGCACATTGGACATGTTTTTAGTGTTAGGAGGAAACCGGAGTACCCAGAGGAAATCTACGCAGACACATGGAACCTCCACACAGGGAGTTTGAACCCAGGATCTTCTTGCTATGAGGTCTCTAAGTGGATGTACGGCAGATTTACACAAAATAAGGATCATTACAGAATATTACAGAATAAATAGCTCTGCTTTGACGCTGCACTGACAGTTGCTGTTTACCGCTGTAGAGGGAGAGAAGGAGAGAGAGAGAGTACTTCGCTCGCAGAGGGAGAGAGAAAGTGTGGAGGCGCAAATGTTTCTGAAAGAGTCGCTCAGCTCACGAGCCTCGAGTTCACCAGCCCTGCTTGTTTGTCTTTACACTTTGTGACATCATGTCATTTGTTGAAGTGGAATAAAACTATAAACTGCAGCACCGATACAGATCATTTTTGCCAGGTTAGGAGGTGGTGAAGGTGCCATTAACTGCGTTTCCACCCTTATAAAATGTGCATAATGTCGAAATTCGCATAAGTAAAGCGAATAAAAAAGGCGAATTAATCTCCGTTTGCATATCCGGGTGTTGTTATGGCAACATGAGCTGTCATAACACTGCTGATCCAGCAGAGGGCGTCTGTTTGGTTTCACTTTTTTCACAGCCGCAGATTCTTTAGTATTACGTTGTTAGCGGCAGAATGCTCTGTCTTCTGCAAACTTTACCCGGCGGTTATCACTTTATTGATGCAATGGATCTGCTTAGAGCCAAAATAAAAGGCTGTTGTCTTTGTTTTTAACACAAATCCTCCGCCGTGGAAAGGACGAGCTCTGAATCACCGCAGTGTTGGACAAACATAAACTTTCACGGAGTTTTTTGATCAAACAGAGCTGTGTTTCTCCAGGTTAGTTTTGATCGGCGGACCTCAGCAAAATGTTTTTCTGGTGTAACGGTGCAGTTTGCGTGTCTGGAGCATTTTGAGCAAAACAACTCAGTCTGTATGGATTTTTTTGCCTTTGTTCATCACCTAAGTCCCTCCTCCAGAGCCGCTGCAGCAGGTATGTAACCCGAGGGTCCTGTGGGATTTAATTCACTTCATGAGTTAAAGCGAAAACTGCGTTTCCAGCTTTCAAAATTCGCTTCAGCCGTTATGGACATAAAACAAAATCCACCTCTAGAGAGCGTATAAACTTTTATGCGCATTAGGGATTCTAAATGCGATATTTGCCGTTTCCACCTCCCAGGACTTATTCGATACTTCTTAATGCATTAAAAACAAGGGGGTGGAAACGCGGTTATTGATGGTTAGACTGAAGTTTCGAGCAGAGGGGAGGAGGATTTTACAACCTAATTACACTGCTTACAGCAGCTGTTGAGGATTTGTTCAATATATGGAGAACAATATGACATCAAGTTTAATTCTATTAAGACTGTTGTCATGGTGGTGAGGACTAAGGAGTACGTTAAGTCTGCATTTCCTGTGTTTTATTTGTCTGGAGAGGAGCTTGCTATGGCTGAAAAGGTTAAATACCTCGGCCACATTATCAGAAGTGACCTCTGTGATGATGATGACATCCAAAGACAATATTGTAAATTGTATGCACAAGCGAATATGCTGGCACGGAAATTTCACATGTGTACAAAAAATGTCAAGATCACACTGTTTAGAGCTTACTGCACGCCGCTCTACACTGCCCACCTGTGGTGCAGATATAGTAAAAGTAAATACAGAAAGCTGCAGGTTGCATATAATGATGCACTACGCATTTTATTGAAAGTCCCTCGGTGGACAAGTGCCAGCCTGTTATTTGTGCACAATAACATTCCTACGCTGGACGCTGTAATTCGTAACTTTATGTATTCGTTTGTGAAGCACCTTGACGTCTCACAAAATGAAATTATAAATGTTTTAAGTTTGCCAGGGCGGAGTACTAATAGATTTTACTCTGAGCTCTGGAGGCATTGGAGGCACTGCTTACATGTTTTCTAAATTATTCTTGTGTTTGTGTCTTGTCTTTTATAAATGTTTTTTTTATATGGACCTTGAGTCTGAAATAAACTTTGATTGATTGTCATTTGAGAACATGGAAGATCATTGAGGGCTGAGTGTGGAGAGTGTAGAGAAATAGAGTTTACTGCTGAAGTCTACAGATCTGATGAGCTTGTCCAATCTGAGCGAAAAAGTACTTTTGTTTAGTTTGTTGCTTTAACCTTGGTGTGGTGCTGTGTGTGCAGGCTGGTGCACTCAGAAGGCAGCCTGGTGGACCTGTCTGATGGAGGACACTACATCTGCGCTGAGATCAAACCCACACAGAAGCACGTGGAGACAGAAAAGGAGAAAGCAGAGGAGGAAGAGGAGACTGTGCACTCGCTGTCAGACCACATCACAGGTCAGACTCAGGACTAACGCCACACGGAGGCAGAGCGGTGAGGTTAAAAGTGCTCCTCTGCTGTTTCAGTGCTGGTGTCATGGCGCCTGGTGGTGGATCGTCTCTCCGTGCTCTTCCTTCGCTTGCTCTGCTCCCTCCAGAAGCTCCAGCGCCTGGTGTGGTGGCTGCTGGAGCTGCACATAGTCAAAGTGGTGTCTGCGTACATCATCTGGGTGTCAGTCAAAGAGGTAGGAAGGGGTTAAACGTACCGCTCACTTCCCTCTGCAGACCTGGAGCTGCCTCTGACGACAGGCCTGAAGCACCTCTCTGAACAGACCAGGGGACCACGCATACATGTGAACAGCATTATGAATAGTTTTAAACATAATATGAATGAAACAAGTCTGGACAAAAATGGTGGTCTACAAAATGTAAAATTTTGTTGCACAACCGAACCTTTTGTGACAATCACTGCAGCTCAAACGATTTGTGCAACTGTCAGTGAGACTTGTGTGTTTTCTCCTCATGTCAGACTGCTCCAGATGTTTCAGCTCCTTCCACATGTTCAGGGGTCTCATTTATAAAGCCTACTTACGCACAAAATGAGCC
Source organism: Mugilogobius chulae (assembly GCA_038363315.1). Classification (NCBI taxonomy): domain Eukaryota; kingdom Metazoa; phylum Chordata; class Actinopteri; order Gobiiformes; family Gobiidae; genus Mugilogobius; species Mugilogobius chulae. The sequence goes on from CM076398.1 coordinate 2,577,962, forward strand.
TCGAAAAGTACGGAGCAGCTTTTTACGTAAAAGTTGAGATTTATAAAAAACAGCTTGAACGTGAAACATTACGTATCTCTCCGCACATTTTGGAGGTTACGTATGTGAGACAGACTTCACTTAAACACAGCTCAGAGGCAGGAGACACGTGAGAGGAGAGGACGAGAGGATGGCATGTTTGAGGAACATTTGAAATGGGCAAACATGACTTTATTTAAAACAAAAACAAAAAAGAAAAGAAAAAACAAACAGCTATATTTTCAGGTGTTTTTTATATAGTTGTTTCAAAGCGCTCATAAAGCTTACGTGGGTGAAAGATGTGTGCTTTGGTTTTCTTCTGTGCACTTCACGCTGAATGATCCACAGCAGCAGTATCTAGTCTTTATAGAAAACGTTCAATAAACACGGTCTGACCCCGTTTAGGGAGCACGCGTGTGACACGCACAAGCCCGCGTCCCACCGTCTTTTCCTCAAGTCGCTGCTTTTCCCAAACCCCGGACCACAGCGTAAACACGTCCTTTACGCACACAAACCTCCGCCTGCATGTTGCTGCACGCTTTACAAAAGCGATATGACTTTTCACTTTTTCATGTCCGTTTAACAATCTTTACATCTGCACCAAAGCAGTGGTTCAGATAAAGTAGACTAACGTATTAAAATGACAGTGTGTAAAAGTGTCTCAGAAGCAAAGATCACTCTTGAATCCACTTCCCCTGAGTCTGTGTGATGTGTCCTGCTGCAGCGTGTCTCCTCTGCTCCTCCCTCTGTCAGTCAAACTCACTCATCATCAGCTCATTTTTATTTAAATCGCTCATTTGTGTATCCGTTTATGGTGAGACGGAAGTGTGAAGGGGGCGTGGCCTGAGGCGGGATCCTGGCCGCAGTTTTCTGCTGCTCAGTAGGAAAAGAGCTCCTACGGAAGGTTTTATAAATCTGACTAATTTTTCACTCAGGACAAATCTCAGTTTTTTTTCCGTAGTAGCTTTTCCAAGTAGATTTTTATGCACTCTTTTATATATATGAGACCCCTGGGCTCATAGACACTTCAGAACAGTCCGCTGTTTTTCTCGGATACATTATTGACTGTTTTAGGTCATTCTCATGGATCTATTATATTATCTGGACAGGACATTGCTGCTTGTAGCCGCTCAAGTGGTCGCTCCATTGGTCGCTCCATTGGTCGCTCCATTGGTACTGCAGGCTAGAAAGGTTTTTTTTTCCTCACATATTTGTGGCAATACTTACTTAGTTTCAGATCATGAACAGTTTTTTCTGGTTCGGAAGGTTTTAGTTTCGTAACTAGTTTTTTTTTTAAGCTTTAGCTTTGGATATCGCTGCTCACTCTGTAACTCCCGCTTCGATTGTTCAGATTGGTCAGTTGTGAGCTTTCGGCTTCATTCAGATTCACTCGGCTCGAGCTCGTCCCGCTCCTCAGGCAAAGAAGTATGGGGGAAACACAACTGCGCATGTTCCAGAGCCTGTAGCACCTAGCAAAAAGCTAAAGCTAAAGACCATGATGATAACGAACCCCAGTGAGCAAAAGCCATTGATGCACAGCGCCGCCATCTTTGATCGTCAGAGCTTGGTCGTTCTCCTGTTGAAGACTCATGACCTGCTACTCAGACCAAACTTTCCGACACAAGGCCCCACATTTCTCTCCAAAATCTGTGATAGTCTTGAGATTTCCTTCAACCTTGAGATTCAACACATCTGTGCCTGATGCAAAAAGCCTCAGACCAGAACCAGCCACCTCCATGTTTCAGAACAGACAGTGTTTGTTCTGGGTCGGCTTGACAGTCTCCCAGAGGTTTTGTGGCTTGTCAACCTATTGTGAGTTTTTCGTTAACAGAAAAGTAGCAACTATTTTATCCACATGTAAATCAAGAAAACAACACTATGAAAGAACACAGGTTTCTTTCATTATCAGAGAGGGACCAACAACTGTCCAACTGAGTGTATTCATCTCTCACACAAAACTACGCCAGCAAATGCCCATATCCACAAATATTTGAGTATGGTTAGGATTAAGATTAGAGCTGGGATTGGAAGTTTACATTTTATGAGAAATCTGCCAAATATGGGCTTCCGGTCTGCACTGAGAGCTGTTTCCGGCCTGTAACGGGAGGTAGGCGGGACGTAAGAGGTGAAAGAATAAACCTCAAAATGTTCTAGTTTTACCTTTTAAAATGTGTTAATTGTATGTTCTATGGCTTCAAGTTCTATCAGTTTGATTCACTCTACTGTGTTTGTTCTTAAAAACTTTCGCGGTGATGTCATAGGTCAGATGTTTGTACAATCATGTGACAAGAAAGACTGGGACTAATGACACCTCCTGTCTCCTGTCTTCTGCCCAGGTGTGTGTGTTCAACCTGGTGTTTGTCCTGTGCGTGGCCGTGGGTTTGCCCTGCAGACGCTGGCGCCCCCTGCTGGCTTCAGTCTGCACTGTCTGGACCTGTGTGGTGATCGTGTGCAAGATGCTCTACCAGCTGAACGTGGTGCAACCTGCCAAGTACTCCTCCAACTGCTCCACGGTACGTACAGTCGTATAATCTGTCCTCCAACTGCTCCATGGTACGTAGAGTCGTATAATCTGTCCTCCAACTGCTCCATGGTACGTAGAGTCTTATAATCTGTCCTCCAACTGCTCCATGGTACGTACAGTCGTATAATCTGTCCTCCAACTGCTCTATGGTACGTAGAGTCGTATAATCTGTCCTCCAACTGCTCCAAGGTACGTACAGTCGTATAATCTGTCCTCCAACTGCTCCATGGTACGTAGAGTCGTATAATCTGTCCTCCAACTGCTCCATGGTACGTCAAGGGTCAAAACATGTCCTCCAACTGCTCCAAGGTACGTAGAGTCGTATAATCTGTCCTCCAACTGCTCCATGGTACGTAGAGTCTTATAATCTGTCCTCCAACTGCTCCATGGTACGTAGAGTCTTATAATCTGTCCTCCAACTGCTCCATGGTGTGTAGAGTCTTATAATCTGTCCTCCAACTGCTCCAAGGTACGTATTTACAATGACAATACTGAAGAACTCTGAGGACAACAGAGCGAAAGAACAAAAGGAGAACCTGTCAAGAGTCAAAACACATCCTCCGACTGTTCCATGGTACGTCAAAGGTCAAAATAATGTCCTTCAACTGCTCCATGGTATGTCAAAGTTCAAATCATGTCCTCCAACTGCTCCAAGGTACGTAGAGTCTTATAATCTGTCCTCCAACTGCTCCATGGTACGTAGAGTCGTATAATCTGTCCTCCAACTGCTCCATGGTACGTAGAGTCGTATAATCTGTCCTCCAACTACTCCATGGTACGTAGAGTCTTATAATCTGTCCTCCAACTGCTCCATGGTACGTAGAGTCGTATAATCTGTCCTCCAACTGCTCCATGGTACGTAGAGTCTTATAATCTGTCCTCCAACTGCTCCATGGTACGTAGAGTCTTATAATCTGTCCTCCAACTGCTCTATGGTACGTAGAGTCGTCAAATCTGTCCTCTAACTGCTCTATGGTACGTAGAGTCGTATAATCTGTCCTCCAACTGCTCCAAGGTACGTATTTACAATGACAATACTGAAGAACTCTGAGGACAACAGAGCGAAAGAACAAAAGGAGAACCTGTCAAGAGTCAAAACACATCCTCCGACTGTTCCATGGTACGTCAAAGGTCAAAATAATGTCCTTCAACTGCTCCATGGTATGTCAAAGTTCAAACATGTCCTCCAACTGCTCCAAGGTACGTAGAGTCTTGTAATCTGTCCTCCAACTGCTCCAAGGTACGTAGAGTCTTATAATCTGTCCTCCAACTGCTCCATGGTACGTAGAGTCGTATAATCTGTCCTCCAACTGCTCCATGGTACGTAGAGTCTTATAATCTGTCCTCCAACTGCTCCATGGTACGTAGAGTCTTATAATCTGTCCTCCAACTGCTCCATGGTACGTAGAGTCTTATAATCTGTCCTCCAACTGCTCTATGGTACGTAGAGTCGTATAATCTGTCCTCCAACTGCTCCATGGTACGTAGAGTCTTATAATGTGTCCTCCAACTACTCCATGGTACGTAGAGTTTTATAATTTGTCCTCCAACTGCTCCATGGTACGTAGAGTCTTATAATCTGTCGTCCAACTACTCCATGGTACGTCAAAGTTCAAAACATGTCCTCCCTTGACATACCATGAAGCAGTTGGAGGACAGATTATAAGCTACGTTTTGACCCTTGACTGGTCGAAGTTGTAGCGCTCTCGCTAGTCACTACTAAAATTCAGTAGTCTTGCAACCCCTAGTGCGTACATCATCCAACTGCTCCATGGTACGTACAAGGTCAAAACCTATCCTCCAGATGCTCCATGGTATGTAGAGCTGTGTGCGTTTTAAAGAAAATTGGGAATGTTGTTTGAAAAAGGTGTGAGCTTGCCACAAAAAAGTTTAAGTAAGAGCAAGGGGATATTTTTGTGAAATGAGTCTAATGGTGGTTGTGATGTTGCAGGTGGCTAACTCCAGTGTGGACATGTCCAAGTCGGTGCTGTACTCAGGACCTGTCGACCCCGCCCAGTGGGTGGGGCTAAGAAAATCCAAAGGGAGAGTTCTGGATTATCTGCTGGTAACACAAATACACACAAACTATGTTATCTTTCTGTCTATTTATGCAAACAGATGAAAAAACCAGACCAAACAATTCACAATATGTTACTAGAGTAAACAGTTTTATCAAATGTGGGTACTGGTATATTTAAAAAGACAATAGATCAAGTGAGAAATACAATTGATCTGGTAAATTTTAGCCACATTAGAAATAACTTGACAACAGAGTTTTCTTAATTGTGCCTGATTGTCACAATAACCTGAAGTAGATATTTTATTTGTCCACTCGTTCTTGTTCTCACAAATCTCTCTCAGCTCCAGCCCTCTTCTCTTCCCTGTCAGGTCATTTTAAACAATATTCACGGCACAACAAAATAGAGTGTCTACTTCCATTTTAAAAATATTGTTATTCTACATTAATCCGTTCTCGTTTATAGGCATTCGAAATTCCATGTTTCATTAGATTTCAGCATTTGATGAAAAACTTTGGCGAAAACGCCCTTTTTCTAATACAGACCTCGTGTCAGTGTTGTTTTCCTCTGTTTTACTTTTTGGTGAACGAAAACAAGCCACTACAATAAAATAATGTCTTTAGAATAAAAATAGGAGGTTTGCATGATTCAAACAATAAGGACGAGTGTCTTTTTCATCTTTAAACCAACAAAAGCAACACATTTAAAAATAAAAATGCCAAAAAAATTGAGTAAAACTCACCAATGGGACACAAGGGTTAACACAGCCAATCACAGCCCTGCTTTTGACTATCTTTGCAAAACAGAATTCTTCAGTTCAGCGGTTTGATTTAGTCACAACGTGTTTACACTTGATTTTTGTGTTTACTATTTTGCAACAGAAAATGTCTGGTACCTCAGCTTTAAAGGGACTGTACCTGATTTTTGTATCCTTAAAATGTAAACAAACAGAAATAATTCATTTAAAGTTCCTACTTCAGGCTACATGATTTGCCCACTTAGCTAAGCATTCTGAGCTTCAGAATTGTTCATCATGAGTGTTTTAATGTTTTTTCACAGCTGTTAGCAGCGAGGTGAGTCACTATGCTAACAACAGTTAGCCACAATGCTAAAAACAAAAACAGAAAAGGTTGGACAAAAACAGAATTTAATTAGACATAGACAGGACTTTGCGGACTAATTTCTACCTGAATAGATACTTTAACAAGATATCAGTGCTAGGGGAAAATTGTTTTTAAGTTATATTGTTGCAAAAGAAATCGAGTATAGTACCTTTCAATTGTGTAAAAAACAAAAATACATGGACCAACTTTTCTTTTCTCCTGCTGGTGTCTCCACAGAGTAACCTGACCATGCTAGCGCTGTTAGCCTTTGAGGTGACCATATACCGGCACCAGGAGCTCTATCGCCTGCGCCGCGGTGAAGCCCCGCCCCCTACCAGGACCCTCTTCGATGACATCACAAGGGTGACTCGACCAGGGTCTTCTCAACTGCATCAAGTACTTCATCAACTACTTCTTCTACAAGTTCGGCCTGGAGGTTTGAAAAGTTTACATTCTCGTCTTCTCCTCCTGTTCAGTCTGTCAGCGTAACACTGTGTCCTTTTATAGACGTGCTTCCTGCTGGCGGTGAACGTGATTGGTCAGAGGATGGACCTGTTTGCGGTCGGCCACGCCCTCGCGCTCATCAGCATCATGTGGCGTCGCAGTCGGACTCTCATCTCTGCCGTCTGGCCTCGTTACTGCTCCTTCCTGTCGGCCATTTTGTCTGTGCAGTACATCCTCTGCATAGGCTTCCCTCCGGCCTCCTGCACAGGTCAGACACACTTTAGCAAACAGTTGATTATTTGATTATTCTGGGATTATCTGTGTCCCTCACTGGACTTGGTCTCGTCTTGGTCTGGACCCTCAGTGGGATGAACTCTAGTCTGTTTTGGTGCAGATTACCCCTGGAGGTCGCCGTCCTCCAGCCTGGACTCCAACGTGGTGAAATGGCTGTTCCTCCCGGACCACCTGACTCCGCCCAACCCCATCTTCCTGCTCTGTAAGTGCGACAGTCTGCTCACCAAACACAGTCTTGGTCCACGCTTACCTAAACATCCATCCATCAAGCACAGCCATCAAACTGAACTGGAACAACTTAGGTGTCGCTCTCTTCATCTTTTTTTTTTTTCCTCCTTTCTACCTTTCTCTCCTCACTCCTCTTTCTTCTCTTTCATCACTCCTTTCTCCCACCACCTTGCCTCCTTCTTTCTTATTTCTCTCTTCTCCTACCTTTTTCTTCTCATCTTCTCTTTCCCCTCTCTTCCTCTCATCTTCCTTTCTTTTCTCTCTCTTCTCCTCCTCTCTGCTCTTTCTCTCTCTCTCTCTTTCCCCCTCTCTCCTCCCTTCTCATCTCTCTTTTTTCTCTTGCCTCTCTTCTTTTCTCTCTCTCCCTTCTCTCTTTCCTCTCTCTCTCTTCCTCTTCTCTCTCTCCTCTTCTCCCTTCCTCCTCCCTCTTTTCTCTCTCTCCCTCTCTCGCTCTCCCTCTCCCTCTCCTTCCTCTCTCTTTTTCCTCCTCTCTCTCCTTCCTCCTCTCTCTCCCTCTCCTCCCTCTTCTCTCTCTCTCTCTTTCCTCCACCCCCTTCCTCTTCTATTCTCTCTTCCCCTTCTCATCTTTTTCTTCCTCTCTTTCGCCTTCCCTCTCTCTCTCTCGCTCTTCCCCTCCTGTCTCTCGCTCTTCTATTTTTCTTTCCCCCTCTCTTCTCAACTCTCTTTTTCTCTCCTTCTCTTACTCTCTCCTGTCTTCTTATTTCTTTTCATCCCCCTTTCCTCTCTCTCTTTTGTCATTCCTCTCTCCCTCCTCTCCCTCTCTCTCCCCCTCCTCTGCCTCTCTATCTCTCTCCCCACTTCCCCATCTCTCTCACGCTCTCTTCTTCTCTCCCCCTCTCTTTCTGCCTCCTCTCTTTTTCTTATCCTGTTTTCTCTCTCCTTCTGTCCTTCTCTCACCTTCTTCCCTCTCCCACTCTCTCTCTTTCTCTCTCTTCTTTTCCTCTCCTCCTCCCTCTCTCTCTCCCCCTTCTTCTCTTCCCCTTCTCTCTCTCTCTCTCTCTCTCCCCTCCCTCTCCTCTCTACCTCTCTCTCTCTCTCTCTCTCTTTTTCCCAGATGACTTCCTGCTGTGTGGAGCTTCTCTCAGAGGCAGGTGTTTGAGGAGGAGTTACAGCCTCACGTCCAGCAGAGGCAGGAGACAACACCGAATGCACCTGGAGCAGGATCCAGACCTGATGAGACGCCTCCGGTCCAACCCTGTGCCGACTTCATGCTCTGCAGGTGACCACCGCCCACAACTACAGCTATTCACAATCCCATACTAATAGTTACATATTTCTTTTACAGTATCAATACAACCAGAATTAAAAATAAATAAATTACTCAATGTGATGTTTCCTGGACAGTTTACAAAGATATTTAACTTTAAAGCCCATTCCATGTTAACATTTTCAAATCGAAGACCCTTCAGACTGACTGTTGTGTCTGTAGATCGTACCTGGACATGCTGAGGTCATCATCTTCTGCTACATGTTCTGGTTCGTCCTCACAGTCATCTTCATCACCGGCACCACCAGGTAAAGAACCCTCCTACTGTGAGTGTTGGGAAAGTACCTTTCTGCTGTTCTAAGGGGGTAAAGTACCTGTTGCTGTGAACCTGAACACCTGAGCGTTGATAACGCTGCCTGTTGCTGTTGAGTTCTGAAGGGTGTTAGTTAGTTGAGTCTTAAAACACTTTTGCCAGTGGACTGGGCCATATTGAGAAGTATCATTAAACACTGTAGAAAGACAAATGATTACATACATATAATTATGTAAAATTTCCCTTTTGCTCGGTCTAAATACCCCAGATTAAGAAGTATCCCGTGAAGAACCTCCAGCCGCTGCCATCAGACTACCATAAAACATGAATTCAAATTTCTATTCAGGATTCTTTTTCTGTGACTTCCAAACAAACCACCAGGGGGCACCATTTTGTAACATTGTTTCTCCGTATCAGTTGTCAAATCCTGATTAATGTCAGATCTCAGAAGCTAAGCAAGTTAGGCTGGTTAGTGCTTGGATTGAGAGCCACTGGAAACACCAGGTGCCACAGTGGGACGACAAGAGTGGACGGTCTTGTTGTCCTTGGGGCAAGACACTAAACCACACTGCTCGTGTCTGCGTACACTGGTGAGTGAACGTGCTAGATTGTACAAGCTCTTTGAGTGCCTGGAAAGGGAAAAGCTCTATATAAATAACCATTTTACCATGGCTGAACCTGATAGCTCTGAGGCAAACAATCTTAAAGTCACAGTCGTTCTATCAACATTTCCTTACAGTCACACAATACTTATGTTTTTACTATTTTCTTTGCAAAATTATACACTGAGCCAGTATTTCTTAAAAAAAAAAAAAAAAAAAAAAAGCAATCGTTTATATTGTATGAAATACAAACGTACGTATGTATGTATGATTTAGTGTGATATCTCTGATTGAACAAGAGCTGCACTAGTGGCAGTTCCTGCCTCTGCCTGTGCATTGTCAAGTAACTTCTCTGCTGTGAGTCAGTCTAGTTTTCTGTATGGGGTTCTGCTGACTGCTGTGAGTGTTGTCCTGTACCTCTGCGTGTGAGTGTGCGTGCTTTTGCGGATCAGTGTGTTCTGTATGGGTACCTGCTGATCTGCTGTGAGCGTGTGTATCTGTGCGGATCAGTGATGTTCGCTGATTCTCCCGTGTGGATCTCTGCTTGGGAGCGTGTACAGTACCCTCCTGCTGTGGCGTGTGTATCGTGCAGGATCGGGCGTAATGGATTTGCTGATTGCTGTGGAGCTGTCTGATGTGAGCTGTAGAGCATTAGGTTTCAAACTTTCAGCACTGGCACCCCTAAGCGTCTTGCCCTAGCCGAAGCACCCCTTACAATTTCACATAGTATTTTACTTTGAATAGGGTGTTTTTTACCTTTTTAGAACACACACAGCTTATTTTAGATTTCATTGAAATTTGCAATAAAAACCTCCACCAAATACTACAGGAACTGTATTAAATTCAATGTGAATATTCTATATTCTGAATATTTTAAATGTTTTTTCCCTAATACACAGGGTGCGATTTCTGGGGGATGGGAGGCGATTATCCTACCTCTGGTTTGTCTGTCCCTCTCTCTGCTTATAATTTCCACATCCCTCCTTCTGCTTTTATTCTTGTATTATTTGTAGGGGGATAAAAAAAATAACAAAGTGTTCTATCAAATCCCAGCGTAGTCTCATTGATGTTTTTCCCTTCTCCCGGTGCTGCTTCTCCGCTCAACAGGCAGCTCTCATAACAGCCAATAACGTCACACTTTCACACACAGTCCTTTTCTGATTGGCTATTCCTCTAACTTTTTCTGCGCGCACAAGCATAGTTTAAATGGACAGATCTCAATAATGAACATAGGCGCCGCCGCGCCGATCTATTTTCTCTCTCTCTCTCTCTCTCCCACTCTCTCTCTCTCTCAGCGCTGTCATTATACCCGGGTTTGGTCTCTCGGAGCCGCTGGGCTGCTACAGAGCGGGCAGATCAAGTCAGGAACAGACACGAAAATGTTAACCTGCGATGCGATTCAAAGCGGGACAAGACTCGTATTAAGTGACGAACTGCACTGCTCCTGCTTGTAGAACCCGGTGCCGTGAGAGGCAGGACCAACCGGGGCTCTGCGGAGCTTTATGTAGCCTACTGAATGAGTCTGTTCATTTTGTGAGTAAACGTGCCAGTGCGTCAGAAGCCGTTGCGAGTGGAAAAGAAACGGACTGAACACGGGAAGGAGAGACGCGGTAGTGCCGCGCGTGTATGTGGTGCGCATGGTGTAGCACGCGGTGCACAATATGCGTGCACGTGGTGCGCGTGTAGAATGACTTGTAATTTTCTATCCCCCCTTCTGTTTTTTTTGACAAATCGCTACCTGCTAATACATGATGTAATTTAATATTATTAGTGTATCAAGCATGTTTTTAAAATAATTTTAAAATAAAAGCTCTCAGGGGCCCCAACTAGCTCCGTCCCTAAACCAGCTTCAGAAGCTTCAGTGTGACGAGACTGTCCTGGTGATCAGAGCGGAGGAAAAACGCTGCTGTTTCACAACTTGCAGACAGGACTTCTGTTTTATGTTTCATTCTTGCAAATATGAAAATTCCAAAAGATCACTTCGACGATTTCCGCCTTGCATCAAGTTTCTAATCCCGTATGTTTTATTTTATTATATATCTCGGACCTTTTCTCCGTGTATATAAGGCAGATTTACACATATTACACATCAATACGAAGCTCCACTTTCAGAGAATATCGCTGTGTGTTGGAAACGCTTCTTTAAAGACACAATCTGCTGCTAACTAGCGCTGATATGACACAGACCACACGCAGCCTCTCTAAAGTGAGGATGTGTGAGAGAGGAAAAAAGAAAAGCTGAACACAAATGTTTCTGAGTGAGGCAAAGAGAGCTCTGGGTGTCACAACTGCTGGTCTATTCGAAAACCTTTATTTGGAAAAATTCTTCAGACTCAACAATTTCCCGCGGCACCCCTGGACTCACGCCACGGCACCCCATTTGAGAACCCCTGGTGTAGAGTACCCTCTCGCTATGAGTGTGTGTTCTTGTTCATAGGATCAGTGTGTTCTGGTGATCTGTTTGTAGGAGTTCTCTGCTGTGAGTGTTGGTAGAAGACCCTCTCGCTGTGAGTGTGTGTGCTTGTGTGCAGGATCAGTGTGTTCTGGTGATCTGCGTGGGGAGCTGTCTGATTATGAGCGTGTAGAGTACCCCTCGCTGTGAGTGTGAGTGTGTGTTCTTGTTTATAGATCAGTGTGTTCTGGTGATCTGTTATAGGAGTCTCTGCTGTGAGTGTTGGTAGAGTACCCTCTCGCTGTGAGTGTTGTGTGTGTTCTTGTTCATAGGATCAGTGTGTTCTGCATGGGCTACCTGGTGGCCTGCTTCTACTTCCTGCTGGTGGGAGGAGACCTGCTGCTGAAGCCGCTCAGCTCCATCCTGCTGTACTGGGACTGTCTGATCGGATACAACATCTTTGTCATCACCATGAAGAACGTCCTCTCTGTGAGTCTGCTCACTTCTCAGGTTCACTTAGTCATCTTTTTATTGGGAAACACTGCAGCAAAACAGCAGAACTATTTTTTTGTTTGTTTGTTTGTTTTTTCATTTCAATTTTGGTTTCTCAACACGTGGGACACATGCGCACTTGGAATGTAATGAAATTTGTCTTTACGACTCAAACATGTTACTAATCAGGTGAGGGAAAGAACTCTGCCTTCAGACCGGTTTCAGACCTGATCCAAACAGCTGATCTCATCGTGTTTTGTTGTTTTTAACAAAGAAGTTTCCCCAGGCGAACATCAAAAACAAGATTAGTGCTACCGGGTCGTCCAGAGAACAACAACCAGGTGCCACCTTACAAAGTGGCCAACTCATGATCAGCCCGTTAAGGCCGGCGTGTGCACATAGGACGAATGTGTATGTGTTAGCAGATTAGCCTGATGTGCAGCTGATCTTTGGGCTGATCTTAAGAGGACTAGTTCTCTTGTCCATGAGCACTTACATGTCAAGCATTAAGTTTGTTCAGATAAATATATTTCACGGCGGCTTTCCTCGTCCACTTCCTCGTTGGTCTTCCCACGTCTTCACACTCCACTGGGCAAAACTACAGCGTTAGATCGTCTCTTAACATTTCACTGTCTCATTCATTCACAGGGGAAAATTACAGTGATGCCCACAGTGATTTTGGAGGTGGTAGAACATACAAACTCCACCCAGAGAGATTGTGAGATGCTGATGTGGTCTAAACCGGAAGTCGAACCCACGATCTCCTCATTGTGAAACCAGAGCTCGAACCACACTGCTACTGTGCGCCCCGTGTCAGTCATTTCATACATTATCTGGTGACTTCTAATAGTCACTAGACACATTCACTTTTTTTTGAATAGGCCTGGTTATGGGTTTTTTGTTGTGATGTCGTGTGAACATAATGTTTGTCAAATGAATCAATGGGGAAAAAATGCATATGCTCTAAGTATCTTGTGGCATTTTTTATTTATTTTTTTTTTACTATAAACGATATACTTGATAATCCATAATTGGACAACTTGAAACCATCGTTCACATTATTATCCAACAGTGGATATACTGTATTGTGCAGCTTTACTCTGGCACGGTTCCCAGTCCCTTTTTTTCTTTCCCCTGACGTCTTCATGAGTGGGAGTGTCTTGTGTTTCAGATCCTCTTCATGACTGGGACTGTCTTGTGTTTCAGATCCTCTTCATGACTGGGACTGTCTTGTGTTTCAGATCCTGGCCTGTGGCTTCATCAAGTCTTTGGTGGTGAACCATTGTTGGCTGATCCAGCTCTTCAGCCTGGCCTGCACCATCAAAGGCTACAGCAAACGTACGTGATCAACAGCTCAACAGCTCAATAACTCCAAAACCAAACCAGATACAGACGTCACAGAGGAAAGTGTCGAAGATGTCTCCATTGGTGTTCAGATCCTGGTGTGGTTTTTCAAATGTCACAAGATCAACAGAGAGACTTGTTATTAAACACATTATGCATTATATAAAAGTAAAAGTGCATGTAAAATAAAATCAAGGCTTGAGACAAAATAAGTAAAACTAATTACAACTTGACATCTGGAATTTCTTGTTTAGAAGCCAACCTTTCCAAAAATGTATGGTGTTGCAAAACAATTTTTTTTTTCCTTCCTTGAGAGGATGCCTGTCCTGGTGATGAAAAGATGTGATGAAAGATGGCCGCTGCTTAGCATCCATAGCGGCGCTCAGTGGCGCATTGTTGTGAGTTAGCTAGCTCCAGGGCCGCTGCTAGCCATTTGGGTGCCCTATGTAAGATTTCAAAAAGGTTTTGCCAAATTATTTTCTTGTGGGACCCCAGCTCTCTTCAGTTCCACAAACTGCCCTCTGCCCCACCACTGTTCCCTCTCCTGCTCACACTTTCTTAACTTTTATTTAACCAGGAAAGTCTCATTGAGATTAATAATCTCTTTTTCAAGGGAGTAATGGCAACTCTGAACACAGCTCAACATAAACTGCATCCTCGCGCTACAATTTGAGGAAATATTGTAGTTTGTAACTTTTGTCAGGACAAATAGACTAGATTCATGATTTGTGTTTCCCTCTGAAAGAATCTAAAATCCGCCGTATTTTGTCGCGGTAATTTGCGTGATCAAATCTGCAGGCGTCTTAATTCAGCTGCTGTTTCTCCTCGTAACTGGCCCAAAATGTGTTCTATCAGCGCAAATCAAAGATTGTCTAAGAGGGACAGTGAGTCGGCACAGCTTGGTTTTCCTAGAGCCCTCATAATTACATTAAGACCAGTTTAAATTTAAATCTTTTTGTAATAAAAAGTTTATGAGTCCCACTACTTTTAGGGTCTGTGTTCTAATACATTTGGCCCTGGCAATGGCAGTTGGTCGTGCCAGGGCCGAAAATACCAGCTGACATTTTCATGGCATCTAACCAGTTAGTCACCTCTGCACTAGATGACATCACCAAGAATAGTGCCTTCTTTACAAGTAATTCCAGCTGTCTGAAGTTGTGTTTTTTTGAGTTGTGCATCCACTCACATATAATGGTCTATCTACAGCCTATGTGACAAAACACATTCCTCTGATTTAAAACTATTCACTCTGTTTGATGTGAATGCAGCCGAGCAGAGTTCCAAACAGTGTGAGCTTCCCAACGACGAGGCGGGAATCATCTGGGACGGAATCTGCTTCTGCTTCCTGCTGCTTCAGAGGAGAGTGTTCCGGAGTCACTATTTCCTCTACGTTCTCCTGGACCTGCACAACACCCAGCTGCTCGCATCAAGGTACGCTTCAGCCAGCAACAGGACCTTGCATCAGCTCATGTTAGATGTCAGAGGTGAGGAGTGTCGCTGAGTAAAGTCTGACTTCAAAGTAAAACGTGGCTGAATAAAGTCTGACTTCAAAGTAAAACGTGGCTGAATAAAGTCTGACTTCAGGTGTAAAACGCGGCTAAGTAAAGTCTGACTTCAGACGTAAAATGCGGCTGAGTAAAGTCTGACTTCAGATGTAAAATGCAGCTGAATAAAGTCTGATTTCAGGCTGAGTAAAGTCTGACTTCAGATGTAAATTCGGCTGAATAAAGTCTGACTACAGATGTAAAACACGGCTAAGTAAAGTCTGACTTCAGGTGTAAAACGCGGCTGAATAAAGTCTGACTTCAGATGTAAAATGCAGCTGAATAAAGTTGACTTCAGGCTGAGTAAAGTCTGACTTCAGGTGTAAAATGCAGCTGAATAAAGTTGACTTCAGGCTGAGTAAAGTCTGACTTCAGGTGTAAAATGTAGCTGAATAAAGTCTGACTTCAGGTGTAAAATGTGGCTAAGTAAAGTCTGACTTCAGGCTGAGTAAAGTTTGACTTTAAATGTAAAACGCTAAGTAAAAACGGCTAAGTAAAGTCTGACTTCCAATGTAGAATGCGGCTTAGTAAAGTCTGACTTCAAGTTGAGTGAAGTTTGACTTCAGATGTAAAACGTGACTAAGTAAAATCTGACTTCAGGCTGAGTAAAGTCTGGCTTCAGGCTGAGATGTAAAATGTGACTAATTATAGTCTGACTTGAGGCTGAGTAAAGTCTGACTTGAGGCTGAGTAAAGTCTGACTTCAGGCTGAGATGTAAAACGTGACTAAGTAAAGTCTGACTTGAGGCTGAGTAAAGTCTGACTTGAGGCTGAGTAAAGTCTGACTTGAGGCTGAGTAAAGTCTGACTTGAGGCTGAGTAAAGTCTGACTTCGGATGTAGTGATGTCGTGTTTTTGTTTGCAGAGGTGCGGAGCTGTTCCAGGCCTCCACAGTGAAAGCCGTGAGAGCCAGGCTGCAGGTGGAGAAGAACTCTATGGACCTGCTCAAGAGACAGTAAAAAAACACACTCCAGACAACACCTCGGCTGTTTCTGTCCTTTATTTCTCACTCTTGTTTTATTTTCAGAATGGAGCGGATTAAAACTCGTCAGCAGAAGTTCCGTCGGGGGAAAGAAACACTGCTGAGTTTTACCAAAGAGACCACAGACCCTGAGGCCAAACCGGGGCAGAAGGAGAAGAAGGGCGGTCAGTGGTGGAGGCCCTGGGTCAACCATGCCTCCAGTGAGTCCAAGTGTCCACACACAGCCCTACCACCAGTCTACTCTAGTCCTACCACAGCCATACATCCTTTTTTATTTGACAAAAAATGTGACAATTGATTTCATAATTGTCTGTTTTTGGAGTAAAATAAAAAAAAAACACTGCATCTCAAAACGGATGTATTTGAATTTAAAGCAGGAAGACCTACTCTTGAATAATGTCATGTGATCTGGAGCATTTTTTATTAAAGTTTCATTTCCACTAGTTCCACATCTATTATAATTATGAAGACACAATTGCTCATAACACAGGCCATTAACATCTATGCTTTGATATTGTTCTTGTTTTTGCTAATATAATAATAGTTTGCAGCAGTCTTTCATAGCAGAAGCTGATTACTTAACATAGTCCTACTACAAACTTACCTTAGTCCTACTGAGGCCAAATCGGCCCTGTATGGATCTGATCCAAAGCTCAAAATGTATACAGTATTCTCTCTTGATGGCAGGGTTAATTCTGGGCTACTATCTTAGACCTGATTTGGTCTTGGTGACCTGACTTGGTCCTGGTTTAGACCTGGTAAAAGTAGAGAGTAAACAATGAGGAGTCGTGCATTATACAGATCTAAACATGACGCGGAGTCAAGAACACTCCACAGAGTGCATTAGATCTGTTTAATCCGCTTATGGTCACACGTCTACAAACTTTACAATACATGTCATTTGTTGCCTAATCTCAACTGATGCTTAGTCCTACCACAACCCTACAACAGTCCTACCACAACCCTACAACAGTCCTACCACAACCCTACAACAGTCCTACCACAACCTCACAACTGTCCTCCTACAGTCCTACAACAGTCCTACCACAACCCTACAACAGTCCTACCACAGCCTCACAACAGTCCTACCACAGTCCTACCACAACCCTACAACAGTCCTACAACAGTCCTACCACAACGACTCAACAGTCCTACCACAGTCCTACCACAACCCTACAACAGTCTTACCACAGCCTCACAACAGTCCTACCACAGTCCCTACAACAGTCCTACCACAACCCTTCAACAGTCCTACCACAACCTCAGAACAGTCCTACCACAACCCTACAACAGTCTTACCACAGCCTCACAACAGTCCTACCACAACCCTACAACAGTCCTACCAAAATCTCACAACAGTCCTACCACAACCTCACAACAGTCCTACCACAACCCTACCACAGTCCTGCCACAACCTCACAACAGTCTTACCACAACCGTGCAACAGTCCTACCACAACTCTACAACAGTCCTACCACAACTTCACAACAGTCCTACCACAACCTCACAGCAGTCCAACCACAACCTCACAGCAGTCCTACCACAACTTCACAACATTCCTACCACAGCCTCACAACAGTCCTACCACAGCCTCACAACAGTCCTACCACAACCCTACAACAGTCCTACCACAGCCTCACAACAGTCCTACCACAGTCCTACCACAACCCTACAACAGTCCTACAACAGTCCTACAACAGTCCTACCACAACCTCTCAACAGTCCTACAACAGTCCTACCACAACCTCTCAACAGTCCTACCACAGTCCTACCACAACCCTACAACAGTCTTACCACAGCCTCACAACAGTCCTACCACAGTCCCTACAACAGTCCTACCACAACCCTTCAACAGTCCTACCACAACCTCACAACAGTCTTACCACAACCGTGCAACAGTCCTACCACAACTCTACAACAGTCCTACCACAACTTCACAACAGTCCTACCACAGCCTCACAACAGTCCTACCACAGCCTCACAACAGTCCTACCACAACCCTACAACAGTCCAACCACAACCTCACAACAGTCCTACCACAACCTCACAACAGTCCTACCACAACCTCACAACAGTCCTACCACAACCTCACAACAGTCCTACCACAACCCTACAACAGTCCAACCACAACCTCACAACAGTCCTACCACAGCCTCACAACAGTCCTACCACAACCCTACCACAGTCCTACCACAACCTCACAACAGTCTTACCACAACCGTGCAACAGTCCTACCACAACTCTACAACAGTCCTACCACAACTTCACAACAGTCCTACCACAACCTCACAGCAGTCCTACCACACCCCTACAACAGTCCCACCACAACCCTACAACAGTCCTACCACAACCTCACAACATTCCTACCACAGCCTCACAACAGTCCTACCACACCCCTACAGTAGTCCTACAACAGTCCTACAGTAGTCCTGCTGTAGTCCTACAACAGTCCTACAGTAGTCCTGCTGTAGTCCTACAACAGTCCTACCACACCCCTGCAGTAGTCCTACCACAACCTCACAGTAGTCCTACCACAGCTCTCTCTCTCTCTCTTGCAGTGATCCGCAGTGGGGACTACTACCTGTTTGAAACTGACAGTGACGAGGAAACAGAAGAGGAGAAGGAGGAGGAGCAGAAGAAAGGGGCGCGGCCTCCTGATAAATCTGCCTTCAGGTTAGTACTGACTTCTGTTTAGAACATTTGATCTTTCTAGCTTCCTTCATTCTTCATGCTAAGTCGATGAATCCAAACACATTTAACAAATTCAACCCTGACCATTTGTGTGATTGTGTGTTCTGTGTGCAGTTTGTTTACCACGCCTGGATCACCGACTCCAGAACAGCCATGAGAGCTCGACACAGGCAGAAGAAGCTGCACCAGAGGAAGAGGCCTCGCTGGGAGCACAGAGCAGCAGGTCAGTGTGTAGACTGTAGAGTAACACGTCATGACAGGGCAAATTACACACAACTGACACAGTTTCCTGGAGTTTAATACGTAATTTGTCACACTTTAAGTGTTAACATCTGTATCATTTATGTGGATTTTGAACCTCATTTACAATAAGATTGCTAGGTAACAGTTGTGGGTTCACCTCTATGTATATTTCTACAATAGTAAACGTTTGTTCTTGTTTGTATTGTGTTTGATGCAGCCATTGAGGTTTCCACTGAAACAGAAGAAGAGGACACAGAGGACGAGCTGGATGAAGTGGCAGGTATGTGTGAGCTCAGGTCTGTTGTTTGAGCTCAGGTCTGTTGTTGTGTCAGGTCTGTTGTTGTGACTGTGTGTTCCAGAGACTGTCCTCCAGAGACTCTCCAGCGGCCTGCGCTTCTGCTGGGTCCTGATCTCGGCTCTGTTAGACTCTCTCACCACGTGGCTGCGAGGCTTGTGTCAGGAGCACATAGATATTTCTACTGTTCTGCGGATCGAGAGATGCATGCTCACACAGCAGGCCCGACAGGTACTGAAAACAAGACTCTAGTTCATTGTTTTAATGTTTTATCTCAGAATTAAGCTCTGTCCCAGAACAGATATAGAGCAGACACATCTATTCAGATGAAAATGTATTTGCATTGGCCTGTCTAATTTAGCTTTCAGTTAGGCACCGTGTACAAAACTCGTCATTGTTTTAAAAATAAAAAATGAACTGCACCACATTTAAGTCCGGTGACTGTCCATGGGGCCTTACGCCGAGTGTACACTGACTGCAAGGTGGGCTATTTTTGGGAGTCCCTACTCACCCATAGCCATGTGGTCTCCGGGAAAAATAGACTTCTCACACTTCTCAGCGTCAGTGTACATGGGTGCATCAATTTTAAGCACTTTTTAAGTTATGCTTGACCCACTTCGAGCTCACGTCGAGGTTAGACAGGTGCAGTTCTTAAGGCCAGCCCACATCAAAGCGCAGTGCGCCGCGGCACGCCACTTCCCACACGCCAGACCCAAGCGTCAACACTCACCAAATGTCGCGACGCTCAGCGTTATTTTCAACTATCCGCGGTCGTAATGGTTGAGTAATATTGTCTTAAATAATGAAAGGCGTTCCTCGTTCGTCATTGTTAACAAACTAGCACCGATACGTGGATAAATTGTGAAAACTGTTAACTACTATACTGTACTACAGATGTCTGCAGGGTAATTTCCTGCAGAATCACCACACGTTGTCAAGTGCCGCCGCGTGCTGCCCCAAGCCCGGTGTGTGTACATTCATAGAAATTAACGAAGGCGCCCAATTTGTGTGCCTGGTGTGCATGGCCTTTAGGGCCCAGACACACTGAAAATGACAAAAATAACGTGAAATTGCAAAACCACAGCCGTGCGACCGCCTGTAGGTGGCCACACTGTAAATAGCAGCAAAAATGTGTGCACCTGTAGCATGTCATCGTGAGCCACTGACCTTGTGTTTTACTCTGGGAAAACTGTTCACACTTGTCTGTGTCTATGCTCTTCTATCAGGTCTATAGAGAAAATATTCAAATGAATAGATTTATATAATCTCCCTCTGGACAGGCTGAACACAGCAAACACAAAGTTTCAAAAGTAAATGAGAAAACTTCAAAGCTACTGGACCTATTTAAAAATAAATCTGTTTTGTCCCAGTACAGATATATTGTTGGAAGGATCCACTGAGGTGATAATAAGTGTCTCTTCTATGTCTAATAATGTACTGTTTATTTACTAAAACCAAGAGGTTTAATGCTGCCTTCATTTGCTCTGGAACAGATGGTAAGTACCACTTGTGAAGTGGTAGTTACCAGCGTGTTGTGTTCAAACTGTTTTGTGTTCGTAACAAAAGGAAACTTGCTAAAAACACACTTTATCTTGACAAATACATTGTGTCTAACATCTTTAATGACTTGTTTGTTGTTCAGGGCACAGCTCCATCTCGAGAGGGCATCCACATCTACTACCAGCAGCAGCTGAAGAGGAGCTCCAGGGAGTCGGGACTGGACCACAGAGACCACGCTGAACTGGACCATGCTGGACTGAGCAACACTGAACCGAGCTACACTGAACCTGACCACGCTGATCCAGACCAGACTGAACCAGACTACACTGAACCGAACTACACTGAACTGGACCAAGCTGAACCGGACCACGCTGAACTGGAGCACCCTGAACTGGACCACACTGAACCAGACCACACTAAGCCGGACCATGCTGAACCGGACCCCACTGGACCTGACCACACTGAGCCAGACTATATTAAACCTGACCCCATTGAATCAGGCCTCACTCAACTGGGCCAGGCTGAACCAGAACATTCTGAACTAGAACAATGTGAACCAGACCATACCAAACCAGACCAAACAGAACAAGACCACACTGGAATAGGCCGCACTGGACTGGACCAAAGTGAACCAGACCACACTGACTCCGGTCAAACAGAACTGGACCAGACTAAAACAGAGCATTCTGAGCCACCCCAATCCACTGAACCAGAGCACACTGGACTGGACCAGACTGGACCGGATCACACTGAACCAAATTACACTGAACCAGAGCACACTGGACTGGACCACTCTGAACTGGACCACACTGAACCAGACCACACTGAACTGGACCACTCTGAACTGGACCTTACTGGACTGGACCACACTGGACGAGACCACAGTGAACCAGACCACACTGGACCAGACCACAGTGAACCAGACTACAGTGAAAGTGAGCAGGACCTCTCTGCGTGTGGAGCAGACTGCAGCTCACACAGACCAGTCACTGAGCCGGACTATGAGGTCCTCAGGCTGGACCAGACTGGACTTACAGATGATCCTGGTATGGAACTACCAGAGAAGAGCCGAGCAGGCGCCAGGAGAAGGCCCAGGCTGCTGAAGATGAGGAGAGTGAAGTCTTCATCTTCATCAGAAGGAGAAGAGGAGCTTCCTCTCAGGTCTGACGTCTGAAGACTCTTTATCTCAACAGCGAGTGTGTTTCTAGAAATGTACTGATTCTGTGTATAATAATACGTAATTTAACACAAGAGGCACAGGAAAACCCAAACAGAGACTTTGAAACATGTTCATGCGGTGGGTCCATGCCATGTGTACATATGC
The DNA here is from genome assembly GCA_038363315.1 of Mugilogobius chulae. Classification (NCBI taxonomy): domain Eukaryota; kingdom Metazoa; phylum Chordata; class Actinopteri; order Gobiiformes; family Gobiidae; genus Mugilogobius; species Mugilogobius chulae. The sequence continues at coordinate 2,599,539 of CM076398.1, forward strand.
TGCGCGTCCATACCATGTGTACATATGCTGCACGTCCACACCATGTGTACATATGCTGCGCGTCCACACCATGTGTACATATGCTGCGCGTCCACACTATGTGTACATGTGCCGTGTCCAAGTGGCGTGTGCATACAGTATACCGCGTCCAGTTGGCGGCATGTACATATACCATGTTACCATGTCAATGTGGAGTGTACATATGCCGCACCCATACGGCATATACCTATACCACTTCAATATGCAGTGTGTCAATGCGGTGTCAATGCGACGTGAACATATATGGTATATATACATCCATGTTCATGCGTTATGTACATATGTCATGTAAATGCAACATGTACCTATGCAGCACGTCCATGCCATATGTACATATGCGGCGCATTCATACCATGTGTACATATGCGGCGCGTTCATACCATGTGTACATATGCCGCGCGTTCATACCATGTGTACATATGCCGCGCGTTCATACCATGTGTACATATGCGGCGCGTTCATACCATGTGTACATATGCGGTGCGTTCATACCATGTGTACATATGCCGCGCGTTCATACCATGTGTACATATGCCGCGCGTTCATACCATGTGTACATATGCGGCGCGTTCATACCATGTGTACATATGCGGCGCGTTCATACCATGTGTACATATGCGGTGCGTTCATACCATGTGTACATATGCGGCGCGTTCATACCATGTGTACATATGCGGCGCGTTCATACCATGTGTACATATGCGGCGCGTTCATACCATGTGTACATATGCGGCGCGTTCATACCATGTGTACATATGCGGCGCGTTCATACCATGTGTACATATGCGGGTGCGTTCATACCATGTGTACATATGCGGCGCGTTCATACCATGTGTACATATGCGGCGCGTTCATACCATGTGTACATATGCGGTGCGTTCATACCATGTACATATGCGGCGCGTTCATACATGTTACTTATGCGGCGCGTTCATACCATGTGTACATATGCCGCGCGTTCATACCATGTGTACATATGCGGTGCGTTCATACCATGTGTACATATGCGGCGCGTTCATACCATGTGTACTTATGCGGTGCGTTATACCATGTGTACATATGCGGCGCGTTCATACCATGTGTACTTATGCGGCGCGTCCATGTCCTGTGTACATATCCATGCAGCATATAAATATGGTGCATTCATTAAGTTTGCTACTCCTGTGGGAATCATGACCACTTTACCTTAAGACAGTGATGTTTTGCTCTGGTTTAAGTCTTATTACTGATCTTTGGATCTGTGCTGATTGTCCTGTGCGTTCTCTTCAGCTGGAGTCATCTGCCTCCCTCCTACAGTCTGGCTCTGGGTTTGGACCAGGATCCTGAGCTCCTGCAGTGTGACGTCAGCACACAGGAGTCTCCTCTGTCTCTGTGTCGCACTCAGGAGCTGACGGCCAGCGAGCTGCTCCAGAACAGGTCAATAGTGCTAAACATCTTCACACTTCTTCTCATCTTTGTACTGTAACTGCTCCTTTATGTTCAGGACGTTCTATGATGAAGAGCTGGAGGCCTCAGATAACTTCTTCAACAGTCAACCTCAGCTTCTGCAACTGAGCTACACACTCTACAACATTCTGGCAGCGAGGTACATCCTGTCTGACTGAAGGGTTGTCCAGTGAGGATGCTTTATTTATGTTTTTTGCTTTGTTCTGGGTTCTTCCCTGCACAGATCTGAGGCTGTGTGCTTCCTGGTCATGGTGATGAACCACATGGTGTCGGCCTCTTGCTGACTCTGGTTCTGCCAGTGCTGGTCTTCCTCTGGGCCTCGCTCTCTGTGCCCAGGCCCAGTAAGAGCTTCTGGATGACAGCTATCATCTACACTGAGGTGCCTTCTCACTCCACACGTGGGACTTCGGACCAGACAGCATTTTTGTGTCCGAAACTTTGCACAAGCCAATGAAGTCAATTTAAATTAGTCTGAAATAAATCGCTTTTGAAGGCTGGCCAGGTTGAGGTGGTGGCTTTAGTGTATTTAGTAAACGTAGCTATAACTTACCCCAAAGAACAACTTCCTCACTTCTCCTCCTCCAGACAATGGGCCTTGATAAATGCATTAAGGAAGCTACTTCCTTATATGGCAAATATGAGCTGGCAGTAGGATTTCTCCCGGAGCAAAGTGAGAATGAGATACAAACCGCATGTCCAAACACACATGAACGAACTCAGAGGAGTTAGTTTCTAAAATCATTTATATACAAAAATTTAATCTACAATCATGTAGGAATTACATTTTTTGACTGAAGTACTTAACCCTCTGAGCTCCAAGGGCATTTTAAGAAATCAAAATTTGAAACAGCAGATTTTTGGTTCAAGTGCTCCTGAGTGTTCTAGGATTTGCTCTTACAGACGAACAAATTTTGTGAAAGCCAAAATTGTTCGTAAAAGCCTTTAAGAACAAATTTGTTCATAAAAACGTGTCATGAACGAAGCCTTTTCAATCCTGTCTCTGTACTCCTCTATTAGCACGTTGTACAGCAGAGGTTTGACAAACAGTGCAATGAGGATTTTTTTTGACTAGATACATGTGAGTTCATGGTCACTCCATATCAAATCCTAAAATACTTGTTTTGCCTGTCAGTCTCCTCCTGTGAGAACATGGCTCACATGATACATCTGACACAGTAATAAGGACACATAAGGGTTAAAGTTAGAGGCAGGAGATGTTTATTTACCATTAGTCTGGGTCTTTTTCTTGATATTGCGCTAGTAGCTAATGGGGGGAAGTTTGGAGAGAAAAAATGCATAGCATACCAGAACTCAACATGAGCTGGCGTGTGAACACGCAAAACTCACTGTGGTAAACACAAATTCCCTAACGCTTCAAGACACAGGGTTACATTGACTTAAATCGACACAAAAAATCTGTTTGGTCTGAACGTAGCATTAGCATGTTGTTTCTCTAGGTTCACACAGTGTTTTCTTCACAGGTTACCATCGTCATCAAGTACTTCTTCCAGTTTGGATTCTTTCCGTTTAATCAGAAACTGGAGGTAGATCGCTCTAAGCCCTTCCACCCTCCAAACATCCTGGGAGTGGAGAAGAAGGAGGGCTACGTCATCTACGACCTACTGCAGCTGCTCGCTCTCTTCTACCACAGAGCCATACTCAAGGTACAGAGTATACACGTCTGTTCTACCACAGAGCCATACTCAAGGTACAGAGTATACACACCTGTTCTACCACAGAGCCATACTCAAGGTACAGAGTATACACACCTGTTCTACCACAGAGCCATACTCAAGGTACAGAGTATACACGACTGTTCTACCACAGAGCCATACTCAAGGTACAGAGTATACACGACTGTTCTACCACAGAGCCATACTCAAGGTACAGAGTATACACGACTGTTCTACCACAGAGCCATAATCAAGGTACAGAGTATACACGACTGTTCTATCACAGAGCCATACTCAAGGTACAGAGTATACACGACTGTTCTACCACAGAGTCATGCTCAAGGTACAGAGTAGGGCGGCACGGTGGCTGAGCGGTTAGCGCTCTTGCCTCACAGCAAGAAGGTCGCGGGTTCGATTCCCGCACGGGCCGGGCCTTTCTGTGTGGAGTTTGCATGTTTCTCCCCGTGTCTGGGTGGGTTTCTCCGGGCACTCCGGTTTCCCCCACCAACCAATAACATGCATGTTAGGGTAATATCCTCCAGCTACGGTAGTCCTGACCAAGCCTAGCAACAACATCTGGAGATGGGTCCCCGAGCGCTGCACTGTGGCGATCACTGCTCCTGAGGAGATGCTCCAGAGGCATTGAAGGATGGGTCAAATGCAGAGGACAAATTTCCCTACGGGACAATAAAGTACCTTACCTTAAAATTAAATACACACCTGTTCTACTACAGAGCCATACTCAAGGTACTCAATCTTACAAAAACTAATAATGAGAGAAGCCAGTTAAAACAAGGTTAAAACTTCGAAAAATCTCACCTGAACTCTTTAACTGCTCTGTTCCTGAACAGTGCCATGGCCTGTGGGACCAGACTGACCAGGACCAGGACAACCACAGCAGCCAGCTCAGCTCCACCCGCACCTCCTGTTCAGAGTCTGCAGGAGGCGCACATCCAGCAGGGTCCGGCCCGGAGTCTCCTGTAGGTGAGGGTCTTCTCTGTCACGTCAGCTCAGAAGTGTGTCTCTTTTTTAGACATTGAAAAAATGTACAGATTAGTCATCCAAGACAGGGAGAGAAGGGGGTATCTGTGGTTTTATCCGTCAGTCAGTATGTGTTGCGTCCAGACTTGCTTGTTGGCTTCATCTTTTGGTTTGCGCTGCACAAGTCCCACAAGCTTACATGTGAAGAACCCTCCCCTCTGCTGTTCTTAGCTCTTTACACTCAGCACACACAGAGGGTTTCTGGATGCTCTCTCCTGCTCTTATACAGTTCATCGCAACGCAAACAAGTCAGTGTATTTTGGTTTGTACATAAGAGAACTTGTGACACAGTAGAAATACCAACCACTTCCTAAATGAGAAAAGTAGAAACTTGTGCCTGATCATTCACACACAGAGCACAAAAACAAAGATGTTACATACAGTTTAGACAAGTTATCAGCCCATCTTTTGTGTCAGTGGAACGCAAATTAGATGAACTATGCACATTAAATGTATTCTTCAGAAAACACACAAAACATGAGGCTCTTTGTCCTGATAAAGGCTTCAAAGGGTTCGGTCCATTAAGTCCAGTATGATGATGCAGTGTATCAGCTGTGGACAGCATCAGCGTGCAATAGAGGGAACATAGTGAAAAATATTTTAAAATATATAATAAAAAAGTCCATTCAAATGCTGCCTCAGCTTGACTGATTATGGTTCGTAGAAAAAGCTGAAGGCCTCCTGAAGTTGAGTTTTGATTAGTTCTCCCAAAAGGTTAACTCTGACTCTGGAGAGGAGGCTCCTGTAGAAGAGAAAGATCTCCTCTAGGCAGTCAGGAGAGAATACAAACAAACATACAATTAAAAAAATCATATACCTAAGACTTTCAAGGCAATAACATAGACAGATAAATTGCAATCAGTATTCATACATTTGTGTTTCTATGAAACTACATTTCAGTATTCATAGAAAAGAATAAGGGAGTCTCTCTGCCCACTGTAATGTTTTGCTTGAATAACTTATCAAAGCTTCTTTCTCTGTTCTCTTGAAGACAGCTCCGGCTCCAGAGTCCAGACGGACAAAAAATTTTACATATTTCTGACTAAACTAAAAGATATGTCCTGAGAGCCAGCACCAGTCTGTGAGCAGGTAAGACTCAAACGTGTGTGACTGAAACAGGTAAGACTGAAACGTGTGTGACTGAAACAGGTAAGACTGAAACAGGTGTGACTGAAACAGGTGTGATTGAGTCTTGTATTGTCCTGAGCCATGTATGCACTAGTTGCGTATGCACTGGTTCCAGACTGTTTCACATGTGTGCACTAGTTCCAGACTGTGTCTCATATGTATGCGCTGTTTCCAGACTGTCTCATATGTGTGCACTGGTTCCAGACTGTCTCATATGTGTGCACTGGTTCCAGACTGTCTCATATGTATGCACTGGTTCCAGACTGTCTCATATGTGTGCACTGGTTCCAGACTGTCTCATATGTGTGCACTGGTTCCAGACTGTCTCATATGTGTACGCTGGTTCCAGACTGTCTCATATGTGTACGCTGGTTCCAGACTGTCTCATATGTATGCACTGGTCCAGACTGTCTCATATGTATGCACTGGTTCCAGACTGTCTCATATGTATGCACTGGTTCCAGACTGTCTCACATGTGTGCACTGGTTACAGACTGTCTCACATGTGTGCACTGGTTACAGACTGTCTCATATGTGTGCACTGGTTACAGACTGTCTCACATGTGTGCACTGGTTACAGACTGTCTCATATGTGTGCACTGGTCTCAGACTGTCTCATATGTGTGTACTGGTTCCAGACTGTCTCATATGTGTACACTGGTTCCAGACTGTCTCTTATGTGTGCGCTGGTTCCAGACTGTCTCATATGTGTGCGCTGGTTCCAGATTGTCTCATATGTGTGCACTGGTTCCAGACTGTCTCATATGTGTACGCTGGTTCCAGACTGTCTCATATGTATGCACTGGTTCCAGACTGTCTCATAAGTGTACACTGGTTCCAGACTGTCTCATATGTGTGCACTGGTTCCAGACTGTCTCATATGTATGCACTGGTTCCAGACTGTCTCATATGTGTGCGCTGGTTCCAGATTGTCTCACATGTGTGCGCTGGTTCCAGACTGTCTCATATGTGTGCACTGGTTCCAGACTGTCTCATATGTGTGCGCTGGTTCCAGACTGTCTCATATGTATGCACTGGTTCCAGACTGTCTCATATGTGTACGCTGGTTCCAGACTGTCTCACATGTGTGCACTGGTTCCAGACTGTCTCATATGTGTACGCTGGTTCCAGACTGTTTCACATGTGTGCACTGGTTCCAGACTGTCTCACATGTGTGCACTGGTTCCAGACTGTCTCATATGTGTACGCTGGTTCCAGACTGTCTCATATGTGTACGCTGGTTCCAGACTGTCTCATATGTATGCACTAGTTCCAGACTGTTTCACATGTGTGCACTAGTTCCAGACTGTCTCATATGTATGCGCTGTTTCCAGACTGTCTCATATGTGTGCACTGGCTCCAGACTGTCTCATATGTGTGCGCTGGTTCCAGACTGTCTCATATGTGTACACTGGTTCCAGACTGTCTCATATGTGTGCACTGGTTCCAGACTGTCTCATATGTATGCACTGGTTCCAGACTGTCTCATATGTATGCACTGGTTCCAGACTGTCTCATATGTGTGCACTGGCTCCAGACTGTCTCATATGTGTGCACTGGCTCCAGACTGTCTCATATGTGTGCGCTGGTTCCAGACTGTCTCATATGTGTACACTGGTTCCAGACTGTCTCATATGTGTGCACTGGTTCCAGACTGTCTCATATGTATGCACTGGTTCCAGACTGTCTCATATGTGTGCACTGGTTCCAGACTGTCTCATATGTGTGCACTGGTTCCAGACTGTCTCATATGTGTGCACTGGTTCCAGACTGTCTCATATGTGTGCGCTGGTTCCAGACTGTCTCACATGTGTGCGCTGGTTCCAGACTGTCTCACATGTGTGCACTGGTTACAGACTGTCTCACATGTGTGCACTGGTTACAGACTGTCTCACATGTGTGCACTGGTTCCAGACTGTCTCATATGTGTGCACTGGTTCCAGACTGTCTCATATGTGTGCGCTGGTTACAGACTGTCTCACATGTGTACGCTGGTTCCAGACTGTCTCATATGTGTACGCTGGTTCCAGACTGTCTCATATGTATGCACTGGTTCCAGACTGTCTCATATGTATGCGCTGGTTCCAGACTGTCTCATATGTATGCACTGGTTCCAGACTGTCTCACATGTGTGCACTGGTTCCAGACTGTCTCATATGTGTGCACTGGTTACAGACTGTCTCATATGTGTACACTGGTTCCAGACTGTCTCATATGTGTACACTGGTTCCAGACTGTCTCTTATGTGTGCGCTGGTTCCAGACTGTCTCATATGTGTGCGCTGGTTCCAGATTGTCTCATATGTGTGCGCTGGTTCCAGACTGTCTCATATGTGTGCACTGGTTCCAGACTGTCTCATATGTGTACGCTGGTTCCAGACTGTCTCATATGTATGCACTGGTTCCAGACTGTCTCATATGTGTACGCTGGTTCCAGACTGTCTCACATGTGTGCACTGGTTCCAGACTGTCTCATATGTGTACGCTGGTTCCAGACTGTCTCACATGTGTGCACTGGTTCCAGACTTTCTCATATGTGTGCGCTGGTTCCAGACTGTCTCACATGTGTGCACTGGTTCCAGACTGTCTCATATGTGTACGCTGGTTCCAGACTGTCTCATATGTGTACGCTGGTTCCAGACTGTCTCATATGTATGCACTGGTTCCAGACTGTTTCACATGTGTGCACTAGTTCCAGACTGTGTCTCATATGTATGCGCTGTTTCCAGACTGTCTCATATGTGTGCACTGGCTCCAGACTGTCTCATATGTATGCACTGGCTCCAGACTGTCTCATATGTGTGCACTGGTTCCAGACTGTCTCATATGTGTGCACTGGTTACAGACTGTCTCATATGTGTGCGCTGGTTCCAGACTGTCTCATATGTGTGCACTGGTTCCAGACTGTCTCACATGTGTGCACTGGTTACAGACTGTCTCATATGTGTGCGCTGGTTCCAGACTGTCTCATATGTGTGCACTGGTTCCAGACTGTCTCACATGTGTGCACTGGTTACAGACTGTCTCACATGTGTGCACTGGTTACAGACTGTCTCATATGTGTGCACTGGTCTCAGACTGTCTCATATGTGTGTACTGGTTCCAGACTGTCTCATATGTGTACACTGGTTCCAGACTGTCTCTTATGTGTGCGCTGGTTCCAGACTGTCTCATATGTGTGCGCTGGTTCCAGATTGTCTCATATATGTGCGCTGGTTCCAGACTGTCTCATATGTATGCACTGGTTCCAGACTGTCTCATATGTGTACGCTGGTTCCAGACTGTCTCATATGTATGCACTGGTTCCAGACTGTCTCATATGTGTACGCTGGTTCCAGACTGTCTCATATGTGTACGCTTGTTCCAGACTGTCTCACATGTGTGCACTGGTTCCAGACTTTCTCATATGTGTGCGCTGGTTCCAGACTGTCTCACATGTGTGCACTAGTTCCAGACTGTCTCATATGTGTACGCTGGTTCCAGACTGTCTCATATGTGTACGCTGGTTCCAGACTGTGTCTCATATGTGTGCGCTGGTTCCAGACTGTCTCATATGTGTGCACTGGCTCCAGACTGTCTCATATGTGTGCACTGGCTCCAGACTGTCTCATATGTGTGCACTGGTTCCAGACTGTCTCATATGTGTGCACTGGTTACAGATTGTCTCACATGTGTGCACTGGTTCCAGACTGTCTCATATGTATGCACTGGCTCCAGACTGTCTCATATGTATGCACTGGTTCCAGACTGTCTCATATGTGTGCACTGGCTCCAGACTGTCTCATATGTGTGCACTGGTTCCAGACTGTCTCATATGTGTGCACTGGTTACAGACTGTCTCATATGTGTGCGCTGGTTCCAGACTGTCTCATATGTGTGCACTGGTTCCAGACTGTCTCACATGTGTGCACTGGTTCCAGACTGTCTCATATGTGTACGCTGGTTCCAGACTGTCTCATATGTGTACGCTGGTTCCAGACTGTCTCATATGTGTACACTGGTTCCAGACTGTCTCATATGTGTGCACTGGTTCCAGACTGTCTCATATGTGTGCGCTGGTTACAGACTGTCTCACATGTGTGCACTGGTTCCAGACTGTCTCATATGTATGCACTGGTTCCAGACTGTCTCATATGTATGCACTGGTTACAGACTGTCTCATATGTGTGCACTGGTTCCAGACTGTCTCATATGTGTACGCTGGTTCCAGACTGTCTCACATGTGTGCACTGGTTCCAGACTGTCTCATATGTGTGCACTGGTCTCAGACTGTCTCATATGTGTGCACTGGTCTCAGACTGTCTCACATGTGTGCACTGGTTCCAGACTGTCTCATATGTGTACGCTGGTTCCAGACTGTCTCATATGTGTGCGCTGGTTCCAGACTGTCTCACATGTGTGCACTGGTTACAGACTGTCTCATATGTATGCACTGGTTCCAGACTGTCTCATATGTGTGCACTGGTTCCAGACTGTCTCATATGTGTGCACTGGTTCCAGACTGTCTCATATGTGTGCACTGGTTCCAGACGGTCTCATATGTGTGCACTGGTCACAGACTGTCTCACATACAGTATATGCTCTGGTTTCAGGGTGCGTGCTGTCTGCTCTCCGGTGCGAGACTTCTTCCGGGCTTTGGTGCAGCCGGAGTACAGCGCAGTCACAGATGTCTACGTGCTCATGTTCCTGGCAGACACTGTGGACTTCATCATCATCGTCTTTGGCTTCTGGGCCTTTGGGGTAAGAAACGCTTCAAACTCATCTACGTCATGAGCGAGACTCCTTTGAGCACCTAAAACCATATTTAAATGCTTTTATTCTTTGGCTTCAAATAACAAAAATGCCAGTCCAGTAAAGTCTCATGTAAAGCATGTTCTGTCCCTGTTTAACATAGTAAGACACAGCCTATGGGTCTTGGGCATATTTATTTTTATAACTACAAAAAAAAAAAAGAAAAGGCCAGAGAAAAGTAGAAAAATTGTGGCGTTCTGTGCACACAGATCAGACACGTTATCAACGCAGTCATAAGCACATTTTAACCACACAAATGATGCTCCAGCGTGAATAGATTCATGATCGTTAACTTTGATGATGAATCTCACATTTGACGGACATGTGCGACTCCTACTCTTTCTCTAAAGCTGTGTTCTCTCTCACAGAAACACTCAGCTGCTGCAGACATCACCTCGTCTCTGTCTGAGGACCAGGTTCCTGAGGCCTTCCTGGTCATGGTCCTCATTCAGTTTGGTAGGTTTCCTCATCAAACAATGAAACAGTCACAAGGTACACATAAGAACCATTCTTCAACATTAGATCAATGATTTAGTGAGTGCAAACACTGGCAAAGTTATTTTAGACCTTGTTACATTCAGTTTAATAACATTGTAATGTTTCGGTTTGAAAAAGTTGTTCATGCACTGATTACAACCTGATTGGACTACTGAATTGGTTTGAATCAGTCCTCCATCCATGACCAAAAGATGTTCCATCAGACCTTGTTCTCCTCTCAGGTCATAAGCCTCTGGAACATTCTTCTACATGAGATTATCTCATGTACAGATTATAAAATGTTGCCTGACCTAATTAAGGCTTTTAGACAAACTAATACGTATACATTAAACTGTCTTTGTATGAGTGTAATAATATGGTTTGTTAATAATAGTGTTTGGATGCGTGACAGTCTTGTTGAAGTCTATAGTTTTATAAAATAAGTGAGTGCACTAACACATTTTTGTGCGTAAATATGTATCTTACTGGCACCATTTTTAACAACAACCTGTCCAGGTACTCCAGGTTGAAATGATCAAATTTGCTCTAACCTGGAACAAGCATCTCTCCTCTTTTGTGTAGGTTCATGTTTTTTGTGCTCTGGTCGCAGAACTGTTTTATCCATTTGTAAATTCATCCACATCTTACAGTTCAGTCACTTCATTTACTTGATTTGTCTTGAGACTGAAATAGAACGCAGCTGTGTCTGTGCGCTGATGTAGTAAATGTGTGTGTGCAGGGACCATGGTGATCGACCGGGCTCTGTACCTCAGGAAGACTGTCCTGGGGAAGCTGGTGTTCCAGGTCATTCTGGTGCTGGGAATCCACTTCTGGATGTTCTTTATTCTGCCCACTGTCACAGAGAGGTACTGCTCCTGTCCTGCTCCTGTCGTACCCCTCGTCTCCTGTCAGTGTGATGTCCCCTACTGTCTCTCCTCTTTCTTACACTCTCTCTTTCTTTCTCCTAACACTGTGTCGTTTTCCAGGCGTTTTAACCAGAACCTGGTGGCTCAGCTGTGGTACTTTGTGAAGTGTGTGTACTTTGGTCTGTCAGCGTACCAGATCCGCTCAGGATATCCCACTAGAGTCCTCGGCAACTTCCTCACCAAGAGCTACAACTACCTCAACCTGTTCCTCTTCCAGGGGTGAGCGAGTCCAGCTTTAGGCCTGCTCTAAACTTTACTGTCCAACACCAACACTGTCTTCTACTGTTTCTCTCGTGGTCTCTTAGTTTCCGCCTGGTTCCATTCCTGACTGAGCTGCGAGCTGTGATGGACTGGTTTGGACGGACACCACACTGTCCCTGTCCTCTTGGATCTGTGTGGAGGATATCTACGCTCACTGCTTCACTCTGAAGTGCTGGAGAGAGTCTGAGAAGGTCTGCAACACTGCTGTCGAACATATAGTAACATATTCAAACGCTGACTCAAAGAAGAGGCTGATATAAAAGTGGTTGTACGATAAAAAAGCATAACAATGAAGAGAAAATACTGATCTACATAATTTTTGTGATATTTTCTTCCCAATAACATTCTGTTTTCCCTGTGTCCGGCAGCGCTACCCTCAGCCTCGCGGGCAGAAGAAGAAGCGCGTGGTAAAGTACGGTATGGGAGGTCTCATCGTGCTGCTGCTGATCTGCATCGTGTGGTTCCCTCTGCTCTTCATGTCTCTGGTCAAGTCTGTGGCCGGAGTGGTCAACAAGCCGCTGGACGTGTCTGTCACCGTCACGCTGGGAGGCTTCCAGGTACAGCTCCAGAGTTCTAGTCCTTTTCTTGGAGTCCCCTTGCAGTGAATGTATTCTTGTGTTTGTAGCCCATCTTCACCATGAGTGCCCAGCAGAACCAGCTGAGAGACCTGAGTGAGCGCGAGTACCAGGCCTTTCTCACCTCCTACAGCTATGAGCCGGTCAGTCACTGCCCCACAAACCACAGCTCCGACTAAGTTTGCCCGAGCAGCCAGTTCCTACACGCTTTGACAGACACTTTACAAAGACGTAAGGGTCTGGGATCAGTGCGCCGGGGTTCAGAAGGCGGGGTTTCTGAGTGCTGAGTCAGCCAATCACAGAAAATCCGGAAATTCTACCGAAACAGTGACACGCTAAGCCGGATGTTGTTGTAAATATGTAGCACAAGGATTTTTTAAGGATTTTTTCAGTAGAATCAGTGTTCCGAATTGTTCAAAACCAGAGCAAGAGCCGGAAAAAATAATCTGTCAGTTATGTCTGCCATCTTGAATGTTTTGAAACAGTTAGAAAAAAAAAGCATTGAAATTGGGGAGATTTGAGGGAGAGGAGCGGCTGTTTGAGATTGGATCGTTTTAAATTTGGACGACGAAGTCTTTGGTTTCAGACCCTCCTGCACTCAGGCAACAACTAAAAGTCTCGAGCAAACTGTCGTCTCTGCAGATTTCACAGCTCAACTCGACGTGACGTTGGCGTGTACAGAACTTGCACCGGAAGTGTTTGATCATCGCAGCAGCTCAGTCGCGTTTTTTGCACATAACTACAAAATGATGGAGTTTGCACAAAAATGTTCAAAAGTAGATAATTACATTTTGACCCCAAATACATAGTTTGACAGTGAAAAAAAGTGGATTCTGCGTTTAGTTTCTCTTTAAAGGAACCGTATGTAAGATTGTGATGTCAGATTTCATAAACATGACCTATATGTGTCCAAAGACACAAGATCAACAAGTCCAAATATACTATTATTTTTACTGAAAGTCAATGTAATTCTGAGTTATTCTTAATTAAAAAAGCAATGGACATGATGTCCCTTTGTTGATGTTTACATTTATTATCCAATCAGAAAGCAGAATGAGCCTCACATGACTCTCTCAGTTGGGTTGCCAGTTTGGTTTCTTAGAACCTGAAGTTAATTTTGAACCATGAGTCAGGAACATGTGAGTTTGAACTGATGTTGCACCAGGACACAGACACAACTGTCTGTGATAGGCTCATGCACTTGTTTCCACACAGTTCTCATTAGGCTCCTCCCACAATGTGTTAAAAAGCAATATTTGGGAACAAACTATGACAAAGAGTCAGGTGTCTGGGAAAGTGACTTTCTGGGTATTACCCATGATTCATAGCACATCTTGTTCCTGATTGGTCAGTAGCTTCCTATCTTCAATGTGTGGGCCATTTCACAATCTGGCAACCCATGTTCATTTGTGATTGTAATACCTTTTTAAAACCACTAGTTGTGCATCTTACATACGGTTCCTTTAAATGTGACTAGGCTAGTTATCCAGTTTTCTTGGCCTCCATGATTACTGATGGTTACTCTGAAAGGAGTTTTAAATCATGTCTGTGCTTTATTCACTGTTGGGATGAGGGTTATTCTTTTTCATCTTAGTCCAGATAGAGCATGTAGATTCTTTTGACCAGGTCTATGAATGACCCTCATGAAAACAAGCAAAAAAACAGTGAAGACTGTAGTTTACATGATCCTGCTCAAATACAAACTTAAACCAAGCTGTGGACATGACCAGAAACGGACATTTTCAACACAAAATACAAGGACTTTTTCAAGAAAGAGTTTGGTTTAAAACTAGTTTCTCTAAAGCTCAAGATTCCAAAACCCTTTAAAATAAATAAAATGATGTTGTTATTCTAAGTATTAATATTTGTTCAAATGAGGATCTAGTTCTAGACTGGATTAGTATCAGATGTGTTCTTTTGACAAGCCTACTACAAAAACATGTTATGATCACAATGCAAGCTTTTCTTTTGGCTCCAAGATGTGTCTTTGGCCCTCCCACTTTTTCTTAATTCATTTGTGTCCACCATCTGATTAAAATTAACCCTCAAACTCCCTAAAATGTGAACCCTCTTATTTACAATCAAATCCACTGTTCTGGGATGGATCAGGAGCAGTTTGTACTTTAAACTTACACATTAAAAATACAGGTTTTTAAAACAAATGTTGAACGAAAATAGTTTCAGTTTTTGAAGAAGAATTGTCCAAATCCCAAATCTGCCAAATCCAGTATCATTCTGTCCCGGGCTGTGACTCCAGCTGTTCTGCTGCTGATATTTACCAAAGACATTTTAGGTAGACTTTAATATCTGATGTTCTTTTGTGCAGAGCTTCTTTTCACTTAAAACTAGAGACTAGTGTTGTCACGATACTAAATTTCAAACTCGATTCGATACTTGAAAAAAAACTTGATATTCGATACTGATTTCGATATGACAGTGCCAACTTAAAGTATTATTTTCTTGTGATAGTATTTTTACTTTTTAATTATTATTTTTTATTTAGATTTTTCTTTTTGATATTATTAAAATAATAGTATTTTAATATATTATTTGTTTATTATTAACTTGATTCATGAACCTTTACATTAAGACTGGGCTTTGTTCTATGATCAGACACATTTGCTGTTTATGTAGTATATAGGCTCTATATACAGTATTTGATAATGTCATCATTATCATTTCCAATGAGAAAGAAGGGGGCGGGGTTTAAGAATCGATACTTGTTCAAACGAGTATTGATACCAGTTTTAGTATCGGAGACAACCATACTAGAGACTAAAACATCAGATTCCAAATAATTGTTTGTGCTCTAAAGAGTCAGGAACAGTTTCCATTTGAATTTTAGATGATTTTAATCATGAGTTTCAACAAAAATGGGCCCCATCATTAGAGATTCAAAATAATCCTGAGGTTTTTTATCTGATTTGACCAATGACAGATTTTTGATTACTGTCCGTAAACAAAAGGGAACTCTGCATTGATTTTGTGAAAATAAACATTTGCCAATGAAACCATTACTATTGCATCAGACTTTCTCAGAAGTGTAAACACCTCGGTTCATCTCTGCTCAGACTGACGCTCTTGCTCTCGTCCCAGAGTGCACTGCAGTTCCTGGAGGCGTACGGAGCCGAGGACGTTACCGTGGCGACGCTCCCAGGCAGCAGTAACTCTCTGTGGACCATCAGCCCGCCCAGCCGCAGCTACCTCAGCCACGTCCTCCACCTGGAGAACTTCCCCCTCACACTGTCCTGGACCATCCAGAGGTACTGCTCCGGACTCCTGACGCAGGAACTAGAACTGTTCAGGAGGCAGAGATTAGAGCTGCTCAGAGGAACTAGAACTGTTCAGGAGGGAGAGATCAGAGGAACTAGAACTGTTCAGGAGGGAGAGAGGTCAGAGCGGCTCAGAGGAACTAGAACTGTTCAGG
The DNA here is from genome assembly GCA_038363315.1 of Mugilogobius chulae. NCBI lineage: Eukaryota > Metazoa > Chordata > Actinopteri > Gobiiformes > Gobiidae > Mugilogobius > Mugilogobius chulae. The sequence goes on from CM076398.1 coordinate 2,615,322, forward strand.
AGGGAGAGAGAGACATCAGAGAACTAGAACTGTTCACGACGAAGAAAGATCAGAGGAACTAGAACTGTTCAGGACGAGGAGAGATCAGAGCTGCTCAGAGGAACAAGAACTGTTCAGAAGGGAGAGAGATCAGAGGAACTAGAACTGTTCAGGAGGGAGAGAGATCAGAGGAACTAGAACTGTTCAGGAGGGAGAGAGGTCAGAGGAACAAGAACTGTTCAGGAGGGAGAGAGGTCAGAGGAACTAGAACTGTTCAGGAGGGAGAGAGATCAGAGGAACTAGAACTGTTCAGGAGGGAGAGATCAGAGCGGCTCAGAGGAACTAGAACTGTTCAGGAGGGGGACTAATGTTCAGACTAATAATGCATGTTTTGAATGGGGTGATGATATTCAAAAATGGCAGTACAGGACCTTTGAACTTCAACTTACACTGAGCTCATGTCCTGGTCCAATCAGCTCACAGCTTACTCACAGGTGCTGGAACTGTCTTGTGCTACAGGAACCTGAGTCTGGGGGCCAAAGCCGAGCTGGCCTCAGGGAAACACGTGACTTACCTGGACGACCACACCAGACTGGAGCTGATCCAGCTGCTCAACGGGACCAGGACCCGGCCCGTGTGAGTGTTACACCTGCTCATAGTACACACAGGACCTGGCCCGTGTGAGTGTTACACCTGCTCATAGTACACACAGGACCAGGCCCGTGTGAGTGTTACACCTGCTCATAGTACACACAGGACCTGGCCCGTGTGATGTTACACCTGCTCATAGTACACACAGGACCAGGCCCGTGTGAGTGTTACACCTGCTCATTGTACACACGCGCTGTCCAACCAAAAGACTGAAGATATATTAGCAGCAGTGATTTAGGAGAATATCAGCTTGTTGTGAGAGAAGTTAAAGGGACCTATTGTGTTTTTTTTTATAGTTAGTAAGAAACTAGAACATATACAGATCAGTAATTTACCTTTTGTTCATTGTAAACACAAAGTGATCTAAAACAGCTTGAAAATAGGAACAGCTCTACTGACTTCCTGTTCAAAACTGCAGAACTGATAAGCCCCGCCTCTTCACTTTAAAATGTGACTGTAAAAAGCAACAGATTTTTTAAAACAATTTTTTATTGTTGAAAAGTGAATATGGGATATTTTGAACCATATATGCTTCACTTTGAGTATTAATCTTTTGAATTATAACAAGTAAATACAGACAAGTGGGAGGGGATAGGTGGTAGGTGAGAACCGGGATTTCTGAGCACTTGAACTGCAGCTGAAGAATAACACAATATTACTTCCAATATGAATGAATCAATTCAAATAGAACTTTGAGTAAACTAATGATGAAGGCCATCATAACAAGGTTAAAAACTTTGAAAAGTGAATTTGATAGAATAGGTCCTCTTTAAAGTCTTTTCTGACACTGCCTATTTCTCTTTTTCCACGTCAGTTCCAAACCCAGTATCAGCAGAGTAGTTGTGGGTTGTTTTAGTGTCCTTTTCCTGTATTAGCTGTTTTGAGCTTTTACAGGAGAAATGGTCCTTCCTCTCCATTGACTCTCATGTATTCTTGCCATTCAGGCCTATTCACAACAGGCCTATTCACCTTAAGGCCCGGGTGCCAAATTGACCCTCCAAAAATCGAATCCGGCCCTCAATTCACTTTCCAAATAATACAAAAATATAATGTCTCTTGTTTGCAGATTTAATTCTGGGGTTATTAGGCTGTAACCAACTTAAATTACACAATTGGCCATACCTGCTTGCCAAAGCCTCAGCTCTCAGAAGCTAAGCAAGAAAGGGCCTGGTTAGTACTTGGATGGGAGACTGTCAGAACACCAGGTGCCACAGTGGGACGACAGGAGTAGAATGTTATTGTGTCCTTGGGCAAGACGCTTAACCCACACTACCTCAGTGTCTGTTACACTGGATGAGTGGATGCTGGATTGTAAAGCGCTTTGAGTGCCTGGAAAGGTAGAAAAGCACTATATAAATAGACCATTTACCATTTAATTTTGATTTTCTTCTCTTTTTACTGTTTGAAAGGAGGTTTTGCCAATTGATCTAGTGTATTTTTCTTGTTGCATTTTTGACTCATTTCAAGTGAGAAGGTTGTGTATTTTTCATATTTTTGTAGCAAAACAATCCACTTTGTTCTATTGGTAAATCCTGTTTGAAGACAGTTAACTTGTGCTCAGATAAGATAAATCAGACTTCATTTATTTACTCATTATGTCATTTAAGATAGGGTATGCGTGTAGACATTGTTTAGTCCTGGTTTAGATGTGGTTTAATACTGATTTGGACATTTTGTAGAGCAATCAAATCAGACCGTCGCATTAGTTCGTGGGTTCGACTCCCGGGTCGGACCATATCAACATCTCATGATCTCTCTGGGAGGAGTTTTGCATGTTCTCCCCGTGTCACCGTGGGTTTTCTCCGGTTTCCTCCCACCTCCAAAAACATGCATGTTTAGGTTCATTGGGCATCACTGTAAATGTCCCTTAGTGAGTGAATGAGAGAGTGAATGTTTGTCTGTCTAAACCTGCGGCAAGTTGGCCACTGTCCAGGGTGTTCCCCGCCTAAGGCCCAAAGTCACTGGGATAGGCTCCAGTCACCCGCGACCCCTAACGGGATTAAGCGGTAGAAAATGAATGAATGAACGTCACATTAGTTACTATTATTATAAAAAAAATAACAATAATAATAATTTAGTCCTGTGAAGATTCGGTGCAACTTCATGTCAAAAGCAGCGACTATGTGCAACTATCCGGCCTAGAAGCCATTGTCCTTGGTAAATTCTTGCCCTGCTGTAGATCTGCAATCACTGTCTAGAATTTGTATCTGTCCAAATGGACAAGAGCAAGTTTTATAGTCTAGTAATAACACTGTGCTTATTAATATCTTACTGTATATCTCAGTGGAAAAGACCATTGACTTTGTGTATTACAACCAAAAGCTGTATTTAAACAACATTCATGTTAGCTGCTAGGCATCAGTATTATATTGTATTTTATTGGTTGTGAAGGGAGTGACATTTCAGAAACAGAACTTGAGACAAGCAGGTGCTGAGGCTAAACCAGAGTTATTATTTAAGATTGTTCCAACACAGGCATGTCTAAACTGTTGGCCCTCAGACTCTCAGATAAATTCACCCAAATGACCAAAATGTATTCTCAGGGTTCCCACGCGTCCTGGAAAACCTGGAAAATGATTAGCTCAATTTCCAGTCATGGAAAACACATGGAAAATGAGAAAAACAGCCAAATGTCATGAAAAATGTCATGTTTTTCTGGAAAATGATTTGGCTCAAAAATAAAATGTATAACAGTGCGCAAACAAATAAACCTGATTTTGCAACGTACAAACATAGTAATAATAAAAGAAATGCCTTTGTACTAATGTAAAACTTGCTAAAAAGTAGAGGATTTGCAAACCCAGATTGCAAAAACTTACATCCAAAATGTAATTTATCATTTTTTCACTTGGCTGTTCATCCAAATGTTTTAATTGGAGCATACATTTTTACAAAATCAAGGGTTGCAAGGTAGTAAAAATGCAATCAGGTTTTTGCTTTCCTGATCCAGTTGTCCAGCCCCTCCTACATTCTGTTTGATGCAGAAGGGTCTGAAACTGAAGAGATAGCCAACGATTTCATCGTCCAAAGTTAGGACGATCAATCACAAACGCCCCTCCTCCCCCTCCCTCCGCAATTCAAAACTTTTTTCTAACCGTTTCAAAATAACCAAGACGGCGGACGTAGCTGATAGATCATTGTTTTCGGCTATAGCTTCGGTTTTAAACAATTAGGGACGATAATCAAACCGTAGCAGCAAACCGGTCAGGGCCTCATATAGATCAATGCTCCATTGAAAAAATCCTTGCGCTACATATTATATAACAACCTGTTTAGCGCGTCGCTGCATCGGGGGAATTTCCGGTTTTCTGTGATTGGTTGATTCCGCGCTCGGAAAGCCGTCCTCGAAATTGATCCCCGGCGCTCTGATCCCAGACCCTTACGTCTTTGGACAGTGTTGTCAAGGTGTAGGGACTGGCTGGTCAGGCAATCAGGTTGCACCAAAATTGACTTATTTTTCAAAAACCTCAGGGGAGGACCCCCAGACCCCCACTCACGTTTTCTCCCTGCACCACTGCAAAAGGACTGTAACTGTGATGCTCATGAAACAGGTAAAAAAAGACTATCAAAGCAAACTGCAGCTTTGCAAATTGCCCCGTCTGAGAAAAATCAAATTTGACTGAGAACTGGCCACACAACGGTTTTATTTACTTTGATTGTCATAAATGTGGACTATTGGGCTGTCACAAACTTGGCAAAACAGGCTAAATTTTGTTAATGTAGATGTCCTGATTACATAAAATCCTTGTTGCGAATGTCCTGGAAATGTCCTGGAAAATGTCTTGGATATGAGTGGGAACCCTGATTCTATTTATTGTCACTTTGAACAATTCTGTTTCCATAATCTGAATAACATGCAGTTTGATGTTATACAAAGCTCAAATTAACGTTCCAGATGTCGTTAATCAAAATGAAGCTAAAAGCATTTTTTCATCCATTAGACTGTTCAAAAAGTGAAATTCAGGCGTGTAAATGTTGTGTTCTGTGTCCAGTGTGATTCCGGACGTGTTTCCCTGTTTTATCCGAGCTCCGAGTGACTCCAACGCCAAACCCATCGAGCAGCTCTATCCAGGTACAAGTCCTCCACCAGCCCTGCTTCTACAGACCAACTGAAACACAACCAGACTTCAGTTCAGTTGGACCTAGATTACATCATATGAGTTGAATAGAGTCTGAAAGTCTATGACACTGAACACTGAAGTCTGTCAGTGCCTTTTTTCTAATACAAACCTCGTGTCAGTGTTGTTTTCCTCTGTTCTACTTTTTGGTGAAAGAATCTGAGCCACTACAACGAAATCATGTCTTTAGGATCAAAACAGGAGGTTTACATGATTCAAACAGTGATCCTCTTTAAACCAACAGACGCTGTGTTTCTGATGCAGATTCTCTAGATTCAGACTCTTTCATGGAGCAGAGATTAGATTGAAGACATCCAGTCGTTTGACTTCCTCTGACACTTTGAAGAGGACGTTTCTACACTCGTTCTCCTCAGAGTCCTAGTCCAGTAGGATCGACTTTTCTTCAGTTTAAAGATCAAATATCTGAGAGAAAACTTACTCAACAAGGTTTTTAGTCCAACACGTTTGTCTGTGATCTGTTTGAAGAGAAAGACGCCTCCAGAAGCACCTGATCACATAAAGAAAGTTTAAAAAAGACGTTAAATATCCCGGGTGGCTAGCATCATGTTAGCATTTAGCTCGCAGCTACTGCTAGCATTGTTGGACCAATTTATTCATCTCCATGTCTTCGTATCTGTATTTGACACAATCTATCTCCTTAAATCCACATTAGCTGTTGTAGTAGTTGAGCAGTGAGTGGTAAAACCCCGCAGAGGTGCGGTAGTGGGCGTGGCCTCTGATGATCATGTTTGTGAAGGTTTACAGTGCTGTCCCGTGGTTTATTTTCAGACGAGCGCTTCAAGGACATCCTGTTAGCCCTTGAGCGGACGACCAATCGACAGTCAGACGTGCAGGAGTGGTGGATCGTCGACCAATCGCCTGACAGCGTGGTGTATCTGGGGGGCGTGGCCACCGAGCGTCGAGAAGCAGGACTCCAGGTGTTTGTGTTCAGCGACAAAGTCAGTCCCCCGAGTCTGGGCTTCCTCGCTGGATACGGGTAAAACACTAACACTAACATCATTATTTGAATAGTTTGTTCAAAGGAGACACATAAACGACAGCACAAGAGCAGACTTTATGGAAATGATTCACTTTGAAAATGACTGGTGTTCTAATATTGATTAAACTGTGTTTCTGTGAATGTTTTGGACACAATTGCCCCAAGTCAAAATCAGGGGCGTCTGACTGGTCATAGGCCAAGAGCCAAATGTTCAGCTGTCCTCCTTGAAGAGCCAGACCATGAGTCGACCTGCTGCCACCACCAGAGGGCAAAATACATGTATATTTCATTTTATTTTACAACACAGACCCTTAGATCTACAAGCCTTTTGTTACAAAAGAATTTAAATGATAAATTGGTGATGTGATATTCTTATTATGTGATCTCATTAAAAAGACATGAGGCTTTAGGAGCGTCAGTGTGATCAGAGCAGAGAAAACACTGCTGCACAAACTTAAGTCAGGGCAAATCAGACAAAAGCCAAAGCTTTAAAGATTTACGTGCTGCGTTGTTTCATATAATCGGCGCTGCTGTTTCACATGTTTTATTTTGTTGTTTATGTTGGACCTTTCTCGATGGATATGAGGCAGTTTTGCACAAAATAAAAATCATTAAGAAGCTCCAGTTTCACAGAATGTCAGTCTGAAACGCTCCTCAAAGGAAACTTTCTGTTTGCTGTAGACCCGTTCAGAGCCTACGTCATTTGGGGGGCGGAGCCACACTGGTGCCTCCGCAGAGTTTCCCCATAAGTTTCTATACAAAACGAGTAAGCTGTACTAACGATATTAAACGGTTAGAAAACTTAACAATGACTTCAAACGAAGCTCTGACCATTCCTAATGTGTTCCTTGGGTTTGCACCAGTGACACATTTATAACTCGGGATTTTTGTGGGCTAACTAGCTAGCCGCTAAAATCTATAGAAAAAATGAGGGATCACCATCAAACAAATACATGTCCTCAGAGTCATGTAAGTTTATCCTCTGAGTCTTTTATACAATAATCTTCTGTAGAAATCAGCACAAAATAATGCCACACAGGTGCAGTTTACTGTGAGTCTAATTCTCCACTGATAATTGATACATAATTAACACAACTTACACAAAAATATTAATTAATGTCATGGTAACTAACATCCAGTACTTTTCCGCAAATTACGTCGTCAAACTCATCAAGAGATTTGTAGCTCAAAGCTTTTCTCTTGTGCACATGAGTTTTTCCATCAAACATAAGTAAATATCAGGTGGCTGAATGTCAGGACACTTACTAACGTCATGCTAACATTCAGTAGCTAACTGTACATGGATCTGGAGTCGCTTGTCGTTCGTTAATTGAGTTTTTAAAGAGAGTTTTGCGATTTTTGAATGAAAATGCACCTGCGTAGCTTGAAAAGCCTGAGACTGGGCACCACTCAGGGCTCCAGTTAGCGCGCGCAGCCATCTTTGTTTACTAACAGTAAATGGGTCTATAGAGCTCTGCTTTAACGTTGCACTGACAGATGCAGTTTACCCCTGTAGAGGTAGAGAAGGAGAGAGAAGAAAGAGCGTGTGGAGGTGCAGATGTTTCTGAATGAGCCTCAATCGGATTGGCCGAGAGCCGAATGCAGCTCACGAGCCTCGAGTTCACCATCAAGATAGTTCAATGTAAGCAGAAATCGCTTTGAACAATGTTGATTCTGACAGGACACCGAAAAGTTCATTAGGAAACTTATTAGAGTTGTACAATTACAACCAAATTGATGGAGAACAAACACATTTTTTCTGAAATTATAAGAAGCTGCAGTGACAACTCTTGTGTCTGACTTTAAACCATAAACAGATGAACGACTTTTCACAACTGAATGGAACGAGTTTTAATATTCTCAAGGGTAGAGAGGCCTGTGTCTCCTGCTCCCTGTACGCCTCTGTGTTTCGGGCCCCTGACAGTGTTTCGGGCCCCTGACTCTCTGTTTGTGTGTTTTTTTTTCAGGATCATGGGTCTGTACGCCTCGGTGGTGCTGGTCATTGGGAAGTTTGTGCGTGAGTTTTTCTCGGGGATCAGTCACTCCATCATGTTCGAGGAGCTGCCGTGTGTGGACCGGATCCTCAAGCTCTGCACCGACATCTTCCTGGTGAGAACACTAACGCAGTATTTTTACTCTAGTACTTAAGTCGGTTTTGAGTATCTGTATTTTACCTGAGTACAAAAAATGATGATGTTTTACTTTTACTTCTTACACATTTGGCTTTTGAACACTTGTCTCTCCTCTGATCTGATTGGCTGTTGTCTCTCCTCTGTTCTGACTGGCTGTTGTCTCTCCTCTGTTCTGATTGGCTGTTGTCTCTCCTCTGTTCTGATTGGCTGCTGTCTCTCCTCTGTTCTGACTGGCTGTTGTCTCTCCTCTGTTCTGATTGGCTGTTGTCTCTCTCCTCTGTTCTAATTGGCTGTTGTCTCTCTTCTGTTCTGATTGGCTGTTGTCTCTCCTCTGTTCTAATTGGCTGTTGTCTCTCTTCTGTTCTGATTGGCTGTTGTCTCTCTTCTGTTCTGACTGGCTGTTGTCTCTCCTCTGTTCTAATTGGCTGTTGTCTCTCTCCTCTGTTCTGATTGGCTGTCGTCTCTCTGCTCTGTTCTGATTGGCTGTCGTCTCTCCTCTGTTCTGACTGGCTGCTGTCTCTCCTCTGTTCTGATTGGCTGTCGTCCTGCAGGTGCGTGAGACAGGTGAGCTGGAGCTGGAGGAGGAGCTGTATGCTAAGCTGATCTTCCTGTATCGATCTCCAGAGACTCTGATCAAATGGACGCGCCGGTGACCAGAGGCACTGTCCCGGGACTTCAACCATCAACCGACTTGTTTTATTTATTGTGTCTATTTATTGAAGTTGGAGCCAGCCCACTCTACACAATCAGTTTACTACCTTGTCTTACTATTGTTTTTTTGAGTCATTTTGAGTTCAAGTCTAGAGTTTGATCTTGGCTCCAGAATAAATATACAATGAGACCACAAAATATCAAATGTGTGTAGAATCCCAGCAGACTGGTAAGAACATGTTTCAGACAAAAACAGCGTGGACCACAAGAGTTAGACAAACACTGATAAAGTTTCATTTAACTCAGGATCATGTAGCTTTGAGTTTATGGATCCAGGAGGTGTCTTTTTGGGCAACACCTCTGATGTGTTTCAGACAGACTTTAATGACCAGGCACGAAGCTGATTAGTGCTGGTGTTCTTTCATTCATTCATTTTCTACTGCTTAGTCCCGTTGGGGGTTGCAGGATTGGGAGGAAACCATGGATGTATTATATTATCTGGATTGGGCTCCGCCCCCTCTTTCCTGATGCGAGTGGCGATCAGGCCGCTCCTGTGCTACTGCAGCGGTTGGGCCCAAGAAAAATTTCCCCATAGACGGTCAATGCATTTTTCGGCACTTCAAACTGCTCTTGCTCTGCAGACACGGCTCCTACAGCTTTACTAAGGTCTCATTTTGAAGGGATTTCTCTCTAGTTTCACTACATAAATTTTCCAATTTTTTCGATGCCCCAACGCTTAAACGGGGTTTAGCCTAGCTTACCGCTCTGTCCGCGCTCTCTCCGCTCCCCCCCGCTCCTCCGCGCTCTCCCCCCGCTCAGGCCACCATCGCTCTGATTGGTCAGAATGATCACGCTGTCACTTTTCTGACGTCACGGTAGTAGGAGGAGCTAGCCATATTCAGGAAAGCGCGCGGAAAAAAAATTTTTCGGCATCAATGCGCCACTGAGCAGAAGCCATTGAAAACAACGGGCCGCCATCTTGGACTCATCTTCCAGTTCTAATTATACTCCATGGAGGAACCCACGGTGACACGGGGAGAACATGCAAACTCCACCCACAGGTGAAAGTGCACACTAAAAAATGCTGGGTTAAAATGGGCTAAAAACAACCCAACCAATACCCCAGCGTTTGGTTGTTTTAACTCATAATGTTGGGTTCATAATGTAACCCAGCACAATGGGTTGTTTTTTCTAACTAATCTGCTGGGTTAACATATTTTTAAACTCAATGCTGGGTTATTTACAACTAATCTGCTGGGTTAATTCAGCCAACACTTGGATACACTTGGGTCATTTTTACTTCTCTGTTGGGTTAATTTAACTCAACTAATGAGTTAAATGTTTATAATGATCATCACAGTGCTTTTAAACAAAATTTTATTTTTAAAGCAAATTTTCAACAAATAATTACACTTAAAACATGTCACTGCTTTAACAGCAGCACATTATTCAGATTAAAGTCCAAATATTCACCAAAACTGTCCATTTAGTAGTTTGAGTTTGACTGTTGTTTGTCTCTGGAGCTGAAGATTTTTTAAAGAGAGAGACATGTTTATTGTCAAATGTACAGGACAATATAGAACTACATAATCCATAAGAATATCACAAATACTGCTGCTGTAGTTTAAACACTTACATGTGTGACTGAAGAAACAGAAGTTAGTTTCTCCCGTGCATACTTGTGTTCCATAAGACAATCCTTGCGACGCCAAAACAACGACAGGGGCAGTCCTCTTTCTAAACTACATGCACTACATACAACTACAACTACTTCCAGGTCTTTTGGCCTGTGGCAGCTGGAATGTTGTCGTTTTGTTGACGTTGATACAATGACAACACGAACTGGAACGTGCCAACAGGCTTAAGGACAGACAAATAGTTCTTTACTCTTTGGTCCAACATGGAGCTGGCTTTAGGTTGCCATGGCTACGATCTCTCAGTCAGCCACCATCTTGAGTGTACAGAAGTGCTGCTGTAGTAGGATTGTGTTTAGTGTGAAGTATCTGTGTCCTGTGTAATGTGAACATGTGAAGACTGACAATAAAACTTCTCACATCACCACTGTGGGTTTGGACACTTTTTACAGCAGGAAACATTACAGAGCAGTGGCTACAATACTGATGAGTGAGTCTAGTGAAAGGTTCTATGAAGAAGTTAAGATCATCATTAATAAGAAGAAAACATACATACAGATACACAACATGTATATAAATAGGGCTCCACTGGAAAAGTTGCAGAGTCACAGTGAGGAGCAGTTGGAGCAGAGACAGCGCCCCCAGCAGGTCGTAGCTGGTTATGATGGTGCTGTCGTTCTCAGAGGGCCCGTCACGCAGCTGTCAAGATCAAACAAGTAAAACCAGACAGGACTACACTAATGGTCAGTTCAAAATGTGCAAATGTATTTAGTTGAGAAGAGACCACGCACATTCATCAACAGCCCACACTTAGCACTAACATAGTTGATGCCAGCCACTCTCCTGGACATAGAAGCAGCCCAGAGGTAGAACAGAGCCGTGTGGAAGCAACGAGGAGAACAGAATGACTGCCTCTAGAGATGTTAGCTCGGCCGTGCTCGAAACAGGTATCGATCTTTCGAAGCGGAAGGATTGAGCTGGTGTTTCGAAGCACTGTTTCAAATCACGTGACCTCTACAAATGCATGCGTCTCAATGTATTGCATTCTGGCATTCAGTCTAACAGATGGCGCTATTCTCTGTTATATTAGTGCTTCGAACAGTGTTTCATTGAGACAGGAGTTTCAAGTGGTTCATTGATTCATGAGGATTTGAAATCTCATCTCGACTGCCTCTTCGACCAATCAGATTCTATCCAGATAACAGGTATGATTATTTCCCTGTTCAAAGTGTTTCAAACTGATTTCAAGACATTGCTTCTTATTTCAAGCCAATTATTTGCCATGAGTGAGAAAACTGTTTTTCCCTATAGCAGTTTTTTTTCTATTTTAAGCCAATTTGATCTAAAAAAAAGTCTTTTGTAAATAGTTTTATCTAACAGAAGTCAGAGGGCCAAAAACATTTGTCCAAGGGCGTTTTGGCCCTGGGCCACAGTTTGGACATGTCTATTGACCTGCTGACCTCTCCTGGGTCCTGTTCTGATTGGCTGTTGTCTCTCCTCTGTTTGATGGCTGTTGTCTCCTCTGTTCTGATTGGCTGTTGTCTCTCTCCTCTGTTCTGATTGGCTGTTGTCTCTCCTCTGTTCTGATTGGTGTTGTCTCTCTCCTTGTTTGACGCTGTTGTCTCTCTCCTGTTCTGATTGGTGTTGTTCTCTCTCTGTTCTGATTGCTGTTGTCTCTCCTCTGTTCTGATTGGCTGTTGTCTCTCTCCTTGTTCTGATTGGCTGTTGTTCTCTCTCTGTTCTGATTGCTGTTGTCTCTCATCTGTTTGATTGGCTGTTGTCTCGCTCCTTGTCTGATTGCTGTTGTCTCTCTCCTTGTTCTGATTGCTGTTTTCTCTCTGTTCTGATTGGCTGTTGTCTTCTCTGTTCTGATTGGCTGTTGTTCTCCTCTGTTCGATTGGCTGTTGTTTCCTCTGTTCTGATTGGCTGTTGTCTCTCTCCTCTGTTCTGATTGGCTGTTGTCTTTCTTTTTATGTTTGTCTCTCTCTTTCTGATTGGCTGTTGTCTCTCTCTGTTCTGATTGGCTGTTGTCTCTTCCTCTGTTCTGATTGGCTGTTGTCTCTCCTCTGTTCTGATTGGCTGTTGTCTCTCTCCTCTGTTCTGATTGGCTGTTGTCTCTCTCCTCTGTTCTGACTGGCTGTTGTCTCTCCTCTGTTCTGACTGGCTGTTGTCTCTCTCCTTTGTTCTGATTGGCTGTTGTCTCTCTTGTTCTGATGGCTGTTGTCTCTCCTCTGTTCTGATTGGCTGCTGTCTCTGCTCTGTTCTGATTGGCTGTCGTCCTGCAGGTGCGTGAGACAGGTGAGCTGGAGCTGGAGGAGGAGCTGTATGCTAAGCTGATCTTCCTGTATCGATCTCCAGAGACTCTGATCAAATGGACACGCCGGTGACCAGAGGCACTGTCCCGGGACTTCAACCATCAACGACTTGTTTTATTTATTGTGTCTATTTATTGAAGTTGGAGCCAGCCCACTCCTACACAATCAGTTTACTACCTTTGTCTTACTATTGTTTTTTATGAGTCATTTTGAGTTCAAGTCTAGAGTTTGATCTTGGCTCCAGAATAAATATACAATGACACCACAAAATATCAAATGTGTGTAGAATCCCAGCAGACTGGTAAGAACATGTTTCAGACAAAAACAGCGTGGACCACAAGAGTTAGACAAACACTGATAAAGTTTCATTTCACTCAGGATCATGTAGCTTTGAGTTTATGGATCCAGGAGGTGTCTTTTTGGGCAACACCTCTGATGTGTTTCAGACAGACTTTAATGACCAGGGCACGAAGCTGATTAGTGCTGGTGTTCTTTCGTTCATTCATTTTCTACTGCTTAATCCCGTTGGGGGTTGCAGGATTGGGAGGAAACCCGCGGTGACACGGGAGAACATGCAAACTCCACCCACAGGTGAAAGTGCACACTAAAAAAATGCTGGGTTAAAATGGGCTAAAACAACCCAACCAATACCCCAGCGTTTGGTTGTTTTAACATAATGTTGGGTTCATAATTAACCCAACACAATGGGTTGTTTTCTCTAACTAATCTGCTGGGTTGACATAACCCAACTGTTGGGTTATTTTTAAACCCAATGCTGGGTTATTTACAACTAATCTGCTGGGTTAATTCAGCCCAACACATGGGTACAAAAATAACCAATTGTTGGGTCATTTTTACTCCTCTGTTGGGTTAATTTGACCCAACTAATGAGTTAAATGTTTATAATGATCCTCAAAGTGCTTTTAAACAAACTTTTATTTTTAAAGCAAATTTTCAACAAATAATTACACGTAAAACATGTCACAGCTTTAACAGCAGCACATTATTCAGATTAAAGGGACTGTACCTGATTTTTGCATCGTAAAAATGTAAACAAACAGAAATAATTAATTTTAACCTTTTTCCTTCAGGCTACATGATTTCCTCACGTAGCTAATGCATTCTGAGCTTCAGAATTGTTCATCATGATGAGTTTTAATGTTTTTTCACAGCTTTTAGCAGCGAGGTGAGTCACTATGCTAACAACAGTTAGCCACAATGCTAAAAACAAAAACAGAAAAAGCTGCACACAAACGGGATTTTATTAGACATAGACAGGACTTTGGGGACTAATTTCCACCTGATTAGATACATTAACAAGGCATCAGTGCTAGGGGGAAACTGCTTTTAAGTTATCTTGTTGCAAAAGAATCGAGTACAGTCCTTTAAACACTTACATGTGTGACTGAAGAAACAGAAGTTAGTTTCTCCCGTGCATACTTGTGTTCCATAAGACAATCCTTGCGACGCCAAAACAACGACAGGGGCAGTCCTCTTTCTAAACTACATGCACTACATACAACTACAACTACTTCCAGGTCTTTTGGCCTGTGGCACCTGGAATGTTGTCGTTTTGTTGACGTTGATACCATGACAACACGAACTGGAACGTGCCAACAGGCTTAAGGACAGACAAATAGTTCTTTACTCTTTGGTCCAACATGGAGCTGGCTTTAGGTTGCCATGGCTACGATCTCTCAGTCAGCCACCATCTTGAGTGTACAGAAGTGCTGCTGTAGTAGGATTGTGTTTAGTGTGAAGTATCTGTGTCCTGTGTAATGTGAACATGTGAAGACTGACAATAAAACTTCTCACATCACCACTGTGGGTTTGGACACTTTTTACAGCAGAAACTTACAGAGCAGTGGCTACAATACTGATGAGTGAGTCTAGTGAAAGGTTTATATGAAGAAGTTAAGATCATCATTAATAAGAAGAAAACATACATACAGATATACAAACATGTATATAAATAGGGCTCCACTGGAAAAAGTTGCAGAGTCACAGTGAGGAGCAGTTGGAGCAGAGACAGCGCCCCCAGCAGGTCGTAGCTGGTTATGATGGTGCTGTCGTTCTCAGAGGGGCCCGTCACGCAGCTGTCAAGGATCAAACAAGTAAAACCAGACAGGACTACACTAATGGTCAGTTCAAAATGTGCAAATGTATTTAGTTGAGAAGAGACCACGCACATTCATCAGCCCACACTTAGCACTAACATAGTTGATGCCAGCCACTCTCCTGGACATAGAAGCAGCCCCTGAGGTAGAACAGAGGAGAACTAGGATCTGCTGCCTCTGGAGGACTGGCCTCTGGAGGACTGGCCTCTGGAGGACTGGCCTCTGGAGGACTGGCCTCTGGAGGACTGGCCTCTGGAGGACTGGCCTCTGGAGGACTGGCCTCTGGAGGACTGGCCTCTGGAGGACTGGCCTCTGGAGGACTGGCCTCTGGAGGACGTGGGGCGGGCTTTCTTTAAACATAGCGTTATTCCGGTTTCAGCTCTGACCTTGATTCTGGCCATGACACTCTGTATCAGGGTTCCTCATTTTCGTCAAATCGATATAAGATAAGAAAATAGTTTATAACTTGATCATTCAAAGGGATTGAGGGCTTTAACAATCCCGAGATAATTATTTTCACAAAAACTAAACAACCTGCACGATTAAAGACTGACACGCTGAGCTGGACCGATCACATTGCGGCAGCAAACCAATCACAGCACACCATTCCGCTATGTTTGTCGACGGAGGAACATTGCTAATTTAAGCAGAATAATAGATTATTTTGACTTGAAAAACGCGCGAAGAGAGAAGACGTGTGCATTTTTAGATGGGAAAGACGTTTGTGCTTTTTTCTCGACTGGATTTAACAAAACTCGGCTACTCCTGGTTCAAACACTTCGACCAATCAGATTCTATCCAGATAACCAGGTATGATTGGCCAAGAAACCTTTATTTTCACGTCAGGTTCTGGTCCAGATAACAAAAGAGTATCTTTCAACAAATATCATAGCAGTATAAAACTAAATATATTCAAACAAGTTCGGGAGTTTTCACAAAGCTGGTTTTCTGTTTTTGTAATTATTGACATTTTAGAGCTGTATTGCTGTGTTGAAATTGTGATTTCTTCTGTAAAACTATAAAAGTATATTATATAACCATTTGATTTTGTTTGTATAAAAGTACAATCTCTGGACCCTATACCCAGTGTTGGGAAGAATACTTTGGAAATGTATTCATTAACAGAATACTGAATGCCTGTGTTAAATGTATTTTGTCATATTCTGTTACCAATCAAATCATAGTATTGAATTCTGAATACCATCACGCTCATATACATTATATATATATATATATATATAGGGTCAAAACATAAACTGGGACATAAACTGTGTGTTTTGCCACTGTTTAAGATAACATTTTTATTAGAAGATTAAAATAGTGCTCATGCTTCATTACTTTTTCTCACTAGTTCTGAAAAGTTAAAATTCTAAATTGTGTTGAAATACTCCTCAGATATTTTATAAAGTAACTGTATTCTGTAAACCACCATAAGGGCACTGTAAGTAAATACTGTTATGAGTTTTCTGAATCTGTATTTTTGATAGTGTAGTATTTAGTTACATTCCACCAGTGTCTATGTAATAAAGCCAACACTTTACTGCCTTGGTAGATATCACTTTGGATTTTCTATCAAGAGGAGATGCCTCAGAAGCATTTAATGAGAGGTCAACAAACGGTATCCCTTTACTTCAACATTAAAATACACAAGAAAGACAACAGTGGAAAACACATGGTTTTATTTCTCACGTTCATTTGGATAAATAATATCAAAGCAAAACACAAGTGAGTGAAGTAAAAAATGTACAATCTATTTTCAGAGTATAAACAGCCCCTGGCCTGGTTCTGGTCCCAGGCTCATTGGGGTCAGAATGTCAGACTCTCACTGTAGTATCATCATTGTGTCACAACTGTTACTTGTTTGCTGATTTTGTTTTACATTTTGTTCATCAAAAAAACAGTGCTTTACCCAGACAAAGAAAGAAA
Source organism: Mugilogobius chulae (assembly GCA_038363315.1). Taxonomy (NCBI): domain Eukaryota; kingdom Metazoa; phylum Chordata; class Actinopteri; order Gobiiformes; family Gobiidae; genus Mugilogobius; species Mugilogobius chulae. The sequence goes on from CM076398.1 coordinate 2,631,845, forward strand.
AGTGTGGTGTGCAATACAAACTTAAAACACACTCATCAGTTTTTACAAACGTTTGTCAAGTAACTTATGGAGCACAGAGTTCAAACAGAAGCAGATGCACACTAAACTCACACGAGAACACGGCTTCTTACACAGAACACTCCCTGATGGAGAATGTTCAAATGCCACACTGAAGACAGCTCCAGCTCAGTCATGTGACCAGTGTGGACTTTAACTAGGCCCAATAACATAAGAACGCATTTTGTGTTTTTGTGTGTTTAAAAAAAAGATTGGTCCTTTAAGTTTGTGTTTCAACATGCAGCCCTTGATGAATAAAGTTTGGACAGCCCTGTGGAGACCTATGACAGTATTTCATTAGGTCATCAGGACTTGAAGCAATTATCTAGTAAAATGACTTTTTACCAGGGGTTTCCAAACTTTTTTTTTTTTTTTCCCCAGAGGGCTGCATTCTGAAACATCTATAAATCGGGAGGTGACGTGAGTCATTCAAAATGTTGCATTTTACTTCATTTTGATAAACTATTTATAACAATCATTTTATATATTCTCCGATCACTATTTTTGCAGTCACACGGATGGGAAATAACACGCATGTGCGACTGTCTGCCTACTTCTGACATTTCCGCACATTATCTGCTCACAAGTCTGTATTCTTTCAGTCTTGGTTCTGATTGGCTGGCTCCTGGTTTCAGCCTTGGTCCTGGTTCAGCCTTGGTCCTGGTTCAGCCTTGTCCTGGTTCAGTCGTGGTCTCGGTTCAGCCTTGGTCCTGGTTCAGTCGTGGTCTTGGTTCAGCCTTGGTCCTGGTTCAGTCGTGGTCTCGGTTCAGCCTTGGTCCTGGTTCAGTCGTGGTCTTGGTTCAGTCGTGGTCCTGGTTCAGTCGTGGTCTTGGTTCAGCCTTGGTCCTGGTTCAGCCGTGGTCTTGGTTCGGCCTTGGTCCTGGTTCAGTCGTGGTCTCGGTTCAGCCTTGGTCCTGGTTCAGCCTTGGTCTGGTTCAGCCTTGGTCCTGGTTCAGTCGTGGTCTCGGTTCAGCCTTGGTCCTGGTTCAGCCTTGGTCCTGGTTCAGTCGTGGTCTTGGTTCAGCCTTGGTCCTGGTTCAGCCTTGGTCCTGGTTCAGTCGTGGTCCTCGTTCAGTCGTGGTCCTGGTTCAATCGTGGTCCTGGTTCAGTCGTGGTCTTGGTTCAGCCTTGGTCCTGGTTCGCCTGTCCTGGTTCAGTCATGGTCCTGTTCAGTCGTGGTCCTCGTTCAGTCGTGGTCCTGGTTCAGTCGTGGTCCTGGTTCAGTCGTGGTCCTGGTTCAGTCGTGGTCCTGGTTCAGTCGTGGTCTTGGTTCAGCCTTGGTCCTGGTTCAGCCTTGGTCCTGGTTCAGTCGTGGTCTTGGTTCAGCCTTGGTCTTGGTTCAGTCGTGGTCCTGGTTCAGCCGTGGTCTTGGTTCAGTCGTGGTCCTGGTTCAGTCGTGGTCTTGGTTCGGAGCGGTCTCAAAGCTCAGAACTTCCTCTTCAGAGCTTGTCTGTCGTGTGGAATAATCACATCAGATCTTGAAACCTCTGAGAGACCTGCAGACATGACAGAAGCACGTGAGACTCAGCAGAAGCAGCAGCAGATGTTGGAGAATGTGAGGAGGAGGAGGAGAGCTGACCTGGTTTGGAGGAGATCTGCTGGAAGGTGCTGGGTTTGGCTCCTTCCTGCTGACAGCGTGTCTGCGTCCCTGAACAGAACACAAGACTGTGAGACGGTGTGTTTTTACATGTGCTCATGGGTTAGCTACAAACAGGAGCATTCAAAATCCTCTGAATCTGTTTGTTACTTCAACAATATAAGGCAGTAAAATTGAGAGTCTGCCAGTAATCTACACTAATGTTTAAAAGTATGGCATGCTGTAGTGTGGTTCTTTTTAAAGATTATGCTTTGTGCTTCTCTGGTTTAAAGAGTCAGTTGAATCCTAACACTAGCCTTAGCCTTTTGTTTATACGGTTTTGGAAACAAGTTTAGTTATTACATTTGTTGCACAAAATAAAGATGTCACGCTAAGTTTTCACAGTGGCAGAGTGATTAGCACTCTTGCCTCACAGCGACAAGGTTCCAGCAGCCCAAGTCTTTGTGTATGGAGTATGTATGGAGTTCTCTCTGTCTGGGTGGATTTCCCCTGGTGACACCAGTTTCATCTGCCAACCAAAACATGCACTATAGAGAAAGTCCTCCAGCTAAGCTCCTGACCTGAACAGCAGCTCACTCCTGACAGATACCACAGAAGCTATGAAGGATTAAATTAAAGGGTCCTATTGTGTTTTTTCCAACTATTTAGTTAGAAACTAGAACATATGCAGATCAGTAATTTACCTTTTGTTCATTGTAAATCACAAAAGTTGATCTAAAACGACTTGAAAATAGAAACAGCTCTACTGACTTCCTGTTCAAAACTGCAGAACTGATAAGCCCCGCCTCTTCACTTTAAAATTTAACTGTAAAAAGCAACAGATTTTAAAAAACGAATTATTATTGTCGGTAGGGGGTTATGCAACAATTTTGAATCATATATTCTTCACTGTGTGTCTTAATCTGTTTAATTGTAACAAGTAAATACAGACAAGTGGGAGGGGATAGGTGGTAGGTGAGAACAGGGATTTTCTGAGCACTTGAGCTGCAGCTGAAGAACAAACTAAGATTACTCAAACATGTATGAATCAATTCAAATATAACTTTGAGTAAACTAATGATGACAAAAAGCCCTATAACAAGGGTAAAACTTAGAAAAGTGAATTTTACGTAATAGGTCCCCTTTAAAGGAACCGTATGTAAGATTCACAACTAGTGGTTTTAGAAAGGTATTACAATCACAAATGAACTTGGGTTGCCAGATTGTGAAATGGCCCATACATTAAAGATTGGAAGCTACTGACCAATCAGGAACAAGATGTGCTATGAATCATGGGTAATAGCCAGAAAGTCACTTTCCCAGACACCTGACTCTTCATGGTTTGTTCCCAAATATTGCTTTTTAACACATTGTGGGAGGAGCCTAATGAGAACTGTGTGGAAACAAGTGCATGAGCCTATCACAGACAGTTGTGTCTGTGTCCTGGAGCAACATCAGTTCAAACTCAAACATGTTCCTGACTCATGGTTCAAAATTAACTTCAGGTTCTAAGAAACCAAACTGGCAACCCAACTGAGAGAGTCATGTGAGGCTCATTCTGCTTTCTGATTGGATAATAAATGTAAACATCAACAAAGGGACATCATGTCCATTGATTTTTTAATTAAGAATACCTCAGAATTACATTGACTTTCAGTAAAAATAATAGTATATTTGGACTTGTTGATCTTGTATCTTTGGACACATATAGGTCATGTTTATGAAATCTGACATCAGAATCTTACATACGGTTCCTTTAAGTAAAGGACTAAATAAAAATGAAAGGTAAATAGTATTTTTTCCTCCTAAGGAAATAACTTAAAATCAGCTTGGCACTACAGATGAGGTCAAAGTATCTTTTTGGATCATTGTAAAAACCTAACACTGGCAGTGGTGGTGAGTGACACACTGTACTGACCTGGTCCAGAGGACGACCTTCTCCCCCGCTGGCTGTCAGAGAGATGTTTTGGCACACACAGTGAGCTCCTGAGGCAGTGCTGGAGTAACACCAGTGTCACTGTGAGGGGAGGAGACAGAGGGACATCAGGGCTGGGGCTGGTGGGGGTCACATAGTCCTCAGTATACTTCTGCTCTTCTCCAGTATACGTCTGCTCTTCTCAGACACCTCCTTCTCTTTGGTGGGGGTCACATTAAAAGGTTAATCAATAATTATAATACTTCATGTTACAATTTAATCGAGACCAGTTTAGATTTAGTTGTAGTGGACTCTATAGATACAGGGAAGAGCAAAATAACAGCTTTATTTTGATTTTATATGTAAAAAACAAAAAGCTGATATATTATATCCCAGATATACAGTACATATGAACATTTGTGATTTTTGTGAAACTGGCCCTTTTTTGGACATTTTTGTGCAAACTGGCTAATTTTGCAGTTATATGTGTAAAACGGCGACTGTGCTGTCATGATGGTCAAACACTGTCAGTGCATTTTCAGTTCACACCGACGTCACATGAGCGATGCTGGTTCAGGTACTAGCTCAGAGGAGGACACTGCAGATCTTCCTACAGATAACTTTAGAGTCAACCATGCACAATGACTGGACAAGAGAAAACACAAGCTCAGGAGAAAAGCCTCAGGGCCTTTGTGTAGGTCACTGTTAGTACCCCCATAGGACTCAGGACCTCCTGTGTCCGTCTCTTAGACCAGTGGTTCCCAACCTAAAGGAGCCTCAGCACACCAGTGTGACTGACACACAGTCTGCATTAACAACACAGATGAGTGAGTACCTCTCCCTCGGGCAGGCCCTCTGGTGCACACTCGTCTCCTGCTGTGGTCTCTCCAGCTCTGCTGTCATGTCCTGTCTCCTCCATCGAGTAGGGTCTGTCTGCAGACTGCAAGATGGAGGCGTGTCGTTAGAAATAGGCCTGTCGTGAGTAATCTTTGCACTAGGTGGCAATATTCACATCAACGAGGAGCTTAAGTTATATCCTGTCTATTAAACGAGAGCGAGACTGCAGCCGATTTTACGATAAAGATGCCAGAGACGAGGTAAAATTTGCAACCTCGGTGAATGTACGAACTCTATAGATGGAAAGTTGAATCATTTCTTTATTATTTGTACTTTGGGGGCATTTTCACCCAAATTAAGTTTAGTATTATTTAATAATAATGGCGGAATTATTAAAATTTGACTTAATAAATACATGTCTTTGTTTATAGTTGTTTAATTAATTACATACTTTTTATTTTGTCTGATTTTAGGTGTTTTCCAGTGGTTAGTGCTGATAGTCAGGTCCAGAGGGACAGAAGCGAGGTGGTTGCCATGGTGATGAGTTTATAACTGTTGCTAAACGGGCCTAAACTGTTATATTTTTATCTTAACCTTTACACAAACCTTTTCCTAACCTTAGACATCACCCTAACCCTTCTCCTAAACTTAACCGTTGTCCCTACGTTTACATCACTACTGTCGTGAGGGGGCGTGTCGTTAGAAGTAGGCGTGTCGTGAGGGGGCGTGTCGTTAGAAGTAGGCGTGTCGTGAGGGGGCGTGTCGTTAGAAATGGGCGTGTCGTTAGAGTTCTGCGGGCTGCAATCAGACATACTTGCCTCCTTCGACTGTTCTCCTTTCGTGGGTCCATCCTCTTCATCCTCCTGTGAGATCTTCTTCTGAATCAGCTCCAAGTCTCCTCTCAGCAGCCAGCCAGGTCAGCTTGCTTCATGGTGTCCTGCAAACATACATTTACCATGTTTTCAATCACTTTATATAGTAGTACAACTTCAGCAACAGAATATTTGATATATCATATCATATCATATATAATATCATAACTCACCACATAGCTGATTAGCCTCACGAACAGTTTCAAACTTATATATTGTTATATCATTATGAGGATTTAAATCTGTAATCAGGACAGAATCAGGAGGTGGGCAGTCACCTATGATATGTGACACTAGTTTGATCAGGTGGAGCCCAAAGACCCATTTCTTTTCATAAAATATTTTTGCACAAGTTTTAGAGCAGATTTTTGATATTCTAGACAAGGAAAAGGGTGATTCTGGACAATCAGAGCAGGATAGCAGCATCGGTGATGAAAATAATAGTTAGATCAAACAAAAACAATAACAAAGTTATCTTCCCTGTANAATGAATGGGGGAGGAGTTGACCAGAAGTGTGTTTCGAGTTCTGTGTGTAACGGTAGAAAAAGTGGGCGGGCGAAATAAGATGGATAGCGGTGTTATAAACTGATGGGAAATGGGTGCACGAATTATATTACTTTCTCGCAACACTATAGACCCCCTTGCTTACTTAAGCGTTCGCTAGTGACTCGTGCTCCACAGAAAAGCTCCATAGACTTCAGCCACTCTTTATCCTAATATAGGAGTATATTGGAAGCATTATTTGATTATTTTTCAGGGTCAAATCAGCGAGTGTGGCACACTTGACCAGCCGCCCTGCCCACAATGCATCAGTGTAACAGCTCCTTACTTCTAATGAGCCTCCGCTCTCCTGTGACCTTTACAAACCTGCCTTAATCCACTTACGTTTTATTGTTCACTTTTCGCGCACACAAAAGAAAACACGCTTGATCACATGACACACACACTGTTGTCCGCTCACTCTGCTCCACAAGTCTGTTAAGTCTCTGTTCTTCTGCGACGATGATGTGACTGTGAGACATATAATCATTGTAAATGTTTTTTATATCTGTGACCTCTTCTTTTCTTTGGCTAAAGTAAAAAAATCTAAAAAAAAAAAAAAAACTAACTCCTGTGGTGTGCAGTGGGCTTTAGAGAAATCAGAGCTGCTCAGAGGAACTAGAACTGTTCAGAAGGAGGACTAATACTCACATTAATAATGTATGTTTTCAATGGGTCTATGTTATTCAAAAATGGCAGTACAGGACCTTTGAACTTCAACTAACATAAAAGACAAGCTTGAACATTTTCCTGTTTGACTGATGTAATATACACCACTGAGCTCATGTCCTGGTCCAATCAGCTCACAGCTTACTCACAGGTGCTGGAACTGTCTTGTGCTACAGAACCTGAGTCTGGGGCCAAAGCCGAGCTGGCCTCAGGGAAACACGTGACTTACCTGGACGACCACACCAGACTGGAGCTGATCAGCTGCTCAACGGCACCAGGACCCGGCCCGTGTGAGTGTTACACCTGCTCATAGTACACACAGGACCCGGCCTGTGTGAGTGTTACACCTGCTCATAGTACACACAGGACCAGGCCCGTGTGAGTGTTACACCTGCTCATAGTACACACAGGACCCGGCCCGTGTGAGTGTTACACCTGCTCATAGTACACACAGGACCAGGCCCGTGTGAGTGTTACACCTGCTCATAGTACACACAGGACCCGGGCCGTGTGAGTGTTACACCTGCTCATAGTACACACAGGACCAGGCCCGTGTGAGTGTTACACCTGCTCATAGTACACACAGGACCAAGCCCGTGTGAGTGTTACACCTGCTCATAGTACACACAGGACCAGGCCCGTGTGAGTGTTACACTGCTCATAGTACACACAGGACCAGGCCCGTGTGAGTGTTACACCTGCTCATAGTACACACAGGACCCGGCCCGTGTGAGTGTTACACCTGCTCATAGTACACACAGGACAGGCCCGTGTGAGTGTTACACCTCTCATTGTACACACAGGACCGGCCCCGTGTGAGTGTTACACCTGCTCATTGTGTCCAACCAACAGGGCTGTTCAAATGTAAAAGACAGAAGGCAGCGCTCTCTAAAACCTTTTATCTGACACTACAGTGATTTAGGAGAATATCAGCTTGTTGTGAGAGTAGTTAAAGTCTTGGTTGTTTATCTGCTTTTCTGACACTGTCTATTTCTCTTTTTCCATGTCATTCCAAACCCAGTATCAGCAGAGTTGTTCTCAGACTGTAGTGTCCTTTTCCTGTTTAGCTGTTCTGAGCTTTTACAGGAGAATAGTCCTTCCTCTCCGTTGACTTTCATGTATTCTTGCCACTCAGGCCTCACATTTAGAATGCTGCAGAACAGCCTATTCAACTTAAGGCCCGGGTGCCAAATTGGCCTTCCAAAAATCGAATCCGGCCCTCAATTCACTTTCCAAATAATACAAAATATAATGCCTCTTGTTTGCAGATTTAATTCTGAGGTTATTAAATTACCTAAATTACTCAGTTTGTCAGTATGTAGTTATGTTGATTTTCTTCCATTTTTACTGTTTGAAAGCAGGATTTGCCAGTTGATCTAGTGTATTTTTCTTGTTGCATTTTTGACTCATTTCCAGTGAGAAAATTGTGTATCTTTCATATTTTTGTAGCAAAACAATCCACTTTGTTCTATTGGTAAATCCTGTTTGAAGACAGTTAACTTGTGCTCAGATAAAGATAAATCAGACTTCATTTAAGCATTTATTTACTCATTATGTCATTTAAGATAGGGTATGCGTTTAGACATTGTTTAGTCCTGGTTTAGATGTGTTTAATACTGATTTGGACATTTTTGTAGAGCAATCAAATCAGACCGTCGCATTAGTTCGTGGGTTCGACTCCCGGGTCGGACCATATCAACATCTCATGATCTCTCTGGGAGGAGTTTTGCATGTTCTCCCCGTGTCACCGTGGGTTTTCTCCGGGTAATCCGGTTTCCTCCCACCTCCAAAAACATGCATGTTTAGGTTCATTGGGCATCACTGTAAATGTCCCTTAGTGAGTGAATGAGAGAGTGAATGTTTGTCTGTCTAAACCTGCGGCAAGTTGGCCACTGTCCAGGGTGTTCCCCGCCTAAGGCCCAAAGTCACTGGGATAGGCTCCAGTCACCCGCGACCCCTAACGGATTAAGCGGTAGAAAATGAATGAATGAACGTCACATTAGTTACTATTATTATAAAAAAAATAATAATAATAATAATTTAGTCCTGTGAAGATTCGGTGCAACTTCATGTCAAAAGCAGCGACTATGTGCAACTATCCGGCCTAGAAGCCATTGTCCTTGGTAAATTCTTGCCCTGCTGTAGATCTGCAATCACTGTCTAGAATTTGTATCTGTCCAAATAATGGACAAGAGCAAGTTTTATAGTCTAATAATAACATTGTGCTTATTAATATCTTACTGTATATCTCAGTGGAAAAGACCATTGACTTTCTGTATTACAACCAAAAGCTGTATTTAAACAACATTCATGTTAGCTGCTAGGCATCAGTATTATATTGTATTTTATTGGTTGTGAAAGTTGTGATATTTCAGAAACAGAACCTGAGACAAGCAGGTGCTGAGGCTAAACCAGAGTTATTATTTAAGATTGTTCCAACACAGGCATGTCTACTGTAAACTGTTGGCCCTCAGACTCTCGATAAATTCACCCAAATGACCAAAATGTATTCTCAGGGTCCCCACGCGTCCTGGAAAACCTGGAAAATGATTAGCTCAATTTCCAGTCATGGAAAACACATGGAAAATGAGAAAAACAGCCAAATGTCATGAAAAATGTCATGTTTTTCTGGAAAATGATTTGGCTCAATAATAAAATGTATAACAGTGAGCAAACAAATAAACCTGATTTTTGCAACGTACAAACATAGTAATAATAAAAGAAATGCCTTTGTACTAATGGAAAACTGCTAAAAAGTATAGGATTTGCAAACCCAGATTGCAAAAACATACATCCAAAATGTAATTTATCATTTTTTCACTTGGCTGTTTATCCAAATGTTTTAATTGGAGGCAAACATTTTTACAAAATAAGGTCAACAGTAGTTTGATTTTAGTTCAAAGCCTGAGGTAAAAAGTGTCAAAAACTTTTTTCTCATGTTCTTAGCCACTGGAAATCTGTAAAATGCATCAGGTTGCACCAAAATTGACTTAATTTTTCAAAAACTTCAGGGGGAGGACCCCCAGACCCCCACTCATGTTTTTCTCCCTGCACCACTGCAAAAATACTGCAACTGTGATGCTCATGAAACACCTAAAAAAAGACTATCAAAGCAAACTGCAGCTTTGCAAATTGCCCCGTCTGAGAAAACAAACTTTGACTGAGAACTGGCCACACGACGGTTTTATTTACTTTGATTGTCATAAATGTGGACTATTGGGCTGTCACAAACTTGGCAAAACAGGCTAAATTTTGGAAATGTAGATGTTCTTGGGATATGAGTGGGAACCCTGATTCTATTTATTGTCACTTTGAACAATTCTGTTTCCATAATCTGAATAACATGCAGTTTGATGTTATACAAAGCTCAAATTAACGTTCCAGATGTCGTTAATCAAAATGAAGCTTAAAGCATTTTTTCATCCATTAGACTGTTCAAAAAGTGAAATTCAGGCGTGTAAATGTTGTGTTCTGTGTCCAGTGTGATTCCGGACGTGTTTCCCTGTTTTATCCGAGCTCCGAGTGACTCCAACGCCAAACCCATCGAGCAGCTCTATCCAGGTACAAGTCCTCCACCAGCTTCTACAGACCAACTGAAACACAACCAGACTTCAGTTCAGTTGGACCTAGATTACATCATATGAGTTAAATAGAGTCTGAAAGTTTATGACACTGAACACTGAAGTCTGTCAGTGCTTTTTTCTAATACAAACCTCGTGTCAGTGTTGTTTTCCTCTGTTCTACTTTTTGGTGAAAGAATCTGAGCCACTACAATGAAATCATGTCTTTAGGATCAAAACAGGAGGTTTACATGATTCAAACAATGATCATCTTTAACCAACAGACGCTGTGTTTCTGATGCAGATTCTCTAGATTCAGACTCTTTCATGGAGCAGAGATTAGATTGAAGAAATCCAGTCGTTTGACTTCCTCTGACACTTTGAAGAGGACGTTTCTAGACTCGTTCTTCTCAGAGTCCTAGTCCAGTAGGATAGCTTTCTTCAGTTTAAAGATCAAAGATCTGAGAGAAAACTTACTCAACGAGGTTTTTAGTCCAACACGTTTTGTCTGTGATCTGTTTGAAGAGAAAGACGCCTCCAGAAGCACTGATCACATAAAGAAAGTTTAAAAAAGACGTTAAATATCCGGTGGCTAGCATCATGTTAGCATTTAGCTCGCAGCTACTGCTAGCATTGTTGGACCAATTTATTCATCTCCATGTCTTCGTATCTGTATTTGACACAATCTATCTCCTTAAATCCACATTAGCTGTTGTAGTAGTTGAGCAGTGAGTGGTAAAACCCTGCAGAGGTGCGGTAGTGGGCGTGGCCTCTGATGATCATGTTTGTGAAGGTTTACAGTGCTGTCCCGTGGTTTTTTTCAGACGAGCGCTTCAAGGACATCCTGTTAGCCCTTGAGCGGACGACCAATCGACAGTCAGACGTGCAGGAGTGGTGGATTGTCGACCAATCGCCTGACAGCGTGGTGTATCTGGGGGGCGTGGCACCGAGCGTCGAGAAGCAGGACTCCAGGTGTTTGTGTTCAGCGACAAAGTCAGTCCCCCGAGTCTGGGCTTCCTCGCTGGATACGGGTAAAACACTAACACTAACATCATTATTGAATAGTTTGTTCAAAGGAGACACATAAACGACAGCACAAGAGCACACTTTATGGAAATGATTCACTTTGAAAATGACTGGTGTTCTAATATTGATTAAACTGTGTTTCTGTGAATGTTTTGGACACATTGCCCAAGTCAAAATCAGGACGTCTGACTGGTCATAGGCCAAGAGCCAAATGTTCAGCTGTCCTCCTTGAAAGAGCCAGACCATGAGTCGACCTGCTGCCACCACTAGAGGGCAAAATACATTTATATTTCATTTTATTTTACAACACAGACCGTAGATCATAAGCCTTTTGTTACAAAAGAATTTAAATGATAAATTGGTGATGTGATATTCTTATTATGTGATCTCATTAAAAAGACATGAGACAGTTTATAGAAAATCTCTATGGAGGCCCTAAAGAGACCAGGTTAAGGGTCCCCAGCTCCAGATGCCCCCTTAGCTCCGCCCTGTAAAACTGGGCTTTAGGAGCGTCAGTGTGATCAGAGCAGAGAAACACTGCTGCACAAACTTAAGTCAGGGCAAATCAGACAAAAGCCAAAGCTTTTAAAGATTTACGTGCTGCGTTGTTTCATATAATCGGCGCTGCTGTTTTCACATGTTTTATTTTGTTGTTTATGTTGGACCTTTTCTCGATGGATATGAGGCAGTTTTGCACAAAATAAAAATCATTTTAAGAAGCTCCAGTTTCACAGAATGTCAGTCTGAAACGCTCCTCAAAGGAAACTTTCTGTTTGTTATAGACCCGTTCAGAGCCTACGTCATTTTGGGGGCGGAGCCACACTGGTGCCTCCTCAGAGTTTCTCATTAAGTTTCTACACAAAACAAGAAAGCTGTACTAACGATATTAAACGGTTAGAAAACTCAACAATGACTTCAAACGAAGCTCTGACTATTCTAATGTGTTCCTTGGGTTTGCACCAGTGACACATTTTATAACTCGTGATTTTTTCGGGCTAACTAGCTTACCGCTAAAATCTATAGAAAAAATGAGGGATCACTATCAAAACAAATACATCGCCTCAGAGTCATGTAAGTTTATCCTCTGAGTCTTTTATACAATAATCTTATGTAGAAATCAGCACAAAATAAAGCCACAGGTGCAGTTTACTGTGAGTCTAATTCTCCACTGATAATTGATACATAATTAACACAACTTACACAAAATATTAATTAATGTCATGGTAACTAACATCCAGTACTTTTCCGCAAATTACGTCGTCAAACTCATTAAGTTTAGTTTAGTTTAGTTTAGTTTACTTTATTTGTCTCCCGTTGGGAGAAACTTTTTTGAAACAGAGGTGTGAGCTGCTCAGATAAACACATACACAAAACAATTACAACATAACACCAAGATCACAATAGGAAATATACAGTGGTTACAAAAGTCTTCTCCTCCTTTGACTGGTCTCCATTTCCTCATTAACAAGTTCACAGACACAGGTACGAAAGAATTCTTGTATCTGTTATGCTTGCACAAAAAAGTCCGATATCTAAGCCCTGAGTGCATCAGTGAAATTCAGGGTTTAAGACGTGTGTTGGGTCCAATAGAATCCTGTGGGCCTGACTTCTTGCAGATTCTTCAAATAACTGTTGTGGGGATAACAAAGATACCCCAACTATTTTACCTGCTGTTCTAACCAGTCCAGAAACCTGTGTTTTAGATCTTACACTCAAGTTTCCGAACCAGCAGGTAATTCCATACCGCAGGATGGACTCTATGGTTGCCCTATAGAAGAGCACCATGATCCTCTTATCCACCCCAAAGACCCTGAGCCGACGTAAGAAATGAAGACGTTGGTGGAGCCGGGTACAGACACTACTAACTGTGTACCCCAACTCAAGTCACTATCCACATGCACTCCGAGGTATTTAAAAGATGTGACCTGCTGAATCCAGCAATTGTTGATGGTCACCGGGCTGTGGTCTCCAACAGAACATGGGTCAATAATCATCTCCACAGTTTTGTCAACATTAATTTGTAAATGGTGCTCATTGCACCAACCTGCTAAACCCCAACACTGCAGTGTGGCTGGATAAAGTAGAGCATTTGGAAAGAAGACTCAACAGCACTGTATCATCCGAAAACTTAATAATATACTGTTCCGGGTTCAAAGTCACACAGTCATTTGTAAACAGTGTAAACAAAAACGGCGAGCTCACGCAGCCCTGAGGTACACCAGTACTACTTAGCATTGTGTGAGAAAGAGTTGAGATTTGTAGCTCAAAGCTTTTTTCTTGTGCACATGAGTTTTTCCATCAAATATAAGTAAATATCAGGTCGCTAAGTATCGGGACACTTACTAACGTCACTCTAACATTCAGTAGATAACTGTACATGGATCTGGAGTCACTTGTCGTTCGTTAAATTGAGTTTTTAAAGAGAGTTTTGCGATTTTTTAATGAAAATGCACCTGCGTAGCTTGAAAAGCCTGAGACTGGGCACCACTCAGGGCACCAGTTAGCAACGCAGCCATCTTTGTTTACTAACAGTAAATGGGTCTATAGAGCTTTGCTTTAACGTTGCACTGACAGATGCAGTTTACCCTGTAGAGGTAGAGAAGGAGAGAGAGGGAAAGAGGATGTAGAGGTGCAGATGTTTCTGAATGAGCCTCAATCGGATTGGCCAAGAGCTGAATGCAGCTCACAAGCCTCGAGTTCACCATCAAGATAGTTCAATGTAAGCTTTGAACAATGTTGATTCTGACAGCACACCGAAAAGTTCATTAGGAAACTTATTAGAGTTGCACAATTACAACCAAATTTGATGGAGAACAAACACATTTTTTCTGAAATTATAAGAAGTTGCAGTGACCACTCTTGTGTCTAACAGATGAACAAATCCTCCAGCTCAGACGCCTTTAGAACGACTTTTCACAACTGAATAGAACGAGTTTTAATATTCTCAAGGGTAGAGAGCCTGTGTCTCCTGCTCCCTGTACGCCTCTGTGTTTCGGGCCCCTGACAGTGTTTCTGGCCCCTGACTCTCTTGTGTGTGTGTTTGTTTCATGATCATGGGTCTGTACGCCTCTGTAGCGCGGGCCCCTGACAGTGTTTCGGGCCCCTGACTCTGTTTGTGTGTTTCTTTCAGGATCATGGGTCTGTACGCCTCTGTAGTGCGGGCCCCTGACAGTGTTTCGGGCCCTGACAGTGTTTCGGGCCCCTGACTCTCTGTTTGTGTGTTTGTTTCATGATCATGGGTCTGTACGCCTCTGTAGCGCGGGCCCTGACAGTGTTTGTGTGTTTCTTTCAGGATCATGGGTCTGTACGCCTCTGTAGTGCGGGCCCCTGACAGTGTTTCGGGCCCCTGACTGTGTTTCGGGCCCCTGACTCCCTGTGTACGTGTTTGTTTCATGATCATGGGTCTGTACGCCTCTGTAGTGCGGGCCCTGACAGTGATTCGGGCCCCTGACTCTCTTGTATGTGTGCTTCTTTCAGGATCATGGGTCTGTACGCCTCTGTAGTGCGGGCCCCTGACAGTGATTCGGGCCCCTGACAGTGTTTCTGGCCCTGACTCCCTGTGTACGTGTTTCTTTCAGGATCATGGGTCTGTACGCCTCGGTGGTGCTGGTCATTGGGAAGTTTGTGCGTGAGTTTTTCTCGGGGATCAGTCACTCCATCATGTTCGAGGAGCTGCCGTGTGTGGACCGGATCCTCAAGCTCTGCACCGACATCTTCCTGGTATTTTCTACTCAGTATTCCTTTGTACTATTACTCAACACTGCAACACATGACTTTCAAGACAAGTTCAAGCTGCTTGATTCTGGGATTTATACCAGATTTCAAGAATTTTGACTATTTTAACTTCGAGACATAGATTATTTTCCCTGTTTCAATGTGTTTCAAACTGATTTCAAGACATTGCTTCTTATTTCAAGCCAAATTATTTGCCAATGAGTTGAGAAAACTGTTTTTACCCCATTAGCAAGTTTTTGTTCTTATTTTAAGCCAAATTTGATCTAAAAAAAAAAAAAGTCTTTTGTAATTTGTTTTCATCTAACAGGAAGTCAGAGGGCCAAAAACATTTGTCCAAGGGCCGCTTTTGGCCCCTGGGCCACAGTTTGGACATGTCTATTGACCCTGCTGACCCTCTCCTGGGTCCTGTTCTGATTGGCTGTTGTCTCTCTGCTCTGTTCTGATTGGCTGTTGTCTCTCCTCTGTTCTGATTGGCTGCTGTCTCTCTCCTCTGTTCTAATTGGCTGTTGTCTCTCTTCTGTTTGATTGGCTGTTGTCTCTCCTCTGTTCTAATTGGCTGTTGTCTCTCTCCTCTGTTCTGATTGACTGTTGTCTCTCTCCTCTTTCTGATTGGCTGTTGTCTCTCCTCTGTTCTGATTGGCTGTTGTCTCTCTCCTCTGTTCTGATTGGCTGTTGTCTCTCCTCTGTTCTAATTGGCTGTTGTCTCTCTGCTCTGTTCTGATTGGCTGCTGTCTCTGCTCTGTTCTGATTGGCTGTTGTCTCTCCTCTGTTCTGACTCGCTGTTGTCTCTCCTTTGTTCTGATTGGCTGTTGTCTCTCTCCTCTGTTCTGATTGGCTGTTGTCTCTCTTCTGTTCTGATCCTGTTGTCTCTCTGCTCTGTTCTGATTGGCTGCTGTCTCTCCTCTGTTCTGACTGGCTGCTGTCTCTCCTCTGTTCTGATTGGCTGTTGTCTCTCGTCTGTTCTGACTGGCTGTTTGTCTCTGTCCTCTGTTCTGATTGGCTGTTGTTCTTTGTCTGTTGGCTGTTCTCTCCTCTGTTCTGATTGGCTGTTGTCTCTCTCCTCTGTTCGATTGGCTGTTGTCTCTCTTCTGTTCTGACTCGCTGTTGTCTCTCCTCTGTTCTGATTGGCTGTTGTCTCTCCTCTGTTCTGATTGACTGTTGTCTCTCTCCTCTGTTCTGACTGGCTGTTGTCTCTCCTCTGTTCTGACTGGCTGTTGTCTTCCTCTGTTCTGATGGCTGTCGTCCTGCAGGTGCGTGAGACAGGTGAGCTGGAGCTGGAGGAGGAGCTGTATGCTAAGCTGATCTTCCTGTATCGATTCCAGAGACTCTGATCAAATGGACACGCCGGTGACCAGAGGCACTGTCCGGGACTTCAACCATCAACCGACTTGTTTTATTTATTGTGTCTATTTATTGAAGTTGGAGCCAGCCCACTCCTACACAATCAGTTTACTACCTTGTCTTACTATTTTTTATGAGTCATTTTGAGTTCAAGTCTTGACTTTGAGCTTGGCTCCAGAATAAATATACAATGAGACCACAAAATATCAAATGTGTGTAGAATGACAGCGGACTGGTCAGAAATGTTCAGACAAAAACAACGTGGACCACAATAGTGCTGGTGTTCTTTCATGTCTTCATTTTCTACTGCTTAATCCCGTTGGGGGTGGCGAGGAAATTACAGTGATGCCCAAAAACCTAAATATGCATGTTTTTGGAGGAGGGAGGAAAGGAAACCCACGCTGACACGGAGAGAACGTGCAAACTCCACCCACAGGTGAAAGGGCACGCTGAAAATGCTGGGTTAAAATGGGCTAAAAACAACCCAACAATAACCAGCGCTGGGTCAAATGTGGTCCAACCAGAGTTTGGGTATTTTAACTCATAATGTTGGTTCATAATTTAACCCAGCACAATGGGTAGTTTCTCTAACTAACATAACCCAACTGTTGGGTTATTTTTAAACCCAATGGTGGGTTATTTACAACTAATCTGCTGGGTTAATTCAACCCAACTAATGAGTTCAATGTTTATAATGATCATCACAGTGCTTTAAACAAAAATTTATTTTTAAAGCAAATTTTCAACAAATAATTACACTTAAAACCTGTCATGCATCAACAGCAGCACATTATTCAGATTAAAGTCCAAATATTCACCAAAACTGTCCATTTAGTAGTTGAGTTTGACTGTTGTTTGTCTCTGGAGCTGAAGATTTTTAAGAGAGAGCATGTTTATAGTCAAATGTACAGGACAATATAGAACTACATAATCCATAAGATATCACAAATACTGCTGCTGTAGTTTAAACACTTACATGTGTGACTGAAGAAACAGAAGTTAGTTTCTCCCGTGCATACTTGTGTTCCCTATGACAATCCTTGCGACGCCAAAACAACGACAGGGGCAGTCCTCTTTCTAAACTACATGCACTACATACAACTACAACTACTTCCAGGTCTTTTGGCCTTGGCACCTGGAATGTTGTCGTTTTGTTGACGTTGATACAATGACAACACGAACTGGAACGTGCCAACAGGCTTAAGGACAGACAAATAGTTCTTTACTCTTTGGTCCAACATGGAGCTGGCTTTAGGTTGCCATGGCTACGATCTCTCATTCAGCCACCATCTTGAGTGTACAGAAGTGCTGCTGTAGAGGATTGTGTTTAGTGTGAAGTATCTGTGTCCTGTGTAATGTGAACATGTGAAGACTGACAATAAAACTTCTCACATCACCACTGTGGGTTTGGACACTTTTTACAGAGCAGTGGCTACAATACTGATGAGTGAGTCTAGTGAAAGGTTTATATGAAGAAGTTAAGATCATCATTAATAAGAAGAAAACATACATACAGATATACAAACATGTATATAAATAGGGCTCCACTGGAAAAGTTGCAGAGTCACAGTGAGGAGCAGTTGAAGCAGAGACAGCGCCCCCAGCAGGTCGTAGCTGGTTATGATGGTGCTGTCGTTCTCAGAGGGGCCCGTCACGCAGCTGTCAAGGATCAAACAAGTAAAACCAGACAGGACTACACTAATGGTCAGTTCAAAATGTGCAAATATGTTTAGTTGAGAAGAGACCACGCCATTCATCACAGCCCACACTTAGCACTAACATAGTTGATGCCAGCCACTCTCCTGGACATAGAAGCAGCCCCAGAGGTAGAACAGAGCCGTGTGGAGCAGCGCTCGAGCCCCGCTGCTCGAAACAGGTATCGATCTTTCGAAGCGGAAGGATTCAAGCTGGTGTTTCGAAGCACTGTTTCAAATCACGTGACCTCTA
Source organism: Mugilogobius chulae (assembly GCA_038363315.1). NCBI lineage: Eukaryota > Metazoa > Chordata > Actinopteri > Gobiiformes > Gobiidae > Mugilogobius > Mugilogobius chulae. The sequence goes on from CM076398.1 coordinate 2,649,921, forward strand.
CAAATGCATGCGTCTCAATGTATTGCATTCTGGCATTCAGTCTAACAGATGGCGCTTTTCTCTGTTATATTTAGTGCTTACTTCGAGACAGGAGTTTCAAAGTGGTTCATTGATTCATGGGGCTTTGAAATCCTCTGCAGTCTGGGACTGCCCTCTGGAGGACTGCCCTCTGGAGGACTGCCCTCTGGAGGATGCCCTCTGAGGACTGCCCTCTGGAGGACTGCCTCTGGAGGACTGCCCTCTGGAGGACTGCCCTCTGGAGGACTGCCCTCTGGAGGACTGCCCCCTCTGGAGGACTGCCCTCTGGAGGACTGCCCTCTGGAGGACTGCCGGAGCTCCTCTGGAGGACTGCCCTCTGGAGGACTGCCCTCTGGAGGACTGCCCTCTGGAGGACTGCCCTCTGGAGGACTGGCCCTCTGGGAGGACTGCCCTCTGGAGGACTGCCCTCTGGGGAGGGAACTGCCCTCTGGAGGACTGCCCTCTGTGCTGGAGGACTGCCCTCTGGAGGACTGCCCTCTGGGGACTGCCCTTGGAGGACGTGGGGGCGGGCTTACTTTAAACATAAGGTTATTACGGTTTCAGCTCTGACCTTGATTCTGGCCATGACACTCTGTATCAGGGTTCCTCATTTTTCGTCAAATAGATATAAGATAAGAAAATAGTTTATAACTTGATCATTCAAAGGGATTGAGGGCTTTAACAATCCCGAGATAATTATTTTCACAAAAACTAAACAACCTGCACGATTAAAGACTGACACGCTGAGCTGGACGATCGCATTGCGGCAGCAAACCAATCACAGCAACCATTCCGCCATGTTTGCCGACGGAGGAACTATTGCTAATTTAAGCAGAATAATAGATTATTTTGACTTGAAAAACGTGCAAAGAGAGAAGACGTGCATTTTAGATGGGAAAGATGTTTGTGCTTTTTTTTCTGGACTGGATTTAACTAAAACTTCCTGGTTCAAACACTTCGACAATCAGATTCTATCCAGATAACCAGGTATGATTGGCCAAGAACCTTTATTTTCACGTCAGGTTCTGGTCCGGATAACAAAGAGTATCTTTCAACAACTTGAAAAATCATAGCAAACCAAATACATTCAAACAAGTTCAGGAGTTTTCACAAAGCTGGTTTTCTGTTTTTGTAATTATTGACATTTTTAGAGCTGTATTGCTGTGTTGAAATTTTAATTTCTTCTGTAAAAACTATAAAAGTATATTATATAACCATTCATTTTATTTTATTTTGTTTGTATAAAAGTACAAGTCTGGACCCTATACCCAGTGTTGGGAAGAATACTAATGTATTCATTAACAGAATACTGAATGCCTGTGTTAAATGTATTTTGTCATGTATTCTGTTGCCAATCAAATCATAGTATTGAATTCTGATATCATCAGCTCATTTACATTATATGTATATAGGGTCAAAAACATAAACTGGACATGTGTTTTGCCACTGTTTAAGATAACTTTTATTAGAAGATTAAATAGTGCTCATGCTTCATCACTTTTTCTCACTAGTTCTGAAAAGTTAAAACTCTAAAGTTAGGGTACTCTAAATTGTGTTGAAATACTCCTCAGATATTTTATAAGTAACTGTATTCTAAACCACCAAAGTCACAGTAAGTAAATACATTTATGAGTTTTCTGAATATGTATTTTTGATAGTGTAGTATTTAGTTACTTTACACCACTGCCCATGACCTAAACCAACACTTTACTGCCTTCATAGATATCATTTTGGATTTTCTATCAAGAGAGATGGCTCAGAAGCATTTAATGACAGGGTCAACAAACAGTATCCCTTTACTTCAACATTAATAAACACAAGAAAGACAACAGTGGAAACACATGGTTTTATTTCTCACGTTCATTTGGATAAATAATATCAAAGCAAAACACAAGTGAGTGAAGTAAAAATGTACAATCTATTTTCAGAGTATAAACAGCCCCTGGCCTGGTTCTGGTCCCAGGCTCATTGAGGTCAGTTAGAATGTCAGACTCTCACTGTAGTATCATCATTGTGTCACAACTGTTTTGCTGATTTTGTTTTACATTTTGTTCATCTAAAAATGTGTGCTTTACCAGACAAAGAAAGAAAGAGTGTGGTGTACCATACAACTTAAAACCACTCATCAGTTTTTACAAACGTTGTCAAGTAACAGATGAAGAAACAGATGCACACTAAACTCACACGAGAACACTGCTTCTTACACGGAACACTCCTGATGGAGAATGTTCAAATGCTACACCATGGACAGCTCCAGCTCAGTCAGTGACCAGTGTGGACTTTAACTGTGGCCCTTGAACAGCCCTGTGTAGACCTATGACAAAACAAGGTCAGCTTTGAAACAGACAGCACTAGTTTGCATGTACACTGCAAAAACTGAATTTTAAAACAAGCTAAAACTCCTTATTCTAGAATGTCTTCTTCTTCCTTGCTGTGCTTAATTTCACACATTGACACATTTTATTTTAAAGCATACATAGATTATTTTCCTTGTTACAAGTTGCTTTAAGTCTAAAGCAACATTTCTCACCTCATTGGCAAATATGTTTCTTATTTAAAGCAACTGTCAGAATTTACTTGTATGTTTGTATTATAATATGAATCAAGAACAAGTTTGTGGAGAAAGGTTTCAGAATATGTTGAAAATAACAGGAAATGGAGCATGTTCTAAAATGATGACCTTTAAGTTTCTCAGGATAAACTCATTGGCAGCCTGTTACAATAGAGAAGTTCTACAGCCCGATTTGCCCTTTTGTCTAGCCGGTCTTAGCCTTGGTCTTAATTATTCCTCTGTTGGCCACTATGGCTCTCTCCAAGCTCTATACACTGTCAGTCTAGAAGGTGTGGCTGCAGCTAGATGTGAGGGGGTGCAGTTTTTTTCATTGAACCTGACACATGCTCACGCCCTGTGACAAGTGAGCAGCTGCTTTAGGATCACAGGCAAAGAGAACTGTAGCAGCAGCTTCAGTTTGAAAAAAAAAACTGTAATAATAGAAATCTATTTGGTGAAAGTCTATTACTTGACAGACTTTATCAACTTTGTCTAAAAATGAGGCCAACATGTTTCCATAGCATTCACACTGACCCATGTTCACTCTCACATCTGATTATCTTTTTATTAAGTCAACAAGCTTTATGTAAAAGAAAAGACACATTTTTAGACAAAGTGTTAAAGTCTGTCAAGTACATAGACTTTCACCAAATAGATTTCTATTATTGCAGTTTTTTTTTTCAAACTGAAGCTGCTGCTACAGTTCTCTTTGCCTGTGAATCGATGGCCCCTTAACCACTGGGCCATCGATTCTGTACTGAATTTTGTCCAGCACTTGTATTGTCACGACTTAACCAGTCACCCATATATCACATTGTGACATGTGTCGTGTTAACTTGTGACATAAAACAACTGATCAAACAGAACAACTGCGCTGTTATAGTGCGCCGTTATTACAACCTTTCACTAGTAGTCTGAACAGGCCTCATGTGCGCGCATGTGAACGCTGCAATCAATGCGAGTTTAAAGAGTTAGGACAAAAAGTTCACATTGACAAATACAACTAACTGTTCTGACGTGACCAGTAGTGCGCACACCTGGCCACAAATGGCGCTGTGAAGTAATTCACTAGGCACCTTTTGTGACTGATTTTGAAGTGAGCACTAGCAAAATTACTTAGACATGGTTTAGTTTTACTGCAAAACTCGTATGCTTAATCCGAAACATTTGTTACAGTTGGAACAATCGCTACTTGAATCTACAGCGCGTCAGCCCACTTTGTGGCCAGGTGTGCGCACTACTGGTCACGTCAGAACAGTTAGTTGTATTTGTCAATGTGAACTTTTGTTCTAACTCTTTAAACTCGCATTGATTGCAGCGTTCACATGCGCGCACATGAGGCCTGTTCAGACTACTAGTGAAAGGTTGTAATAACGGCGCACTATAACAGCGCAGTGTCCTGTTTGATCAGTTGTTTTATGTCACAAGTTAACACAACACATGTCACAATGTGATATAAGAGTGACTGGTTAAGTCCGTGACAAATACAAGTGCTGGACCAAATTCAGTGTGGAGTCGATGGCCCAGTGGTTAAGGCAATGGCATGTAGGTTGTAAGTGTTTTGAAAAGCGGGTTCGAGCCCCGCACAGACATTTTATTTTTGCATTTAACGTGTGTAACTTGGCCTAGACTAACTAAAAATGCCAAAGTCTTAAAACGTTTATTGTGTAGAATCTGCATATAACTTGTTTTATTATACAGCGCTGAGACTTAATCCTCTTCTGATCGAGCCTAAAGGGGGACCGCTGTAAGGTCTGCAGTCAACAGGACCCAGTGAGCGGGGCGGAACGGGTCGCATCGCACAGTAAAACAACATAGGACCAGACCAGACCGCCCCGACCCGAGCCTCTGGAAACAGGGCTTATACAGCTCCTGTAAATGTGTTTAAAAATGTCCCAAACTACTGTCATTCAGGCTCCAACTGCACACAGCAGCTTTACTGCTCTGCAGAATCACCAAAGAACATTTAGGCAGAAGTTTTATTCCCTCTCATCCACCTTGTGATGTCATTAAATGGCAACACAGCCAGTGTTTCATTGTACACTAAGGAAAAAAGAAACACAACACTCAGTTTTGGGAGTTTTGGAGGGGCAGGATGATTTAATTTAGAGATCCACCTGTTTCATATGAACCCTACATCCATGTCTAATCCTCAGGTCAACTCTTGTGGCGTTTACACATTTCAGTCCAATAACACAACCAAACATAGAGCAACCCCCAACCAAAAGTGACAGAGTTTCATCAGACTGTCAATAGTTCACTGACCCCCGTTGGCCCTGGACAGAGGTTATTCAGCCTCATGGATCCATCAGCAGTAGTGTCTGAGTTGACCCATTCTTCCATCAATGTTCACGTCGGTGGACACGCACACTGAGCAGATCCCAGACATTTTCAATGGGACATTGGGACCACCTCTGCAAAGTCCAACGACGATGTGAGTGCACCATTCGACCCGAGCTCTGATCCAACATATGGTCCATATGGTCGAATAACATCAGTGCAAGGAGATAACGGCTGGTACTATAGACAATGGCCTGTGGTGTGTCCATTGGTCTCGGCTGTGGACCTGGTGGAGGCTGAACCTGTCACAGAGATGTGCGGAGGGGGGGTGTTTTTGGCTTCATTCTGGTGCCTTTTATAGAGAAGACTTGAGCACAGTTAACCAGCGGTAAAAATCAACTCTGAGTTTCAAACATAAACCACCCTGTAATGCACTCTTTATGGTTCTCACAATCAGACAAGCCAAACCAAGAAATCTGTCTTCAGCTTACTGTGGACTCAATGGACTCGTTTTCTAAGGAATTTTCAACACTTAAATGTTGTGTTTCTTTTTTCCTTACGTGTACTTTGAAAGAACACACATTTTCAACATAAAGCCATTAAACAATAGCTAATGTTTTAGTCTTAGCTAAAGGAGACCTATAGTGATTTTCCCATTTATTTGGGATGAAACAAAGACATGTGTTGATCAATATTTCACATTTTGTTCATGGACTTCCTGTTCAAAAGTACAGAAGTAATAAGCCCCTCTGTATTATAAAATTAAAAATAACCACAGATTTTAATTTACATTTTTTTTTGTTATCCTTCATGTTTTATTCAAAATCTGAATTTTTGAGTAATCACAAGTAAACACAAACAAGTGGGCGGGGATAGGTGATAGGTGAGGACAGGGATTCTCTGAGCACTGGAGCATCAGCTGCAGGACAATATGCAGGAATCAATCCAACTGTGAGTGAACTGATGAAGAGAGACACTGACGTAACAGGCTTAAAAACTCAGAAAAGAACAGGTCTCCTTTCAGCTGTTTTCATTTGTCAGCCACACAAAAAATATTGACTTATAAAACTACTACAGGATGACATCACCAGGTGGAACTTAGCCTCTGAACTTTGTAGATGTAGATGAAGCATCTGTCTCATTCAGTCATCCATGTGATCTACTGCATATCTACTGTATGTGACCTTTACACACTATAGAAATGAGGCAGTAACACAGTGTATGGGATATTTTACTGCTCCATAGGTCACTTATTAACGCTTCATGTCCAACATCCGGGTCTTTTACAGTAATGAGGACAAGAGCACTGCACCCACACACACTGAGCACATCTTATCTTGTTTAATAAGAGGCTATGCTTGTTTTAGAGGGATGGATTGGGACTCAGATGACCTCACCGGACAGCCCTGATTTTGTTCCTGAGTTCAGCGACAGCAACAGTGACAGTGGAGAGTCATTGTTGTCAACAGAAAGTCTTGCAGTTCAGACAAATGAGGTCAAAAGCAACATGACATTAAATTCACAGTTAGAATTTAAGGACAGAAGGAGGGTCTAAGGACAGAAGGAGGGGACAGAAGGAGGGTCTAAGGACAGAAGGAGGGGACAGAAGGAGGGTCTAAGGACAGAAGGAGGGTCTAAGGACAGAAGGAGGGACTAAGGACAGAAGGAGGGACTAAGGACAGAAGGAGGGGAAGAAGGAGGGTCTAAGGACAGAAGGAGGGACTAAGGACAGAAGGAGGGACTAAGGACAGAAGGAGGGTCTAAGGACAGAAGGAGGGACTAAGGACAGAAGGAGGGTCTAAGGACAGAAGGAGGGACTAAGGACAGAAGGAGAGTCTAAGGACAGAAGGAGGGACTAAGGACAGAAGGAGGGGACAGAAGGAGGGACTAAGGATAGAAGGAGGGTCTAAAGACAGAAAGAGGGTCTAAGGACAGAAGTAGTACGCATATTTATAATATAACAAATAACTAGGCCTACTTTGTAGTCATAGTAAACTATGGGAAGGAAAAATGTTGTTAATAAGGTTAATTCTAGCTAATGATAGGTCAATTTGTTTTTGTTTGAGACACTCAACATGGATTGCCACGTTTGTGAAAATGTATATGTAAAATTTCAGTGAAAGACTTGAAAAATGTAGTATATTAACGTTTGTGTTACGTGTACTATCAACGTTTTTGCGGCTCCTTGGTGCTCGCAAAAAACACATGTAAGGCGTTAAAATTGTACATTTAAAATTTCGTAATCCAGGTTACGTTTCTAGGGTCAAAATACGTAAGAAAATTGCGAATTTGAATTTGCAAAAACGTAATTCTACGTATTTTTAATGAGACTGAGTTGCGTGAGTTTTTCTCGGGGATCAGTCACTTCATCATGTTCGAGGAGCTGCCGTGTGTGGACCGGATACTAACACTAACGCAGTATTTTTACTCTAGTACAATACTTATGATGTTTTGAGTATCTGTATTTTACTTGAGTACAAAGCAATCGCTGATGTTTTACTTCTTACATTTTTCAAGAAGGACCTATATTTTCTACTCGATACTTTGTCCCTTTTTCAATGTTTCTTTATGCTCGAGTCATTTTTCCGATAAAGTAACTTCACTTTTACTTTTGCCATGTCTGCATTTAGCTTCTTACAGCGTGATTCATGCATTGTCTACATTGTGACGACTGTAAATGATACACATTTGGCATTTTGAACATTTGGTTGGAAAACACTCAGCTCACCTAGCTTAATCAGCAGCAATCATTCATGAACTTTTGTTAATTACAGTTTTCTCAGTGGCTTTGACACACTTCTCCTTAGCCTGTGTGCATTACAACTATGGAAACTCTGCTGAAAACCTGCCTGTTTCTAAGTGACTTTTAGTGATTTAAATGTAAAATGTCTGTATCTTGTGCACTTGCTGCACTAACAGGAGGAGGTTGTGAGTCTAAGTCTGGAGCTTTTTCATTTACATGTTGAAGAAGACAGAAGACTCCAAAAGAACTGGAATCTCACTAAGTTGTTACAGATTTGCAGTGAACTCTTTAAACAAGGTAAGTCAATGATCATGAGAAAAAAACATTTAGGACATTTGAAAAACAGATGCACTGAATCAGCCTCGTGTGTCTAACACCAGCCTCACAAGATCGACAGCCAAGTGACTGAAAACCTTTGGAGTCTGCTCCAGTGTAAGACAAAACCTGTTTACCTCAGAATGGGACAAATCATGAGGAGGAAAGTCAGTTTATTCAATCTACAAAGACAGCAGGAGGAAGAGAGTCTGGATCAGCTACATTCATGAGCTTTTCCAAATCCCTTCCTTTGTGTCGTTGTACTTCCACAGACAAATGCTCTGAACATGCACTAAAAGCATCTGTTTCCTTCTTTACGGAAAAAAAAAGAAAATCTGTGAGAATGTATCAGTTTTCTTCACACCTCCATCATGGCACAGCCACATGATCATGAGACGTAGGAGCAAAAGGTGGACATGTTCGGTGGATGAAGACAGAGCCGGCTCGTTATACAGGCAGAAAAGGCAAAAGCTCAGGGCACAGAGACAGGAGGGCGCCGGCCGATGCCCCGACTTGTCAGATCAGTTACACCACTGAGACCACTGAGAAGTTAAGAGCCTGAATACAGTTTGGAAAGAACACTATCAGGATTGGTTGGTTGGTTGGTTGGTTGGTTGGTTGGCTGGGTGGCTGGGTGGGTGTTTGGGTGGTTGGTTGTTGGTTGGTTGGTTGGTTGGTTGGTTGGGTGGTTGGGTGGTTGGTTGGGTTGGTTGGGTGGTTTGGTTGGTTGGGTGGGTGGTGGTTGGGTTGGGGTGGGTGGGTGGGTGGTTGGTTGGTTGGTTGGGTGGGTTGGGTTGGGTGGTTGGGTGTTGGTTGGTTGGTTGGTGGTTGGGTTGGTTTGGTTGGTTGGTTGGGTTGGTTGGGTTGGTTGGTTGGGTGGTTGGTTGGTGGTTGGGTTGGTTGGTTGGGTGGTTGGTTGGTGGGTTGGGGTGGTTGGGTTGGTGGTTGGTTGGTGGTTGGGTGGTTGGTTGGGTGTTTGGTTGGGTGGGTGGGGTTGGGGTTGGTGGTTGGGGTTTGGTTGGTTGGTGTGGTTGGGGTTGGTTGGTTGGTTGGTTGGGTGGTGGTTGGGTGGCTGGTTGGTTGGTTGGTTGGTTGGTTGGGTGGTTGGGTGGTTGGGTGGGTGGGTGGTTGGTTTGGGTGGTTGGTTGGGTGTTGGGTTGGTTGGGTGGTTCGTTAGGTGGTTGGGTGATTGGTTGGGTTGGTTGGTTGGTTGGTTGGTTGGGTGGCTGGTTGGGTGGTCGGTTGGTGGGTGGCTGGTTGGGTGGTCGGTTGGGGTGGGTGGTTGGTTCGAGTGCAGCTCTTTGGTTCATTTAGAAACATTTGTGCCTCCACACGCGTGAAAGCACAGCTATTAAACAGACAGATTGTTTCTTTAAAGATGCATTTCTCTCCCTTACATCCACCAAGGAATGTGAAATATAACGTGTAAATAACAACAGCGCACTGCAGAAAACTTTAAAATAAAGTTTTTAATACTTTTACTTTTGCATGAATGTGACATAAAACAGACACTGACCAGCGGCAGTGTTTTCTCTGCTCTGAGTCTGACTGACGCTCCTAAAGCCCAGTTTTAGAGGGGCGGAGCTAAGGGCACCTGGGCTGAATCTGAGCTAGCTAACCCACAACAATGCACCAGTCCACTGACGTAAAGCGGGGGACATCTCTCATCACTGGGGCTTGGCGGCGAGAAAGCAGCGCACAGCTGCCTTTCTCCTGCTTGAATCAATTAAATGTTCGTGACTAAAAGTTTGAAGATAAAGACATGACGTTTGTTGTCAGATAATTTAAAAGACTTCAAACTAAACACAAGTATTTAAGACAAAAAAGTCATTAAAACATGTAGAAGGAGAAAGGCACACACGATTAGCAGAACAGTCAATACTTAAGTGGAAAATCCAAACCACAGAAGCACATGCAAAGAGTGAACACAAGATGGCAGCAGAAGGTCTGGTCTGGTCCGAGTCAGGCTCGACATGAGACTGAAATGAGCTGTTCCATGATTGTTGTTGGGATGTTATTACATTTGTGGAAGCTCTAATGGAGAAGGCTGACTGACCAAAGTGACAGAGGTAGAAGCTTTGTTTGATACATAATCGAGTTAATTATATTGATCAGAGGGACAGAGTTTTGGAGGGCTATGGTCTGAGGGCCGGACAGCAGAAGTGCTCTACTACAGAAATTGGAAAGAGGGACACGGTGGCCAGATTATATATATTTTAATATCGTCTGGATTTTCCAGGCAACAAAACTAGAGCAGAACTTTCAAATGTAACTAAACGCACAATCCACTTTTTTTTCCACTGTCAGACTGTGTGTTGGGTCTACATTTATTTACTGTATCTACTGTTTTTTTTCAAGTCTAGTTTACAATGATGACCTTGTTTGATTGCATGTTTCTATTTTCCCTGCTGTTCTTAAATGTGCGCTGCAACACTGGGATTTTCCCATGGGACAAATAAAGGAGATCTTATCTAATCTTAGAACAACAAACTCAGCCTATCGAGCAATACGATCTGCTCCAAACCTGTTGGATCACGGCCATTCGATCTGATCTCGTCTTTGAATTATTCACTCACATGTCAGTGTGATCTGCCATGGCAGAAAGGCGTTTACAAAGACTGATGAGTTATCATAATGACCAGAGAGAGCGTAGCCATGGTAACCTGGAGCGTTCCAGGAGCCAGAGTCGACTCTCAAACAAACTAACAGACGGACTTTTTCATTTAAATGCTTTGATAATTGAACATTTACATATTTGTACATTTATTTATGCTTCTGTTCAACCAAACTAATGTAAAAAAAAAAAACTTTTACTTTTATCTCTTAAATTCTTTCAATCTGCATCAAATCCAGTTCAGTGCCTGTTTTTAGCTGAAGATTTATTCACGATTCAGAGGGAAAATGAGCAGACATAACCCCTGAAGTTACAAAAATGAGTAAGTTTAGGTCTGAGGCTGGAGTTGATTAAGGTTAGGGTTAGGATTAGGATTGTCTGAATAACAACGTTCACCATACCATTACATTCACCATAGACAGACAACTGGGACAGAAACGCCTGAAATACACTACAAAATATGAAATTCGTTCATATGACACGCTGTTTACATTTACAATTATCTGTGAGAACAGGCTTATCTGAGAACAGGCTTATCTGTGAGAACATGCTTATCTGTGAGAACAGGCTTATCTGTGAGAACAGGCTTATCTGTGAAACATGCTTGTCTGTGAGAACAGGCTTATCTGTGAGAACAGGCTTATCTGTGAGAACAGTCTTATCTGTGAGAACAGGCTTATCTGTGAGAACAGGCTTATCTGTGAGAACATGCTTATCTGTGTGAACAGGCTTATCTGTGTGAACAGGCTTATCTGTGTGAACAGGCTTATCTGTGTGAACAGGCTTATCTGAGAACATGCTTGTCTGTGAGAACAGGCTTGTCTGTGAGAACATGCTGCTGCCCCCACACGCCTGTTGTCCTGCAAAACAAAATATGATATAAACAGCACAAACCAGAGTTATTTCAACCTTGTGATACCTGATACTTTGATCCTCCTCTGAGTGTGTCCATGTGTGGTTGAAGGTTTGAATCAGTGACTGTCACACTTCCTCATGTCCTCGTTTGTCTCTCTCACTTTGCTCCAGGAGAAGTCCTGAGGCCGGCCCATATTTGCCATATAAGGAAGTAACTTCCTTAACGTATTATTTATTAGTAGTTTTGAGTTTGGTGAATTTGGCATGAGGGCCAGTTATGTCAGGTCAGGTGGTCTGGTCCTCGCTCAGGCTGCACTGGATCGTCTGTCTTTCTTGCAGCAACAGCAGCACCATGTTTGTGCTGCCCCCCTTTTTCATACACACAAAAGTCACTTAGCTGATCTGTGGTCTGGGTGTGATTGGTTTAACTGACTCCACTCACCTGGAACCTGATGAGTTCCAAACTAGTCTGTGTGAGGATGTAACGTAACAAGGAACCAGAAGTTTGTCTTCTTATGAACAAGTGAATAGAACAGAACAGAATAGAATCGAATCGCTTTTTTGTCCACCAAGGTAGAAATTCATCTTTGGCTCATAAAAACAGCACACAATTACACACAGTAAATAGTAACAATAAAAACATAAATGATGAAAAAGTTCATTTCTGTTGCTGACACTTTCAATCTGATGTAGAGCTTTCTCAGTGCGTACAGCCGTACCCCTGCAGGCGCCACTAGAGCAGACTACACACGCTCCCTTTAACTAGCCGCCATAACCGGAACTCCTCTCAGCAGCTTCTTAGTAGAAGTTGTGCACAGTTTTTGATAATGAGGCCCAATGCTCAATGTGCTACACTTGATAAACTTGTACATCATTGACCACGTGTTGACCAGGTGTGGCTGTGCACATATACTTATCTCACAGGTCTCACAGGAGTGTTCTGTTTGTCTTACACTTCTCACTTCCGAATGTGGTTGTGACTAATGCACCTACGAAAGCAAACACACAAATACAAACACAAGGAACAAGACGGATCTACTTCTACTGAGAACATGCTTAAGGTGAGGCTCATGGAAAAGACTCTGCAGCCTCAGCTCCCATTAAAGCACTTGTTTTGTTTTTTCACAGTAATAGTTTGACTCTCCAGTTTTATATTTCCATACACAGGACGTGCCTGAGCTGAGACTTCCACAGAGCTGCTTTACATGTGCAGGGTTTACAAGAGTGATGCCCTTTGTCAACTTCAAACTTCATCATCTGCATGTCAGCTTAGTCTAGGTTCTGCTTTACTCACTAAAAAGAGTCGAGAGTTCTATGTTGGGCCAGTGGTTCCAAACACAAAGCACTGAAAATAGAGACTTCTGATCAGCTCCAGTTCAGGTTCAGCTCATTAACATCTACTGTATGTGAATATATTCAGTGTTTAAAGGGCCCTGTTTGTCTCTTTTTTATTCATTTGATCAATGTTCTATGTTGACTCATGATCAGTTTTGTATTGTTTAATTCACCCTTTAACTTGTGAAACATTTGCTGTTTCCGTTACATTTAGGGCTGGGGCTTGGGGTAGTTTAAGATTCACCTGTTAAACCTAAAGTGGCTTCAACCAAACTTTGTGGTTAAACAAAAACATGTAATGCTGGAGCGCTTCACTGGGTCAATCAAAAGTGCAAATTGTAAGATACTCAGGTACTCATCGGAAAAAAATTTTCAATAAACAAAGACCCTTACTGAAAAATAGAGTGGGTAGATTCAACACCGAGGCACTGCATGAGTAAGATAAAAGTCCTTTAATTCAGAGGGACGCCAACGCGTTTCGACCTAAGGTAGGTCTTCGTCAGGGCATTTAAAATGAGACAACAGGTGTCCTTAAATAGGACAAGTCATGTGACAAAGTCACGAGATCAAAACACATGACAATTATACATATGAAAATACTAAAACACAATTCAGATGACCAAGACAAGAGGAAATATCTGTGAGACAGGCCTGCCCACAAAATAACAACATGTATAAGACCCAATGCTGACACATTGTAAGCAAAACCATCACATAATACATCACGGACCAATGCAACATAAAAATACATGATTCAGAGTTCAAAAATTCACTTTAGAGGAACATACCACAAACTTTGTGGTTATTTTACATTTTGACTTTTGTAACACATTTACATGAAGAAGTCGTGAAAAGGTTTTCTTCATACGTTTTTGACATTTCGTTGTATATCTACATTTTCCTCAGAGACTGGGCTGCTAAATCAAGAAATGCTCCAAACAAGTCTGGCTGTTAAAACCAGAGCAGAAGATCTTAGAGAACTTCTTATGACAGCAGATGTGGAACTTTAAAAACAGGGTTTTCTGTTGGTCAAAGGGGAAAGAATAGTCTAGCCCAGGGGTCCCCAACTAAATTGGCAAGAGGTCCAGTAACTCCATCAGCCTGGTAGACCAGGGTCTGAACATGCAAAAGCATTCAGACGATAATTCCGTTTTCTGCCCTTTTATTAAATTGCGAAATAGGCAATAAAACATTTTTTTAACTTATATTCTCAAAAAGGTCTTCTTCATTCATAAAAAATAACATAGAAGTATATAAAAAAATCATTGCACATAGACTTACTTACTAACAGCCTCCGTCTGTGTAAGTACTCGTGTTGAATGCACATACTGTCCTTTCAGTTCATGTATTTTCCCTGCCCTCGCCGCTGATCCTGGCGGGTAACTTGTGTTAAAAGTTGTGTTTCGTCTCGTAGTGCCGCTTGATATTGGCGCTTTTAACAAGTGCAACAGACCCCATACAAATAATACACACTGGCCTTGTAGAACTCGCTGCAGGCAAAACGAAAGCGTAAGCTTCAGTCCACTCATCGCGAAAGACGCGTTTTTCAGCGTCCACTTTTCTAATTTTAGACAGTGCCATTGCTCACTCAGTTTCTCGTGTAAAAACACACACAGCGCACTGTTGTGATCGCTCTGAGTTCTGCCGGTCTAAGGACCCCGGCTCATACATAGCTGTCCTTGCGCGCGCCTATTCAAAAATACTGTTGGTAGAAAAATTAAGAATTAACGTAATATATATGCTTTTTTGTTAAAATTGTATGGAGGTCCGGATAAAAGGGGCTCGGGGTCCGGACCTGGACCCCGGTCCGCCAGTTGGGGACCCCTGGTCTAGCCCAAAATCATAACAGCAGTTATTTCAGAGGACTTCACATGATTGTTGACCTCTGCTGAAGTCAACAATCAGAAGGACAGCAGATTTTCATTTTAGACTTATCAGCAGCCTTTGACACGGTGGGCCACAGCATCCTTCTATCTCGTCTGGAGTCTGATGCTCTTTTTGCTCTGTACATGCTTCCCTTGGGTACTGTTTTAGAAATACAATGTAGCTTTCCTCTGTTTTGCAGATGCCATACAGATGTATCTGCCTATAACAGCCACTGACAGTCAGACCACTATCAAAGCATTGCAGGATTGTCTCAGGGATGTTCAGGTTTGGTTGAACAGTAACTTCCCTGAACTTAAATCAAAATAAAACTGAGATTGTGTTTTTTGGTGAAACTGATCTCTTGCTGGGCCATGACAGTGTGATTGGGTCAGTGTCATCTTGCTGTCGCCCTTCAGTGATTGTGGATTCTTTGTTCAAAATTGACAAACACATCAGCTCAGTCATAAAGTCCAGCTTCTTCCAGCTAAGGCTTCTTGCCAAAGTCAAGTCGTACCTGCCCCTAGCTGACTTTGAAAAAGCTACACATGCATTTGTAACGTCACGTCTTGACTATTGTAATTCATTGTATGTTGGGCTGGACCAGGGTTCGCTGCAGCGTCTGCAAACTGTTCAGAACGCTGCAGCTCGTCTGCTGACTAAAACATTACTCCTGTTCTGTGTCGGCTGCATTGGCTTCCCATCTCTTTTCGAGTAAACTTTAAACTGTTATAGATTGTTTTTAAATGTTTGCATTGCATGGGTCCTCCTTATTTGAGGGAGTTATTGCAGCCCTATGCTCCCCCCAGGGCCCCGAGGTCAGCCGACCAGCTCCGGCTGTGCCTAAAACTAGGCTGTCACTCAGTTCAGAACCCATCTTAAAACCCATTTGTTTCAACTGGCTTTTAGTTTTTCATTGTCTTGTAGTTGTTGTTTTTTTTTTTAATAATTATTATTATTCCATTTTTTTGCTCTTACTTTATCTCGTCTTTGTTTGCACCTTTATTGTCAATGTTTGTGCCGTAAATCTTGATTTTATTATTATGTTGTAAATAGTGTTTTTACTAAAGGTTTAGCCACCCTCTTTTTGTAAAGCACTTTGGTGATTTTTTGCAATCTGTGAAATGTGCTATATAAATAAAGATTACTTACTTACTTACCAAATGAAATGATAAAAAAAAAATCAAACAATGAAGATTAGCAGGTTGTCCAAGAACAAATAGGCAGATAACTGGCCCAGAGCATCTTCTGTCCTTAGACCCTCCTTCTGTCCTTAGACCCTCCTTCTGTCCTTAGACCCTCCTTCTGTCCTTAGACCCTTCTTCTGTCCTTAGACCCTCCTTCTGTCCTTAGACCCTCCTTCTGTCCTTAGTCCCTCCTTCTGTCCTTAGTCTCTCCTTCTGTCCTTAGACCCTCCTTCCTGTCCTTAGACCCTCCTTCTGTCCTTAGACCCTCCTTCTGTCCTTAGCCCTCCTTCTGTCCTTAGTCTCTCCTTCTGTCCTTAGACTCTCCTTCTGTCCTTAGTCTCTCTTTATGTCCTTAGACTCTCCTTCTGTTCTTAGACCCTCCTTCTGTCCTTAGACTCTCCTTCTGTCCTTAGACCCCTCCTTCTGTCCTTAGTCCCTCCTTCTGTCCTTAGACCCTCCTTCTGTCCTTAGTCCCCTCCAACAACAGCAACAACAAGAAAATCGTGCTTAAAAACGTCAAAAAAAAGCAGACTTTGTTACCAGCGTTCTTGCTTTCAAATGGCCGAACAGAATCTGGTAAATAATACATATTTTTCTAGGCTAAAAAACAAAACTTCACAGGGTGGGTGAGGTCTGTTTTATCAAGCTGGGCCAAAACATACGGGGCCAAATTTGAATATCCCTGTTTTAGATTGTCCCTCTTTTCTATTGTGAAGATGTCAAAATGAAAAAAATATATATATTTAAACAAAAAAGTAAAGTCCAAAGCAGATTGTGTTTTATAAGAATCAGATGTGGACAACCTTCAGTCTGTCAAATGCACCACCTTTCATAAAGACAAAGTAAAGATGAATTGCTATACGTCTCGTGTTTGTCTCTTTGGTGTGTTGGAGCACATAATAGTTGAAATAGTCTCACTGAACCAAACCCTCGTGTGTCACTCACATGTCACACCAACAACTGCTTCCATACACTTTTACGGTCATATGTCAAAGTTGAAAAAAATGAATAGATGTGTTATAATTGCATTTTTTTTTTTGTTCTTCACGCACTCGCTCCAGTCTTGTGTTATGAAAGTGTAAGTGATGTGATGTGCCTGATACACTGGCCTCATACACAGGGGCGTAGCACCAAATTCTGGGCCCCAGGTATAAACTTTGTTCATGGGCCCCTATACCATAATCTTGTTTTAATGTCTTAGTTGGCTCTTGTTATTTTTCTTTTCATTTGTTTTTGTTTTTCTTCATTCTAGAATTTTCATATATAGCTTATTTATTTAATTTCTACATTCTACACAAAAACTAGTATTGATATTAGGCATTTTTCCATGCTTCAGCAGATCAAAATATAACGCTAACTTTCAAGATTTTTTCACTCGCATTTAGGCAAAAATCAAATGGAAGCACACATTTTATATTTGAACTTGTTTTAAGATATAAAATTGTCTAAATTATGCCAAAAATATACTTAAAGAAGGGTTAGGGTTGCTGGATTAAGAATCTGCAAAACCTTTTTAATAATAAGATATTTTCTAGCTATTGTTGATAATTTTCTTTAGCTAAAGTCAATTTGCTACGTTTTAAGAAATATTGGAACACTCTGATCATACTTAATTACATTTAGAGAACCATCAATCTCACAAGCAAAAATGACCTGCTTTTGAGGGCCCTTTTCTGCCCTGGGCCCTGGGGAAACTACTACCATTTACCCCCCCAGTCCGACACCCCTGCTCATACAGAGTGAAAGTCTGCTGTGGGCGGTCTCTCTCTTCACACATGTCAGCAGCAGGTGAACTCGTCCTACCTGAGCACCTGCATTGTTCGGTGAGAGTGGGACAGACCTGGGACCGACCTGAACCAGTCCTCGGGTCTGAGAGTGACGCAGGCTGCTTGAATGTATGTTCTCTTCACACACACAGACCACACCCGGCTCCATCACGCAGTCAAACTGTGTTGCGCGGTAATGACACGCGCCGCTCCGTGTCCCCGCGCTCAGCACCAAGCCACTCCTCCTCTCTCCTCTCTCTCTCTATCTCGCCCCTTCTCTCTCTGCTCACCCTTATCCCTCCCTCCCTCAGACCCTCCCTCCCCTTCTCTCTCTCGCTTTCCCCTCCTCTCTCTCTTTCTCCCTCCCTCCACTCCTGTCTCCCTCGACCCTCCCCTCTCTCTTCCCCTTCCTCCACAATTTCTCTCTCTCGCGCTCTCTCTTGAAACCCGTTCTCCACCCTCTCTCTTTCTGCCCCTCCCTCCTCCTCTTTCTCTCGCCCCCCCCCTTTTCTCTCTCTCTCTCCCTCCCTCCTCCGTCTCTCTCTCGACACTTCTCTTTCCTCTCTCTGCCCCTCCTTCCTCTTCCCCTCCTCTCTCGTCCCCCCTCCTCTCTCTCCCTCGCTCCCCCTCTCTCTCTTTCTCTCTCCCTCTTCCCTCCTCTCTTTCTCTCTCTCTCTCCTCCTCTCTCTCTCTCTCCTCCTCCCCTTCTCTCTCCCTCGCTAACCTCTCTCTTTCTCTCTCTCTCCCTCCTCTCTCTCTCCCTCTCTCCTCCTCTTCCCCTCCTCTCGCTAACTCGACCCCCCTCCTCTCTCCTTCTCTCTCTTCTCTCTCCTCCCTCCCTCCTCCCTCCTCTCTAACTCGACCCCCCCCCCCCCCCCCCTCCCTCCTCTTTCCATGGTGCGTCTCTAGCTCCAGGCCCCCGCTCACTGGCTGGAGCCTCGCTTACCTGCGCAGGTGTAAAAGTTCACCAAGTGACACGGACAGAAGAGGCGGAGGGCGCGGGACTCATCAACCGAAATACACGGACAAAAAAGGCTAAAGGCGAGGGACTCATTCACCCGGAGACACGGGGAGAAGAGGCGGAGGGCGCGGGAGTCATTCACCCGGAGACACGGGAAGAAGAGGCGGAGGGTGCGGGAGTCATTCACCCGGAGACACGGGGAGAAGAGGCGGAGGGCGCGGGAGTCATGTGGGCGCTCCGGAGGTAAGATTCCCCGCTGTTTGTGAATTGGAGTCTCTTCATACCGGGCTAAAGTTTGGATTATATTTATATTTTTTTCCTCTTCTTTTAAATATTTATTGACTTGACGACACAAAGTATAGGCCTATGAGAATTTGAGTTAGGATTGTTTTTATTGTCATTGCATTTTCATTTGGTTTAGATTGAGGTTTTAGAAGATATATTTATGTATTTAGGACGAAATGCCTCTGCTTTATGAAGTCTCATCTGTGTGTAATGCATTAGGCAGAGAAAGTCCTTTTACTTCATTGTGACCAGAAGAGAACGTTTGTGCTGCTGAGTGGAATGTTCTTTAGTATTTATTTATTTATTCATGATTGTATCTATCTGTATTCAACCGAGGATATCAATGACAGTGGTGGATGAAGTACTTGAGTAAAAGTACAGATACAGGGGCAAAAATGTACTCAAGTTCATGTAAAGTATCACATATGAAAATCTACTTCAGTTAAAGTATTGAAGTTGAAAAATGTACTTTTAGAGTAAAAAGTAAAAGTATTACCTGCAGATTTTGAGATGTTTAATGCGGCACTTTTTGAGATAAACAATCAGTTATAGAAGCAGAAACTTACATTTGTACTTTTGAACATTTTTGATTGGGATATATCTATTTTCATGCCTTAAAAATATGGCTAAAGGAGCCAAATTATTGTCCAATTTGTACATTTATTTTGGTCCAAAAGTGACTAAAGTCAGATTATTTGTTCAGATGAAGCAACAGAATTGGCAGCTTAGTTTATTTAGCCAGTTTAACTTTGAACATTTGGATCAAAATTGTCTAAAATTATAATAATGAGGGAAGTTGTCGCCTTTTCAGACACTCTCAAATCTACAGAAAAGTACTTTTACTTTTTAGTCCTTTTCAAAAATGTAGTGAAGTAAAAGTATCCGTAATAAAATATATTTAAGTAAAGTACATACCTTATTTACTTAAGTACAGTACTTTTACTTTTGTACTTGGTTACTTTCCACCACTGATCAATGAAGCTAATACTGAGTTTGACTCAGACTTGTCTCTCTCTGACTCAGACTTGTCTCTCTTTGACTTGGACTTGTCTCTCTTTGACTCAGACTTGTCTCTCTTTGACTCAGACTTGTCTCTCTCTGACTCAGACTTGTCTCTCTTTGACTCAGACTTGTCTCTCTTTGACTCAGACTTGTCTCTCTCTGACTCAGACTTGTCTCTCTTTGACTCAGACTTGTCTCTCTTTGACTCAGACTTGTCTCTCTTTGACTCAGACTTGTCTCTCTCTGACTTGGACTTGTCTCTTTGACTCAGACTTGTCTCTCTTGACTCAAACTTGTGTCTCTTTGACTCAGACTTGTCTCTTTGACTCAGATTTGTCTCTCTTTGACTCAAACCTGTCTCTCTTTGACTTAGACTTGTCTCTTTGACTTAGACTTGTCTCTCTTTGACTCAAACCTGTCTCTCTTTGACTTAGACTTGTCTCTCTTTGACTTAGACTTGTCTCTCTTTGACTCAAACCTGTCTCTCTTTGACTTAGACTTGTCTCTCTTTGACTCAGACTTGTCTCTCTTTGACTCAGACTTGTCTCTCTTTGACTCAAACCTGTCTCTCTTTGACTCAGACTTGTCTCTCTTTGACTCAACTTGTCTCTTTGACTCAGACTTGTCTCTCTTTGACTCAGACTTGTCTTCTTTGACTCAGACTTGTCTCTCTTTGACTCAGACTTGTCTCTCTTTGACTCAGACTTGTCTCTCTTTGACTTAGACTTGTCTCTCTTTGACTCAGACTTGTCTCTCTTTGACTCAGACTTGTCTCTCTTTGACTCAGACTTGTCTCTCTTTGACTCAGACTTGTCTCTCTTTGACTCAACCTGTCTCTCTTTGACTTAGACTTGTCTCTCTTTGACTTGGACTTGTCTCTCTTTGACTTAGACTTGTCTCTCTTTGACTCAGACTTGTCTCTCTTTGGACTCAGACTTGTCTCTCTTTGACTCAGACTTGTCTCTCTTTGACTCAGACTTGTCTCTCTTTGACTCAGACTTGTCTCTCTTTGACTCAGACTTGTGTCTCTTTGACTCAGACTTGTGTCTCTTTGACTCAGACTTGTCTCTCTTTGACTCAGACTTGTCTCTCTTTGACTCAGACTTGTCTCTCTTTGACTCAGACTTGTCTCTCTTTGACTCAGACTTGTCTCTCTTTGACTCAGACTTGTCTCTCTTTGACTCGACCAGTCCTGCCTGGATGAAGTGTGATCTGCAGTGGATGTAGTTCTGTGTCACCGTTAATACAAGCTGTTCTGCTGCTACTGTTCTCACACACTTTACTTTGTATCCAGAGCAGGATTTCCATTTGATCAAACCAGAATAATAGCTACAATTCACCTTTTTTAGGACTTGAAAGTGCAGCACAAAAAAAAAAATACATACAGTACTTTCAAAACTCAAAAGTGTCACAAAATGAGTCATTTTTGAACAGATAAATGAGAAATCAAAATATGATACTGAAACTCAGAGATACTGCCCAGACCTGTCTAAAGTGATCTGTTTACAGAAATACCAGATTTAGTCACTGAGGTATGCTCCAGAGTGTCCCCCGCCTAAGGCCCAAAGTCACTGAGGTATGCTCCAGAGTGTTCCCCGCTTAAGGCCCAAAGTCACTGAGGTATGCTCCTGAGTGTCCCCGCCTAAAGCCCAAAGTCACTGAGGTATGCTCCAGAGTGTTCCCCGCCTAAGGCCCAAGTCACTGAGGTATGCTCCAGAGTGTCCCCCGCCTAAGGCCCAAAGTCACTGAGGTATGCTCCAGAGTGTTCCCCGCTTAAGGCCCAAAGTCACTGAGGTATGTTCCAGAGTCTCCCCCGCCTAAGGCCAAAGTCACTGAGGTATGCTCCAGGGTGTCCCCCGCCTAAGGCCCAAAGTCACTGAGGTATGCTCCAGAGTGTCCCCCGCCTAAGGCCCAAAGTCACTGAGGTATGCTCCAGGGTGTCCCCCGCCTAAGGCCCAAAGTCACTGAGGTATGCTCCAGGGTGTCCCCCGCCTAAGGCCCAAAGTCACTGAGGTATGCTCCAGGGTGTCCCCCGCCTAAGGCCCAAAGTCACTGAGGTATGCTCCAGGGTGTCCCCGCCTAAGGCCCAAAGTCACTGAGGTATGCTCCAGAGTGTCCCCCGCCTAAGGCCCAAAGTCACTGAGGTATGCTCCAGAGTGTCCCCCGCCTAAAGCCCAAAGTCACTGAGGTATGCTCCAGAGTGTCCCCCCGCCTAAAGCCCAAAGTCACTGAGGTATGTTCCAGGGTGTCCCCTGCCTAAGGCCCACAGTCAGCTCCTGAGTTTCTGTGATAAATCATTCAAGCATAAACCCACAAACACAAATGTCCAGGAGGAAAAACCAAACATTTTGTAATACTTCTGTCTTTTTATCTTAAAACACAAAATAACCATAGTAAATGACTTTTACAGAAGTTTTACCACCAACAGTAAACAGTTCTGCACATTCAGTCAGGTCTGTGTGTTTTTTATTGGATTATTAGTTGTTGTAATAGGTCGTGTGTGTGGCTGTACCTGTTTGTCAAAGCCTGATCCCGTCAGATCTCAGAAGCTAAGCAAGTTAGGGCCTGGTTAGTACTTGGATGGGAGACCGTTAGAACACCAGGAGCCACAGTGGGACAACAAGAGTGGACTATCGTTGTGTCCTTGGGCAAGACACTTAACTCACACTGCCTCAGTGTCTGTTAGGTGAGTGGATTGTTTGTAAAGTGCTTTGTAAGGTGGAAAAGCGCTATATAAATTAGGGCTGTAGTCGACCAAAGAAACTGTTGGTCGACTAAAAACCTGTCCCACAAATATCACAAATATTGTAAATCAAAGCTAAAACTGGTGTTGAAATTAGATCCTCATTTAAACAAATACTGATAACATTAACAAGACAACAGATCGAACAAAATCTGATATTTTCTGCAAAATAATCTTAAAATAATCTTGAGTTTCATCAAAACTGGTTTGAAACTAAAATGTTTGATCATAAACTTGGATTTTGTGTTGAAAATGTCAGTCCAGTGTATAAACATCTGACTTTTAAAGGGCATTCTAGTAGAGGTTCTGCAGGTGACCTCACAGCATTCTAAATGTTCATGCTGAGAGAGTCAATGGAGAGAAAGGACATTTTCTCTTGTAAGAGTTCAATAAACAGCTAAAACAGGAAAACTCAACTACAGTTTGATAACAAATTCAACCCACAACAAGTCTACTGAGCACTGGGTTTGTAACTGACATGTAAACAAAGAAAATCAAGTCAACAGTTGGAGCAAAACATGCAAAACAACAAGACTTTAGCTTCTCTCACACTTATCAGACATTGAAATCACACACAGTTAAAGTTATTACCTTTTTCTTCTTAAAAAGATGTTTTTGAGTCCGTTTGTTGCAGTTAAAAATGTCCTAAATCATCAACTGTTGTTGCAGACAAGTTTGTTGCAGACAAGTTTGTAGCTGACAAGCCGTCGCCTCGACAACAAAGAAATACATTGAAGAAATGCCACTCATTCTAAAGTTGCTAAGCATTTTTGGAATAAAATGATGTCACCTGCATAACCTCTGTTCTCATTTTGGGATCAAAAATCAACTTTATTCTTTAGTATCAAAATTTAGTTGGAAACTTTAGTATAGTGACAACTCTGCAAGAAACCTTGCTCAAAAAGACTCATAATATTGTGTAGTTCATACAAAAACTATAGTTTATATAGAAAAGGCAGTTCAGACCAATGATTCTGTTACCGTTGAAGACAAATTCCTTATAATCTAAATAAAAGAATTAGTCGACTAGTACAATTTTGATAGACCAAGACTCCGATTAATCGACTAAACGACTAAAGAACTACAGCCCTGATATAAATAGACCATTTACTATATGTGTGTAGGTCTGTGGCTGCACGAGCAAAACTGATCGATTCTTTCCTGTTGTTTCCATCGCTGAATAGTTTTCAAACTCTTTTTTCATCCCTAATTTAAAACTCTTTTTTGAGGTCAAAAGGAGGCTGGTCTGTGTGATAGCTCCGTCACAACAGACGTTCATTTCTTTGGAGTGTTTCCACAGGCGACTTCGAGGTACCTGCTTGTGCGTTTTGTTTGCCTCATAAAAGGAACCGCTGAGTTAATGTACAGCTCCATATTTATTGCAGTGTGTATGTACAGTGTGTTATCAGTGACCTACATCTCCACACCTGTTACCTCTGACCAGGACGTGTCTCGTACTCTCTCTGACACAATGCATTCAATCTCACGTGATTTCTCAAACCTCGGCTCCTCCACAGAGTCAGAACGTCTCAAGCCTCGCCGTAAAAGCTTTGTAACTTTCGCTGAGTTGTGGAAAAAGTCTGAGTTGCAAACATTCTCCGGTGACATACGCAGGGCTGAGCAATATCATGAAAAAAATGGAATCGTGAGCTCATCCCTGTGACTTCGACCTACTGCGCATGCGTCGGCGTCTTGTGTTCGCTGTCAGATCGAGTCTAAATAATTACTATTAAAACTGTTTTTTTTAACTCATATTTCGGAAATACACGCACGGATTCCTGCAGCTTTTAACATTGTTTTTAACTATATTCACATTTAACCCCTGGATGACTGTTTTTTTAAAGTTAAACAAGTACTACTCACCGGTGTACGAACAATGGACTCACTCACCGGTGGCACATCCAGCTGCGAGAGCTGCGTTGGACTCAGCCAGAGAGTCGCTGATCTGGAACACCAAATATCCACGTTGTTTGTTAAAATCCAAGAAGAGCGGGATGTTGATCTCATTTTGGGCAAAACTCTCACAAGTGCCAACAGTGCCCAACTTGCCGATACGGCTCAGTGCTCCGCCGTGAACGCCTCCCACTCGGCCTCGCCTGATCCTGCTGGTGCTCCCAGGCCAGGTACAAACGATCACAAATGGATCCAACAAGGAGCGAGACCAAAAGCGCCCATTAGTTCTACTCCTGTTAAGCCAAATCCGTGGATTACAGTTGGGCCACGTAAACAACGGGGTAAGCGAGCGTCTTGTTCAAATTCCACAATTGACATCACGCTGGGAAAGTTTAACATCCTGGACCACGAGCAGTTTCCACCACCGACAAAGAAAACCCGCACAGGAAAGCCACAGTTCACCCCAGCACCACGGTCTGACCGCCATGCAGCACGATGCACGGACAACTCTTCACCACCAGTCCTCGGCAACCTACATGAGAGTGAGTGTGATTCGCTGGCCAAATCTCCACCGACCACGGCTCCTCCGCCGCGCGGAGGTTCCGCCTCGTGTGCGCGGGGCTCGCCGGCCCCGCGTCGGCTCGGGGCGTCCTCTGCTCTCTCCCCGCGCGAGCAGGGAGATATCCCCGCTCCAGCGGATGGTCAGCCAGCGCCGCAAAGGCAACCTCACGTCTCCACGGTGCCGTCTGCCTCTACATCCAGGCCGGGACCGTCCGTGCTCGTTCTCGGATCCTCCATGGTCAGACACGTGCGAGTGCGCAAAGGCTACACCTCCTGTCACCCAGGTGCTCTGGTAAAGGACATTAGAGACTCCGCCCCCTCCATCCTACGTCACCACCCCACCGTCAAAGCAGTTGTCATTCACGTTGCCACAAACGACCTCAAATATCAGCAGTCAGAGACACTTTTGGATCACTTCAAATCTCTCATCTCCACAATTCAGAGTTTAGACAAACAGTGTATTGTTTCCGGACCCTTTTCACCACCTCGCTTTGGAGATGTAAAATTCAGCCGTCTTAGACAACTCCATATCAGACTCATGAACTTTTGCAGAAACAACCAAATCCCCTATGTGGACAATTTTATTGCATTTTTTAACAGACCTGAACTCTTTAAAAAGGACCGCCTACACCCAAACCTCACCGGATCCCGCCTCCTCTCCACAAACATCGAACTAACGGTACAGTCTGCCTGACACTTTCACCAACCACAACTCATTCCAGTTATCATTAGCAGAGAGCGGCCATTATTCAAAACTTTCAATAAACCCACAGTTAATTTACAGAACCTCAGACCACTTTCCACAACTCATACACCACAAATTCCTCTACTGACTTTAAATATGGCTGTTTTAAATATTCGCTCTCTGCAAAATAAATCTTTTATTGTTAATGACTTGATTTTAGATAATAATATTGATTGTTTATTTTTAACTGAAACCTGGCTGGGTGCAGATGCACCAGTTGTTCTCACGGAGGCCTCACCGCATGATTTTAACTTTGCATTTTCAACTAGAGATGGCAAAAGGGGAGGTGGCACTGCCTCAATTTGCAGAAACACACTGGCCACCAAACCCGTTTTATTTAATAATTTTAATAGTTTTGAATATCATGCAGTTGTTTTTAAAAACCCACAAATTTTATGCGTAACTATTTATAGACCACCCAAAAAGTGCAGTCTTTTTATCAATGAATTTTCAGAATTTTTATCAGTTTTACACAATTCTTATAATATGATTATCTTAACCGGTGATTTTAACTTGCACATTGATGTTTTAGACCCATTCGCAAATGAATTTTTAAATGTTCTTAACTATATGGATTTTACCCAGCACGTGACACAGCCGACTCACAACAGAGGACACACTTTGGACCTGGTCATCACGCATGGCCTGTCTGCTAGTGTGTCCTCTGTTGTCGACTTGGCTGTGTCAGATCACTTCTGTGTGTTTTTTAATATCACTGGTTTTATTCAGCAGGAGACCTCTGTGAGAACTGTGAGGAAGCGTCATCTTACCCCTGAAGTGGCTGCAAATTTTATTCAAGTTTTAAAAAACACTCCTCCAATTATTTTACCTGCCCCCTGTGATTTTATTGTGAATGATTTTAACAGTAGACTTCAACACACCCTTGATCACGTTGCTCCATTAAAATTAAAAAAGGCCCCCTCCAAATCAGTGGCCCCTTGGAAAAATGAGGAAATAAAACAACTAAAAAGAAATTGCAGAAGGGCAGAAAGAAAATGGAGAAAAAACAAAATAACAGTGAACTATGAAATTTATAATCAACAACTTAAAACATACAACGCCTTCATCAGAAAAAAACGAAATGCATATTTTTCAAAAATAATCTCAGATAATAAAAATAACCACAAAATTCTCTTCTCCACCATTGACCACCTTATTAACCCTGATTTTAACAGCTCCAAACTCCCTCCCACTGATGCTCTTTGTGAGCAGTTTGCAGACCACTTCATGGGAAAGATAAACAAAATCAGATGTGACATTTTATCTACTCGAACTACTGTTTTTAACACATCTGATTGTTTATCTTTACCAGAGGAAACACTGGACAGTTTTGTCCTGGTTAATGCTGAGATGCTTGATAAAGTTTTCTCGTCAGTGAGGCCCACCACTTGTCTTTTAGACCCCGTCCCAACGCAGTTTTTTAAGTCATTTTATGAATCTTTTAGAGACGAGCTTTTAAACATAATGAATTGCTCTCTTCAGACAGGGGTCTTTCCCACTGCTTTTAAAGCTGCAGTGGTCAGGCCCCTGCTGAAGAAGAGCAATCTGGATTTTAATGATTTTAACAATTACAGACCGGTATCTAACTTGCCATTTTTAAGCAAAATTTTAGAAAAACTTGTTTTTACTCAGCTTAATTATTTTTTAAACACACACAACATTCTTGAAGAATGTCAGTCTGGTTTTAGGGTAAACCACAGTACCGAGACAGCCTTGACAAAGATTTTAAATGATTTTAGACTAAATTATGATTCTAAACAGGTGACAGTGTTGGTTCTACTGGATCTAAGCGCTGCCTTCGATACAGTAGACCACACTATTCTTTTACACAGACTCAAACACCTGGTCGGCCTCTCTGGTACTGTGCACAAATGGTTTACGTCCTACCTCACAGACAGAACTTTTATGGTAAGTTTAGATACCTGCTCCTCTCAGGTTCATGAAATCACATGTGGTGTGCCTCAGGGTTCCATTTTAGGTCCTGTACTTTTTAACCTGTACATGCTCCCTCTTGGTGGTGTCATCAGGAGACATGGAATCAACTTCCACAGTTATGCAGATGATACACAGCTTTATATCTCCATGTCTCCTGATGACACCAGGCCAATGGACGCTCTTTTTAACTGCATTTTAGACATCAAATCCTGGATGGCAGAAAACTTTCTCCAGCTTAACCAGGACAAAACTGAGGTTTTAGTCATCGGTCCTGAGGCTCAGAGAGAGAAACTTTTATCCAAATTACAAACACAATCTTTTAATCCATCATCACAAGTAAGAAACCTGGGCGTTATTTTTGACTCTGAGCTGACTTTTATCCCACATATTAAAAACATCACAAAAATAGGTTTTTATCATCTTAGAAACATCGCCAGAGTCCGTCCCATTCTCTCTCGGGCCAACACAGAGACGCTAATGCATGCTTTTATCACCAGTCGTATAGACTATTGTAATGCCCTGCTCTCTGGTCTTCCCAAAAAGTCTATTTCAGGTTTACAATTACTACAAAATTCAGCAGCACGTGTCCTGACTAAGACCAGGGGGCGGGACCACATTACACCGGTTTTAAAATCGCTGCATTGGCTCCCTGTGTGTATTAGGATCGATTTTAAAGTTCTTTTATTGGTTTTTAAATGTCTTAATGGTCTTGGGCCTTCTTATCTTTCAGGACTGCTTTTACCTTATGAACCCTCGCGGACCCTGCGCTCCTCCGGCAGCAGGCTCCTAGTCATTCCCAAAGTCAGGACACACACTCACGGCGAGGCGTCTTTCCAGTTTTATGGCCCCCGTCTATGGAACAGTCTGCCGGAGGACCTCAGGGCCGCAGAGAACATTCAGGTTTTTAAGAGCAGGCTCAAGACCCATCTTTTTAGCTTAGCTTTTAAGTAGTATTTATTGTTTTACATGTATTTATTTATTCTCATTAATATATTTATTTATTTATTACTAGTGTTAGATTTGAGTATTTTTAAGCTTTTCTGTTACACTTTAGTTCTTAGTTTGCCTGTACTTTTTATTTATTTGAATTTCTTAATCACTTTTAGGGTCTCCAGTGTTTCCTCTGAGGAGCCTCTGCACCAGGAGCTGTGGTCGGCTGTGGCTGCTGGACTCTGGCTCATGGGCCCTGGAGGTTTGGTCTTGACCTTATCTCCTCTCTGGGCTCTGGGCTGGTGCCCTGCGGCTGCAGGTGGCACTGCTCCTGGTGCAGACAGCTCCTCTGATGATGCTGCCTTTGGTCCATCTGTACCCAGCCTATGTATGTATGTGAAAGGAGCTGTGTTTCATTGTTTGCGTAAGGGTGTATGTGTTTGTGTGTGTGTGCGGGTGAGTGTGTGTGTGGGGTGGGGTGGGGGGCATGTGGGGGGTGCTTGTTATATGGGGGTTGACTGGCGGGGACGGGTGGAGGGTGGGGGCATGTGGGATTGTTTTTAATTAAATGTAAAGCACTTTGTGTTACATGCATGTATGAAAAGCGCTTTATAAATAAAGTTTGATTTGATTTGATTTGAATCTGCTTTTTTAAAGAAATCGTGATATCGAGATTTGTCAATTCTCGATTGAATCCATCTGTTCAAACACAGACTCTTTTTTTTTCTAACTGACTTTTCTCGGCCTCAGAATTGTCAAGTTTTCTTACAGCAATATTGAGCTGTTTTTTTTTTTTGGTTTGTTTGTTTGTTTTTCAAAGAATTTTGAAGATTGTGTTTTTTGGCCTGCACTGTTAAGTCATAAAAGAGGTGAATATTTGCTATTTTCAGGTCTAAATTAAAAATATAATGGACTTTTGGCATATTTGTAGGTCTAGAAGTTGATATTGATGTTAAAATTGCTAGAAACTTGTTTTGTGGAGATCCACCATGTTCTAATTTAATGATTATATTAAATATTTTTATTAGGGCTGGGCAAGTTAACGCGTTATCGCGGCGTTAACGCAGCACGTGCTTAATCGCGATTAAATATTTGTCGGCGTTAACGCAGGTCACATGATTCAGCCAAAAAAGCATGACTGAAAGCGCCCGCACTGCTGCCGCTGCGCCTTTTCTCCTCCTCGCTCTCATAAACAGTTCACAAACAGAGGATCTGCTCCGTTGCTGCTAGCGCTTTAAATACAAGGAAGTGAGCTCTGCTGTACAGCAGCGGGACAGAGACGAGTCTGAGCTTCGTCTGAGTGTTTAAATTATCCAAAAAGACCCAAGAACCACGGAGCTACGTGTTGTTAAAGACTTCAAACCGTTAACATCTCATTAAATATGCACATGGAGATTCAGCGCTCGATCAGCGGCAAAGCGCGAACTTTTACACACGTGTTTGTGATGTTTACTTTGAAACGTTTAAAAACGTCCTTGTTTCACTTCCCACTGTGTATTTAGTGACACTGAGCTGGTTTTAACCAGGACTATCCCAGAACTGACCAGGTTTTCAAAATGTTAGTTACCTATGTAACTATAGTTCTATGAGTAGCTAAAATTATATATCTAAGCCAAAATACCACAACATTTGCAGGATTGTACACTCTACAAAATGAAGAACCTTAAATATACTTAAAAAAACATCTTTTGGAGAAAAAATAGGTTAAAATAGCTATTTATTGAACTTTGTGTGTAAAGTGCGATTAATCGCGATTAATCACAGCTCAACCATGTGATTAATCGCGATTAAAAAATTTTATCGCTGCCCCGCTCTATTTTTTATTAAAGAATTGAGGTCACTTGTTTTGGGATTGGTTGCTTGTTTTTTCTCTGAATATTTGGCAACACTGATCAGCCTGGATCGGCTGGATCTAGACATTGATGTGAAGAAGGAACTTTCTAAAAAATCATTTTGAAAATAGACAATTTAACAATCGTGATATGATTCCAAGAAAATTGTGATATACATTTTTCCCATATCGCCCAGCCCTAGACAGACATGGTGACTGGTCTTGTTAATCCCGTGGTTTTGTCCCTCAGTTCATCTGCACTGACACAAAATATGTTGAACTGGTGCCACTAATTACAAGCACTAACACTCACTAATTACACAGACGTATTATACAGAATCAGTTTGAATGTGTTAGCCCTTGTCTCTACGGCCGCTCTGCCCCTGCACTATTTGTATTCATGGTATGTGACATTTTTAATCAACACAGTCTTTGTAGATGTTCAAAGAAATGTCCTAAACGTACAATAAGCAAGTTTTCACTCTGTTCCATGTAAATATGTTACGAAAAGTCAAATGTAAAAGAACCTGGAATCTGATTGAAGCCACTGACGACATTTTCTTTGGGTTTAGTGAGACAGTTTAGACTCAAGTTTAGTCTGGGCGGTTAAGATTAATGTTGCCATGTGGATTCAACCAAAATTAGTGTCGTTTGATCGTTTTTTTGCGTTTTGGCCTTTCGTAACATACTGTGACATTTCGTTGTATATTTACATGTTTTGTTGGTTTGCGCAGCGGGACTAGTTCCATGTGTGTTGTGGAGAACATGCATGAGAAAACAATGAGCCTACTCACTAGGCTTGGGACGATAATAAAATTTGCACTCATGATTATTGTGATTAACGATATTATTACAATCATTTACTAAACATAAAAGTGCACAGATTCACAATCACTGAAATATTTATTAGTGCACATAATGTCTGTGTTTGAACAATACTTATTGTATTTTGGTCTAAGTAAATCAATAAAGATTCAAAGTGAACAAATGTTTACAATGTTGAGCAAAAATCTGCTAACTGTGTCTCAGAGTCATTAATTAACTTTGACACATGAACTTTCTTTGTTTAACTATAAAACAGCTTTTACTGAGTTCACAGGGTCAGATTTTAGATGCTCTTATGAAGACACAGGTGCATGTCTGGAGCTATAATTGCGATTATCGTCACGTACGATTATCCGTTATGAAAACTCACGATTATTTAATTGCGGCCCTTAATTATTGCGATTAGCGATAATATCATATATTGTCCCATCCCTGCTACTCACAAGTCTGATGATAAATCTTTTGGATCTCTGCAGTAAACTGCCTCGTGTTTCTCCAGCAGTGAACAGCAGCGTCTCAGATCAGAATAAACCACTGTAAACTGAAAACTTGAACGTTGTAAATCAAACTAGAGTTTCTGTCAGATCAGGAGGGAGAACACTTTCTCTCTGATTCTCAGTGATGTCGTCGCTCCATTGGTCTGAGTCCTGTACTACGAACGTGGCTGAACTTATCCTGGATAAGTTTTTCTAACCCGGGTTGACTAACCCAGACATGAGTCTCTGGATAAACTGTCCTACGAAACGAGTTCACAACTGGATCTGTTAATCCTGGATTTTCTCAATGAAGTCATGCGCGTTCACAGAGCAGGGGCGGGGTTAGTGCAAACTGACCAATCAGAACACCCAAGTTGCGGACTTCAAACGTGAGGAAACGTCAATCATAAGCAAATATACGAGTGTTAAAATCTAAGAGAAGGAAACGCTGCAGCTTCAAATGAAGTCTGCACTTAATCAACCAATCACAGACACAAAAGTTACGCTGAAGAGTTCATTTAAATGTCCTGCATCGATATAACAGACTAAACACAAATGTGCAGACATGACAACATTTAATAGATCGACTGTTAGTCTGAATGAGCTGTGTCCTTTATCTGAGTCAAACTGATGCATAAAAATCAACAGCCAAATGTGACAAAGTGCAGTTATTCATTATTTCTGACAATGAAAGAATTTATTAATCATCACACAGATTAAACTGGATTCTTCAGTCACTGTTAAGATCTCATCCTGCTCTTAATAAATAGGTTATGTGCGCATTGCATTGATATAAAAGAAAACTTTTATATCAATACGTAACTTTACATTTCCTCATTTCTCCGCTGCCCTCTCTCTCATCTCTCTCTCTCTTCACAAACGGCTTAATTCTCGTCTCTGATTGGCCAACGCCTCGTCTTTTTAACTTATTCGGAACTTATCCTGGTCCGGAGCAGGTTATGAGTTTGCCGCATGTTGCCATAGAGATCTACATCGATAGGAAGTGATCCAGTTTCGTAGGACCAGACCAGGTTTAACCCAGAACTTACCCACTAAACCCCAAATCTAGCTTCGTAGTACAGGGCTCTGGTTCGTCACTTTCAGGGGACAGATTAAGCTTTAAGCTTAAATTATCGTTGTTCAGACTCAGGATTATTTCATGGAACGATTTGAGCTTAAGTTGGAGATGAAGCTAGTTTCAGCTCAGGATTTTAGGATCAGCCTGGCCTTGTTAAGTCACTTTCATGGAATACCCCCATTCAAGGTTGACGGCAAAACAGTTAGTCGCTCAGTGTTCCACAAACGGGAACTGCATCACAACTTAAGACTGACAGGGTACAACACAAATACTACGGCAAGAGCCAGGACGCCAGGTCAGAGGAGATTACATCATCTCCAACTACAGACTGGGTTGAGAGCGATCAGTTGAGCGAGGCAGCAGCTCACCTGACAGACAGATATCTAGTTCTCTTTGGTCACTAATGTGTTCTTTATGTAATCTCTTGTCTGCAGCACAACAAAACCACGTCAACAAATACATGAGCAATATTGTATTTTTACTGTATTTGCTTCTTCAAAATGTAACCAAACAGAAACAATTCATTTTAAACTTCCTCAGTCCACGTTGGACTCTGATCCTCTGAACGTACAACAAACCCGAGGACTTTGGTCAACACATTTCATTCACCTGAATACTTTCCACATTCACTTGAACACAAATCCAGCTCGTTTAGCCCGTCTTCTTCTTGTGATGTCATGAAGTGAAGGCCCAGGCACTTTGAAACTTTTATTTGGTCATGCTTTGGATTTGCTGAACGTTGAAGCTACAGTTATGGTATTAGCCTTGTTTAAACGACCTCATTTCACAGTAGAAAGTTCTGAAAGTTTTCCTTATGCTTCTCATAGAAAGATAAAAACCTTGTCTAAAAGTTTAAGTGTTCTTTAGCTAGTCTCACACCCATCATGCTATGAGGTTTTGGGGGCGTGGCTTGTTCTCAGCAGGTTGTATAATGTGTGTTTGTTCACTTTGGTCTTTGTTAGTGATGTGAGCTTGATCCTTTTAGACGTTGCTTTTTTTCCCTTTCGCTACAAAATAAACAAATAAATAAACAAGTAAATAAATCAGAGTTGATAGAAAATGGCCCTGGAGAATGGCACATGTTTGTCATTACTGAGGAGGGGCCACACTTGTGAAAGAAGCATAAATCATCACATGAGGAAATGAGCCGAGTGGAAGTGAATGTGAGTGGTTTAAGTCTGTGTGGGAAGAATCTGGTTACACAAGAATGAACCCTGGACTGTTGTATCTGAGGACTGGGAATACTTTACATTATACTATATGTATATCAGCCTATATACAGTACGTATATATATATATATATATGTCAAGCCCCGAGTCAAAGAGAGACAAGTCCAAGTCAAGATAAGATAAACTTTATTGTCCCACTGAGGACACGTAGTGTTTGTGTTTGGTGCAGCAAATAATAAGAACAGTGCAGTACGTTAAAACAAGCATAGTAGCTCCAAGTCAAAGAGAGTCAAGTCTGAGGACTGGTATTCTGAATCTGCATTTTAGTAGGGTCAGAAAACGATCAAAAATAATGTACATATTAATAATAAATCTGCAAAAAATGAATGGCGATTACTGGCAAACTCTTGTTATCCCCAACATTCTTTTCCTTCTCTGTCTTAACTAGATCTAATGTTTTACACTGAATTCTTTTGACTGGATGAGGTTATGTTTTATGTTGGACTTTAGACCAAACAGAGTTAGTGTTGAAAACAACACAGGTCCTTTATTGAAGCTCCAGCAGGTGTTTCACTTAAAGCCTGAGTCACAACAATCACATTTATAGAGGGATTGTTTGTTTTCAACAAAAAGAAAGAGCTGCGCTCATTGACCCAGCTAGAGTAACAACCGAGCCAGGGCTGTTGTACAAGAGTTTATCTGTGAGAAAACCAAAGTTCTGCTGCTAAATCAACATTTGTGAGTGAAATGTGTCTTGAAGACTCTTAAAAGTTAATTCAGATGAAAAACACATGTCTGAAGCTTCAGAAGACTGTTCAGACCTGATCCAAACAACTGCTCTTGTCCGTTTGTTGTTTTATTCAAAGAAGTTTCCCCATGTTATGAGATGGAGAGCGGCTCTTTCTGCGTGGAGCATGTGCAGTAGAGTGGAAAGTGACGTTGACCAATAATCTTTCTAAATGAATGAGATCATTCAGAGTAAAAACATCACTACGCGGCACGCGAGAATTAACAAAAAAAACGAAATTTTATTTGTATTTTCTAATGACTTAAAGATCTAAAATCATTCCAGATACACAATATTACCATTTCTCTCAAACACTGTTCACAAATCTGTCTGAATGTGTGATAGTGAGCACTTCTGCTTTGCTGAGATAATCCATCCCACCTCACAGGTGTGCCACATCAAGATGCTGATCTGACATCATGATTAGTGCACAGGTGTACCTTATACTGCCCACAATAAAAGGACACCCTGAAATGTGCAGTTTTGTCTCACAGCAAAATGCCACAGATGCCACAAGCATTGAGGGAGCGTGCAATTGGCACGCTGACAGCAGGAATGTCAACCAGATCTGTTGCTCGTGCATTGAATGTTCATTTCTCCACCATAAGCCGTCTCCAAAGGCGTTTCAGAGAATATGAAAATGTCCCAGTTCTTGCATGGCCAGCATACTCACCGGACATGTCCATTGAACATGTTTGGGATGTGCTTGACTGGCGTATACGACAGCGTGCACCAGTTCCCACTAATATCCAGCAACTTCGCACGGCCATTGAAGAGGAGTGGACCAACATTCCACAGGCCACAATAGACAATCTGATAAACTCTATGAAGAAGATGTGTTGCACTGCATGAGGCAAATGGTGGTCACACCAGATACTGACTGGTTCTGAGTCCCCAGACCGCCAATAAAGCAAAAACAAAATGCACATTTCAGGGTGGCCTTTTATTGTGGGCAGTATAAGGTACACCTGTGCACTAATCATGATGTCAGATCAGCATCTTGATGTGGCACACCTGTGAGGTGGGATGGATTATCTCAGCAAAGCAGAAGTGCTCACTATCACACATTTAGACAGATTTGTGAACAGTGTTTGAGAGAAATGGTAATATTGTGTATCTGGAATGAATTTTAGATCTTTAAGTCCATCTCATGAAAATGGGAGCAAAAACAAAAGTGTTGCGTTTATATTTTTGTTGAGTATAACAAGGAAGAGCACAGGAAGGGAAAGTGCATGAAGCACAGCAGAGCGCCGCTATAGACAACTCAGAACGACACCTATCACCACACTCACATCAGGAAACAGAAGGCAGAGGGCACTTGTCCTTAAAACATTATCACACTGCGTTAACGCGTTACATTGCCCAGCCCTAATGAAGAGGAAAGTTCTTCATTCTCCTAAAGCAGCGCTGTGATTGGCTGGGTTTGACCTCATTTCAGACCGTTTGACCCTCAGGTGTGAATGTGAGTAGATCTGACTGTGTCCGTCACTCTCTGGACACTAAACTAAGAAAGCAAACAAAACCAAATCTGACCAGTTTGTCAGTGTCAGGAGTTAGACAGGTTAAGCCTGGTCAGTATTAGGATGGGAGACACGCATGCCATTGTGTCCTGTCAATGTGTCCAGTCTGAGGTCTTACACGTGTCCAGTCTGAGGTCGTACACGTGTCCGGTCTGAAGTCGTACACGTGTCCGGTCTGAGGTCTTACACGTGTCCGGTCTGAGGTCGTACACGTGTCCGGTCTGAGGTCTTACACGTGTCCGGTCTGAGGTCTTACAGGTGTCCGGTCTGAGGTCTCACATGTGTCCAGTCTGAGGTCTTACACGTGTCCGGTCTGAGGTCTTACATGTGTCCGGTCTGAGGTCTTCCACGTGTCCGGTCTGAGGTCTCACACGTGTCCGGTCTGAGGTCTTACACGTGTCCAGTCTGAGGTCTCACACGTGTCCGGTCTGAGGTCTTACACGTGTCCGGTCTGAGGTCTCACACGTGTCCGGTCTGAGGTCTCACACGTGTCCAGTTTGTAGTCTCCACTGGTCATGCCTCTGGTTGTGTTGTGTTTAGGTTCACTTGAAGGGTTTATATAACACAGTTTATTCAAGAAGCATTGTATCTGTTTATTTACATTAATTATTTCTATGAGTTGTAAATTTGGATCTTTTAATCCCTGTTAGTCTTTGCCAGTTAACTTTGGCAAGAGTTCAGGCCTACGTTCTTAACGCCTGAACACAGACAAACAAAAGCAGAAAAGCCTGTTCTTAATGCTTTTTATGTTCACTCTTCACAAAAGAAAAAACACGCCAAGCCACATTACTCAGCTCAGACTTAATTATAGTGTTCACTTTATTTAGACAGCAATACAAATATCAATAAATCTATTAAAAGTTCCATTAAATCAATTCATTTGTTAAGTCAACCAAGTAAAAAAAATGTGCTGGCCTAAAAACGGTAATTAAAGACTGAAATAATAGAAGGATCACACTCCTCCGCCTCCCTGGTAAAGTCTAGTCCAGAGTGTTGCAGAGGAGAATCCGAGGAGCAGTGTGGTTTTTGTCCCGGTCGTGGAACTGGACCAGTTCTACACTCTCCACCGCGCGCTCGAGGGTTCATGGGAGTTTGTCACAGTCACATGTGTTTTGGGGATCTGCAGAAGGCGTTTGACCGTGCCCCTTGTGGTGTCCTGTGGGGGGTGCTCTGAGAGTCTGAGGTCCTGTGCTCAGGGCGGTCCAGTCCTTGCCTGGCCAGCCATTCCCACACTTCTTTCGATTTTGAAAGAAAGTGGGTATGGGCAAATCCTGATAGCCACCTCCTTCCACGATTTTGAGGCAAACGGTCCAATCAGAGCAGTTCTGGGGAAACGTCACATCCGTGCGCCGCCCGAGGCTACTCATAACAAGCAATATGGCGTCCGCATCAGACAAACTATTTCATGCTGCACTCTCCTCGGTTTTAAAAGACTTGGAAATATCGTTAAAATTACCGTGCGTAACTCCATTCTCGGCTGTTTTCGTTCATGTTTCGCTCCTTGACGCGATGCTGTCGTCACGTCCGCTATTCTTCTGATTGGTTAACTCGGCGTTTGCTAGCCGCCTTTTTGAAATGAAATCACCTGGCGGCACTTCCAGACTAATCGACAGTATTGATAAATAAATACTAGGAGATTAGAATGGATGCCAGGCAAGTCCAGTCCCTGTTCGACCGGAGCAGACCTGTTTCCAGTGCATGTTGGACTCTCACAGGGCTGCTCTTTGTCACCGGTTTTGTTCATTGTTTTTATGAACAGAATTTCTCAGCGTATTCAGGGACTGGAGGGTGTCCAGTTTGGTGACCACAGGACCTCATCTCTGTTTGCAGATGATGTTGTTTTGATGCTTCAAACCAGGACCTGCCTCATGCACTGGGACGGTTTGAGCCGAGTGTGAAGCGGCTGAGATGAAAAGCAGCTCCTCAAATCCGAGGTCATGGTTCTAGACCGGAAAAAGGTGCCTTGCCCTCTCCAGGTGGGTGGAGAGTCCTGCCTCAAGTGGAGGAGTTCAAGTATCTCGGGGTCTTGTTCACAGTGAGGGAAGGATGGAGCGTGAGATTGACAGGCGGATCGGTGCAGCGTCTGCAGTAGGGATGTTCATGGTTAACTGATTAACCGGTTAACCGTGACTAATGCCTTGTTCGAGTGAGACGTCTTTCACCGGTTAACTGACAAATATTCACTTGCTCCAGCAGATGGCGCCAATTGCCCCTGAACAGCTCTGGCGTTTGTCAGAGAAGGAAAAAAGATCGCTAAAACTACAGAAACACTGTTATCTCATAAGGACTGAGCAAACTTGCATGACACTGCAGGGTTTATGGACTAATATCAACCATGCATGGAGAATTAACTTGGATTTTACGTTGGAGAATTAAACAGACTGGGCTAACTTGCCTGGGAAACTATCGATGTTTTTACTTGTTCAAGACAAGCTAAGGTAAGCAGCTATAACGTTAGCATCAACTTTAAAACATGACTCCTTATTTGAGAGTAGTTTAAACAATATATAGTGCAAAAGTGCATTAAAACAGTGTTTATAGAGGCTTCTATTCAGTCGTGTTGTGCCCAGTTTAAAGGCCTGTCGCTGACTCTGCTCTAAAGTCACTCTCGTAGCTCTGCTGTGTCTAATTGTAACACGTCCAGTGAAAATAACAGCAATACAAAAGTACCGCGTTAACGTGTTCGGTTAACCGATTATTGACTGCGAAGAGCTCCAACTAACAGTTAAAGACATTTTTGAAAACGTGCATCCCTAGTCTGCAGTGATGAGGTCACTGAATCAGACCGTCCAAAGGCAAAGCTCTCCATTTAATAGTATTTGTGTGTTTTAAGTGTGTTTCACCTGTTTGGGTTGTGTGTTTGTGAGTGTCAGACCCCAAGTGAAGTTTCCTAACGAGGACAAAAAATACATTTTTTTGAATTTGATTTGAATTGATGTATTGGTCAATATACGTTCCAACCCTCACTTGTGTCATGAGCTTTGGGTAAAGGCCGAGAGGACAAGATTGCAGAGGAACCTGGGAACAGCCCTCACTGATTGGTGTGAGGAGGGGGGACTTTCATGTTCCAGATTTGGCCTTAGAACTGCAGCGGTTAGCTTCACTGACTGTGGCCTACTCACTTTAGTAGTTACATTTGTTGTGTAGTGTGAATGACTCCATCAAAAACCTGTGACCCAGCAGTGTGAATGAGTCTCCTACTCACAAGACAAGACAATCCAGCCTAAACACCCAAGCCTTCAGCGCCTAGAGGATTACAAAAGTCCAGAGGATCAGGACGTATAAATGAACAAAGGCATAGGTGTGGTGGACATTGTGAAAGAGGCTGACGTCCTCACGTTTCAGATAACAGGCGTCTGACTCAGAAAGGGACAACAATGGACTTAGAGTAATCGAACAAATAGAATTAGTTTTCAGCCTCATTCCTAACATTTTAGGACATTAGGACATTTTAACTGCAACAAACGGAAGAAAAAGGTCATAAGTTCAAGTGTGTGTGATTTCAAAGCTAAAGTCTTGTTGTTTATCTGCTTTGCTACAACTGTTGACTTGATTTTCCCTTTTTACATGTCAGTTACAACCCAGTGCTCAGTAGACTTGTTGTTGTAGTTTATTTTTCCTGTTTTAGCTGTTTATTGAGCTCTTACAATCTCCTGTAACTCTCTCCGCGTGAACATTTAGAATGATGTCATGTCACCTGCACAAACTCTATTACATGAGTCTGGACTTGACTCAGACTTGACTGGGATCAGGACATCCAAACGGAACAATGGCATAGGTGTGGTGGGCAGTTTGTGTGTTAGATTGTGAAATAGTCACCTGACATGTGTTTGACTCAGTTTTCATCCTCATTCATTAGTCACAAACATATACCACACACGCTGCAATTACTGTCTGGAGGTAAAACGTCAATGGAAACCGAGAGATAAAATCAGTCTTTAGAACATTCGTATTGAGGATGCATATGTTTGATGCTTAAGTGTCAATAATAGGTCTGAAAGAGGAGGCTCTCTTTGATCAAAATATTATATCGGCCAAAGAAAAAAAACATATTGGTGGATCTCTAATGTTTGTTGTGCTTTGTCCCTGTACAAATAAAGCCTAAGTGAGAGAGCGCAGCCAATCAGAGCGCTGCATTTGGTTGAAACGTTATTATTCAGTTCAGACAGGACTCATTGGTCTAACTTTTTCACAATGCATGCATTTATCATTGACTTTTTAGCAAAAAACACAGACGTTAGGTTAGATGCACTGATCCGATACTGGGATCGAATATCGGTGCCGATCCAGGAAATTTTGCTGGATCGAGTATCGGCTCCATGATATCGGTTCAGCCGATATCCTAGTTGTGTTTAATTGGACATAATGAGTCTGATTTATGTCTGATGTTGATCCAGAATGTCTCATAATGTTTGACATTTTATTCTTTCTCTCTCTCTTTCTCTCTCTCTCTCTTTCTTCTCTTCTCACTCTCCTCTCTCTTCTCTTTCTCTTTTCTTTCTCTCTTTCTTCTCTCTTCTCTCTACTACTCTGTCTTCTCTTCTTTCTTTCTTTCTTTCTTCTTCTTTCTCTCTCTCCTCTTGCTCTCCCTCTCTTTCTCTCTCTCCTCTTCTCTCTCTCTTCTCCTCTCTCTTTCTCTCTCTTCTTCTCTCTCTCTCTTTCTCTCTTCTCTCCTCTTTCTCTCTCTCTCTTCTCTTTTTCTCTTCTCTCTCTCTTCCTTCTCTTCTCTCTCTCTCTCTCTTCTCTCCCTCTTTCTCTTCTCTCTCTTCTTCTCTTTCCTCTCTCTCTCTCTCTCTCTCTTCTCTTCTCTCTTTCTCTCTCTCTCTTTCTCTCTCTCTCTTCTTTTCTTTCTTCTCTCTCTCTTTCTTCTCTCTCTTCTCCTCTCTTTCTTCTCTCTCTCTCTTTCTCTCTCTTCTTCTTAAGTTGTTCAGTTGTGTCTTGCAGTATAAATAACACTTATGATCAAAAGTCTTCTGTTTTTGAAAGGAAAGAAGAGCTATTTCAGTCCTTACACAAGTATCGGTTGATATCGGTATCGGCAGATGCTTCATTCTAAAGTATCGGTAGTATCGGAACTGAAAAAAGCTGGATCGGTGCATCACTATGGGTAACCCTAACTTACTGTATACTTTTAAGAAATGAGTCACCCCAACATGAAGCAGCACTGAAGTGTTCTGTGAGAGTGAAAGTGGTGCGTTCATGCAAATACAGCGGCGGGACAGTCCCAGGCGGAGAACAGGTCGGTCCTGTGCTTGGCTCGCTCACATTTGCTTTGAGGAAGTGTCAGGGATAAACACACAGACAAGTCTCAATGAGCCAAAACAAATCCAGAGACTGATCAGTATTGTTGTTATTTGGTGTGTGTGCTTATCTCATTCACAAGGTGTTTGTTCTTTTTTCAAGATAAACTATTTTCCAGTGGAGGTATGTAGGACAGACTTGAAACTCATTCAAAAATTATATTGGACTCAGAAAGCAATGATCCAACTTGAAAGAGGCATCTCAGATAAAATTGAGATCAAACAGGGTGTTCGGCAGGGGTGTGTTTTATCCCCAAGCCTTTTTAGCCTGTACACTGAATCATATTTAGACAGATACAAGACTGCGGAGGAGTCAACATTGGGGGCATCTGTGTTAACAATCTGCGTTATAGAGCAAGTGAATAAGGCGGGAAAGGAGTATAACATGATCATGAACGCAAAGAGTATGGTTATCAGTAAGAACAACGAACACTTAACAGTCAACATAAAGACAGATAGAACAGAAATAGAACACGTTTCATGTTTTATCTATCTAGGCTCTAAACTCACTGCAGATGCAAATGTGATGAAGAAATAAAGAGAAGGATACGTATTGCTACAACGGCATTCTCCAAAATGTTGGAAGTACTTGTAAAACCTCTGATTGGTTTAAAGACCAGGAGAAGAATGTTGCACTGTTTTGTTTGGTCAACATTACTGTGTGGATCAGAAACATGGACTATTTCAAAACAAATGATGGATCGTCTGAGAGCGTTTGAGATGTGGAGCTATAGGAAGATGCTTAGGATTACATGGATGGACAAAGTTACCAACAAGGAAGCCAGAAGACGAATTGAATCTGAAGATCTTTGAAAGAATATTCAGAAAAGAAAACTAAGCTTTTTTTGGCCACATTACTCGTTACAATGGCTTGCAAAGAATCCTTTTAGAAGGAAGGACAGCAGCAAAGAGGAAGACCAGGGTTAATGTGGACAGAGAACATCAGACAATCGACGGGACTGAATTATGGTGCCGCGATCAGAAGAGCTGAGAATCCAGACGACTGGCGAATTGTCCCATCCAACCCTGAACAGGATGGAACGTGATGATGATGAGTGGAGAAAGATCGATTCAGTTCAGTCAGGTTTATTACTATAGCTTAGAGATGCACTGATCCGATACTGGGATCGAATATCGGTGCCGATCCAGGAAATTTTGTGGGATTGAGTATCGGCTCATGATATCGGTTTCAGCCGATATAGTTGTGCCTTTAAGGACATAAGAGTCTGATTTATGTCTCATAATGTTTGACATTTTATCTCTCTCTCTCTTTCTTTCTTCTTTCTTTCTTTCTCTCTCTCCTCTTGCTCTCCCTCTCTTCTCTTTCTTCTCTCTATTTCTCTGTCTTTTTCTCTCTTTCTCTCTTCTCGTGCTCTCTCTTTCTCTCTCCTCTCATTCTACCTCTCTTTTTCTCTCTCTTTCTTCTTCTC
Source organism: Mugilogobius chulae (assembly GCA_038363315.1). Taxonomy (NCBI): domain Eukaryota; kingdom Metazoa; phylum Chordata; class Actinopteri; order Gobiiformes; family Gobiidae; genus Mugilogobius; species Mugilogobius chulae. Next base: position 2,692,920 of record CM076398.1, read on the forward strand.
TCTCTCTTCTCTCTCCTCATTCTCTCTCCTCTCTTCTCTCTCTCCCTTTCTTCTCTTCTCTCCCTCTTTCTCTCTCTGTTTTCTCTCTCTCTTCTCTTCTCTCTCTTTCTTCTCTTCTCTCTCTTTCTTCTCTCTCTCTCTCTCTCGCGCTCTCTTTCTTCTCTCTCTCTCTCTCCTCGCGCTCTCTTTCTTTCTCTCTTCTCTTCTCTCTTTCTTCTCTCTCTCTCTCTCTCCTGCGCTCTGTTTCTTTCTTTCTCTCTCTCTTCTCTCTCTCTCTCTTTCTCTCTCTCTTCTCTTCCCTCTCCTTCTCTTCTCCTTCTCTCTCTCTCTCGCGCTCTTTTTCTTTCTTCTTTTCTCTTTTCTCTCTCTCTCTCTCTTTTCTCTCTTCTTTTGAGTTGTTATTGTGTCTTGCAGTATAAATAACTCTCTATGATCAAAAGTCTTCTGTTTTGAAAAGGAAAGAAGAGCTATTCAGTCCTTACACAAGTATCGGTTGATATCGGGTATCGGCAGATGCTTCATTCTGAAGTATCGGTATCAGAACTGAAAAAGCTGGATCGGTGCATCCCTACTATATCTTACAAATGGGGCCCGGAATTCTATTCACAAAATGAATGAAACCATTTTATGTAGGGCTGGCCGATATATGGAGCCAGATATATCATTGTACAAGACACCAACACACACCTAACTGTTGTGAAAGCTGCTGTGATCATCGTGTGTGTCTTTGTGACTTGTTGCTTCTGTCTTTTGTCAGAGTGTGTTTAACAAAGACACAGGTGCACAGGACAAACCACTCCGACGGGTTAGCGTGAGCCTCGGGGCCTGACACTGCTCCGAGTGTTTCCAGAGAAGTTCAAACCCTACTGTTGAACATTCTGAACGCCACAACAGAAAGAACCGGCGCAGCTTTGTCATGAAAACATGCCCCGAGGACGCCGTGAATCTACTCAACAACATTTTCATTCTGACAAAGACAAGACTTAAAGGAACAACCTCTAAGGGTCTATGGTCTTAGTTATTCCTCTGTTGGCCACTAGTGCGCTCTCTCCAAGAGCTCCGCTGTGAGTGCAGCAGGTGTGGTGCCCACCAGATGTGTGGGGTACAATTTCAATTAGGAACCATTGGCCTATGTGACACGTCTGTGACACGTGAGCATTGCAATAAGATCACAGGCAAAAGTTACTGTAGCAGCAGCTTCAGTTTGGGAAAAAAAAACTCTATTAATAAAAATCTATTTGGTAAAAGTCTATTCAAATGACAAACTTTAACAACTTTGTCTAAAAATGTGTCTTTTCTTTTACATAAAGCCTGTTGACTTGATATAAAAAGAATTAGATGCAGAGTGAACATGAGACAGTGTCTGTGTGAATGCAGCTCTGCCCACGACACAGATACATGAGATAAAGTCAGGAGAGAGTGGTGCTTGCGTGAGCTCCGGTCCCTTTTGGGTCAGAGCGGGCCGCAGCCAGCGCACCAGGCCTCTGGACGTTTCTGACCAGAGGCTGTTGATTTTACGGCGGTGACCACTGTGAGTGAGCACGAGGAAGCTACACGGAACCGTTTGGCACAGTCTGGACCAGCCCTTACTGACCCGCCTGTGCTTTATCTGGACCACCGCGCTGGCTTACCTGGACCACCGCGCTGTGCTTTACCTGGAACCACCGCGCTGTGCTTACTGGACCACCCGCTGTGCTTTACCTGACCACCGCGCTGTGCTTTACCTGGACCACCGCGCTGTGCTTTAACCTGGACCACCGCGCTGTGCTTTACCTGACCACCGCGCGCATCCAGACACCAGACGGATGGACACAACCCACGCTCGTTTGTTCAGGGGCTGCAGACGCGTCACGCACTAAGGACCTCCGCGCGCATCACAGGGACCAGGAGCCTGGTTACGGGCAGTTATCGTTTCATTCAAAAGGATTATAACGAGGACACGCCGCTGCTTTTTTTTAATAAACTTTTCACGCACTGATCAGATTCTGAGGTAAGTCTTATCACAAGCATCAGATCATTTTATTATAACTTTAGGTCAACAAAACAGAATATTGTTAAAGGAAAAACAAACTTATTGAAGTCAAGTCTGACTAAAGTGAATTCATTTTATTTTACAAATATATTGCCTAATTCAATAACGGCATTTAACGTGCCTTTTTCAAACACAGTAACAGAATTATTATTGAATTAGGCAATAATAATTCAGTTATTATTGTGTGAAGACTTACCTGAGAATCTTGATCCGTGCGTGAAAAGTTTATTAAAAAAAGCAGCGTGTCCTTGTTATAATCCTTTTGAATGAGACAACTGCCGGTAACCAGGCTCCCGGTCCCGGTGTGATGCGCGCGGTGGTCAGGTAAAGCGGGGCTCTGGTCCGAGACTGTGCCAAACGGTTCCGTGTCTCCTCGTGCTCACTCACAGTGGTCACCGCCGTAAAATTGGACAGCCTCTGGTCAGAAACGTCCAGAGGCCTGGTGCGCGTGGCCGCGGCCCGCTCTGACCCAAAAGGGACCAGAGCTCACACAGCACCGCTCTCTCCTGGCTTTATCTCATGTATCTGTGTCGTGGGCAGAGCTGCATTCACACTAACACTGTCTCATGTTCACTCTGCATCTAATTCTTTTTTATATTAAGTCAACAGGCTTTATGTAAAAGAAAAGACACATTTTTAGACAAAGTTGTTAAAGTTTGTCATTTGAATAGACTTTTACCAAATAGATTTGTATTAATAGAGTTTTTTTCCAAACTGAAGCTGCTGCTACAGTAACTTTTTGCCTGTGATCTTATTGCAATGCTCCAGTGTCACAGACGTGTCACATAGGCCAATGGTTCACTAATTGAAATTGTAGCCCAGCACATCTGGTGGGCACCACACCTGCTGGCAAACTCGACAGTGTAGCTCTTGAAGAGAGGCACATAGTGGCCAACAGAGGAATAACTAAGACAAGGCAGTTCGCTAGACCGTGTTCTCATTTATTTTTTGCCGCGCCCCGGCGTCTTGCCTGTACCGACCCAGGGAAAGAGAAAAATGTTTCGCAGGTCCGCCCTACTCCAGCGGTGACTAAAAATAGGATTATTATCTATAAAAAGTGTATAAGTATATCTAAAAGTGTATCCTTTAAAATTAACAAAAAGAAAAATCAATATCAACTTGAACAAAGGTTGCAAAACAAATATTAACTTTATTTGTACGTTTTACACTTTGCAAGTGTATATATATTTTATTTTAATTCATATTTTTTGCAGTGTTATTTTTACAGTGTAGTCAGCTTCACAGGCCTTGAATAGTAGGGCTTTGAAAGCGGCGCTGGGCGCTGTTTATTTCCACAAGTGATGCAGAGGCGCGTACGCGTGCTGGTGTGAGTAAAGTTGGTGAAATGAGAGGCAGATCAGTCTTTTACCAGCGGACACGCGACCTCGGGCTTTGTTGACGCTGCTCTGTCCGTTTGAGCGGCGCGCGGTGTCTGGGCCGTGTCTTTTGCTGTGCGTGTCTGGCGCGGTGCGCGAGAAGCGGACCGCTTTGCACACAAACCTCAGCGGAAGAGAGCATAACGCGGAAATGTACCGACTACAGCACTCACGATTAAAGGCAGGGCAGACAAGGCGGCGTGAAGCCGGGACAGATTTTATGAAACGCGCTGATTCAGGACGGCGATAGGGCTGGAGGCTTTATTTGATCTGGTGGAGCTGTTAGCGCAGCGCCCGCGGCTGGCATCGCAATCACGCCCCCCGGGGGGCGCGCCCACTATTTGAGAGGTACTGGCTTAGA
>CM076398.1:2715774-2833274 GCA_038363315.1 Mugilogobius chulae
GTTTTTGACAAATCTAAAAATCACAAAAAGAACCTAAACTCTTCTAGTTTTGCAGTTTATCTGTTTTGGTGAGGTCTGTAAGTTGTTGGTCCAGTAAATATAGACATAGACATGGGCCAAAGTCACAAAAATGTCACCGATGTTATGATTTGACAAATGATCATATCTTGTGTCAGTTGTGTGTAAATTGTCTTTGCGTGTTGGTGCTCTTTGATTCCTTATGTGGAGGTGCTCTGTTTTACAGCTCACATTACTCACGCAACATTTAATTTCAACTTTCAGGGCTGTCACACCAAACCAAGTCAAAATTAGAAAATGTACTAATGTCAGAAAGGCTGGTGCTCTACCTGATCCCACCTGTTCTTTGGGCTCTGTGCACAAACGTTTGACAAAGTGATACTGCTTATTAAAATTAGAGTCTACAGTCCATCATTTTAAAGTCCAGCCTTCTAGTTTCTGGAGATATGCACATAAAGACTGTCAGTGTGTTAAACAAACTGACTCTACACAGTGTTTGGGAGTATGCACTGCCGTTACTTATTCTGAGTACAATTTATGAGTTAGGCAAGGCAAGGCAAATGTATTTGTATAGCACAATTCATACACAAAGCAATTCAAAGTGCTTTACAAGGCAGGAAAATATACATCAATAATTACAATACAACATGATTAAAAATATATAAATAATCAGCATAAAATTTACTTTAAAAGAAGTAAAGAAATAAAGAGTGCAGACAAAGTATTTGAGTCATATGCACAGATAAAAAGAAATGTTTTGAGCCGAGATTTAAACATTGTCACAGTGGAGGCCTGTCTGACATCATCTGGAAGACTGTTCCAGGTCTTAGCTGCATAAAACTGAAATGCTGATTCCCCACGTTTAGTCCTGACTCTGGTCCACGTTTTTTTTTTTTCTGACTTTTTTTATCCTGACTCTGGTCCATGTTTAGTCCTGACTCTGTCCTTATCCATGGTTTTAGTCCTGACTCTGGTCCATGTTTAGTCCTGACTCTGGTCCATGTTTAGTTTTTTTTTTTTTTTTTTTTTTTTTTTTTTTTTTTTTTTTTAGTCTGACTCTGTCCATGTTTAGTCCTGACTCTGGTCCATGTTTAGTCCTGACTCTGGGCACCAGCAGGAGGCCGGTCCCTGAGGTCCTCAGAGGCACTAACATGTCAGATGTACTTTGGTGCTAGTCCATGGAGAGACTTAAACACAAGCAGAGCTGTTTTAAAGTCTATTCTCTGAGCCACTGGAAGCCAGTGCAAAGACCTAAGCACAGGACTAATGTGATGGTACTTCCTGGTTCTGGTCAGGACTAATGTGATGGTACTTCCTTGTTCTGGTCAGGACTAATGTGATGGTACTTCCTGGTTCTGGTCAGGACTAATGCGATGGTACTTCCTGGTTCTGGTCAGGACTAATGTGATGGTACTTCCTGGTTCTAGTCAGGACTAATGTGATGGTACTTCCTGGTTCTGGTCAGGACTGTCGTGTCAATTTTCGTCCGGAAGACCAGATTCGTCCGGAAAGTCCTTTTTAGGTCAATGACGCATGCGCAGACCGAAATTACGTCTTTTAAACACATTATTTGTAAGTGTACAGTTAATATTATTTCTTTATATTGATATTTATGAATATATCTTGCAAAAGTTTGCCAATAGAAAGCCCAAAACGGCACATTTATTTATTGCCATTTTAAGCTAGCAGATAGCAGCCGGAACTAGCTTAATGAGGCATTTACGGCTTTAAACGGTAAAAATCTCATTATACAATCATTTGCTTTGTTAAACTCTGTAAGGGAATTTTGTGTTTAATAGATTAGTTTCGTCTGTAGTTAACTAAAATTTCAATACGAATAAAACAATGTAAAAGAAATAAGGCTAACGGTACGAATCGGGTCTTCCGGTACGAAAAAGGACGTGACAAGGACTAATGCGATGGTACTTCCTGGTTCTGGTCAGGACTAATGTGATGGTACTTCCTTGTTCTGGTCAGGACTAATGTGATGGTACTTCCTGGTTCTGGTCAGGACTAATGTGATGGTACTTCCTTGTTCTGGTCAGGACTAATGTGATGGTACTTCCTGGTTCTGGTCAGGACTAATGTGATGGTACTTCCTGGTTCTGGTCAGGACTAATGTGATGGTACTTCCTGGTTCTGGTCAGGACTAATGTGATGGTACTTCCTTGTTCTGGTCAGGACTAATGTGATGGTACTTCCTGGTTCTGGTCAGGACTAATGTGATGGTACTTCCTGGTTCTGGTCAGGACTAATGTGATGGTACTTCCCGGTTCTGGTCAGGACTAATGTGATTGTACTTCCCGGTTCTAGTCAGGACTAATGTGATGGTACTTCCTGGTTCTGGTCAGGACTAATGTGATGGTACTTCCTGGTTCTGGTCAGGACTAATGTGATGGTACTTCCTGGTTCTGGTCAGGACTAATGTGATGGTACTTCCTGGTTCAGGTCAGGACTAATGTGATGGTACTTCCTGGTTCTGGTCAGGACTAATGTGATGGTACTTCCTGGTTCTGGTCAGGACTAATGTGATGGTACTTCCTGGTTCTGGTCAGGACTAATGTGATGGTACTTCCTGGTTCTAGTCAGGACTAATGTGATGGTACTTCCTGGTTCTGGTCAGGACTAATGTGATGGTACTTCCTGGTTCTGGTCAGGACTAATGTGATGGTACTTCCTGGTTCTGGTCAGGACTAATGTGGTGGTACTTCCTGGTTCTGGTCAGGCTCGTTTGGATAGGCCGGTGAGCAGGCCGTTACAATAGTCTAACCTACTGGAGACAAATGCATGGATAAGTCTCTCCAGGTCAGGCTTTGACACTATACTTTTGATTTTGGCAATGTTTTTTAGATGGTAAAAAGCTGCTGATGTTATTGACTTAATGTGGCTGTTAAAGTTCAAGTCTGAGTCCATTATTACCTCCAGATTTCTAACTTGACTTGAAGGTTTTAGAGAGAGAGACTGAAGGTGACTGCTGACACTTTCTCTGTGTTTCTGTGGGCCAAAAATGAGAACCTCAGTCTTGTCTGAGTTTAGCTGGAGAAAGTTGTTTTGCATCCACACACTGATCTGTTTCATCCACACACTGATCTGTTGGTACTTGATATGAGGACTTGTATTCCATTACAGTACTGCTTTCAATCGAGGTATTTAGAATATTTCTTCAGCTTGTCGTGTTGTCAGCCATTTAAACTGTGCTGTGTTTAAGTTATTATAACGCTTGTTTACATGGAGATGCATTACTAGCATTACCCAATACAATTAGTAACTAAACAGAAACACTAAAACTTCGTAACTTCAGGTTAAAATGAACACCTAATTAGCATTTCAATATAAAAAGTATTCCAAGTATTCAGAATACAAAACCTACATTTGCCAAGTAACGGAATACAATACAAAATACTTTTCAGACCAAGTATTCAGTATTCTGTAGCGAAATACATTTTCAAAGTATTCTACCCAACACTGACTATCCAAGCTCAAAACGTTAAAAGTTGTATGTTTATGACATGTACCACACTTGATGTTTGTCTTGTTGACAACAACTGTGTAAAGTTTCAGATATTCAGCAATCAGTTGTATTTTGGACATTTTGGTCTTTTTCTATAAAAATGTACTTTTGGAACAAGCTATCCAAATATGTGCCAACTGTGCCAAACAAGAATTTTAGCTCACATTTGTCCATAAAAAATGCATTTTCATCTTTTGGTTGCTTCAAATGCAAATGCTTCAAGCTGATGTTTTTACAACTTTTACATCCATTTTCCATTATACAACCAACTGGAATATATATATATATTATATATATATATTATATATATATATATATATATATATATATATATATATTTATATATTATATATATATATATATATATTATATATATATATATATATATATATATACAGTATGTATCCAAATTTTGTTATGATTATGGGGGGGAAAATCTGTTATTGCAATGTCAAAAGCAGCCCATTGTATGTTTTAGTGAGACACATCAAACTACATAAATCAGAACTGTGGGGTTCTAGTGTATATTGGTGACAAAGGTAAAGGTAAGATTTGCGACAATCTCAAGTTGAATAAGATGGTGGACTATTGGTTATTTGTTGATGTAGTCGATTGTTACATGAAAACAAATCACATAGTCGTTTAGTAGAGAAATGAAGCTTTACAATGATGTATAACTTACTGTGAAAAGGAACTATTTCAAGTAGAAAAACAGAAAGGGCACGCCGGGTGTTTGAAGAACTTAACTATCATACCATGAAAATGAGAGAAGATCAGATGTATTTGTCTTTGTGCTGACGTCTGTGTGTTGTGTGTGTCTGCAGGCTTCCACAGCGCCGCTTCCTTTCTTTCCTGCTGATGAGCTGTGCTGTCATCCTGGTCTTCAGCTTCAACATGCCAAGCACCGTGTCGTGGTGGCCTTCACTCCCGCTGGATCACTACTACCAACACATTGTCAACTACAGTCGAGGCAGTGTGAGAGAATTCAGACCTCCCCCTTTCCGTGTGCATCCATACACAGTTCTACCTGCTCCTGATATGAAGCTGGTCTTCAAATCCCCTTCTGAATCTGAAAAGCTTCCTCCCAAACCAGATACTTCACCGCCCAACCTGGAAGACCCTCCTTCCAAACTGGAAAACCCACCTCCCAACAAGGAAAACTCACCACCCAAACCAGAAGAATCTTCATCTAAACTGGACAATCCACCGCCCAACAAGGAAAACCTTAATTCTAAACCAGAAAACCCTCCTCCCAACAAGGAAAACTCACCACCCAAACCAGAAGAACCTCCTTCCAATTCAGAGAACCCACCTTCCAACTCAGAAAAGTCTCCTCCTAAACCGGACAATCCACCTCCCAACCCGGAAAACCATCCTCCCAAATCGGAAAACCCTCCTTCCAAACCGGAAAACCCTCCTTCCAACCCAGAAAACCCTCCTTCCAAACCGGAAAACCCTCCTTCCAACCCAGAAAACCCTCCACCCAAACCAGAAAATCTTCCTAAATCAGATAATCCACCTCCTAAATCAGATAATCCACCTCCTAAATCAGAAAACCCTCCTTCCAAACCAGAAAACGCTCCTTCCAAACCAGAAACCCCTCCCCCCGAACCAGAAAACCCTCCTTCCAAACCAGAAAACCCTCCCCCCAAACCAGAAAACCCTCCTCCTAAACCAGAAAACCCTCCTTCCAACCCAGAAAACCCTCCTCCCAAACCGGAAAACCCTCCTTCTAAATCAGATAATCCACCTCCTAAATCGGAAAACCCTCCTCCCAACCCAGAAAACCCTCCGTCCAACCCAGAAAACCCTCCTCCCCAACTGGAAAACCCTCCTTCCAAGCCGGAAAACCCTCCACCCAAACCAGAAAATCTTCCTAAATCAGATAATCCACCTCCTAAATCAGAAAACCCTCCTTCCAAACCGGAAAACGCTCCTTCCAAACCAGAAAACCCTCCCCCCAAACCAGAAAACCCTCCCCCCAAACCGGAAAACCCTCCTTCTAAATCAGATAATCCACCTCCTAAATCGGAAAACCCTCCTCCCAACCCAGAAAACCCTCCGTCCAACCCAGAAAACCCTCCTCCCCAACTGGAAAACCCTCCTTCCAAGCCGGAAAACCCTCCACCCAAACCAGAAAATCTTCCTAAATCAGATAATCCACCTCCTAAATCAGAAAACCCTCCTTCCAAACCGGAAAACGCTCCTTCCAAACCAGAAAACCCTCCCCCCAAACCAGAAAACCCTCCCCCCAAACCAGAAAACCCTCCCCCCAAACCAGAAAACCCTCCTTCTAAATCAGATAATCCACCTCCTAAATCGGAAAACCCTCCTCCCAACCCAGAAAACCCTCCTTCCAAACCGGAAAACCCTCCGTCCAACCCAGAAAACCCTCCTTCCAAACCAGAAAACCCTCCACCCAAACCAGAAGAACCTCCTTCCAAACCGGAAAACCCCGGCTCAGTACAGTTTCACGAGGCCTACGCCCCAAACTATCACTTCACTGTGGACAACCCGGACGCGTGCAAGGACCCTCCATTTCTAGTGTTAATGGTTCCTGTGGCTCCCAGCAACATCGAAGCGCGGAACGCCATCCGTCAGACGTGGGGCAAAGAGCCGGTGGTGCAGGGAGAGAGGGTGATGACTATGTTCTTACTTGGCCAAGCTGGAGGTCCCGGAGCAGATCCACAGAGCCTAGAGAAGGAGAACAGCCAGTACCACGACCTGATCCAGAGCGACTTTACAGACTCGTATTTGAACCTCACCATCAAGACCATGGTGATCATGCACTGGCTCTCCATACGCTGCACCAACGCCATCTTTGCAATGAAAATCGACTCGGACATGTTTCTGAATATTGACAATTTGGTGGACATGCTGAAAAAGCCTGAAATCCCCAGAAAGAACTATTTAACCGGAATGCTGATGTGGAATCGTGACGTTCTTCGCAACAAAAACTCCAAATGGTACGTGCCAGAGGAGAAGTACCCAGACCCAAAGTACCCGACCTACTGCCTGGGCATGGGCTACGTCTTCTCTAACGACCTTCCAGTGAGATTTGTGGAGATCTCCAAAACGATCAAACCGTTTAACATTGAGGACGCATACGTTGGAATGTGTATGAAAAAGCTGGGGCTGAGTCCGACTTCGCCGCCTCATCCTGGGCAGTTCAAAGCCTATGCCACAAGTACGATCGCTGCGAGTTCTCCAAAGTTATCACCTACATCCTGGGCAGTTCAAAGCAGCTGATCGAGGACTGGACAGACCTGAAGAAGCCTGGTCCATTCTGTCCACAGTGAAGTACAAAGACTTATCAGTTCTCGTCAGTGATACTACTTATGTGCTGAGTAGTATGGCATAACTGATGCGAACGATATGCAAAGTGATATTTATTTAAATGTATAGTTCAGAGACTTTTTGGTGTTGGACTTGCCACTTGATTGTCTCCATAAACAAGCTTCAGACATAAAAGATTGTATTAAGGATATTCCAATGAAGGACTGCTTGCTGTTTTTTTAAATGATGCACATGTGTTCCCTTGCCCAGGGCCATGCCCAATGAGCTATAGTAATGACTAAGAGAGGAGCGTAGCCTATAGCAACATCTTGTGTGGGGAACTCTACTACACATGCAAAGAATAGAAGGCTGAATTTTTAAATACCTTTTCACTTTATATATTCAAGCATTTTGTGTTTGTACATTAAGTTAAAAAATTAAAATCTTTTTTATAGTAACAGCAGTGAAGCCAACACAATAATTATAAATGTTTGTTCATTGAGCATAATACATACAAAATGCATTTTTGGTGCATCAAATCCAGCTCAGTGCAGTGTAAGGAGAGCAGTCCTCTGTAATATTTGGACCAGAAACCTATAACAATATGCTTAATTACACCTTTAATATATTAATTATCTGACCTTGTTTTTACATGACTTTCAATTAGAATTTTTGCTGCCTTTCCCTTCGCAAAATGGCTGCCACAGCGCCCACATCCTCTCTAGTCAATATTATAAGTCATTGGCCACGCCCTCCTTTGTTTACTGGGCCAATGAGCTGCCTTATAGTGGGTCTATCTAGTCGTCAGGCTGTGTGCACGGAATTTCAGTTGGCTTGCGAATGTTCAAAAATGCTAACATCTGTACATACGACCATTTCCTGTTAGCGTTAGCATTTAGACACAATCACATCTCTTTTTAAACACACAAGTGTTCTCTGATATGTAAAGTCTTTAACATGTTTTCTGTAACATTCACCTCAACTGTCTGATCTAAAGAGGATTTATTAGTTTTAAACTGATGAGTATTGAACAGGAAGTCGTTGTATGTACAGGATGTAGTATTTTAAATCAAAACAAGACAACTGCACTCAGCCAATGATCCTATTGTTTAACTGGACTCACCGCTTCTACAATTATATAAATCTGTAATTCTGTTTACCAAAAACACAAGGTTGTTACAAATCTATGCAACAGTTTTGACTACGTTTGTCCTTTATAAAACCTTAAATATCACAGTGGCTGTGTCCGAACGTCCACACTATTGTGCACTATTCAGGGGTCATGCCATTTTGTAAAGGCGTCCCAATGTCCAGCAGGTCAAAACTACTGCACTCCAAAAGTCCCAGGTTAAAGCTTTTCCTTCTGAGCATGTTTCTGCACACATTTGTGTAAACATTCATACAAGTGCTCTAAACGTCACATGAGCTGTGCAGACATTACTTGAACATTTTGTACATTTAGTCCTTTTGTTGTATAAAGTAGTTTGTCTTTTTGATACTCAATTTCAAACTCAGATTTAATATAAAGAATAGACACGAGAACCAGAGCACAGTGTTTAGGAGAAATACATGTTTTTATACAGTATTTGAGTCTGACTACTGCTTTAGAAGGGTTTACGCAGGGAAAAGGTTTGATACTTGAAACTTAAATCTTTTTATCAGGGAAACGCAGTGCATTTATGTTTTTATTTATTTTCTTAAAGCAGGAAAGTCGCTCTGAAATGTAGAATCAGTTTTTGAAGGAGAGTTGTGTCATGTTTTAGAAAAGACGCCTACGCAAATATGAGGAAAACTTTCTACTGCAGTGCATTCTGAGCTGCCAAAAGAGTAAAGTTACTTCTAAATGTAAAAGTACAAAGCATAAGGGACGATAAAGTAAAAGTAGCTGTCTGAACACAACTTCTGTATGTAATTAAAGGAAATCAGAAGTCATAAGTCATTTGCTGTTTTATGGTCATAACAAAGCATTTTGCAGTGGTTTCATATTGATTTTGTGAATTCTCTGAGAAGAACAAGTCCAGTTTAAAGTGCTCTCTTAAAACAGACACAGCTGTTTAAATGTTGAAGACTTGTGTACAAATCACAATTGTATGTGTAAACGAGTTCCACTACAGAAGCTCAGTACTGATCTCTTTTCTTTTTTTTTTTTCAGTTGTATCACAAAATTTTATAACTATCAGGTAATAACATGATACTATCAGGTAATAACATGATACTATCAGGTAATAATGTGATACTATCAGGTAATAACATGATACTATCAGGTAATAACATGATACTATCAGGTAATAACATGATACTATCAGGTAATAATGTGATACTATCAGGTAATAACGTGATACTATCAGGTAATAATGTGATACTATCAGGTAATAACATGATACTATCAGGTAATAACGTGATACTATCAGGTAATAACTTGATACTATCAGGTAATAACGTGATACTATCAGATAATAACGTCATACTATCAGATAATAACGTGACACTATCAGGTAATAACGTGATACTATCAGGTAATAACTTGATACTATCAGGTAATAACGTGATACTATCAGGTAATAACGTCATACTATCAGATAATAACGTGACACTATCAGGTAATAACTAGTGCTGTCAAGTGATTAAAAAATTGAAGAGATTAATTAAATGTAACCTGTAATTAATTAATCTATTTTAATCTCACCTAAAAATTACTGAAAAAAACACTCAACGTAAGTGTTTTTGTTTTGTTTTTAATCCATATTAATTCATTACATTATTGTTGCAGATGGAAATATTAATATATTGCAAAAAATGAAGACTTTAGGAAGTCTTTTGTTGTTAAGTTGAACACCCCTTATGTCACTTTGTAACTCACATGGAAACAATGAAGTTAAAGATTTCAAAATAGATTAATGTGATTAAAAAAATAACTTGATTAATATGTCTGTAATTAATTAATCTCAATTAATGCACAAGTTTGACAGCCCTAGTAATACCGTGATACTTTCAGGTAATAATGTGATACTATAGATAATATGTGATACTATCAGATAATAATGTGATACTATCAGATAATAATGTGATACTATTAGATAATAATGTGATACTTTCAGGTAATAATGTGATACTATTAGATAATAATGTGATACTATCAGGTAATAACGTGATACTATCAGGTAATAATGTGATACTATCAGATAATAATGTGATACTATCAGGTAATAATGTGATACTATCAGGTAATAATGTGATACTATCAGGTAATAATGTGATACTATCAGGTAATAATGTGATACTATCAGTTAATAATGTGATACTATCAGATAATAATGTGATACTATCAGATAATAATGTGATACTATCAGTTAATAATAAGATACTATCAGTTAATAATGTGAATATCAGTTATAATGTGATACTATCAGGTAATAATGTGATACTATCAGGTATAATGTGATACTATCAGATAATAATGTGATACTATCAGGTAATAATGTGATACTATAGATCATAATGTGATACTATCAGGTAATGTGATACTATCAGGCATAATGTGATACTATCAGGTATAATGTGATACTATCAGTTAATAATGTGATACTATAGATAATAATGTGATACTTCAGGTAATAAGTGATACTATCATAATATGTGTACTATCAGATAATAATGTGATACTATCAGATAATAATGTGATACTATCAGGTAATAATGTGATACTATCAGGTAATAATGTGATACTATCAGGTAACAAGTGATACTATCAGGTAATAATGTGATACTATCAGGTAAATAATGTGATACTATCAGGTAATAATGTGATACTATCAGGTAATAATGTGATACTATCAGGTAATAATGTGATACTATCAGGTAATAATGTGATACTATCAGATAATAATGTGATACTATAGTTAATTATTAATAAGATACTATCAGTTAATAATGTGATACTATCAGTTAATAATGTGATACTATCAGGTAATAATGTGATACTATCAGGTAATAATGTGATACTATCAGTTAATAATGTGACACTATCAGATAATAATGTGATACTATCAGGTAATAATGTGATACTATCAGTTAATAATGTGATACTATCAGGTAATAATGTGATACTATCAGATAATAATGTGATACTATCAGGTAATAATGTGATACTATCAGTTAATAATGTGACACTATCAGATAATAATGTGATACTATCAGGTAATAATGTGATACTATCAGGTAATAATGTGATACTATCAGATAATAATGTGATACTATCAGGTAATAATGTGATACTATCAGGTAATAATGTGATACTATCAGATAATAATGTGATACTATCAGGTAATAATGTGATACTATCAGGTAATAATGTGATACTATCAGGTAATAACGTGATACTATCAGGTAATAACGTGATACTATCAGGTAATTACGTGATACTATCAGGTAATAATGTGATACTATCAGATAATAATGTGATACTATCAGATAATAATGTGATACTATCAGATAATAATGTGATACTATCAGATAATAATGTGATACTATCAGATAATAATGTGATACTATCAGATAATAATGTGATATCAGGTTATTACCTGATAAAGTTTTCCCCAAAACTGTTTTTATTTTTGTAATTTTGTATCACAATAATATTACAATATTACTGATAGTATCACATTATTACCGATAGTTATCATGAAATTTTGTGATACAACTGAAATACAAAGAAAGTAGAGACTGGCAGTCCTGAGCTTCTGTACACATATGTTTGTATTGGCCAAGCACATTGCAGGACACTCAGCACACACTTGTGCTGACTTAATAACAGAGGTGGCAAAAGTACTGAATTCACTACTCAAGCAAAAGTATAGTTACTTGTCTGAAAAATGACTTGATGAAAGTAAAAGTACAGCTGAAGTAACTTAACCTGTGTAAAAATACAAAATTGTAAAATTACTTAAGAGTAAAATGACAAAGTAAAATCAACTTTACAGTGAGAAAAATATAGTAACATTTGATTGAATCATGTGGAAAATGGGTCATTGTTGGAAATTAGAAAGTTTTGCAGATTTTCAAATAGTTCAATTTTCATAAGCAGCAAATTTTAAATGACTATTGTTGCTGTTGATAAGAGGCTGTATGACACATTTGAATTTTACATTTTTTACTCTGAATCAGATTTTTGGAGATTTAAAAGTGATTTTTTTCGGGGAACAGAAATGAAACTCAGGGCTGCTCTACATAAAAATATACATTCAAATAGCTCTTTAAAAATCAGGAGGAGCATCAGGCCAGTCCAATGTTTAGTCCTGACCCTGGTCCACTTTTAGTCCTGACTCTGGCCCGCGTTTAGTCCTGACTCTGGTCCGTGTTTAGTCCTGAGTCTGGTCCATGTTTAGTCCTGACTCTGGTCCATGTTTAGTCCTGACTCTGGTCCATGTTTAGTCCTGACTCTGGTCCATGTTTAGTCCTGACTCTGGTCCGCGTTTAGTCCTGACTCTGGTCCGCGTTTAGTCCTGACTCTGGTCCACGTTCAGTCCTGACTCTGGTCCATGTTTAGTCCTGACTCTGGTCCATGTTTAGTCCTGACTTTGGTCCACGTTCAGTCCTGACTCTGGTCCGCGTTAGTCCTGACTCTGGTCCATGTTTAGTCCTGACTCTGGTCCATGTTAGTCCTGACTCTGGTCCACGTTTAGTCCTAACTCTGGTCCGTGTTTAGTCCTGACTCTGGAGCACGTTTAGTCCTGACTCTGGTTCGTGTTTAGTCCTGACTCTGGTCCGTGTTTAGTCCTGACTCTGGTCCGTGTTTAGTCCTGACTCTGGTCCACGTTTAGTCCTGACTCTGGTCCGTGTTTAGTCCTGACTCTGGTCCGTGTTTAGTTCTGACTCTGGTCCGCGTTTAGTCCTGACTCTGGTCCGTGTTTAGTCCTGACTCTGGTCCGTGTTTAGTCCTGACTCTAGTCCGTGTTTAGTCCTGACTCTGGTCCGTGTTTAGTCCTGACTCTGGTCCATGTTTAGTCCTGAGTCTGGTCCGTGTTTAGTCCTGACTCTGGTCCGTGTTTAGTCCTGACTCTGGTCCGGTTTAGTCCTGACTCTGGTCCATGTTTAGTCCTGACTCTGGTCCACGTTTAGTCCTGACTCTGGTCCAGGTTTAGTCCTGACTCTGGTCCGTGTTTAGTCCTGACTCTGGTCCGTGTTTAGTCCTGACTCTGGTCCGTGTTTAGTCCTGACTCTGGTCCATGTTTAGTCCTGACTCTGGTCCATGTTTAGTCCTGACTCTGGTCCATGTTTAGTCCTGACTCTGGTCCACGTTTAGTCCTGACTCTGGTCCAGGTTTAGTCCTGACTCTGGTCCACTTTTAGTCCTGACTCTGGTCCACGTTTAGTCCTGACTCTGGTCCACGTTTAGTCCTGACTCTGGTCCACGTTTAGTCCTGACTCTGGTCCGTGTTTAGTCCTGACTCTGGTCCAGGTTTAGTCCAAATATCACATGTTGGGCACAATCAAACCTGAAAACTTTACGTGCAATATTTGTACAGATGAACATGTTAATAAAGATGATCTGATGCATAATTACTGTATTTTATTTTTGTTGTTAATCAAACTTTTCTATTTCTATATTATATGTTTATATTTCATTATTTGAAATGCACTGTATTATTTTTTAGCTAAATGTGTCTGTTTGAATAAAAGTCATTTAGATTGAGCTCTGTGTTTAGAATATTTCCTTTGACACTGTGTTAAATGGTTAAATTATTGAAGTTTTGAAACGACTGATAGGCTGGAGGAGCTTAAGTGTGACATAGAGACAGGCATGTTCAAAGTGTGGCTCACTCTTCCTGAAGAGCTGGTCCAAAAGCATTAAGTCATTATTCCCTTCTAACTTGAAGCGCCGTTGCACTCTTTCTTGATTTCTTCATTTTGTTCATTATTTGACAAAGACAAACATCTGGTATTGTTAAAGATAAAAACATCTTTGTGTCTTTTATTTAGAGTTAAATCCGCCTCTGGGACCAGTCAGACTCAGTTGCTACTCTAAACTGACAAATAAAAAAATACAACAAAAATTCAAACATTTCAAGAGAACTTTTGTATTTATATATATAATATATATATATATATATATATATATATATATATATATATATATATATATATATATATATATATATATAATATATATATTAGTCCCTAAAACTCATTTTTATCTCAATTACCTTCAGCTTTGCAGAGGAATGGTCAAAACACAAAATATGTCAAAACTAGAGTCATTCAGGTCTGTAACACCAGCTTTAACCCTGGAACACTTTCACTATAAAAAGTGACACCATCACTTTTGCCGGGTAATTTTCACCCGATATAATAAACCCCAAAAAAGTACTTGTCATAAAAAATAGATCAAAATATGAAACACTTAAATTACAGTGGTTTTCTTTTATTTTCAACTGTGGTATTTGTAACAAAATGGAAAATAAAAACGTAGGAAGATCCTACAAAGATGCTCGAAATTACTGAAAAAAATTGGAATTTGAGAACAAAAACTTCCTTAAAAAAAAAAAAAAAAAAATGATACGGGAAACTTGGTGTTTGGTCGACTCATTCCAGAGACATGTGAGACTTCCTGGTGAAGCTCAGACTCCTGGACACCAAACAACTACAGGAGAGAATAATAAAAAAGTTGGTATTTTTTCAGTGTAAAAATGACTCACTTGATTAAAATTTTTCACCATAAGAATTCACTTTGAAATCACCACTTTGTGATATATATTCATAATTCATATAAATCGCTGGATACATGTTGAAGCTTTTGGCAAAAGTAATCATACATTACCCTCTTTCACTGTTGCCGGGTGAAAATCACCCGAAAGCAAACCTGTGTTACTCACTAGTGAGATGTCACAGACACTAATCCTGCCACAGAACCACAGCTGGAGTTGACCAGGAACAGTACTGTAATTTCTGGCCTATTGAGCGCACCTGAATATAAGCCACACCCACTAGATTTAACCCTAGAACACTTTCACTATAAAAAGTGACACCATCACTTTTTCCGGGTGATTTTCACCTGATATAATAAACCCAAAAAACAGTACTTGTCATAAAAAATAGATCAAATTATGACAACACTTGATAAATTAGAGTGGTTTTCTTTTATTTTCAACTGTGATATGTGGAACAAAATGGAAAATAAAAATATATGAAGATCCTACAAACATGCTCGAAAATTACTGAGAAATTTGAATTTTGAGATAAAAAAAATTCTTTAAAAAAAAATACTGATACATGAAACTTGGTGTTTGGTCCAGCCATTCCTGACACATGTGAGACTTCCTGGTGAAGCTCAGACTCTGGACACACAAACAACTACAGGAGAGAGAAACAAAAAATGGTATTTTTTCAGTGTAAAAATGACTCACTTGATTAAAATATTGTTTTCACCAGAAGAATTTACTTTGAAATCACCACTTTGTGATATATATTCATAATTCATATAAATAGCTAACTACATAATGTACAGTAACTTTTGGCCATTTAAAAAAAAAAATAAGTAAACGTACATTACCCTCTATCACTGTTGCCGGGTGAAAATCACCTGAAAGCAAACCTGTGTTACTCACTACTGAGATGTCAGAGACACTAATCCTGCAACAGAATGAAGCTGGAGTTGACCAGGGACAGTAAATATAGTTAAAATATGTTGAGCCTGAATGTTGTCACTCTTGACATGAGGCAGGATCGCTTGATTTTAAACACTAACACTGGTGAAATCCACCCAAAACGTACATTACTCTCTTTCACTATCGCCAGGTGAAAATCACCTGAAAACAAGTCTGTAGGAAAAAGTGGTCTTTGGGGCAGAGAAACACTCACACCTTCATAGAGTCAAACACACTGGTGAAGCTCCAGAGACTCATGACACTCACAAAAATGCAACATATTGAAAATCAAGTAAATACATTTGCTCCGGGGAATTTCACCCGGCGATAGAGCTCTAGGGTTAAGTAAGAAAAATGATATATATAGGCCGCACTTGTTAATAGTAAGTCTATGAGAGTCTATCATTTTGCTGCATTGCCGTATAAGCCGCATAGTTCAAAGCTCATGAAAAAGTAGCGGCTTATAATCCAGAAATTACGGTAAATGTGGTGAAAATATGTTGAGCCTGAATGTTGTCACCTTTGACATGTGGCAGGATCGCTTGATTTTAAACACTCACACTATCACTGGTGAAATCCACCCAAACGTACATGACCCTCTCTCACTGTTGTTCTGTAGGTAAGAGTGGTCTTGGGGCAGAGAAACACTCTCACCTTCATAGAGTCAAAAACACTGGTGAAGCTCCAGGGACTCATGACACTCGTCTCAGAAGCTAAAACTACAGAGTCACAGCTTCACAAAGACATTTACTTGTGTCCAGAGGATCAGAAACAGTTTGAGTTTGAAGTGTAGATGATTTAGTCAGACGTGTGAGTGTTTGGATGTACTATTGTGTAAATGTCTTGTGGCTCAGTTGAACTCGCTCTAAATTCATTCTCTCAGGAGGCTAGCTCAAACGCCGTAAACTAATTAAAATAACTAATGACACAAACTGGACACAAGTGACAGCCAGACGAGTTCAGAGCTTCACATACGAGGTAAACACTTCATCATGTGTTTATAAAATGTACCGTTGTGTCTCTGAAGCTAATGCTAACCTGTATTTAATGTATTTATTAATTTTAAAATAACTCTACAAACTGAACTTTATACAAAAACACTCAGCCTAGGAAGTCATGTATTTTTATTAAATTGTCTGCTTTATATTTTGCTCGTTTATTTGTTAGCATTTAGCATTGCGCCAAACGTAAGCATTTTTCTAAACACACAGTCTTTCTCTGGTGAAGTATTTCCCTCGTATGTGAAGCTCTGGACTCGCTGCCAGTGGTTATCAGTTGAAATCCACTCAGTGCTTTGAATATTTAAATATGAATTAATATTAGCACATCTCAGCAAAGTCCCCAAAAGGAATGACGAGAAGAAGAAACTATCCACAGGTATCACACAAACCGGAGCTGTGTTTGAACCTGTTTCGACCTGTTCAGTCTGCTGTTGTGTTATGGTGCCCCCTTGTGGAGGCACAGGCTCATATCCACACATTTGTCAGGTTTTCGGTCGGATACAGAAGAGAAGGTTAGAGTGTTTTTCACACAAACATAAATGAAGCCAAGAGAATACATGGCACTGAAGTAAATCATGTTTTTAACTTGTCACATCTTTAATGTCTGGTTTCTATCACATCCACATGTTTGGTGTTTGTATTTGGATAAAGAGCAGAATAGTTTAACTTTGACAGTAAAAAGATACTTTTATCAACTGTGTCCATTCAGCAGGCAGTCTGAGGGACAACACAAACTGGTTCAAGGGTTTCATTTGGCCCCTGGGCCGAGTTTGCCCGGGGGCCAGATGAGACCCTTCACCTGTTTTAATCAGGCCCTGACATGTTTTTAAGAAACAGAAAAGTATGAAGAAGTAATAAGGACAACTACAAATGAGAACAAACTTCTTTATTTTTGATTAAAAAATTATTTTAAAAAAAATGCATTTAACAAGAATGTATTTTTATTAACACAAGAAAAAGTAGCAATTTAGGTTGTATCCATAAAAAGTTGCAATTTTTGGAGAAAAGAATCAAAATTTGACAAGATTTGAATTGTGATTTTATTACACAATTATGTATTGAGCGTGTATTCATCACTTTGTGAGGACCAAAAGTTGTATACACACTCACTTTCTGGGGACCTGCCTTCCTTATGGGGACAAAAAGCTGGTCCCCATGATGTAAATCCTCATTATGAGATCAGCAACATGGTTTTAAGTTCAAATAAGGTTAAGGTTAGGATTAGGGTGAGGGTTGGGTTAAGTTTAGGCAAGTAGCACTGAGGTTAAGGTTAGGGTAAGGATCCATGAAATGAATGTAAGTCAATGTAATGTCCCCATGACAGATGGAAACACAACATGTGTGGTGTGTGTGTGTGTGTTATCACAGGACATGTTAGAAAGAACAAAATGATAAAGTGTGCTTTTATCAAAGTTTGACTGATCTTAATCCAAGCCCTGATCACATTTGCTTTTTCTCTCATAAAACTACAATTTAATGGAGTAAAACGTCATAGAAATTATACTTTTTATGACTTCAACGTTATTCTAAAACAATAGTATTATCATAAGTTTTGTTTTGTTTTTTCTCCTCTTTCTTGTTTGTTGTTGTTTTTTATAAAATCATAAGCTTAGGTTTGAAATTCAGCTAATCTTTTTTGTTTGTTTTATTTCAAATGTGCACCTGGGTTTGGATATGGCCCTGGGGAATCCTCCACATTCTGCTTCAAACAGGAACGCAGCCGCAAACTTCAAACAGAATCTTTTGTTTCTAGATTCTTTTGGGTTTCATTTCCTTCTAGAATCTTCCTCTCCAGCCTGTTCAGTCACATTCCACACATACTTAGTGTCAGACTTTATCAGATCAAACTGAATGTTTTATAATGTTAACTGTGAGTCTTTTATTTTGTGTCTAAACTATCACACACAGAGCAGAAGAAACACTCTTACTTTTGAAGCTCACTTGTCTACATGTTGCCAAAGTAAACTTCCCTGTGACATTTTGAACTCTATAACAGGGGTGGGCAAAAGGTTATCATTTAAAAAAAAAAAAAAAATACAAAAAAAGTATAATAATAATACTTTTGTTTTAGAATAATGTTGAAGTCATAAAAAGTATAATTTCTATTGACGTTTTACTCCATTAAAATTGTAGTTTTATGAGAGAAAAAGCAAATGTGATCAGGGCTTGGATTAAGATCAGTCAAACTTTGATAAAGCACACTTTATCATTTTGTTCTTTCTAACAATGTCCCGTATGTGTGTGTTCTCATCGTTAATAAAATCACTATTCAAATCCAAAAATTGCAACTTTTTATGGATACAACCTAAACTGTGACTTTTTTCTTCCATCCACCCATCCATTTTCTTGTGCTTCATCCGGAGTCGGGTCGCGGAGGCAGCAGTCTGAGCAGGGAGACCCAGACTTCCCTATCCCCACACACTTCCGCCAGCTCTTCTGGGGGAATCCCAAGCCTTCCAGGCCAGTTGAGAGACATAGTCCCTCCAGCGTGTCCTGGTCTTCCTCGAGGTCTCCTCCCAGTGGGACTTGCCCGAAACACCTCCCTGGGAGGCGTCCAGGAGGCATCCGGTACAAATGCCCGAGCCACCTCAACTGGGCTCCTCTCGACGTGGAGGAGCAGCGGCTCTACTCCGAGTTCTCCTGTCCAGCCACCCTGCGGAGAAAACTCATTTCGACCGCTTGTATTCGTCATTTGTCCTTTCGGTCATTACTCAAAGCTCATGACCATAGGTGAGGGTTGGAACGTAGATTGACCGGTAAATCGAGAGCTTTGCCTTTCGACTCAGCTCTTTCTTCACCACAGGTTCGATACAGCGATCGCATCACTGCAGACGCTGCACCAATCCGCCAGTCAATCTCACGCTCCATCCTTCCCTCTCTCGTGAACAAGACCCAAGATACTTGAACTCCTCCACTTGGGGCAAGGACTCTCCACCCACCTGGAGAGGGCAAGGCACCTTTTTCCGGTCGAGAACCATGGCCTCGGATTTGGAAGAGCTGATTTTCATCTCAGCCGCTTCACACTCGGCTCAAACCGTCCCAGTGCATGTTGCAGGTCCTGGTTTGATGAAGCATCAGAACAACATCATCTGCAAACAGCAGAGATGAAATCCTGTGGTCACCAAACTGGACACCCTCCAGTCCCTGACTGCGCCTAGAAATTCTGTCCATAAAAACAAAGAACAGAACCGGTGACAAAGGGCAGCCCTGCCGGAGTCCAACATGCACTGGGAACAGGTCTGACTTACTGCCGGCAATGCGAACACAGCTCCTGCTCCGGTCGTACAGGGACGAACCGCCCTGAGCAAAGGGCCCCGACCCCATACTCTCGGAGCACTCCCCACAGGACACCACGAGGGACACGGTCGAATGCCCTCTCCAGGTCCACAAAGCACATGTGGACTGGTTGGGCAAACTCCATGAACCCTCGAGCACCCGATGGAGAGTGTAGAGCTGGTCCAGTGTTCCTCGCCGGGACGAAAACCACACTGCTCCTCCTGAATCCGAGGTTCGACCATCGGTCGAATTTCCTCTCCAGTACCCTGGAGTAGACCTTACCGGGGAGGCTGAGGAGTGTGATTCCTCTGTAATTGGACACACCCTCCGGTCCCCTTCTTAAACAGAGGGACCACCACCCGGTCTGCCAGTCCAGAGGTACTGTCCCAGTTTGCCACGCGATGTTGCAGAGACGTGTCAGACAGTCCCACAACATCCAGAGACTTGAGATACTCAGGTCGGATCTCATCACCCCCGGAGCCTTGCCACTGAGGAGCTTTGCCAACAACCTCAGTGACTTCAGCTTGGTGATGGATGAGTCTTCCCCCGAGTCCTCAGTCTCTGTTTCCTCATCGGAAGACGTGGCGGTGGGATTGAGGAGACCCTCAAAGTATTCCTTCCACCGTCCGACAACATCCCCAGTCGAGGTCAACAGCTCTCCACCCACACTATAAATGGTGTTGGTAGAAAACTGCTTCCCTCTTCTGAGGCGCTGACAGTTTGCTAGAATTTCTTTGAGGTCGACCGATGGTCTTCCTCCATGGCTCTCCGAACTCCTCCCAGCTCCGGTTTTTGCCTCTGCGACCACACAAGCTGCGGTGCGCTTGGCCTGCCGGTACCTCTCAACTGTGTCAGGAGTGCCACAGGCCAACAGGGCCTGATAGCACTCCTTCTTCAGCCTGACAGCATCCCTTACTTCCGGGCACCACCACCGGGTTCGGGGATTGCCGCCACGAGAAGCACCAGAGACCTTGCGACTACAGCTCTGAGCGGCCACATTGACAATGGAGGCTGAGAACATGGTCCACTCAGACTCAATGTCCCCAGTCTCACCCAGGAGCTGGGAGAAGCTCTCCCGGAGGTGTGAGTTGAAGACCCGTCTGACAGAGAGTTCTGCCAGACTTCCCAACAGACCCTCATAATACGCTTGGGTCTGCCACGTCTGTCCAGCTTCCTCCTCTGCCACGGATCCAAGAATATTTGATCAGTTGACAGCTCGCCCCTCTCTTAACCCAAGTGTCCAAAACACGTGGCCGAAGGTCGATGACACGACACAAAGTCGATCATTGACCTCCGGCCTAGGGTGTCCTGGTGCCACGTGCACTGATGGACACCCTTGACTTTTTTCTTGTTTATAAAAAAATATTCTTGTTAAATTAAGCTTTTTTCTGTCCAATTACAAAGATTCTCCAATAATGTTAGTTTATTCTCAAATGTTACAAGTTTGTTCTCATTTTTAGTTGTCCTTATCACTACTTCATACTTTTCTGTTTCTTAAAAACCTGATTAAAACAGGTCAAGGACCGCATCTGGCCCCGGGCCGCCGTTTGCCCAGGTCTGATAAAAGGGATCTACTTACCAAGACCAATTAATAAATTTATTTAGTAAAATATTATTGTCAACATGAATATGTAAATGTAGATATACTGGGGCTGAAAAGCTGATAAGCTCTGACAAATACAAAGACAAAATGATTCTTTGATCAAATCAAGCTTTATTTATAAAGCGCTTTTCATACATTCAGTGGAACACAAAGTGCTTTACAGTGCATTAAAACCAAATGCGGCCCACGACCTGTTTCAATCCGGCCCCAATTTCAATCACGTTTAAGTGAAGAAAACCCAATAAGTTTATAACATTTCGAGATTAAGGTCACAATGTTAGAGAATAAAATCAAAGCCATAAAAGCCATTCTTTCTTTTTCACTTGAGCTTTTCAAGATTAAATTTGTACTTTGGATCATGGAACATTGCTACAAATATAAAAATATCTTTGACTCGTAAGCCAAGTCCTGAAAATATTTAGTTTTCTTTTTAAACTTCAAGTTTAATCCATAAACAGCTTCTTTTCATGACTTCAACTGAATTCTCAGAAAAAAAATAATTTTTCTCTCGTATCAATGAGTTTTTTTTTCTAGTAAAATCATAACTTTCTCAACTTCAACTTCATTCATAAACTATTAGCTTAATCTAGAAATGTTTCAACCTTATTATGCTAGGGCAAACGTTTTATTTATCTTCTATTATCTGTCAAAGAAATGTGTTTGCCCCGATCAAAATGTGTTATATGTTGGTGGTCCAGCCCTGCACAACTGTTCTGGGTTTGAATCTGGCCCTCCAGTCAAAAGAAAGGCCCAGCCCTGCAATGAAGTATATCTAAGCTTACATCAATACAACAGCCAAAATCATTTCTTTATCAGCCTTTCACCAGCACCAAAAGACTCAATAAGTTCACGAGTTACAAGAGTTTCCACATGACCTTTCACAAATCTGCAAAGAAACTCAAGATGAAGTGATGCAAATGTTTGTTAGTGTTTTACAAGCTGCTGTCTCTGGTTTTGGGAAGTCCGATCGTTACCTTCGAGTTTCCCGATGCACGTGAATGCAGCCAGAGTCCGTTTGTGATGGACTTCCTCATTTTGTCAGTTTGCGCTAAAATGACCAAAAACGAACAATGGACAGAACCGCAGAACAATAGGCAGTGCTTTTCTTCTATTTGAGGAACCGTCTGCCTCACAAACAAAAACCACATGCTTTGAGGCCCTTTCTTGCACTTAAATATCTTTTTCTGCGCCTTTTTGTCATTTTTTGGTAGTTCGTCTCTCACAAACACCTCACTGCGCCTCGTTTGAACTCACATTTGCTAAAAGTCGCTAACTGACATTTGTGCTTTTGTAAAAGTGTCTGGTAACTTTTTATGACAAAATACAAAAGTGTGGACATGCAAGTCAAACTTTAGGACGTGAGAATTGACATGGACTTGAAGTTTGATTTAAAGACTTGAAACTAAAAGCAGAGGACATGGACTTGTCTCTCTTTGACTTGGACTTGTCTCTCTTTGACTTGGACTTGTCTCTCTTTGACTTTTACTTGTCTCTCTTTGACTCAGACTTGTCTCTCTCTGACTTGGACTTGTCTCTCTTTGACTCAGACTTGTCTCTCTGACTCAGACTTGTCTCTCTCTGACTTGGACTTGTCTCTCTCTGACTCAGACTTGTCTCTCTTTGACTTGGACTTGTCTCTCTGACTTGGACTTGTCTCTCTCTGACTCAGACTTGTCTCTCTTTGACTTGGACTTGTCTCTCTCTGACTCGGACTTGTCTCTCTCTGACTCAGACTTGTCTCTCTCTGACTCAGACTTGTCTCTCTCTGACTCAGACTTGTCTCTCTCTGACTCAGACTTGTCTCTCTTTGACTCGAGTCCTGAATTGACCTTTATCAAAAAGAAAGGTTAAAATTCAGGTTTTAAGACATTTTAACCAATCTACACTCAAGGAAAAAAGAAAGGCAACATTTTCATTTTCGAAAATTCCTAGAAAATGAGTACATTGGAAAAACGGGTTACATCATGAGTTCAGTCCTCCATAGAGCGCTGAAGACAGACTTGACTGATTGTGAGAACCATAAAGAGTGCATTACAGGGTGGTTTATGTTTGAAACTCAGAGTTGACTTTTAGCGCTGGTTAACTGTGCTCAAGTCTTCTCTATAAAAGGCACCAGAATGAAGCCAAAAACACACGATTGTCTCAACCAGAGAGGGATGGAGCTATGGACGCTGTTGTCTTGTGTCTCCACCGCTCTACCATTAGTCGTCTTGTTCCTCTAACGACCGCCCTCATACCCCCCCCCCCCCCCCCGCACATCTCTGTGACAGGTTCAGCCTCCACCAGGTCCACAGCCGAGACCATTGGGACACACCACAGGCCAGTGTCTCCAGAACCATCTGTAATCTCCTCCGCGCTGATGCTATTCCACCATATGGGTCATATGTTGGATCAGTGCTTAGAGCTCGGGTCGGATGGTGCACAAACATTGTTAGACTTTGCAGAGGTGGTCCCAAGTTGTTCTCAGTGACGAAAAAAAGTTCCAGTGCTTCAGAGCAGATGGCTGAGATCAGGTGTACAGGAGATGCTAGGAGAGGCTGAACCTTGTGTGGCCAAGTGGTTTGGGCAGCTATTTCAGCAAATAACTGGACAGACCTGGTTTTCATCAAAGGAAACCTCAATGGTCTCCGTTATCGGGATGAGATCCTGAGGCCTGTGGTGCTCCCTTTTCTGGACCAAGTTGGGGCGGGGACTCTGTTCCAGCATGACAATGTGACCCCAGCCATGAGTCCGGACTTAAATGTCTGATAAGGTCTGGGATCTGCTCAGTGTGTGTGTGTCTAACAACGTGAACATCCTCCTGAAACTCAGCAGCAGCTGAAGAATGGATCAACTCAGACACTACTGCTGATCCATGAGGCTGAATAACCTCTGTCCAGGGCCAACGGGGGTCAGTGAACTATTGACAGTCTGATGAAACTCTGTCACTTTTGGTTTGGGGGTTGCTCTATTGTTTGGTTGTGTTATTGGACTGAAAATGTGTAAACGCCACAAGAGTTGGTCTGAGGATTAGAAATGGATGTAGGGTTCATATGAAACAGGCCGATCTCTAAAATAAAATTATTCTGCCCCCCAAAACTCCCAAAACTGAGTGTTGCGTTTCTTTTTTCCTTTTTGCAGTGCACAGAGTTGGTGTGTGATGTGAAGTGTGAGATGGGCTTTACAGTAAATTCATTATAAACCATCTGATTTCTATCATTTAGTAGAAATCATAACGTTTTGACATAACACTTCTTACTTTGTTCGGCAGCAGCAGCTCTGACCTGGTTTTAAAATCTCTTTCTGGACTTAAAAAAGTAACTCCCTTGTTTTTAAATTGAAGGGAGTAGAAGCTTTACGAAACAAAATATATTGCAATATACTAGACGGTGTAGTCCCTCATTCATCCAGGAGTGATCCATAGTAGAAGTCTTCAAAGTAGTCATCTGGACAGTGTTTCCGAAGATCAAGATGTTTCGACTCTCATCCGAAAGTCATTTTCAATCTGAGTTGAATCAGATTGAAAATGACTTTCGGATGAGAGTCGAAACATCTTGATCTTCGGAAACACTGTCCAGATGACTACTTTGAAGACTTCTACTATTGCAATATACTGAAATTTATATTGCAATACATTAGAAATATATGATAGAATGTCTCATATATTTTAACATTTATAGCAATATATAAGTAGACAATATACTGCTATATAGTGAGTCATACACTGAAAAAAAGTGATTCTGGAACATCATTTGTAATATTCTATAAGAATAAAAAGTACATATTTGAATAAACACTTTAAAGTACATTTATGTCTGAAACTTCTTAAGTTTGTGATACTTTAACTAGTGATGGGAGTATCAATACTGAAGTACTGATAAGTGGATATTGACTCTTTAAAATCTCAGTATTGATGTTCATGCAAATATATTTTCCATATGCAAATGTTAAATTATTGTGGTCATTTCCTCATTGTTGTGTGTCAATCTCACATCAGCTTCAGCTAACTGTTCCTGCTGAATTGTTTGTTATTTTTTAAATGCCTTCATCTGTAAGGATGAACTGGTATTAAGTATCAGTACCAAAAAAATCCCCCCAAATACTTAGTATTCTATCTTTACAAACCTACCCATCACTAACAAGTCCATACAAAGTGCATCTATCAAGTTGACCACCACCAATATATGACCACATTATTTGAATGACATTATGTCGTATATTTGCATATATTTTTAATGCTTCTTACAATATAGAATTATATAAATTTTAATATATAAAACAATATATTATCTTGTATAATGTGAGATATATTTTAATATATAGGCTATAGCAACATATTCCACAGTATATTTATATATTTACTCAATATACGAAAGTGGTAATAATTGCAGTATTTTCTTATACTGAGATATATATTACTTCCATATAAAATATATTATTACAATATTAGTGATGGGCGAAATGAACGACGCTTCGGTACACTTGGAGCTTTTCCTGGTGTGAGGAGTGAAGCGCGTATCGGAGCTTGTGTTGTTTTCAGGGAGTGACGTCATCAGAGCGTAATGAAGCTCCGTTTGAAGTGGTTCGGAGCCTGGATCTGGGACACTTTATAGACCTGGGCTGGTTTATGTTGGACCTGGTTTTAACAATTATCAAAGACTCTCAATGAAAAAACAAGTTTAGACCCCGTTTATCAATTTGAAAATAACTTCTGGTGTGTATGTAAGAATGAATAGATTTTGGATGGAGAGAACGGCTGAGCGTCTGCTTGAAGAGATCGAGCCTGGCGCAAGACGAAGTTTTTTTGTACATTTGTGTCTGGATTTGGATGTTATTTTAGAAATGAAAAATAAACAGATGAAATGCAAACATTTATACAGTTAAGCTACTAAATAACAGTATTGCTGTTTAATTTTTCTATAATATCAGCGTTTATTTGTTCATGACGCGGTTTAATTTTACATGCAGACATGTTTTTGACCACAAGATGGCGCAGACGAGCAAACCAACCACTTCTGCGAAGCTCCGGCTCATGTTTCGGTTCACCTGGCAAATGGTTCAGTATACAAGTACAATGAAGCGCCATTTGCCCATCACTACTAAATATATATTATCATATATTGCTATTAAAATTTCACAATATGCCTATGAATTCTTATGTAATACCTATATTGTCATTTAATAGGCTATATTGAAAAATAGATTTTTGTTTCGTAAGAGCAAGTAAAATACAGATTGGGAGAGTGGGGTGAGTTGAGCCAGTTTTTACTGAACATGACTTTAAAGTGAGACCATGAGAGTCATTCTTCAAACTACAACATGAACACAGATTTCAGGATGTGCTGCATCTTTGGAAACAATCATTTTTGATCTGAAGTACAGGATTTAAGAAATACAGTCGTCTTGTGGCACAACTTGGCCTGGAGCTTTGGGGGAAGTTGTGTCTTTAGACAGATTACACTGGGGTCAATTGTACCATTTATTATTACAGTAAAATAATATATTTTAATTTCAGAAACAGATATCTTCTGCAGGTTAAACTCATTTGCATTTTCCACTTACATTTTAGATTAAACATAGTTATTTAACATTAAAGAGAAAAAGGCCGAGCACAACATGCACATGTCTGATCAGAATTAAACCCAAACTTGATTGACTGATAAGTCCAATTTTATTTCCTAATTTTTCCATCTGTGTTTGATGTAATGAAGAATTAGATTGATTTAGTGATAAAATGACACAATTATCAAAAAATCATATATTTTCAATTATTCATTAATGGAGTGTCAGTGGCACAAATCAGCCCAGGCCCACCATTTTGGAAAAAATGCATCATCTGTCAGATCTGAGCTAACATCATGCCAGCTTTATAGATTCAAAATGTATCTTACCAAAGCACTAACACATGTGTGATATATTACAAACCTGCCTAGAACTGTTCAGACGCAACAAACAAAAAACCTTGATCATAAAAATTTTACTTTGAAGGGCAAAAAATAGTTTTTTGTACTTAAACGCTCTTATTTCTCGTGCAATAAGGCTCCATCTTTACAGGATGTATTAAATGGCAAAACCTTCAATAATGTATAGTCACAACACTCATTTCTTCAATGGGTCTTTAGAAACAGGGGTGGCACAACTTCCCCACTGGCACAAATCACCACACTCTCCCCTGGCCTAGAAAACTACTTAAGTACAGTACTTGAGTAAAAAAAAAAAAAAAAAAAAAACTTTATTACTTGCAAACTCTGTCACAAACAAGTCCGCTCTAAACTTTACTGCCCTCATTGCACACACCTGTTGTTAATCCGCTCATACTCTCTCAGACCCGCCCTGGCACTGAGTGTTCTCTGATTCAGATACTTTTGGATTGTGCTGGGTGTGAAATGTGCTTGTGAGAGGAGTTTGACCACAGCAGCTCATTGGGGTGGGCGGGGCTTCTGACAGCAGTTTCCGGTTGGAGACGTAGTGGGTGAGGTCAGCGGGCTCCCCACGTCAAGGTGTGACTGTTTTCCGCTCCGTGCTTCAGCTGCGGGCGGATTTATGGATAGCTGCTGCTGCTTCTCCAATTCCAAGGAAAGAGAAGAGGAAGAGAAGGCCCCGGTGTCAAAAGAGGGGTGACAGAACCGAGAGAGAGGGACCGTGCTGAGGGACAGAACCGAGAGGGACCATTCTGCGGGACAAAGCCGAGAGAGGGCACCGTGCTGCGGGACAGAGCCGAGAGAGGATCGTGCTGCGGGACAGAGCCGAGAGAAGGGACCGTGCTGCGGGAGAGCCTGGTCCCGGAGCTCAGAGGCCGTGCTGGCCGCAGGTGAGCGCAGGTAACCCATAAGCTCGCGGTGTTCTCTTGTTTCAGCAGCTGCAGCTCAAGCTGAGACACGACTGTTGTGCGTCTGTTCTTAAGTAAATAGTACGAAGCTAACACTTAAGCTGCTAAGACAGGGGTCTGCAAACTGCGGCTCGGGGCCACACTTAAGAGCCTCCAGATTGACTCTTTCTCTACCTGATGTTTTTTTGTCTTTCAATGCATCAAGCTGGTCCTTCTAAATACTTAGCACTCATTATATAACACCATGGAGAAGAACTGAATTAAATAGTCACAAAGTCATGTACAATGTGAATTCAACATCCTGTCTGATGTTTCAAGACTAAGACTATACCTTTGACAGTTCATCTCATTGCGTTATTCTTCTTGTGACATGAGTTTGCTGTGGACTGGGTCAGTGTGGCTCTTTAGCTGTAAAGGTTGCAGACCCTGAACTAAGACATGCCCCAGTTGTCTAGAGAGTATTTAATATGGCATAAAATATATCTATATCTATTTATGTAATTCTATATTCACACATAACACATCTAACTCCGTATATTAGCACTTATCCTGTGTAATCACTTTATCCTTCATCTTGTAATTCAGGTTTTGGATAAACTATCGTGCCTTCTGGGTACAGCTGTGCATATATTGAATTACAGATCACACAGTGAACGTCGTTTTTAGGCTGGGTGATCCGGGAAAAGATTTTTTTTTTTTCTCATATTGATCAATTTTGATTTTCGATTCAATTTTGTTGAATTTTTCCAAAACAAATGAAAATGCCATTCATGACCAAAACATTTGAATATGTCCCATTTATTAGATTTTTTTGAAACTATTAACATTCGCCTCAGAGTTTGACTTTTGCTCCAATCTTCACATTTTACTGCCAAAAGGATTAGTTTTCGATCTTTCCATTCAAAACCCACCTCCAAATAATTGACGATTCATTTGATTCGATCTCTCTATTTTTCGATGAATGGCCCATATATACTATATCTACAAATGGACTGATTTCAATGTTATTAATGAGAAGAACTGGCTCTATGACGTCACAGTCTACAACATGAAGATGTACTAACATCTGAATCTCAGAATATGCACAAAAAATATCAAGATATTTGATTTTTGTCATGATCGCCAGCTCTACTTCTTGGCACAATAATCTGCGTATTTAAGTGCCACATTTGATGACACATTAGGGGAATTTTCTGCAGAACATTTCCTCTTGCCCAATAACACAACAACAATCAGCTTTTAGCACCAGACATTCCAGCGACGTCCCGTCCGAGCGTTGCTTAGCAGCTGATCTCTGACGAGCAGGTACGGCCACATTACACACGACAGGTCGAAGACAAAGAAACTGTCACAACGGGATTTAAAGGTGTTTGCAGCAAAGCAGGGAGGCCGTGGAGCTCAACAGGAAGATCGCCCTGGTTCCAGAAGTATTTTGCCAACAGCTGTGTGCTAACTCAGATAAAAAGCACATCTACAACTTAAAATTCAGCAAAATGTCATAATAACCTGGTAGTTTATAAAGCTTTTTAAACATAAATGTAGGTCCTATGCTCCTGACTCACACTTAGCTGCTTAGCCCCGAGGACGTTTCCAAACTTCTAATATCATTTTTAATGGAATCCCCTATGGCAATTTAACACTGGGTCTGAGGCTGTGGAACCAGGAAGTGGGAGGTCACTGTCGAGCTCCATTAAGTATAATTATAATGTCATGTTAAAGTTGATTTATACTTTTAAAGTAGGGTTGGGCAATATTGTTATAAACTATACTATAATAAGTCTATTATATTAAAATATAATTATACTTTTATATAAACTATATTATATTAAGTCTATTTTATTAAATTATAATTATACTTTTATATAAACTATATTATATTAAATGTATTATATTAAAATATAATTATACTTTTATATAAACTATATTATATTAAGTTTATTATATTAAAATATAATTATACTTTTATATAAACTATATTATATTAAGTCTATTATATTAAAATATAATTATACTTTTATATAAACTATATTATATTAGGTCTATTTTATTCAAATATAATTATACTTTTATATAAACTATATTATATTAAGTGTATTATATTAAAATATAATTATACTTTTATATAAACTATATTATATTAAGTGTATTGTAGTAAAATATAATTATACTTTTATATAAACTATATTATATTAAGTGTATTATATTCAAATATAATTATACTTTTATATAAACTATATTATATTAAGTGTATTATATTAAAATATAATTATACTTTTATATAAACTATATTATATTAGTGTATTGTAGTAAAATATAATTATACTTTTATATAAACTATATTATATTAAGTGTATTGTAGTAAAATATAATTATACTTTTATATAAACTATATTATATTAAGTGTATTGTAGTAAAATATAATTATACTTTATATAAACTATATTATATTAAGTGTATTGTAGTAAAATAATATACTTATATAACTATATATTAAGTGTATTGTAGTAAAATATAATTATACTTTTATATAAACTATATTATCCAGTCAGATCTCATATGCTAAGCATGTTGGGCCTGGGCAGTACTTGGATGGGAGCCACAGTGAGACGAACAGAGGACAAACTCATTGTTGTTGTTAAGTACTTATTTAGTGATTGTCCTGGTTTCTAGTGAAGTGGCTGTTGTTTAGTCTGTTCATCACTCTTGTGTGTCTTAGTTGACCAACATTTGTATGAAAAGACATTGCAACTTTATTCTAAATTCTTCTTGAGAGAGGAGTTAGGGGCAGATATTTGGTCAGACCTTTGAGAAACGCTAAGAACGTCTGTAGTCAACCACATGTTTCTAATCAGGAAACTGCAACTAATACACATACATGCTACATTTGAAATATCTTAATCGAGAGATTCTTTTTTGTCACTATCACTCAGGCCTGACAGAAGTTTTAAATCACCAAAAAAATACTGTGTTGAAAATGTAAGTTTTGACAAAATAAACTTGAGCTAAACAGACAGCATTTTTGAATCGATTGTGATCTTGACATTGGTATAAAGAATCGGACTTTCTTTGGAATCAAGTTTGAAATATGATAGTGATGTACAATTGTGACAACACATGTGTGTAGCCCAGTTCACGATTCCTCAATTATTAGAGGAGTTGACGATTCTATCAATAATTGATTAGTTGCAATTAAATTATTAACCTCTTGCAGCCCTACATCATATTTTCTAATGACCGCAATGAACATGAACACTCTAAGCCAGTGGTTCCCAACCTGGGGGACGGGCCTGAGATTCCAGGAGGCCCCAGAGTTTTGTCTGGTCAGAGGGTCAAGTTCTAAAAATAGTTATAAGTGAACCTTTATTAGTAAAAAAAAACAACACAAATCTAAGCACCAAAACACCACAATAATTGTTTATTTGGCTGAAGTAAATGTTTTTAATTGTAATTTTCATCATTCAAACACTATTTAGAGGACTTAAAACCAGGACACCCTTCTACAAGAACGTGAAACGAGGGTAAAAATCCGAGGCACATCTGATATTAAAAGTCCTTTATTACACAGCACAGGGCATACACATTTAGACATCACCAGCTGTGTTAAATAGGAATCACAGATCATGTGACAAAGTCACATGAGGATGTACAGTTTAGAGGCCATCGGTTTAAACAGGGGGGGCTTCGAGGAAAAGAAGGTTGGGAACCACTGCGCTAAGCAACTTCCTAGTGTGATGTCATCATCTATGAACAGGAAGTACATTTGTAATCCTACAAAATGGCTAAACTGGGATGAACTGTGTAAAATGCGCAGTAAAATCTGAAATCTAATGATCTTAGCTTTTTTAGTGAAATGAGTGGTTCAACCACTTTATGCCTTAAAATGGAAACTGAATATATTTTTTCTGTTGTTGTAGCGCTTCACTAGCTTGTTTGCTAATGGGGAGTCATTCATAGACTTGTAAGTAGCTGCTCTGCTCTGTTGTTACAACACAAACAGAGCCACGCCATATTCCTCCTGTGGAGGTGATCAATCTTTTATGGATAAAACAAGCTAAAACAAGCCATTTCAGTAAAACCACGAGCAAAACAGACTGATCTGTGGCATTGTTTTATTATGTTTCCCAAACTGAGGAGATGCTGTTCAAACCATCACTTGTGATGTGACCTGGACACTCCTCCACAGAGAAATGAAGCTACAACTTGTATTTGAAGATGTTTATGTCATTTTTCTGCTGTTTTCACAATAACATGTAAAAGACAATGTAGTAGTCATTAGAGTCCTAAATAATGCACTAGTTTAGATATCTCTATTTGAAGTTTGCTAGCTGTTAGCAGTTTTATGCACAAACCTAGCCTATAATAAAGCACTAAACGGTTTGTAAACTCAACAGTAAGTTGTAGTGAGACTCTGACTTTCGTTCTTTGCTAAATGTGGTCTGTAGGTTTGTGCCAGCTACACTCTCCACATCTTTCATGTAATTTGCTGGCTAATGCTAACAACTAATGCTAACGTCTATAGGAAAACAAACAAGAGAACGCACTGGAGTTCTTCATATCTTACTGGACTAGCTCAGATGCTAAGTGTTCGATAGCATCAGAGTCCAACTGCGCGTCTACGACTTATATGTCTATGGAGTCATTCTCCAATTTGAGTCAGGTGTGGAAACAGAGTCAGTCATGCTAGCTGTTAGCTTAACTATATCTTCATGACTTTAGCTGCAAGAAACGGCTCAAAATGTCTCTGTCCGTTGTAACTTCAGATCGACAATCCCATGAGGTAAAAAAAAGTCCAATAAGAGAGTTTAATATTGTCTGGTAGGCCGATTAACAGTTCAAGATTAAGCTCATATTTAACTTAAAATAACCACATAGGCGTTGCCCTTGTCAAACACTAACGACTCTGACTGGGCATTGACAAGGGGTTGGAGATTCAAGACATTTTAACTTCAGCACTACGAATATTGTCTTTCTCAAACAAACTCAAAAACGTCTTTGGAAGGAGTCTAACTGTGTGTGAACAATGTGACAGGAGCTAAAGTCTTGTTCTTCTGCTTTTCCACAAAGGCTTTTTAAAAACTCGTGTTCAGCAGAGAGTTGGGACTGGTTGGTTACGTCTTTTTTTTTTTCCTTTTTGCTGTATTTTGAGCAGTTACATGAGACAATGTCCTTTCTCACTGTTGATTCTCGGGTGTTTTTGCCACTCACTGCTGACATTTGGAATGCTGTGATGTCTTCTACTCTGTACTGAACTTGACTTGGACTTGTCTCTCTTTGAGTCAGACTTGTTTCTTTGACTCAGACTTGTCTCTTTGACCTGGGTTTGTCTCTCTGACTTGGACTTTAATGTGAAATGAAACAGATTAGTTTGTTACAGTTCAGGGTCACAGACTAAATGTTAGTTTGATTATTTCTAACACAAAGTATCTTCAGGACTTTGCTGATGTGATAACGAGTTCTCGTACGAATGCTACATGATCCAAACATCGCCCTGCCCTCGAGAGGCTGGGACATGAAAGTCTGCTCAATCTGAAACCCAATCCAATATGATAAGATGTCCTTTATTTGTCCCACACTGGGGACATTCCAGCGTTGTAAAGGCGTACCAAGGGTTTAGAAACACGCAAAGTCAAGAGATTCTTTTTAAAATAGACTTAATAAAAGTGGGTCTTAAGACGAGACTTAAAACACTCCACATTGGGAGCAGAACGAACATGGAGGGGCAGAGCGTTCCAGAGCCTAGGACCAGCTACAGAGAACGCTCTGTCTCCTCTGGTTTTAAGTCTCATCTTAGGCACCACGGGCTGGAGCTGGCTCTCGGACCTCAGAGCGGTGTGTAAATGTGGATGAGGTCTGAGATGTAAAGAGGGGCCAGTCCGTTCAGAGCTTTAAAAACAAAAAAAATTCAAAATCAACTCTAAAACGAACTGGAAGCTAAAGCTAAAATCGGAGTGATGTGCTCTCGTTTTTTGGTGCCGGTTAAAAGACGCGCTGCAGAATTTTGCACAAGCTGTAAGCGGGAAAGTGCGTGTTGGCTGATGCCGTTAAAAAATGCATTACAGTAGTCTAAACGAGAAGAGATAAAAGCGTGCACGACTTGTTCAAAAGATTTAAAAGATAAAAAAGGTTTAACCTTGGATAAAAGACGTAAATGATAAAAGCCAGATTTGACAATCGCGTTCACGTGTTTGTCAAGTTTAAAATCATTGTCAAAAGTCACGCCAAGGCTGGTGACAGCTGATTTGTGCTGCTGTTTAAGTGGGCCCAAGTCCATGAGGGGGTCAGGTTTGCCAAACACAATGATCTTAGTTTTACCCTCATTCATACTTAAAAAGTTGTGGGCCAACCAAGCCTTGACGTTACTGAGACAAGTTAAAAGAGTTGCCAGGGGGCAGGACGCACGTAATTGGCAATCGTCTGAATAAAGTGATATGAAATGCCATGCTTTTTAAAGATTTCACTCAGTGGGAGGAGGTACTGGGCAAAAAGAACAGGCGCTTGAACCCTGGGGGATTCCACAGTTTGAAGGAGCAGTGGACGAGGTGGAGTCCCCCAGTCTGACTGAGCAGCATCTCCCACTGAGGTGAAACACTCTAGGGCGGTCCCCCTGACACCTACACAGTTTGAAACGATTTAAAAGAGTTGAGTGGTCAACTGTGTCGAAAGCAGCGGTCAAGTCTAAAAGCACAAAAATGGCAGAATCACCAGAATCTGTGACTAAAAGCAGGTCATTAAAAACCTTTAAAAGTGCAGACTCTGTGATTGTCCCATCAGCTGAGCAGAACTTTGTTGATTGGCTAGTTTTTCCAAAGTGGGCAGGATTTCTCTGAGAATCCTTTGACAGTTCTGTGCAGCTCGCGTAGTGTTAACACCCGAACATGCCGCTGACTTGTCTCCCCCGGTCAGCGCAAAGTACAGCCGTCAACTGATAACGTCCCACCCTTTGGCTGTTTGTTTGTTCCTCGCGGGACTGTCCCACATTTCAGGAAAAGCCTGTTGTTAATATAGCCCAAAGATTGAATAATCAACAAAATAACGAACCACTGACTTGGTCAAAACCACGAGTGTTCCATGATCTCAGGATCATTTCTCAAACATACAAACTCCTCCGCTAACACATGATGATGAGACTGCTTCAGGTTAAACACAGCAGAGGATGGACAGCAGGAGTCTGTAAAGTTATTGGTTGTTAGGGCTCAGGGGGCGGGGTCTAGAGGAGCTGGGCTGTTTGGCGTCTGCTGAAGTATGAATGTCAGAGCCAAAACGAACATGAAGTATGAATAGGTCTTTAGACTGAACACATCATTCAGGTGAAATAAAAATATAAAGTGACAACAAAAACCTCTTATATTGTAGAAGTCAGCTGAACACAGAGCAGTGTATGAAAGAATAAGAAGGCTGTATTTTAGGGCTGCACGATTTAAGAAAAACATGTTATTGTATTTTTTCTGACATTACAGTTGTGATTTAATTAGCAAGAAACTATAAACAGGCAAGACAGAGTCACAGTGATTGGTTAAAAGAGAAACAGCTAAAATCACATTTGGTTTGGTATTTTCGGTACACTTTCAGTTCAGAACAGGTTTTATTTAAAAAAGGACAATACATATTTGTACATTTGACTGTAAAAGGAACATTATTTTATTAACATTAAATTAACACTGATGCCCTGCAGCTGGAATATCTCAAAGAAACCAAATCTTTATTTAGACTGAGCCTGTATTTATTTATCAAATGATCTCCCTAAATCAGTACTTTTATTTTCTTGTATTTGCTCAGTGCAGTGTTGCCAGACATATGATAATTATCGTATTTGTACAATAATTTCACCCCCTGTACGATGTACGATCAATAATTCTAAGTCACTGTAAAACTCTATGTAAATGTAGGATCATTTAGAAGAACCAGGTCTTTAGTTCGTCTTGACTGACTTGAGTGAGTGAATCAATGCTTTACTTTTCTTACATTATTGAGTATTATTGAGTTCTATTGATATGAATTGAAATCAGATTGATTTAAAGAAAGGGTGTGAGAAGGAGAAGGCTTGATGTGAACTGCACTAAACATCAAAGCAATGTTGTATTTTTTCAGCCTCTCAGCTTTCAACTGAGTAGAACCAATGAGTTATAATAGTGACTAAAGCACATATGTCAAAGTCAAGGCCCGGGGGCCGGATGCGGCCCGCCACCTCATTTTATGCGACCCTCAAGGTCTTATAAGGGTTACTTTAATTTTATTAGTGTCAGGAGTAATCTGGCTGTCTACACCTAATGAAATGATTTGTCTGAAACTTAAAGAGTAAGTCATTTTTCAGACTAATGCAGATGTATATTCAGTAATAGTCACTTTAATTAATATACAATCATCGAATACAGAAAGATTAGTAAGGTTCATTTTAGTTACAACCGGCCCTTCGAGGACAACTCCGATGCCAATGCGGCCCTTTGTCAAAATGAGTTCGACACCCCTCGCTACCTTAACAGAGCTAAACAGGAAGTGCATTTCCAAGCCAAGTGGGCGGGACAAAATAGGGTCAATAGAAAAATACCGAACCGACAACTTTCAAAACTGAAAACCGAACAGAATATGATTTAAGCGTACCGTTACACCCCTAGCTCTGAAGGCAGAAGGGTCTGAACTAGGGCTGGGCGATTAATCGCATTTGCGATTATATCGCGATATGACAAGACGCGATTATGTAAACGCAGAGATGTGCGATTATTGGCCACGTGTGTTGTGTTTTGGAAGTAATTGAAGCGCTGCGTGTGAGTGCGGCCGTCTGACTGCAGCGCCTCCGGTCTGCAGCTTCATGTTACGCTCCTCCGACACCTCCGTGTGCTTGTGCTTCACTTTTCTCTCAGTAATTCGTGTGCGCGTGAGATCGACGACATGTAATGACAATACCAGGCTCACCGGTGTAAAACTGTGCTCTTGTCAAAACTACAGCAAAGGATTTAGGCTTAAAGCGGCAGTGAACGAGGTGAGCCCGGAGCCTGCGCTGTACTGCCTTCTTTCTCTCTTTTCTCAACTCACTCTGCGAACTCTCTTCCTTAGTGACACGAAACATAGACATAATAGTTGTTTCAGGTGCATTTCTATTGCTTCTCGTTGCCTTTTAGGGCGTATGTGCGTGTGCCTCTGACTTCGAAATCCCACCGCGTTACGAGCCCGCCCCGCGCAGTCACATGAAGTGTTCCGCGGTGACGCGCTGCCAAACGAATGATAAACTACTTATTCCAAACTCGGAGCATTCCGGTTCTCTGCGTGGACAGAGACAGGTAACTGTCCTGCCTTCTGTCCTGTCTGTGGAGCGGGGGATGAGCGAGCGAGTAGTTGAGACGGACAGGAGAAGAAGGAGAGAAAAAAAATCGCAGTATTTGAACTTACATAAATATAAACAGTGAATGAATTTGTTCAGTAGGCTATAAGTTGGTTGATGTCTGTAAACGGCAGAGCTGGTTATAGCCTAGTTTTATCCACCTTCACAATAGACAAATGAATTTATCGTGTTGATCTAATTTAGCCAAAAATCATTTCACAGTAGGCTACATTTCTAGCATTTTAGGATTAGGATTTTTGGCTAAATGGCCCAGCCCTAGTCTGAACATTGGAAAACTAGATGTCATTTGCTTTAATCTGGGGGTATTTGAGACCAACAAATGTGATATTTTAATGTAGCTAATTTATGTGTTTGTTTGTTTTTGTCCCATATTACACTTCTTCTCACCAAGATTCACACTGGGGTTTTGTGCATTTCTATTTTGTGTATTTCTCAGTGGGGCCCCAGCCATTTGTGCCCTCCTGTGCTCCGCCCTGCGCTCTCTCTTCTCGGTCACAGTAATACTTAACTCTGAAACTGAAGTCAGAACAAATAACATGCTTCGTGCTTTGTGTGTTTTAGAATAGGCACAATCCAACTTCACAGTCTGTAAATATTTGTCCTACTGACGCGTGCTGTTATGTTCAGACCATTGTGCAGTCATCTGTCACTCAGCGGCTCCTCTGATCACCGTGCGCTCTCTACGCGTCCACAGCCTCTGGTCTGCGCTCCCTCGTCCGTCTTCTCCCTGTCCGGATGCGCTGCCGCCCCCGGTCAGGCCCGTTCTGTGCTCCTCCAGATGCGCACACGACCAGTCCGAACCGTGTCTGTGCGTCTGTAACAGGAGGAAAGCTCGCAGAAGCAGCTGGAGTTTTCTGGAGACCGTTCTGTTTGATCCGCGCAGGTCTATCGAGCGGAGCGATGTTTGTGCAGGATTTACTCACAGAAAGTCGTGTGCCGCAGGTGAATGGACGCGGCGACAGCGGTGAGTCCCAATGTTCGCGATGATTGAAGTGTTTACGAGCGCAGAGTCACGGAAATCCATTAGAAATATTCACGTGGCAGTGGCACCAAGTAGGGAAGACCGGGGCTTGTTGTCACACTGGCTTTTTTTCTAAGGGGGAGCAGCTCAAAGTCTTAACAGCAGTTTTGTGGCTTTTCTTTGTGTGATGTTATGTCCTGTGGGAAAGTCCTGACTTACTGTATCACAAAGTCATCTGACAAAAACCTTTTTTATATGTTCAAGTAAAAAATAATAATTCAGTTTTTGAAGTGTAACTCTATCATTACATGAAATATTCAAACTTTTTGGAAGTGGTAGATGAGAGTGTTAAGAGTATTTACAAATTATAACTACTGTCTCTGCTGAAGCTAGTTTTGAGCTGAAGCTAGCTTTAGCATTAGCACATTTAGCACCTCGGGCAAGTTGTCACAAGCTAACCTTGTAATAAAAGTTCATTTTAGGGGTATTCATGATGATACAAATCACTTGGTATAATAAGTCAATTGATTAAATAATTTAGTTTAGTCAAGTTTAAAATTGTAATAATAATTCAATCATTTGTCATTTTTAATTTTGTAGAATTTTGTAGATGTTATTGAAGCTGTATATACATAGGGGAAAGTGAGTTGTGCCAGTTTTTACTTCACATGACTTTAAAGTGAGACCATGAGAGTCATTCTTCAAACTACAACATGAACACAGATTTCAGGATGAGGTGCATCTTTGGAAACAATCATTTTTGATCTGAAGTACAGTATCTACATATATAAAAACAGTTGTCTTGTGGCACAACTTGTCCTGGTGCTTTGGGGGAAGTTGTGCCTTTGGACAGATTACACTGGGGTCAATTGTGCCGTTTATTATGACAGTAAAATAGTATATTTTATTTTCAGAAACAGATATCTTCTGCAGGTTAAACTCGTTATGCATTTTCCACTTACATTTTAGATTAAACATAGTTATTTAACATTAAAGAGAAAAAAGGCCGAGCACAACATGCACATGTCTGATCAGAATGAAACCCAAACTTGACTGACTGATAAGTCCAATTTTATTTCCTAATTTTTCCACCTGTGTTTGGTGTAAAATGAAGAATTAGATTGCTTTAGTGATAAAATGACACAATTATCAAAAAATTATATATTTTCAATTATTCATTAAAGTGGTGTCAGTGGCTCTTTGGCACAAATCACCCCAGGTCCACCATTTTGGAAAAAATGCATCATCTGTCAGTTTTGAGCTAACATCATGTCAACTTTATAGATTCAAAATGTCTCTTACCAAAGCACTAACACATGTGTGATATATTACAAACTTGCCAATAATTGTTCAGTTACAACAATCAAAAAACCTTGATCATAAAAAAGTTACTTTGAAGGGCAAAAAATAGATTTTTGTACTTAAACGCCCTTATTTCTCGTGCAATAAGGCTCCATCTTTACAGGATGTATTCAATGGCAAAACCTTCAATAATGTATAGTCACAACACTCATTTCTTCAGTGGGTCTTTAGAAACAGAGGGTGGCACAACTTCCCCACTGGCACAAATCACCACACTCTCCCCTGTATACTAAATATACTATAATTATTATTTTTATGTAAGTTACATAATTCTCAGGTTTTGGACATATCTCATGAGTTCAACAAATGTTCTGAGGTAGTCTAGCAGTTTTAATCATTTAAACGACTATTATAGACATGTTATTGTGCTACATTTTTTCATTTGTGGCACAATTTCTACTGTATTAATTTCAGAGTAATAAAAGTTAATTATCTGATGTTTTTATTGTTTCACTAAAGAAAAAAAAATCAAATGTTGTCATGAGTTTGTCAAAGACATTCATTCATATTTTAGAGATGTTCTATGATCATAAATGTTACAATGTGATGCTTCAGCTTATCATTTTGCTCAAAATCAGAATATATCATCATAAAATAATTCACATTTAATGTGTTAATACAGTGACAACTTACCCTGGTCACAAGGTCACAGTGTCTGTTAAACTGTTTATATGTCTTTACTGGAGTTTCTACAAAATGACTT
This sequence comes from Mugilogobius chulae, assembly GCA_038363315.1. Classification (NCBI taxonomy): domain Eukaryota; kingdom Metazoa; phylum Chordata; class Actinopteri; order Gobiiformes; family Gobiidae; genus Mugilogobius; species Mugilogobius chulae. The sequence continues at coordinate 2,756,272 of CM076398.1, forward strand.
GAACAGACATTTTGAAGACAAGACATGTCTCTTTCATTTGGTTTACTTTTATAAGTGTCTGACATACAGATCCAAAGATATGGGCATGAATCTAAAAAGTGTGACAACATGCCCGGTCTCCCCTAAGTAGCGCGGATGAAGCCTGGGGATGAGTTTTGAAAAGGTTAGTGCTAGATAGTCTGGTCTGGAGGGATGGTAATGAGCTAATACTGTGGCTAAACGGGCCTAAACTGTTGTATGTTTTACCTTAACCTTTACCCAAACCTTTGTAGGTCATTTCCCAGGGTACTGTTCTGGTGTTGTGCGTCTGTGGTTGAATCGGAGGGGCCCTCACATCAGTGGTCTATGTTGTGGTTTTATTTTGATCTAATTGTTCTTCATGTTGTCAGACTAAGATACACACTACATCATGTCACTATCGAGCGGTGTTTTGTAATATGTCAGTGTCTTAACGTCTTATTTATTGTATCTATTATGTGATGTTGTCAGGTGACTTCCTGTGTGCACTTTTTACTAAATGATATGCCCTGAAGAGACCGCTTTAGTTCTTTTATGCCTCAAGCTTCTGCCTAGTTTTTTACCTCTTTCTGATCATTCTATGGCTGCGACATTTTGTGAGTAAATGAATATCCGGATGTTTTTGGGCAGAATTGGTAAGAATATTCAGAGGATATAATGTCTGTTAGACATGTCTACTGGTTTGGATGGAAATGTATTCTTCATAAAAAGGTAGGAATTCTTAGTGTTTGAAATGAGTGCTGTTTATTTAGTTTAGTTTATATTTGGATCACTTACAATATCTAGGCTTTAATTAAATTAAGAAAATGAAACCAGAAAACAAAACTGGCTTGTTTTATATCAAATATTGATCACTTTCACAGATATTACATTATAGTAACTAGATAAATGTGAAACAACATTCATGATCCGATCTAAAATGTGATCGGATCAAGTCACTATCTGATACAAACACAGTCATTCTAGTCTGACAGTGTTAGTATCAGATAATGACTTTAATGTGGTGTATCATGCATGAGTTACACAAGGCACAGACACTGGAACCATAGCCTAAGGGAATCTGAACTCTTTATAGGTTACAGGTGCTGGCAGCTTTCTTTACGCAGTATTCAAAAGAGAAGAGGGCAGAAGTGTTTTTTATTTATTTGTTATAAACAAATGTCTGTAAAGCCGGTGACTGAATTCTAGAGGAGCTAAGATTCTAAACCCAGCATACATGTGAGAATGTGGTCAGTGTGGCTGACTGCTGCTTTAGCTGCTTTAGCTGCAGTCAGCCACATGAAGACTTTGCAGAATGAGGCTCAGAGTTAAACATGGCTATCGTTTCCACTCAGATAGCAGAGTGGAAGAGCGGAACAATCCATGTAAATCAGTTACTTCCTGGTGTCCTGCTCTGCTGCGTGTAGAAGTGACAGTTATCCATTTACCACACAACTAGAGCTGAGATTACACTGTGATTGTTGTTTCAAGATGATAAAACACATGGAGTACAGTATATGGTTTAAATAGTATGAAAGAGTCAGTTAAACATGAAAATGTAAAAGGATGCTGGAAACGTTCAACATGTGTCCTCAAACACAAGGTAAACACGATGAAATGTAACTATATTTGATCTTTTCCCAGGCCTCCAGAGCAGCTCGTTTTTACTTGTGAGATAGACTGTTCTTATGTATTTGTGATGTCAGAGCGCTTCATCACTTACGCAAAGGGAAGCCACGCCTCCTCTCGTTTTCAGTTGCTTTGGCCATTCTAATATACTACTATTTGAATTAGGGCCCGACCGATATGGCTTTTTGGGAACCGATACCGATAGGCCTATATAGGAGGCTGGGGTGCAGATAGCCGATATGACAGCCGATTTAATTAGAAATAGAAAAATACTTTTTTATTAAGAGCAGGTGTTAAAAAAACTGGACTGTAGTGATTTAATTTGGGTTTATTTAGGTAACATTTAGAGTTATTTCGCCTCTTATGAGTGACTTTAAAGGCTTGAAACTTGTTTGTATCACATTATTTTTGTTATACACACAAAAACAGCACCTTGAATTCACTGCTAAAGTGAATTCAAGGTGCTAAAAAAGGTGCGGTTAGCCTCATTAATATGCACGACGTCGTGGCAATTAAAATGCGCAAATACGACCATTAACACCTCTTTTCATAACTAATTTACATGTCAATGTATCTCCAATATCATCAACACAGCTACAACACTTAACAGTGACCAGAGAGAACGAGCTGAGGCAGTGTTATTGTTCTAGCTTCATGAGCTAATCGCTAACTACAGGTAGCATTACATTACTGTACATTGAAAGTTAAAGCAAACACGTTTTTAAATAACACTCACCCGTGTCAGATAAGCTCTTTCTCAGATCTCTTGTCCTAAATGATCTGGCGTCTAAATATGGCCGTTATATCGGCGATATTTTGGCCGATAACCGATCGACCTGTAAGTACTCATATCAGCCAAAAATATCGGCCAACCGATATATCGGTCGGGCCTAATTTGAATGACTACTTCTAACCTTACCTTTCTGCCTTTTACATGACCAAAGTTCTCTATAAATCATCTACTTGTTATTTTAAGAACAAAGCTGAGAAACGCTGCTCGGGGGTGAGAGGTCAGAAGAGATCAGCCTCCGCTTTAGGAAAATCCAACCAATCAGGCGCGAGGTGCGTGGCTGGGACAGGGCTGCACAGGTTTAGAGGAAGCCGGCTTACGTCTGTTAAAGAATTATTTGAAAACTGTAAAAACCTGTCATGTGCAGTTTACGACAAAAGGCGTCAGCGTAAACATCTGACGTGTGTGTGTTTTCTCCACAGGGTTGATGGAGACTGGGAAAAGGTACTTAGTCGGCATCGTGCTGTTGATCATCGTGACTCTCTCCTACTTCCTGGCCGTCTCAAACATAGAACACCTGCAGACCAAACAGTTCTACCTGCCTCCGTTTAAAAAGGCCCCATCGAAGGCCCCGGAGCCGGCGTGGGAGGACCCGGGGCCCTACCATGTGGCCTACCCCCGGAACTACCGCTTCATCCTGGAGAACAGAGCCGTGTGCAAAGACTCCCCTCCGTTTGTGCTGCTCATGGTCCCTGTGGCGCCCTCAGACTTCAGCTCCAGGTACTGCCATGTGCTGAGGTGTGCTGAAGTGTGCTGATGGAGGTGCTGAAGGTGTGTGCTGAGGTGTGCTGAGATCCTCGGTGTTCTGCAGCCTGTATTCCAAAGCCAGGCTGAACTCATCTGGATAAAGTGTCTCTTTCCCAGGGTTGCCAGATTTTCAGAGAGCAACAAGCGACCTAGCCTTTGAAAAAAAGCCCAAAACAAGCGACCTCAGCCCTTCAACAAAAAAGTAATTAAAGGGGTCCTATTGTGGTTTTTTTAATATTTAAAAGATCTAGAACATCTACAGATCACTAATTTACCTTTGTTCATTGTAAAACACAAAGTTGATCTAAAACAACTTAAAAATAGAAACAGCTCTACTGACTTCCTGTTCAAAACTGCAGAATTGATAAGCCCGCCTCTTCATTTAAAATTAACTGTAAAAAGCAACAGATTTTAAAAATTTTTTTATTGTTGGAAAGTGAATATGAGACAGTATTGAACCATATAAGCTTCACTTTTGAGTATTCATCTTTTGAATTATAACAAGTAAATACAGACAAGTGGAGGGGATAGGTGGTAGGTGAGAACAGGGATTTCTGAGCACTTGAGCAGCAGCTAAAGAACAAACAAGATTACTCCAACATGTATGAATCAAGTCAAATATAACTGAGTAAACTAATGATGAAGGAAGGCCTTATAACAAGGTTAAAAACTTAGAAAAGTGCATTTGACATAATAGGTCTCCTTTAAAATAATCAACTAATTAACTTGATGTGTCACAGCAGAACAGGGTTAATGATTTTGACGCATTTTAAATAGTATTTGATAATTCATAAATATTTAAAGCGTGATAATATGCTGAAAGTCGATATTTTCTGTCATTAGTGAGTATATTTTCTTAAATCAAACAGGAAAAACGGCTATAAATGCTCTTGTTTATGACGTCAAAATGCCCCTCAGGAACAAGCCCAAAAAACCGCAACCGGCGACTTTCCAAAATAAGAAGCCCAAAGTCGCTATAAATAAGCGGACTTGGCAACTCTGCTCTTACCGAGGCAGACAAACTCAGATATGAGCCTCCGGTGAACAAGGGCGGGGCATCTGTGGACGGGGGGCGGGGTTAGTGCTAACTGCCCAATCACAGACACAGAAGTCTGTTAGACTAAGGATTTACTGGATTTACAGACTAAAGCAGACGTGAAACATCAGGAAACTTTGACCAGACCAAACAGCTTAGTCAGTATGAGACTTTGCTTTAGCTTAGATGGATGTCATGTCAGTGCAAAGACACAACCAAATGTGTCCAGTCAGTGTAAGTTCTTCAGTCTGTCTGACTGTGGACACATTTATGAATTTAAATTTAATTTAATGGAATGATTCAACAACGGGACACTTCACTTCAGTCAGAGCTGTGTAGGCCAGGGCCCTTCAGCTTAGTTTAATGAAGGTTCATAGTCTCGTACAAACATCCACTGTACAAGACCTTCACTCTAAGCTGTCTAGAACAGGAGTCTTTCCTCCCTAATTTATAAAACAAGATGTCAGAGAACCATTTGAGCTTGTACAGCCAGGTCACAGTGTTTATAGGACAGTCTTTCTGAGTGCACATAGTTAGGCATTTACTATAGTAACAATATCATGCCCAGGCTCCCATGTTTAATCTCCAGAGGAGTTGTGAAAAAAATACATGTTGAAAGTTTGAAAACATCTTCAGTATGAATCAACTCTGTGTGAGTCAGGAGTATAAGACCTACAGTTTTGTTTAAAATCTGTTTCTGTTTTTTTTTTTAATAATGCAACGCCGCCAAAAACTTCACCCCGTCCGTAAACAAATGATGCAACAAGGAAAGAGAGCTATTATCGCCGTGGACAAACTATACATTGACGGTCAACTTTACCGTGATAAAGACACAACGCCATGGCTCTTTTGACTCTATCTGTCTCTCACTTTATACCTAAAACGTCCACGAAAATGTATTGCAGCCCGTACTAAATACGTGACTAACGCACAGCCGTCTCTACACCTCTCCAGGTAATGAGTTGTGTTTGTCTACTTAACCCCTCTCTACATGTGCTATGTATGAATGTTGTCTCTTCACCCCCACTCGTTCTCTACTTTCTACTTTCTCTCCTCTATCTCCAAAATAAATCCAAATGCATTCCTCCTTACAGACTTCCACACACCCGGGCACGCATGCACACACACGCACACACACGCTCTCACCATTCAGTAAAGCAGCTTAAACCAGCCTGACCAATCTTGTCTATGTCTCTCCGCTTCCTTACATGGAATGTCCATGGAATTGGATCAAAATTGAAAATAAATAAAATATTTAATCAGATCGAAAAATTAAAAATTGACATTTGCTTATTACAAGAAACCCATACCGCTAACAATGATATACTAAAGTCACATAATTTCCCACACATATACTCCTCTCATTATAACTCAAGACAGAGAGGAGTTTCTATATTGATTAACAGAAAAGTATCTTTCTCCCACCTTTCCACCTCCACAGATGCAGAAGGCCGTTTTGTTGTCATTAGTATATTAATTGATAATTATCCACTAACAATTTGTAATGTTTATGGTCCAAACCGTGACGAACCAAGTTTTTTCCATAAAGTCTTTTCTATGTTGTCTCATCAGTTTTCTCCACCATTTGTCATAGGTGGTGACTTTAATACCACTTTAAATCCATCCATTGACAAAAACACCTGCCCAGCAAGAATCTGGCACTCCTCCGCAACAATAAACCAGTTCATGAGTGATTTTGGTCTTGGTGATGGCTGGCGCCTACAACATCCTACCGCTAGAGATTATACTTTTTATTCTCATGTACATAACTCCTACTCACGCTTGGATTCTTTCTTTTCAGTAATTCAATTATCCCTAAGCTCATAGATACACATATACATCCAATAACCTTAAGCGACCATGCCCCAGTTTCTGCAACTCTAAAAATTCAAAATCATGAAAAACAATACAGTAGGTGGCGCCTAAATACATCATTATTAACAGATCCGGAATTTGATCAGCTCATAAAAAGGGAGTGGGCATCCTTTCTAGAAATAAATGACTCCCCAAAGACCTCACCACTTATTCTGTGGGAAACTGGGAAAGCTGTTCTCAGAGGAATTATCATTTCATATTCTGCAGCCAAAAAAAGAAAAGAGTTACAACAAGAAACAGAACTTGAACAACAAATTAAATTATTAGAAACAATTAACTCAAATAACCCATCTGAACAAATACAAAACGATTTAAGAAAATTGAAACACAAATTACGTACGTTAAATAACAAAAAAACACAATTCCTTCTTCAAAAATTAAGACACAACCAATCATATGGTAGTAATTGTAGTAAATTTTTAGCAAATCAACTAAAAATTAATAAAGAACGATCTTCCATCTCCGCCGTTAAGAACTCAGCAGGGGAGCTATCTCATTCATCCCAAGAAATCAATGACATCTTCAAACAATTCTATTACAATTTGTATAGCTCAATAAAAGACCCAACACAAGAAGACATCAACATGTTCTTAGATAATATCTACCTTCCACAACTTACTAAAGAGCAATCTCAAACACTTGAAGCCCCAATCACAGAAAAAGAACTTATTGACTCTCTCAAACACATGCCTAACAATAAATCTCCAGGTCCGGATGGCTTCCCTGCTGAGTTCTACAAACACTTTTGGCCAATTCTCAGCCCACTGTTTCACAGACTAATATTATATATTAAACAGACCTCACATCTCCCATCAAATATGAATCAAGCCACAATCACCCTACTCCTGAAACCAAACAAAGACCCAACATTACCATCAAGTTATCGTCCCATATCATTACTCAATGTAGATTTAAAAAATATTACAAAAACACTTGCTCACAGATTAGAAAGAATTATTCCAAACATAATCCACCCTGACCAAACAGGCTTCATTAAAGGCAGACATTCCTCCAATAATACTCGTAGACTTATTAATGTAATCGATTATTCCCATCAGCAACATTCTCCAGTCACTGTAGTCTCTTTAGACGCTGAAAAGGCTTTCGACAAAGTAAACTGGGTTTTCCTCACCTCGGCACTACAAAAATTTGGCTTTGGGGAGTCATTTATCAACTGGATCCAAATCTTATACACTGCACCCACAGCCTCTGTAGTTACTAACGGACTAATATCACAGAGTTTCACATTACACAGGGGGACTAGACAAGGATGCCCACTCTCTCCATTTCTCTTCACTATTTTCATTGAACCGTTGGCAGCAGCAATACGTCAGAACCCCGCTATTATAGGCATACAAACAGGTAATATAGATCATAAAATTAGTCTCTATGCGGACGACATATTACTCTATCTAAAAAACCCACTATCCTCTTTAAAAGAAACCATTAAAGTCATAGACTCGTTCTCCAAACTTTCAGATTACTCAATCAACTGGCATAAATCATCAATTCTCCCAATACAATGCAAACCTCAGGATGTGACAGCCCATAACCTCCCCATTCCTGTTTGCACAAGTCACATCACATATCTGGGGATTAATTTCTCCTCCAGGCTGTCAGAGTTAATCAACCTTAACTACATTCCAATACTCAAAACAATCACTGACAACCTCCTTCGTTGGACTAACCTACCTCTCACACTCATCGAGAGAATAAATTCTGTCAAAATGATGATTCTTCCAAAAATAAACTACCTCTTCAATATGATTCCATCCCACCCACCTACTTCCTGGTTTACATCATTAGATTCAATTGTTACAAAATTTTACTGGAAAAATAAAACACCACGCATTAAGCTGTATACTTTACAAAAACCTAAAACCCAAGGGGGATTGGCAGCTCCAAATTTTTATCAGTATCTTATTGCAAACCAAATACAATATATTCTTAAATGGCTTAATCCTATACCATCAGATAATACTTGGCTTGACATAGAGCAGTCGCTATGCAACCCCATCTTAATCTCAGATCTACCTTACATGAACAAATCTCTAAAACACCAAGCCTGCTTTAAAACACTAACAATATCCTCAACTCTGACAGCCTGGTGGAAATTCTACAAATTAACTAATTCTAACCTAGCACCATCCAACCTCACCCCTATATGGAATAACCCAGACTTCACCAGCAATAAAAAGACTATATGTTTCAACACCTGGGCAGAAAAGGGAATTACACATTTGCACCATATTTTCTGCAACAACAAACTTATTTCATTTTCCACGCTGGTCCAGAAGTATGGCATTGGGAGCAAACAATTCTTGGAATACCTCCAAGTTAAATCATCTATCTATTCTGCACACAAAAACACTTCTATAAATCTGCAACTCCCCCCAATGGTATTAGAAATAACCAAGCTAACTTCAAGAAAAAAAATGCTCTCCAAAATATACAAAGTAATATTACAGTCAGATAAATCTATCTCAATTCCATCAACCAAATGGGAGCAAGATATATCACTTGCTCCCAGTGCCAACTTCTGGACTCAGATTTGTCAGAATATCTACTTCATGACTAACAATACAAACCTACAACTAATTCAATACAAGATCCTACATCGAACCCACTACACTGGCCACAGACTATTCAAAATGGGACTAGCATCAGATACATGCACTAACTGTAATCAGGACACTTCCGACACATACATTCATGCCTTTTGGCTCTGCACTCCTGTTAATCTTTTTTGGGAAAATATTATAGCCTCTCTATCTACAGTTATGGGCTGTCACATCCCCTTGTCCCCCTCCCTCTGCTTGCTCGGTGACGTGTCTCAAATTAGCATGCCCATTTCATCTACCAGAATACTACTCATTGCTCTAGCCATCGCCAAGAAAACTATCCTCATGAACTGGAAATCTAAGACCAACATAAACATTACACATTGGAAAAATCTTCTCTCAGTCAGATCACATCTCAACAGAATGTCATCAAAGCACCAACAATCAAACAACAGTGGAATCTCTCTCTCCCTGGCGCCCCCTCATGTCCTTCTTACAAATAGTTGAAACATAACACGGTTATTTTCCCTGCCTGCCTATTCACCACACTCTCTCTATCTTTTTTTTTTTTTTTTTTTTTTTTCTCATTATTATTATTATTATTATTATTATTATTATTATTATTATTATTATTATTATTATTATTATGAATATTAATATTAATATTTTATATCTTATTGTTGTTATTATTAGTAGTAGTATACTAATTCTTACTTGCCCTTTTTTTTGTTTTGCTGTTATAATCATTAGTATAATTTTTTTTTTCTTCTTCTGTCTTTGTTTTTGTTTTGTTCTGTTTATTATAATTTTTTTTTTTTCTTATTGATATTATTTATTATTATTATTACCATCATGATTATTTTTGTTATACAACAGTATTATTTTCATTACTATTCATATTTATTTATCTTTGCCATTATATTTATTATGTGTGATATCTTTATCTTATACTCTACACATAATATTACTATGATTGTTGTTTTTTTATTATTACTACTGTTATTATCATTAGCTAAGTGCTAACATTATTTGTTTATTCATCTCTCTTTTTTTATTATTACATTTGTTTCCTTTTGACTTTTTCTCACTTACTGCTTACTTTGCTATAAGCATTAACCAAGATTAACAAATTGACTTAAACGAAATTGGCAAATTCACTCCCACTATTCATGTCATTCTTGTTTTAATGCACCACACTGTTTTTAATGCACCCCATCAAGACAGGCACACATACAATTCCACATTATGAATTTTTCACATTTTTGAACACTGCCACCTAAGATTAGGATTCTTGAGTTACATGAACAAATGGGAGTTGAACTAAATTGCAAATGGTTAAGTAGAAAAAGAAAAATAATAATAATAATAAAAATAAATAAATAAATAAAGTAAATAAAGTGAAGAGAGAAGGGGAAAGGAAAAAAAAATATATATAAATAAAAAAATAAAAAAAAAATAAAAAAATGATGACGAATATGATCTTATAGTAGCGATTGTGATAACAGTGACAATTAATAATTTAAAAAATAAATATATAATGTTATGGTATTTGACTAACCCCAAAGTGTCTAATGTTGAAACTCCATGTACATACATGTCTTAACACCCTCATAACCCCCCCACCCCTCACACACAGACACACACACTCACACACACCCCCACACTCACAAATATTATATTCAACTGTACGATCGGTTCTTTTCCCTTTTATACGCTCCACCACTGTAATGTATTTTCCTGCTTTATCACACTGTCTCTTAATGTCTGTATGCCTGCTGTATGTTGCAATAAAAAAAAAAAAATAAAAAAAAAAATAAAATCTGTTTCTGTTTATTACGACATTTTGCTGAATTTTAAGTTCTAGATGTGCTTTTTAGACTGAAAACAACGCTCTGTGGATCTGAGTTAGCACATAAAAGCCTAGCTCTTTACAATGGGACAGTTTACTTCTGGAACCAGGGCGATCTTCCACTGTGGAGCTCCTTCGGAAGGTAGTGGAGAGTTAAACAAGGCCTTGACCAGGAGATCTCAGCATTATGTAAGGTCTAAACCAGGACTAGTCAAGTCTAAAGCTAGGACCAAACCACAGAATGAACCCTGTGAGAACCTCTACATGTGAATATTTGGCAGATAGATTGAGGGCCGGGCTGGATCTTGAGAGGCCTGAAGTTGAATAGGCCTGTGTGCATCACATTGATCAAAAGAATACACTTGCACTGGATCCTCTTCTCTGATTGGCCAGTGACTCTTCTTCTTCACTTCTTCAGGAGCTACACTTGGTCTGGAGCAGGTTAAGAGTTCACAGTGTGTTACCATAGACATCGTCAAAAATAAATAAATTATCTATTTATAAAGTGCTTTTCTACCTTTCCAGGCACATCCACTCACCCAGTGTAACAGACACTGAGGCAGTGATCTTTCATTCACAGACGAGCCTCAGACATAAGGCTCCAGGTGAAAGGAGCAGGACTTCATTAAAACACCTGTTTTAGTGTAAATATAGATTTATATAACCTATTATTCACAGATATAGTAATATATCCAGAATATTCCAGAGAGCCATGTTATTACTATTTCTGTGTTTTGCTTTAGTGTTCTAAATACTTCAACAAGACTCTCGCTGGGCTGGTGGAGGCCCAGATGTTTGGTGAATTCACAAATATCTGAGCAGAGTAAATCTGGCTGGACAGGTTCAGCCTGTTCCTTTTCAGCTCAAAAAACTCTTACCTGACCCTTTGCCCTGGAGGAACTGCAGAGGATCTTTGGAGGAACAAGTTAGTCCCTGAACGGCTGTGTAGCGCCCTCTGGTGGTGTAGATATGTAGTACAGCCTGGAACATGTTTGGATATCTACGACGAGGGAATGTTTGTTTCTCAACACTCGGTTTCTGCAGAGTAGAACTGTTCTGCTGCTAAATCAACCTCTGACTCAGCTCACCTTTTTAAAGCTTTGCAGACCACACCGATAAAATAACAAGCACAAGTAACAGCTCAGCCCTACAGTTTATGTCAATGAAACTCATGTATGTTAGTTTGTTTGTTATTCCTTCTCTTTCTCTTCTACCTCCTCACTTTCTATCTGATCCTGTCTGCGACACGGTGGCGCAGCGATTAGCGCTCTGGCCTCATAGCAAGAAGGTCCTGGGTTCGACTCCCGGGCCGGCCGGGGCCTTTCCCGTGTCTGCGTAGGTTTCCTCCGAGTACTCCGGTTTCCTCCTACAACTAAAAACATGTCCATTAATGCCCTTCCTGACCCTTCCCCCAGGGCTCCCCTGCAAAAGAGATTCTGAATCTCAGTGGGACTTCCCTGGTTAAATAAAGGTCAATTAAAATCCTCTTTCTCCCTCTTTCTGTCTCCCTCCCTCTCCTGTCTCTTTCTTTCTTTCACTCTGTCTTTCTTTTTTTTCACTTTCTTTCTTTCACTCTTTCAAATTTCACTCTTTCTTTCTTTCACTCTTTCACTCTGTCTTTCTTTTTTTCACTCTTTCTTTCTTGCACTCTTTCTTTCACTCTTTCTTTCACTCTTTCTTTCACCCTTTCTTTCTTTCACTCTTTCTTTCTTTCTTTCACTCTTTCTTTCTTTATTTCACTCTTTCTTTCTTTCACTCTTTCTTTCTTTTTCTTTCACTCTTTCTTTCTTTCTTTCTTTCACACTTCTTTCACTCCTTTCTTTTTTCACTCTTTCTTTCTTTCAGCAGCATAAAGTCTTCCGCTGACGCTTCCTGACCCTCGTCCCGTCCCGTCTCTCGCAGGAACATCATCCGCAGCTCGTGGGGCGGCGGACAGAGGTGCGCGGTCGCCTGGTGCAGACCCTGTTCGTGTTGGGCGTCAGGACCGGACCGGGCTCGGAGCAGCTCCAGGACCGGCTGAGAGAGGAGAACGAGAAGTACCACGACCTCCTCCAGAGCAGCTTCACCGACAGCTACCGTAACCTCACCATCAAGACCATGGTGATGCTGGAGTGGCTGGAGGCCGCGTGCTCCTCCTCTGTGGTGCGTTTGGGTTGGAACGCTTTTACTCACTTCAGATTGGACTTGATGAACTAGACCAGGGCTGTTCCATTAGATTTACCACTGGGCCAGATTTTCAAGAGGTTCTGAGGTCTGGGTTTTACATCCTATATCCATAAAAAATTTGAAATGGTACTCTTATCTAGAAACTACTTTTTACCGCAGTAAATAATAATAATAATAAAAATAATTAAAAAAAAAGAACAAATATTGCATTGTAACATAAAACAACCAGATTTAAAGCAGATTACAGAAGCAGTTGGACTAGAGTCGTCTTAGTTCCTAACCAAGACTTAACCTGGTCTACATCTTGAAGAAGACTAGATCTCAATTTGGGCTTGGGACTAAACCAGAACTATAAGGTCTTAACTATTTAAAGGGCACAACGGAATCTGGTTCAGATTAAGTTGAGAAAACGAGCACAGTCCATCAAGCTATCTGGTCCACGGCCTTATTCATCATGCTGGGCCAAAACATATTGCTGAGTGGGTCACATTTGGCCCCGAGGCCACCATTTGAATAGCCCTGAACTAGACTAAGGCTTGGGACTGTGACTTGAGACAAGTTTTTTTTTTTCCAAAATAAATGTATTAAGTTTTTGTACAATTTAAACATACAAAAACAAACACAAAGTGCCTATAAAAGCTATTACTGATCAATGCAACCTACACATATTCATCTTAGACTATTGAAAAACATAATAATAAATAATTACAATCAACATTTAAGAGTATAAACAAAATACATACAGTATGTCCAAATAGAAACTACAGGGTCTTCATGACTCATCATTGATGCTCTCTTCCATTAAAGATGGGGTAGGTAATTTTCAAACACATTTAGGTTTTAAATCTGACAACTTTCTCTCATAAATCCATCAACACATTGTTAATATCAATATTTATTATGTTTTGGTTGTAATTTTGACTAAAAACCCTCTTTTTTTCTCTTTTAAAGTCAAACTGGAGAAGACCACCCAAGCTCAGCCAATCAGAACGCTGCATTCTGCTCCTGATTAGAACTCAAATCCTTTATTTTCTGATTCAGACAGTACTCTGTGGGCTCATTTTTTCACCAAGTGCTGCATTTATCATAGACTTTTTGGTGGAAAACACAAAGTTTACTATTTTACAACTAAAAAAGTCAGCTACCCCAACTTTAAATCCAAACCTTTCACACAGTCAGTGAAGGGTTTCCAGATGCAGTCAAAACGGTCCTGTTTGCCTTTTAACACATAGGTATTTTCTTTAAGGGCAGAGCAGACAACATCTACGAATCCAGTGGGTGCCACTTGGTCTGGAAGATTTTTTTCCAAAATAAAGCTATACATCTTTTGGCATTAAGCAGACAAAGGTCTATAAATACTTGTTCATTTTTAGTGTAGTTATGTTTCTCTGGATATAAGCGAAATAAAAACGTTTTGGTTCCAGTGATATTTGTTTGGAAATAATATTTTGAATGATTTCTTTACCTCTTCCCAAAAAACCAAACATTTTTCTACAATGCACATACAGTGAACCAGTGTTCCTCTACATTCAGTGCATTTGAGCACACACCAGGTTATCATGTATCATTGTCACTGGTGTCACGTACGTTCGCATTAACCATTTATATTGAATAACTTGGAGACGAGTCTTTATTGAAGTGGTGTGGGCTAAGGTACACCTTCCTCTGAAAATTGTACAGACAAATCATCTTAACCAGATTGTAAAATTTAGAATAATACCTTTCTTTTGACTATTTGTTAGCAACATTTCTTCCAAATTTGAAAAGGCAGTTTTGTCAGGACATTACTTTGATTAGCCCTCATAAAACTTCTAAGTTGAAGGTATTTAAATAAGTGCTTCCTATCCAAGTAAACTTATCTTGTAATTCTGAAAGGTCATAAGTATGTCTGATTTCGGCAAATAGACGTCACAAACCATTGCAAGTCTCTTAGCTTTCCACAATTTAAATGTTGCGTCTGCTCTGCCTGGTGAAAAGCTTGGTTGCCCCAAAATGGACTAAACTGGGAGAAGCATTGTGGCTCCTTCAAAACCTTTTTACTTCACTCAATACTTTTATCAATTGGGTTTTTGTTCTGGACTTGAGACAACTTTTACATGTTTTTATTTGAACAACAATCAGTTCCCAGAGCTGCATAAAATAATAAAACAAATGGAGCAACAGAAAGTAATGCCCAAAAGGATAGGTGGAAGTAACTTAAATACATAATCTGCTTCCAGGCGTACACTCATGCTTCATTATACATTCACACAAACATTCTCGTTTATGGTTGTACAAAGTAAGCTACTGTTTCAGAAAGCTAGTTTTCTTTGTTAATGAAAGATTTTTGTCATTTGTGGTAAATAAATACTATGATAAGTGCATGAAATAGACATTTACACGTTGTTGGCGAGGAAGACTTCAGCCTTCCTCATGTTTTATTTGGGTGTGATTTTTAGAGAACTTCTTTTGACTTGATGCTTCTCAAAAATAACTTTATTTTACATTGACAAATTGGAATTTATCCCTCACTTTTCATTTGTGACTAAAACTTCATTTTACTTTGAACAAGTTGTATTTGGTCATTTGGGACTTGACTCAGACTTGTCTCTCTTTGACTTGGGACTTGACTTGGACTTGTCTCTCTTTGACTTGGGACTTGACTTGGACTTGTCTCTCTTTGACTTGGGACTTGACTTAGACTTGTCTCTCTTTGACTCGGGACTTGACTTGGACTTGTCTCTCTTTGGCTTGGACTTGACTTGGACTTGTCTCTCTTTGACTTGAGACTTGACTTGGACTTGTCTCTCTTTGACTTGAGACTTGACTTGGACTTGTCTCTCTTTGACTTGGACTTGACTTGGACTTGTCTCTCTTTGACTGGGACTTGACTTGGACTTGTCTCTCTTTGACTTGGGACTTGACTTGGACTTGTCTCTCTTTGACTTGGGACTTGACTTAGACTTGTCTCTCTTTGACTCGGGACTTGACTTGGACTTGTCTCTCTTTGACTCGGGACTTGACTTGGACTTGTCTCTCTTTGACTTGGACTTGACTTGGACTTGTCTCTCTTTGACTTGAGACTTGACTTGGACTTGTCTCTCTTTGACTTGGACTTGACTTGGACTTGTCTCTCTTTAGCTGGGAATTGACTTGAGAGAGGCCAGGTTAAGTCCCTTAAAGTCTTAATTTAGTTGAAGTAGAGCTGGGCAATAAATCGAATTTTAGATAATATCGTGAATGTTAGTTTCAAGATATGCAAAAATGTAATATCGAGTAAAAATAAATGTTACATTAAGGTAATTAACAATAAAAATTAAGTAAATTTCAATTAAAAGAGTTAAAATAAGAGCTTGCTCTTCTTACACCTGAAAAAATTATCTAAATTTAGTGTTGTTTTTACTGTATTTCAATAAGATTTGCCAACATAACAGTATATTGTGTTTATATTTTGCAGTGGTCTTTTTATTCACAGTTTTTAGTTATACTTGTTCCATTGGCAGTCTCATTTTAAAGCAAAAATCTACAAAAAACATCATACTTACTACCTATATCCTATTTAATTCGTTTGATAATTAAACCCAGTATATTGGAAGACACGTTTGAACACAGTTGAACACAGACTGACAGAATATCGTTTGAATATCGCTATCGAGAAATGACAAAATATTACCGAGATATTCATTTTTTCCTATATCGCCCAGCCCTAAGTTGAAGCTGTTTTGAATCAAGTGCACGTGACGTAATGACCTGGAAAGTAACCGTTGCTCTTTCTCTTTGTTTTGTGAACTTACAAATTGAGTTGATGTGATGACTTTGCTGTGCTCCTCTGTGACTGGGAGGGGCCATCGTGTTTTTTTCCAACTCTTAAGTAACAAACTAGAACATATGTAGATCAGCAATTTACACTTTGTTCACTGTAAAATTCCAAAATGATCGAAAACGGCTCCAGTCACTTCCTGTTTAAAACTGCACAAGTACTAAGCCCCGCCTCCTCACTTTAAAATGTTACTGTAACAAGCACAGATTTTAAATGACTCATTTTGATTGTTGGAAAGTGACTATGGGACACATGCTTTGCTTTGAGTTGTCATTTTTGAATTATAACAAGTCAATACAAACAAGTGGGCAGAGTGAAGAAAAGCAAGTGTTTTTCTTCCTCTGTCCACTTGTCTAAGGATATGATCATCGTTTTCGGAAAAGTGCTCTCCCACATAGTGTCACACACATAAAGTATCTTGGAACCTTGATTGACTCAAAATTGAATTTTGATAACAACTGTGCAGCTGTGTGTAAGAAAGGTCACCAGCGTCTCTATTGTCTAAGGACATTATCTTTTTTCAAAGAGACAAAACTATAATGACGCTTTTCTACAAGGCTTTTATGGAATCAGTCTGGACCTTTGCATTGGTCTCATGGTTTGGGAGCATTAGTCAAAAATAAGAACTCTCTCAATCTGTTAAATGGGCAAGCAAAGTTGGGGTTCTCTGTACACTAATCAGTTAAAGCGCTTGTCCCAAAGTATTCTTGAAGATGAGCAGCATCCTCTACATTCAGAGTTTCAGCTGCTTCCTTCTGGCCAAAGATATTTACAGTAGTTCCAAGATCCAGATCCACAAATCGTTTTAAAAGGAGCTTTGTTCCAGCTGGGATAGTTCTGATGAATAAATTGTAATGTGTTGGATTCTTTATACTAGTGTGAGCATGAACACTCATAACACTGTTATGTCATTAAACAAGGACTAGATTAGTACTAAGAAAGTCTCACCAGGACTACACTAGGACCAACAAGGTCTAAAGCAGAATTAAACCAGAACAACTGAAATAGTCGTCTTGTAGTCTGAGCTGCTCTCACTCTGGCTCTTTTGTCCCTCTCCAGGCCTATGTGGTCAAAGTGGACTCGGACATGTTCCTGCACGTCCCAAACCTGGTGGACCTGCTGCTCCAGCCCGGCACCCCGAAAACCAACTACATGACGGGCCTGGTGTGGTGGCACAGCCCGGTCCTGCGCAACTACGGCAACAAGTTCTACATGCCCCAAGAGGTGATCTCGGAGCCCGTGTACCCACCCTACCCGCTGGGCATGACCTACATCATGTCCCTGGACCTGCCGCACAAGATCCTCAGCGCGTCCCGGAACATTAAGCCCATCTTCATCGAGGACGCGTACCTGGGCATGTGTCTGAAGCAACTGAACATCTCCCCCACCGACCCCCCGGCGACGGACATGTTTCAGGTGAACGCGCAGCACCCTCTGAGTCAGTGCGCGCTCTCCAGGATCGTCGCCACCACCACCACCAGCATGCCCCAGATGATGAGCTACTGGAGACGCAGCCAGCAGCCCGACGCGCACTGTTAGAGCGCACTGTTAGAGACACTCCCAGCAGCCCGACGCGCACTGTTAGAGACACTCCCAGCAGCCCGACGCGCACTGTTAGAGACGCACTGTTAGAGACACTCCCAGCAACCCGACGTGCACTGTTAGAGCGCACTGTTAGAGACACTCCCAGCAGCCCGACGCGCACTGTTAGAGCGCACTGTTAGAGCGCACTGTTAGAGACACTCCCAGCAGCCCGACACGCACTGTTAGAGCGCACTGTTAGAGCGCACTGTTAGAGACACTCCCAGCAGCCCGACGCGCACTGTTAGAGACGCAGCCAGCAGCCCGACGCGCACTGTTAGAGACGCAGCCAGCAGCCCGACGCGCACTGTTAGAGCGCACTGTTAGAGCGCACTGTTAGAGGCACTCCCAGCAGCCCGACGCGCACTGTTAGAGCGCACTGTTAGAGACGCAGCCAGCAGCCCGATGCGCACTGTTAGAGCGCACTGTTAGAGCGCACTGTTAGAGCGCACTGTTAGAGCGCACTGTTAGAGTGCACTGTTAGAGACACTGTTAGAGACACTCCCAGCAACCCGTACCGTACATCGTCTGAGGCGAGTTCGGCCCGATACAGGTCAGAGTTTCTTGCAAAGTGCCTTGTACAACAGCAGCAGTCCACTGTGGTCCATTACTACCCAAAGCCGCATTACCTCGAGAATGCTCAAAATATGACTTGGAAGTCGCTTCAGACCGCTGCGACCTCTGACAAAAAAAGACTCTGTACGGATTCTTTTCCGCACACTTTCTTCGTCTTGTCATGACTCTGCACCTCTGCCTCTGGCCGTCCTGGTGTTGGATGACTCATATGATGCTTTGTGACTCATGTTTGCGGAGATGACGGTAAAACCAAGACAGTACCACAGCAAAAAACTGTTATTATTTTGAAAAATTTACTGGAAGCACTTTTCCTCCACTTTACAAAAAGGGCTCAGGCGACTGGATACACTGGACTGGACTGTCACTGTGTGAGTCACTCTCGGACTTTTCAAGTCAGCTCTGGACCGAGAGCAGTCTTGAGTCCAGGAACTGAAGAGAACCTGGGATCGCACAAAAGACAGTTTTTGTTTAAAGATTTTAGATTGTTAATCATAGATACTGTGATCTGAGAGAAAATGTAATGTGTCATGTAGAGCGATTAATCAACTAATCGATTGATCCAATCCATGAAGTTTTATGAATCAGACAGAAGGTCATTACTTCAAAAAACAAAACAAAATACTTGACCAATGTAAATGTGTTTTTAATAAAAAGTAGTTTTGTACTTAAATAAAATGATTTGGCAGTGAAACAAGACTTTTTGTACTAAAAATAAATACAATTAAAATAACAGTAAGTAAATCAATTGTATGTAATTTGCATCAAGAAAAAAATTCTTGATCCAGTGGCAGATCATTGTACTTCTGAATCCAAGCCATGTTAACTTAGTCTAAACGAGACTTTGGTAAAAATGTCACTCTGAGAGGCTGGTTCACGTTTCTGTCGGACGTGAGTGAGTCGGTTTTTTGTTTTTTTTTAATGAAACACTATTCATGTCCTGTTTGGAGGAGGTGCAGTGTTCTGTTGGACTGGCTGATAACTGAATACATTTGATTAGTTTGGATTTAAAGGTGCCTTGTGTAACTTTCTACTCAATCTTGTACAAATATAAAGTTAAAACTGTACTTTAGGACATTCTGGAGGAGGAGAAATGTGTTAAAGCAATAATGTTATTCTATAGATACAGAAATCAAAAAACTCAATTTTGTGGTCTCAATCAAAAATGAGAAAAAGGGCCAAATGCCTTGGAAAATTATGTATACCTCTTCATAAAAGTTTTCTTTCTCTCGAGCAAAACGACTAACGAAAAAATAACTTTGTATATTCCATTGCACAGTACGCATCTGAAACTCCTGATTTGTAGTAAAAACAACAGGACACACAGACGTTTTGCTGGACAGTGACACCTGCAGTCTGACTCATGATTAGAACACAGGCCTGATGTGAAAGCTAGCTTTGTACTAATAAACTATTCTAAACACCTTCAGACTACAGTAAATGTCATCTCCCCTTACCAGTGTCCCAGGACCCCCAAACCTAAAAAAAATAGGCTAATGTCTAAGTCTTGCTTTTAAAAACGTTTTGTTTATTTTAGTTATCCAGACTGAAGTAAAAACGTGTAAAGGGTCTTTCACACCAGGCCGAGGGTCGCCAGTCTGAACCGGTTTGGCAACTTCTGCCGACAGGCGGCTCACGTGTGTTTGGTGTGAATGGCGCTGTCGGGGGTCAGAGGAGCGCGGAGCACGTCGTGGAGGCGAGGTTTTGAAGACTTGCTCGCAAAGTCGGCATCGTCAGCGGTCGGTAGTTGCCGCATATGCGGCTGTTTGATTGGCCCGTGGCTAGCGAATCAGTGTGCAAGAAAATGGTGCGGAAAACCGAAAATGCCGCTTATGGAAAAACAGTATTTACCTGAGCATGGATTGTTGTTATTTGCCGGGTTCAAACGAGACGTAAGTACGGAGAAGAATGGCTACTACTTGGTCCGAGGAAAACAAAGATGGAGGAGTACAGCTGTAGTACGAAGGCTGGACTGTAGCGGGAAATAGAAGTTTAGCCTAATCCGTGAGGTAAGATAAAAATCTGTTCGCCACAGAGTTTGACAACTACTCGCGCACAACTTCTGTTTTGTCTTTTTCGTCAAGCGTTACGTCACGCGCATGCTCACTCGGCATTTGTTCGCCGACTGTTGGCTGCTTGGATCATGTTTGTGTGAATGCTTTTTTACATCGATGCGCCCCAAAGAGACTAGAACAGACGGTGCGTCGCTCCTCCCTACCGACAACGACTAGGAGTTGTGTTGGTGTGAAAAAGCCTTATAATGCATCAGAATGCACCAAACATCCTCCCCTGCTCACGATACTCATTACTGCTGAAATCATGTGACTGTGATGCCCATGAAGCACTGGTCTCACTCCAAACTCACATCTAATCTGGAGAGAACTGGCTTTCATTCAAGTGTTTTCATTTTGAAAGAAGAGCAGAGAGGTGGACATTGGATACACCATTACAATTCTTTGCTGTGATTGGTTAAGCACAAATAAGGTCGGCTGCACACCCAATCAGCTCCATGTATTTCACAAACACTTTCAGCAGGGACAGTTGCATGTGGACCTTTCCTCGCTGAAAGTGTGAGCCCTGTTCACTCTGACTGTATCGACTGTTCAGAGTCTATGTCAGTGGAAGGGTGCCTCCGCAGACTTTCCCCACAAGTTTCTTTACTAGACGAGTGAGCTGTACTAACAATGCTAAACAGAGCCTCTGACCTCTCTTGATGTGTTTGTATCGTGACACTCTTTATAAATCATGAGGCTAATTAACCACTAAAGGCTGTAGGAACAATGAGGGATCACTATCTAAACAAATACTAACATGGCTTCAGTCATGGAGGTATAAGCTCAGAGTCTTGAATTCAAAAAGCGCTAGCAGGGATTGACATGTTTGTGGCTAAATGCTAGCGCTAACAGGGATTGACGTGTTTGTGGCTAAATGCTAGCGCTAACAGGGATTTACGTGTTTGTGTCGAAATGCTAGCGCTAACAGGGACTGACGTGTTTGTGTCTAAATGCTAGCGCTAACAGGGACTGACGTGTTTGTGTCTAAATGCTAGCGCTAACAGGGATTGCTGATAACTACAGAAGTGAACTAGTCTGAATTAGAAACCAGCTCCGGTGATGAAAGATGGCCGACCAAAGTGGGTCTTTTATTTTAAGGCCTTACAAGCTCACTCCAAGTAAAAACACAGAGTTGTATTTTATATTCAGTGCAATAAAGATATAAAGACATTTTATTCAAGCCTGTTTTTTTCCCCCTAAAAGTTACACATTGTGTCTTTAATGTGGATGTGTTGTGTTCCCCACAGAAACCTTGTACAATGGAGGTCAACAGGCTCTTTTCACATATTTGCAGAACATTCTCATTTTTCAGACTAATGCAGATGTATATTTAGTAATGGTCGCTTATATAATAAATGTACAAAAATCTAACACAGAGACTATTATTTGTAGGCTCATTCTACAAGAAACGGTGCCTTTTGGCTCCAAAATTTTCAAAAAAAATATCTCAAGTAATCCTATTTTTTACATACATACAACCAAAAAGACCATTTAAACTGCCAGAAAACTATATTTGTCCACCTCATACATGATCCTTTTTTTGTATTATCCCGTCACATTGAGATTTGACAGTATGTGACCAGGTGGCATGTGACGAGGAGGTAAAATTTGACCTAAAATGGCTTCAAGTCACTGTTTGGTTTAGCTAGCTGAGGTAGAAATCAAACTTTAAAGAAAAACTAAACTCCACTGTCAGACTGTGTATATGGGGTCAAAATTGAATTATCTACTGTTTCCAGGCCTTTTTTTTGGATATTTTTGTGCAAACTGGCTCATTTTGCAGTTCTGTGTGCAAAAAACGCAGCTGTACTGCCGCTGGACAAACTCTGTCAGTGCATTTTCAGTTCACGCTGATGTCACAGTAGTCGTGTTCAAGATGGTCAAGAGCAGTCGGCTCGAGGCGTTAAGGGGGTTCGGGTCTGCACCGCCTTGACCATCTTGAACAGACTAGTGAGTTGACGCGGCAGACGAGACGCCCGCATGATTTATCTAAACTCCTCCCTCTGACACCCCCTGCCCCTAACGATGCGCTGGTTCTAAACTCGTGCCTGTGGCAAATTTATCATTGTCATTTTTTATTTTCATTTTTAGAAAATAATAAATGCATGTGCTTATGTAGACTAAAGCAAAGGTTTAATACATATGTTTTGTAAAGTAAATATAAAAAGAAATCTTGATGTGCAAGTAAGCAAAGACTGCTACAGATTCTTCAGCTGCAAATCTCACCTCAGGACCAGGACCGCTCCGACACAAAACTCACATCACTCACCAAGCTCACTGTTCATATTTGGTGCTGTCAGTGTCTGTTCACACCCACCTGGGCGTCTCTTAAAAGGCCTCCGGGCAGCGTGTTTAGCCTCACTTTAACATTTAAACTACAGTTTCAGTGCATTTGAACCAATGTCAGAAGCAACAAAACTAGATTTCTTACTGATTTCTTACAGCTCTACTCTACTCAGCTCTGTTTCCACTAGCCTTTTTTATCTGGTACCAGGTACTTTTTTTAGTACCTGGTTGGCTTTGGTTCTAACCAGGCCGAGCTGATACTAAATGGGCTGTGTGCACGGAATTTCAGTTGGCTTGCGATTGTTCAAAATGCAACTACATCAGTTTAAAACGACTAAATCCTCTTTAGATCAGACAGTTGTGGTAAATGTTACAGAAACATGTTAAAGACTTTACATATTAGAGGAATATTTCACCAAAGGACACTTGTGTGTTTAAAAGAGACATAATTGTGTCTAAATGCTAACGCTAACAGGAAGTGGTCGTACATACAGAAGTTAGCATTTTGAACGTACGCAGCCAACTGAAATTCCGTGCACGGAGCCCATTGTTCTGACTGACACTGATTGTACACCATGGTAACAAGGTTACCATGGTGTTTCCATAGATATTGGTTTGTTGTGGGCAGTTGCTCTGGAGATAGTACCACATTCTAAAGTGCAATGGAGACGCAACCAAACCGAGTAGAGTAGAGCCGAGTAGAGTAGAGTAGATACTAACAGGGCTAGTGGAAACGCTCCATTAGGAAAAGAAATGTGAGTGGGATTTGTCTCATTTTAAACTTGTGGCTCTAACAATGTCACTTTAATCTTTGTCCTGCCACTTGACGTAACAACACACGTTCTGTACAGAGACCAGGTTCATGTGACGGGGAGGTACATCAAACTTAAGAACACACACAAATCCTGAATTTGTTTTAAAAAACTATTATTTGCCAATAAAAATGCATGATGAGTAAATGACATAAAACTAAAACAAAACACACATTAAAGTTGGATGAAAATGGCTTTCCTTGATATTAAAATATAACCTGCAAACTGGCTCCACTGCACTGCGGACACGGCAAAAATGGTCAAAAAAAAAAAAAAAAACTAAAACGTGCAATATATATACAGTATTTTTATGAAAAACCTGCATAATCAACTCTAAATAAAACATTTAAAATTCAAAACACACACTTTGATGAGTTTTTTTACCACCAAATCTAAGGACACAAAAGGCAAGTAAGTATGTCAGAGATCAGTCAGATTCATTTCAGTTCCAACAGGCCCTTCCAGGACGACGTGGCTCTTCGTCCACACCTCTGCTCCGGCCTGTCATATGCACTTTACTCCAATAGCTCACGCTTAATGAATACTTAATATAACATGAGCTTGTATTAAACAGCTGTGGCTTAGACTTAAGTAGATTTAAATCATAATCACTCAAATCATTCCAAGATAAATTAGGATTTGATTTGTTTGCCGTATTGGCCAGTCTTCTTGTCGACCGCACAGATGCAGAGACAAAGACCAGATATAGAAGCAGTTTAAACTTGTTCTGATCAAACTCTTTATGATTCTACAACTGTGTGCTTTTTGTATCAATACTTCAGTCAGTGTAAAACCAGAGGGATCAGCTACAAGAAGCACTTCAGTGGAAACTAACATGAGCGGGCCTCCTTCCAGGCAAATATCAGTCTGTTTTGTGGCCATGCAAGCCTATTCAAGTAAGGGAACCCTGGATATAAAGACAAATGTGGGTAAAACACTAGTACTAGTCATGCTTATTAAAATAAATTACAAACAAATATATATCTGCTTACTATTTTTTATAAAATTGTCATTGTTTGTTTTTGTTTTCAAGCCACTGGGAGCCGCCATTTTGGTTGATGACATAAAATTGTGTTGCCATGGTTACTCCCACAGTTTCATCTGTGAACAGTTCCACAAAAACACCACTGACAGTGTCCAGTTCTTACCTCTTCCTTTTGATTATCTTCAGTTTTACTAGATTCCACATAATCGTTGTGTATTTGGCGTCGCTCCGGCTCAAACTAACAAGGTTTAACCCAGGATTCATGTTGCTTAGTTATCTGCTACTGCCTGTTACCTTGACAACACCATTTTATGTCATAACCACAGCAAAATGGCCGCCTCCATGTCATTTCTTCATAACACTATTTTAATAAAACTACAAATAATTCCAAGGTATTTGCCCTGTATTTACATAAGTGATGATATTATAAGTGTTTTAGGGTAAACATGTGATTATATCCAGGGTTCACTTAAATGAATGTGAATAAATGTCAGGCGGCTCTCCCACGCAGGACTGTCCAAACAACTGCCTGATCAACTATCGGCCTAAATATGGCCGATATGCAAAAATATATATATCAAAACATGGGCTGGCAGATATTTACTAGAGCTGCAACAAGTTCATTTATTAATCACAACTAATTGATTATTGAAATAATCGTTGACTGGTGGTTATACCAGTGTTGTCACAATTGTAATGTGATCTCGATACAGATGTCATTTCTACAAATCACAAATGCTTTTGGACATTGGCATTTTTAATAAAAAATAATAGTTTTTTGGTTGTTTAAATGTATGTTTTGTTTTTATAAATGGTTGTAGTGTTTTTAGTACAAATAAATGAGTCTATAGAATCTAGATGAGTGTGATTCTTGATACAATCCTACTTTGTATTGGTTTTAAAATAGTTGAGAAAACTCCGACTGAACAGCAGTGATAATGTGGACATAGCAGCCTGACAAAGCCTGATCCCGTCAGATCTCAGAAGCTAAGCATGTTGGGCCAGGGCAGTACTCGGATGGGAGAATCTGGTGTGAGTGTGATGTCAGAGGCCGATGGCACGAAATAGCAGTGTCACGTATGTCTGTCTGCCCCAGAGCAGCTGTGGCTACAATGGTAACTTACCACTACTGACTGTGGAGGGAATGAATAATGCAGAACATGCAGCATCTTTGGGGGTCTTGAAAAGCGCTGTAGAAATCCAATGCATTATTATGATGAGCGGTGACAATAGTGTAAACACTAGTTTAAATCAACAGAGGTGTCAAGCTCGGGCCCGGGGGCCAAATTCGGTCCTCAAGTAGATATCATGTGGCCCCTGAGCATGATTTCAGATTATTATTGATAGTGGCCCCTTAAATCGCTGAGATGTGACTATTAAATGTAATATGCACTGGAATGTAGCAAAAAGAATACAATCTGTCCAAAGTTTTGTTGCAATGAAATTATGTGAAATATAATGTAATGTGACACAATATAATTCTGGATATACAGTAAATGTGTTATATTAGCTTTATACAGCCCTATTGCCATATGTGAATTTAACACAAAGGGGTCTATATTTTAAAATGTGGCCCTCGACCAACTCTGACTCTGATCGATTTGGCCCCAGCACCATTTTATTTTGACACCCATGTTCTAGAACATTCTTAGGTGATGTTGTCAACTCCTAATTTACAAAAATCTTGTGTTCAGAAGAGTTTTGCGTCTTAAACAACTAATCGATTAATTGAAAGAATACAACTAATCCATAACCAAAATAATAATTAGTTACAGCCCTATTCTTTACCAAAGAAAATGTTCTTTTGTTCTTCTAAAACTAGAGTCAGTCAAACATCAGAGGCTAAAGCTACAGAGTCCAGACAAAGACTTTTAGACCATTTTCAACTGCATTTTATGAAACAACACATCAAGTGTTTCCTCAAACACACAAACAACCTGACTTTATTAAAACCAGACTGTCCTGTCGTTCAGCTGGTGTGCAGAGTGCAGAGCAGGCGAACCCGTCTCAGAGCACACTTCTCGGGCTGCAGACGGGACGGGAGCGGGACCCAGGCCACGGGCTCCTCCGGGACCCGCGAACACAGGACAGAGGTAGGACAGAGGGACCGGAGGACAGGGACACTGAAGGCTGGGGGCCACGCACAGGAGAGGGAACGAGCTGCCCGGAGACTGGCTCTGGTCCGGGACACTCACACCTCCCCTCTCTGGGTCCCACACGGCCCCCCTCAGCTCCAGGCCACACAGGAACACAGCGTCTGCGGGACAGGACGAAGACCCAGCGTCGTCGCCGAGGACCTACACAAAGAAACAAAAGCACATGACACAAGAGGAATGTGATGCTTTTCTCCAGTCCACTTTTAGCTTTTGGGTTTGGTTGAACCTCTCGTACCTCTGCATCATTTCTACTTTGCCGCTGATGCTGAAAAGTGGATTTTTTGGCCAGAACACATCCAAGCCTGCATCTCTTCTCTCACTCACTGCTTCACATTTGTTTTTAATGTGTATGATAATGTGTCTGTTTCAGGCTGTTTTGTGCAGAAACGGAGCCGCAAAGACCAAATACTATCAGTGAAAAGTTCTGCTAACAAGCTAGCACACATTAGCATGTTCTGTTTCCTGTCCAGAGTAAAATCGATCATTTTAAGAAGAGTTGAAAACATTCAGAACATTACACTACTATAGATACAAGTCCAAACAATTAATTGTGTAAAATGTGCCACAGTGTCTCAGAGAAATGTGTTTGAAGCACAGAAAGTTGGCAACACTGACAGGAAGTAGTAAACAAAAACAACACAAGGGACGGCTGGTACTTTTCGGCTTTTCTTTTTTCAAAGAACACTTCTAAGCGGATTTGCAGCGATGTTCTGTGGACTAATGCTCTCCTGCAGTAGTTGTGATAATCGTGGTTATTAAACAGGCTGTGTATGATTTAGTTTAGCGTCGTCTCTTGTCTGGCTCACGTGGAGTGGAGTTTACCGGGCGGTCCAGCTTTAGCAGGCTCGGATGCTCTCTCCTCCATTGACAGCTTTCGGTTTTTCTGCTGCTGTTTCTGTTTGACTTGTTGAGTTGTGTGAGGTAAATGTCGGATGAATGAGACATGAGCGTTCAGACTGGAGTCTGAACGCTCATTTGAAAAAATCTGATTTGTTTTCACATATGAAAGCGTCGCGTGTCGCATTTGAAAAAATCGAATTGTGCTGTTCACACTGCCATGGTCAAATTAGATACAGGTCGCATATGGGCAAAAAAATCTGAATTGACCTTCAGTGTGAACGTAGCCTTAGTCACATGTTTATAGAGTGTTCAGGAGTCCTACAGCAGAGGGACAGAAACTGTTCTTGTGGTGTGAGGTTCTGGTCCGGATGGACTGTAGCCTCCTGCCCGAGGAGAGTGGCTCAAAAAGTCTGTGTCCAGGGTGAGAAGGGTCAGCTGCTATCCGACCTGCACGCCCCCGAGTCCTGGAGACGTACAGGTCCTGGAGACGCACAGGTCCTGGACACGCCCCCGAGTCCTGGAGACGTTACAGGTCCTGGACACGCCCCCCGAGTCCTGGAGATGCACAGGTCCTGGAGACGCACAGGTCCTGGACACGCCCCGAGTCCTGGAGACTTACAGGTCCTGGAGACGTACAGGTCCTGGAGACGAACAGGTCCTGGAGACGTACAGGTCCTGGAGACGTACAGGTCCTGGAGACACACAGGTCCTGGAGACGTACAGGTCCTGGAGACGTACAGGTCCTGGAGGGATGAACGACTGCAGCCAATCACCCTCTCAGCTGCAGTCTGTGTTTGTCCCTGACTGTGGCTCCAACTCCACACGGTGATGGAGGAGGTGAGGATGGACTCAATGATGGTCGTGTAGAACTGCACCATTATAGGAAGTACATCCTCTGCTGGGCCTTTTTGATCAGGGAGCTGATGGAGCGACTCCCACTTCAGGTCCTGTGTGATGGTGGTGCCGAGGAAGGGGATGGGAGTCCTCAGTGGTGACGGGAGAGTCTGTCAGAGAGGTGGAAGGTGAGGGGGCCGTGTCTTTCCTGAAGTCCACGATCATGTCCACTGTCTTTAGCGCGTTGAGCTCCAGGTTGTTGCTGGTTGTAAGTTGGAAAACAATTAACTCTTTCCCCCATAAAGACGTCATTGACGACCCCCCCTGTACCCCTAATGACGACTTTGACGACTTCGCTATATCCCAAAAGACGAGATTTGACGACCTTGTCCTGTCCGTTTTTTCGCTAGTAAACTGAGAATTTGATAGGTGGAGGCTACCACAACTCACACTAAATTGACCAATAGGATTCAAGAATGCATTTTCACCGATTTTTCCCGAAGTTTTCCGAAAGTAGTTCGGGGGGGAACAACAACACGACGCACGTGAAATGGCAGCATGGCGGCGGGGCACAGATTTAGGAGTGATGAGGAGCGGCACTATTTCTTGGATAACTTTGGAGAAAGTGACTCTGATTCTGACTTTTATGGATTTCCAAGTGACGAAGACTTTGACTACACAGTAGAAAGCAATGATAGCGATGACTTTTCGGAAAATGAAACTTACGAAGACGACGAGCCTGCCGCCGGTGATACATGGAGTCCTGTGATATCCGAACAAACTATCGGGGACTTTGTTCTTGATTATGGACCGAAATTGCCGCGAAATATGAATGTTGCTGAGGCCAGTCCGCTGAAGTATTACAGTCTTTTTTCCCTGACGAGATGTACGACAGGATCGCTACAGAAACAAACGCTTACGCTGCGCTCTGTGCGCGAGAAAGTGGCCAAGGAGACAAATACTGGACGCCGCACCTGACGGGGAAGAGATGAAAGCGTTTTTTGGATTGTCGATACTTATGGGGATAAATCCCATGCATGAATACGCGGATTACTGGTCTGGAGATCCATTCCTGGGTGTCAAACGGATTTCAGCGCGTCATGACCCTGAATAGGTATGAAAAACTTTCTCAGTACCTACATTGTAATCACGCTGCAGCGCGTCTTGATAGAAATGACCCTAGTTATCATCCCATTGCAAAAGTCGCTCCTGTAGTTGACATGGCACGTCAGAATTTCAAAATGTACTACAAGCACAGTCGTGACATCTCCATTGATGAAGCAATGAAGGGCTACAAAGGTAGAACAGAGCTACGCATGTACATGCCTAAAAAGCCAGAAAGTTTGGAATCAAGTTTTGGGCAAGATGTGATGGTAGGACAGCTTTCATGTCTGACTTTCAGTTATATTCAGGAAAGCGTGATCAGTCTCCTCTTCAGCAGCTTCATGGACTAGGTTATCGAGTCATTGATGATATGACAAGGGACTTAGTGGGCCTAAATCACTGTGTTTACTTTGACCGTTTTTCTCTTCAGTTTTCTTGCTCGAGCATCTGCTGTCAGACCACATATATGCTTGTGGGACAATGTTGACAACCAGAAAAGATGTGCCCCCTGCCCTGAAACAAAAGAAACAACTCAAGAGACAGCTGCCCAACAGAGGTGACACCATGAGCTTTCAGAAGAACACGTCACTGTGAACTGCCTGGAATGACAACAACATTGTAATTGTTGCTCACAGTTGCCTTACTAATCCAAGTGAAATGACCACATGTGAACGACAGGTGGGCAGACAGAAGAAGACTGTGCCACAACCCCAGGCTATCAACAGGTATAACCAACACATGAATGGAGTGGATGTTCATGATCAACTGAGGAAACAGTATGCAGCTTCACGTGCCAGCAAAAAGTATTGGAAGTACATCTTATGGTTTGTGGTTGACTCTGCCGTGTAAATGCCTGGATTCTGTACAAGCTGGCATCCACCAGACAGTTGGGAAAGAAGAGGCGCTATGCTCAGAAGGATTTTGTCTTGGAGCTGAGTAAGGAGTTGATCAATGACTTCACCAGCAGAAAACGAGCTGCTGTTCGCGAGTGTGGATCTCCTATAAACATTGACATGCAGAAGCGCAAGACCACACACACCTTTGAGCGACTACCTGGAAAACACCGCAGGTGCAAAAGCTGCTACCAAAAAGAACGCCGCCATGAAACTGTATATGGATGTTCAACATGCAATACACACATGTGCAATGACTGTTTCCGGCTGTTGCATCCACCTGAAGATTGAGTCACTTTTGAGTCACATCAGATTAATAAGACTTTTCAGATGTTATTAGATGTTTCTATGTTTAAAAAAACATGTTCAGAGTTCAAGTTTCTTCATGGTAAAAGTAAATGAATTGAAAAGTTAAATGGGGAAAAACGAGTTAGGTACACACAGTATAAAACAGATACAAACAGCTGTACATCTGTCTAAACTGTATCTGATGATATGAAATCTTTCTCAGTATTTGACAAATATAAAGTAAAAGTTTTTAATGAATATAGTGTTCATAACATGTATTTATTAGGTGCTGAATGTAGATTTCTGTTTCGGATTTTGCGCCTGACGAGGTAAATTCTCATTTTCAGTGAGCTGTTATACACTGTAATTAAGTTGAATTACATTTAAACATCCATAAATAAACTCTGGATAGTTCAGAGTCTAAGGTTTCCAGAGATACCAAATATGTCTATGTTTCAATAAATTTCATGAGTGTGAAACTCATTTATAATCACTTTTGGATATTCGTTCTCTTTCATGCCATTATGCTCTATGGGTAGCCCTAGTAATCTATATAGGGGTTGTTCCTAATAGGCGTCCAGGGGGAAAGAGTTAAAATTGGGTAAAATGCATATATATTATTGCTTTATGATGAAAGATCTGTCAAACTAATGTTCTAGTTAAAAAACAGCTTCAAACCAAGTCAGAAGTGTAAAATGACATCACGAAAACTCTCTGCGACCCCAGATTTTGCTTCACTGTCCCCGAGACCACTGCATGACCTGACTTTTAAAAACGAGTATTTTAGCCTCAATGAGGAAAGCTGAATTCTCCTTCCTGTTGATTGTAACATTTACATTTAATAAGCAGAGGATTTGAAGCAACAATTTTTGCTGTTGTTGGAACGTAGTTCCATTACAATTTTGAAATTTGGAGTAATCCAATAGAGCTTTGGGAATGTTGGAGTGAACAGATTATTTATATATCTACAGGAGTTTTCTATGTGGAAGCTTCACGAGGTAGACTAGTGTTGGATCTAACTAAAGCAGACAGAGAGCAGGATTACAGCTTAAGGACTGATCTCAAGGTTTTAGTGTCGCTGCATCAGTCAACAATGAAAGCTGAAGTCACTGCCAGATATTTGATTTTGTAATACTGTCCCATTTATNGAAGGAAACCACCCAGACACGGGGAGGACATGCAAACTCCACACAGAAAGGTCCGGGCCTGAGCAGGAATCGAACCCGCGACCTTCTTGCTGTGAGGCCAGAGCGCTATCCCGCTCTGCCACCCGTGCCGCCACGGTTCAAAGAATAAAGTGAAATGTATAGACCCTTTTCATGCCACGTCACAGCACTAGCTGGAGGCAAAAAAGACAAAAACTCATAGTAGACGCACTAAAAGTTTTGTGATTTCATCGTGGTTAAAATGTTGTTTCGTTGGAACTGTAACTAGGACATCTGTGTCTACAGTTAGCCCAGGGGTTAAAGCAAAAACATATTTTTGGACTAAAAATCTTTTACAGTCAAGATTTAGTTGCATTTTAATCATAATATTACAGTGACATCTATGTTTTAAGGACATAGGTCTGATCTTAGTGATAATACATTTACAGCTTAGCTATGATATTTGAAAATCGATGTAATAAAGAGGAAGGTCGATGTAATAAGGAGAAACTTGTGATGAGAAATTTGAGTTTATGAGTAATGTATATAGGCTAAACTCTTGCATAAAAGGGGGTTAGGGGGTCCTCCCTCGAAAACTTTTGCTGAAAACAGAAGTAATTTCCCTGCATTTTGATGGATTTTAGAGGAATTTCTTCAGCTTTTTTACAGGTGCAGTTCTTGGCCATAGTATATGATATGCTACTATTATTACCTTGTCAGATTTGGACAAAGAATCCACTTTTTAATGTGAATAAATTGACAGAATGCTTGACGGGCCATGTTAGTTACAGTTGCCATTTATCAGATAAACGTTTAAGAAAACATCACTAACGGAAATGTTCCTATGTTTTTTTATTAAATTGACTGAAATCCGTCACAGTGACTGAGAACTTTAAGCCCTGAGTTAGCCTGACTTTACCCAGACGTGTAGGTGCAGTTTGATGTTCAAACTGGTCTGTTTTATTTAGAATGAGCTAAACTGTACTGTTCAATCATTCCATTTTTACACACACACAATGAGTTGCAGTGACGTAGATTTCAAAGCTTTATACAGACAAGTGGGCGGGGATAGGTGGTAGGTGAAAACAAGACTTTTCTGAGCAACACAAGATTACTCAAACATGCAGGAATCAGTCCAAGTACTACTGTGTTAGTAAACTAATGATGAGAGAGAGACTGTTAAAAACATAGGGAAGACACCAGGAAAGTGGATTTTACAAACAAATGCACATCAGATGTAAGAAGACATTACCTGGAACACCAGGCTGATGTCGGACACATTTCGGCGCTGGACTTTAGCGTGGTGTCTCCTCAGCGCCAGCAGGAAGGCTTTGGGGTTACTGAAGGCAGACAGTCTGTAGGTGTGGGCTGGGTCTGGACCGTCCTGGTGCCACAGGTAAGAGCTTAAGAACTCCGCTCTCCTCTGGACGTCCTGCAGCTGGAGCTCAGAGCAGCACGGAGACAGCAGGATGGACCTCAGCGCGTCCCATTCTCCCTGAAGGAAAGCCTGCAGAGGACCAGCAGGAGGAGAGTCTGCTGGAGGTCCTGTCCTGGTCCTCATGTAGGTCTCCAGAGCTCTCACAGGACGGACAGCCTGGGTCTCCTCAGTGGACATGTCCCGTACGGACCGGTGAGCAGACTGGGACGCCTGCAGCAGGACACTCAGGCTGTGGCTTTTCTTCTGGAGGATCTCTTGTACGACGTCGTGTCCAAAGCCCAGACACAAGCCTGAGCTGTCGTCCTGCTCTTCTGGGAACATCTGGAGTGAAGTAAGTCCATCTGAACAGAAGAGAAAGGAGCTGCTCTTACTCCAGAAGCATTTTTCTACTTTTTGACTTTGATAGTAACAATTTGACTTCTTAAAACGTGTGTCTCAGCCTGGACCACGCCACTGTTCACTTCCTGCTTTTGTTCTGTTCTTGTTATGTTGCTCCAGAGACCGACCTCTCCAACTGAACCAGATTTGGACATTTTGGATTGGATCAGAGTTTGTCTGTATGTTCACAATTACCCAATCGAACCGAACTATCCAGACAAACAAATCCTGATTCGAATAAAAACAATGCAGTTTGGTGGAATGATCCTTGTGGTAAATGATTCTCAGACAAGTTGCAAATTATAAAGAAACTAACTAAAAAAAAAGGGTTAGGATTAGTCTGTGTTCCTTATGTGAATGTTATTTACAATGCAGTTGCTAGGTAACAGTTGTGGAATTACCTCTACAAAAGACAATTATAAACCTCGTCAAAACAGACAGACGGGTGAAAACGAGCTAAATATTCATGTTCACTGTGTTTGACTGAAAAACTAAATAAAATGTGGTCAGCCAGGGGAAAGGAAGTAACAGAAGGTCAAACCAAGATGTAGGAAGTGGTGTTTTTTACGACAAAGAGCGTAGGTGTAGGTCAGTTGGAAAAATAAATCATGTACTGTGATCCCTCACTCTATCGTGGTTCACTTTTCGCGGCTTTTTTTTAGTGCAATTTTGCTTTTTTTAACAGTGCTTTGGTCCTATAGACGTGGCTGTAAGCTGCTTTTCTCTCAAACTCACTGTTTGGACCGTGTCACATCGCAGCATTCACAGGCAACAGCACAGAAGCTCTTTTAGAAAACTTGAGACAGTTTAGATCATGCAGGGGAAGCTGACCTGACGCTCGGACGTTTCTCCGGGTGAGGACGATTTCCCATCAATAAGAAAGGAAGTTGTTAGAATGTACAGACAGCAAACTGGCACAACAAATGTACAAACACCTTCTCCACATGTACTGTGAGGGTGAGTATGTGTCTCCATGGCTTCAGCAGGTAAAGAACATCCTGGATGACTGTGGTCTGTCCTATATGTTTGGACCTCACAGTCGTTCAGTAGTGTTCAGTGGCTCAAACTCACAGTGGAACGCATTCTAAAAGACCAGCATATACAAAAGTGGCAAAGTGAGATCAGGGAAATGACAACTTGTGACGTTTATGTTGAGATTAGAAAGGAATATACATTTGAAAGATATTTATTTTGTGAAAATCTCAAATACAGACAGGCCATTTGTAACTTCAGGACTAATAACAGCAGGATTCCTAAAGTCATTGGCAGATACAAGGGTCTTGAAAGAAGTTTAAGAATCTGTCATTTATGTAGCGATAATTCTGTGGGAGATGAATTTCATGTTCTTAGTGACGTGGTTAACTTAAGAGGAAAAACATATCCCAAAGTTTTATTTAGAGCGTCCATCAAGACATACATTTGTGTTATTGCTCCAAGCTGAAAATAAGAAAATTATGTATAAACTTGGTGCCTTTTTGAAAGGAGTTCTTGCTTTATATTGATTCATGAAAATCTGTTTCTTTCAAGGTATCTTACTCTGTCATGAATGATTATGAATAATTGTTTGTGCTTCATACCGTGTATATGGTAATGAGCAAATAAATAAATGAAATGAAATAAATGAAATGAAGAAGGATTTGACTCTTTGAGCTCGTAGTTACGATGATAAGTTTGTTCACGCTGGAACGTCACTTGTGTAGTTCAGAGATGTGTTTGAGGAGCGTGTTGTGACTTCACTAGGTCCAGATGTGTTTGAGGAGCGTGTTGTGACTTCACTAGAGTCCAGATGTGTTTGAGGAGCGTGTTGTGACTTCACTAGAGTCCAGATGTGTTTGAGGAGCGTGTTGTGACTTCACTAGAGTCAGATGTGTTTGAGGAGCATGTTGTGACTTCACTAGAGTCCAGATGTGTTTGAGGAGCGTGTTGTGACTTCACTAGAGTCCAGATGTGTTTGAGGAGCGTGTTGTGGCTTCACTAGAGTCCAGATGTGTTTGAGGAGCGTGTTGTGACTTCGCTAGAGTCCAGATGTGTTTGAGGAGCGTGTTGTGACTTCACTAGAGTCCAGATGTGTTTGAGGAGCGTGTTGTGACTTCACTAGAGTCCAGATGTGTTTGAGGAACGTGTTGTGACTTCACTAGAGTCCAGATGTGTTTGAGGAGCGTGTTGTGACTTCACTAGAGTCCAGATGTGTTTGAGGAGCGTGTTGTGACTTCACTAAGTCCAGATGTTTGAGGAGCGTGTTGTGACTTCACTAGAGTCCAGATGTGTTTGAGGACGTGTTGTGACTTCACTAGAGTCCAGATGTGTTTGAGGAGCGTGTTGTGACTTCACTAGAGTCCAGATGTGTTTGAGGAACGTGTTGTGACTTCACTAGAGTCCGGATGTGTTTGAGGAGCGTGTTGTGACTTCACTAGAGTCCAGATGTGTTTGAGGAGCGTGTTGTGACTTCACTAGAGTCCAGATGTGTTTGAGGAGCGTGTTGTGACTTCACTAGAGTCCAGATGTGGTTTGAGGAGCGTGTTGTGACTTCACTAGAGTCCAGATGTGTTTGAGGAGCGTGTTGTGATTCCTAGAGTCCAGATGTGTTTGAGGAGCGTGTTGTGACTTCGCTAGAGTCCAGATGTGTTTGAGGAGCGTGTTGTGACTTCGCTAGAGTCCAGATGTGTTTGAGGAGCGTGTTGTGACTTCACTAGAGTCCAGAATGTGTTTGAGGAGCGTGTTGTGACTTCCCTAGAGTCCAGATGTGTTTGAGGAGCGTGTTGTGACTTCGCTAGAGTCCAGATGTGTTTGAGGAGCGTGTTGTGACTTCCCTAGAGTCCAGATGTGTTTGAGGAGCGTGTTGTGACTTCGCTAGAGTCCAGATGTGTTTGAGGAGCGTGTTGTGACTTCACTAGAGTCCAGATGTGTTTGAGGAGCGTGTTGTGACTTCCTAGAGTCCAGATGTGTTTGAGGAGCGTGTTGTGACTTCGCTAGAGTCCAGATGTGTTTGAGGAGCGTGTTGTGACTTCGCTAGAGTCCGATGTGTTTGAGGAGCGTGTTGTGACTTCACTAGAGTCCAGATGTGTTTGAGGAGCGTGTTGTGACTTCAGTAGAGTCCAGATGTGTTTGAGGAGCGTGTTGTGACTTCAGTAGAGTCCAGATGTGTTTGGGAGGTGTTGTGACTTCTAGAGTCCAGATGTGTTTGAGGAGCGTGTTGTGACTTCAGCTAGAGTCCAGATGTGTTTGAGGAGCGTGTTGTGACTTCGCTAGAGTCCAGATGTGTTTGAGGAGCGTGTTGTGACTTCGCTAGAGTCCAGATGTGTTTGAGGAGCGTGTTGTGACTTCCTAGAGTCCAGATGTGAGGAGCGTGTTGTGACTTCACTAGAGTCCAGATTGTTTGGGGTTTTTTTGAGTCAGATGTGTTTGAGGAGCGTGTTGTGACTTCTCTAGAGTCCAGATGTGTTTGAGGAGCGTGTTGTGACTTCACTAGAGTCCAGATGTGTTTGAGGAGCGTGTTGTGACTTCACTAGAGTCCAGATGTGTTTGAGGAGCGTGTTGTGACTTCGCTAGAGTCCAGATGTGTTTGAGGAGCGTGTTGTGACTTCACTAGAGTCCAGATGTGTTTGAGGAGCGTGTTGTGACTTCACTAGAGTCCAGATGTGTTTGAGGAGCGTGTTGTGACTTCACTAGAGTCCAGAT
The DNA here is from genome assembly GCA_038363315.1 of Mugilogobius chulae. Taxonomy (NCBI): domain Eukaryota; kingdom Metazoa; phylum Chordata; class Actinopteri; order Gobiiformes; family Gobiidae; genus Mugilogobius; species Mugilogobius chulae. The sequence goes on from CM076398.1 coordinate 2,793,766, forward strand.
GTGTTTGAGGAGCGTGTTGTGACTTCACTAGAGTCCAGATGTGTTTGAGGAGCGTGTTGTGACTTCACTAGAGTCCGGATGTGTTTGAGGAGCGTGTTGTGACTTCACTAGAGTCCAGATGTGTTTGAGGAGCGTGTTGTGACTTCACTAGAGTCCAGATGTGTTTGAGGAGCGTGTTGTGACTTCACTAGAGTCCGGATGTGTTTGAGGAGCGTGTTGTGACTTCACTAGAGTCCGGATGTGTTTGAGGAGCGTGTTGTGACTTCACTAGAGTCCGGATGTGTTTGAGGAGCGTGTTGTGACTTCACTAGAGTCCGGATGTGTTTGGTGTCGGCTCTGGAGCCCGTGTGATCCGTGGCTCTGCGGTCGGCTGTGGAGCGCAGTGGGACGGGCAACGTGCTAAAAGCAGAGCAGGCGAGCACACAGCACCGTCCCTCTTTAAACGTCACAAAAACGACTCACGCTGTTGTATCTGGCGGTGAATCATGTGTTCAGCGCATTATTACCTGTACAAAAGACACTAAACATCAGAACCAGGCAGGTTATCAACTGAAATTACTGGTAAAAAATGAAGATCACTACTTCGCGGGTTTTCTCTATCACGGGGTATTTTTGAAACATAACCCCCGCGATAAACGAGGGACCACCAGACGAGCAGCGAAAGAGCAGACAGAGGCACAGCTTTTGGCTGCCTTTTCCTCCGCCTCAGACTAAAGAGAAACTAAATGTAATGATACTGACTAAAAGTACAGCCAGTGACAGTTTGGAGGTAAAGACATGTGTTTCGCTGTGTAAGTGTGTAAAGAGCAGCTCTCTGGGCCAAATTCAAACCTGAGTAAAAGGTGAGAATTGCACCAACTTTAAACCAGTGTGGGGTACTGACCGTCCTGAGTATTGGGTCTGGGACAGAGGTAGACACAGGCCACGCTCCGGAGCTCCTCCGACTGAAGCACGTCCAGGACATGGGCCCCGTGCACCAGGCTCACTGAGGAGACACACACTGGCTTCAGCTGTGGACCTCAGACTCTGTCCCAGGCCCTCAGACTCTCTCACACTCTGTCCCGGGCCCTCAGACTCTCTCACACACTGTCCCGGGCCCTCAGACTCTCTCACACTCTGTCCTGGCCCTCAGACTCTCTCACACACTGTCCCGGGCCCTCAGACTCTCTCACACTCTGTCCTGGGCCCTCAGACTCTCTCACACACTGTCCCGGGCCCTCAGACTCTCTCACACACTGTCCCGGGCCCTCAGACTCTCTCACACACTGTCCCAGGCCCTCAGACTCTCTCACACACTGTCCCAGGCCCACAGAGTCTCTCACACACTGTCCCAGGCCCACAGAGTCTCTCACACACTGTCCCAGGCCCTCAGACTCTCACACACTCTGTCCCGGGCCCTCAAACACTGTCCTTTACCTGCGAGGTACTGCAGCGTCCTCTCGTGGTCCCTGCACACTCCTGTCAGGTCCTTGTATGTTTCCAGAAGAACCTGGAGGTCAGTCTCAGTCCTGAAGGAACAACACACATCAGGTTTGACTTCAAACATCCTGAAGCAGGAAACATAAAACTATAAACAACTGGACCGACTAGACAAATGACAAAAGTCTTAAGATGAGAAGGTTCTGTCTGAGTACTCTTCAGTTCATGGTTTAGGTGTCCTTATGGCAGACGGCAGTGCTGCTGACAGGGACCAGACAGAGAAGGAGCCAGACTTTTGTACTTTTTACAAACTTACTGATGACATAGGTCAAAATTTTCTGTGTGTGTTTTACTACAGTTGCTCAAAGATACAAAACATGACCATTAATAAAGCCTATGTATTGCTGGGTTTCCCTCAAGTGACCTCTGGGCGAACTCCAGATTGGGGGCAAGGAGTGCTTTGCTTTCATTCAAAACACAGCACAGTGAACGACAAAGAGACTTCAAAACCTTAAATGGACCAGCACAAACACGATATCAGGAAAAAATGACTGTACATATGGGATATGACCCTGCAGTTTGAAAAAGACGGACTTTTCATACAATCTGAAGGATTTACTTGCGATGAGGCAGACGACTTCTACACTGAGCCAAATTAAGCCTTCAAAAGACTCAAGTTTACGATTATTTTGTTTCTGATCGGGTCAAACACTTAGGATACAAGGAAGCTCTAAATGGCAGTCGTCTCGTTTTTGCTTGGGTGAGTAGCAGCTTAATACGAACGCAGAAAAACTGTCTCATTAGACAGGTTAGCACAACCATGGACCGCACAGAAATAGGGCTGTTGAAACACATAGACAGTACATATATATATGGAGTCTATTTTTGTTTATTAATCTGGACTATGCCTTCATAAAAGAGTAATATGTTGTTGTGAGGAACTATTTTGTGGCGTAGTAATACCGCTGTGATAAGGTCACATACAGTTAAATGGCTGTTTTGAGGCAGAATTCTAACTAAACATAAACTGTGGATCTGAAGCACTGAAGTCACTTTCTTGTTGAGTCTCCTTACATTCACGACTTTCCCACTTCAGTAACACTCCACAACAGACAGTAAAATACTCTTACACATACGTATTACAACAGACAGTAAATACTCTTACACACACGTATTACAACAGACAGTAAAATACTCTTACACACACGTATTACACGCTCTATGGTGAGACGCAGTTCTAAACACGGCTAATTATTAACTATTTAACTCTTACCTCCTAAATGTGGTCGGTGGGTTTGTACCAGCTGACACTCTCACAATTATTCTTAACTTTCATTTATTTCGGGCTAATGCTAACATCTATGGGAAAATACATGAGATTCCGCGGCTCCGTTAACTTCCTGCCCCCAATTGCATTTCCCGCTGTTTCCGTGACGTCATCTGAAACCCAGCAATAAGGAAACTCTCGCGAGACAGTTTTGCACGTGTGCGCACAGTATCATGACAGGTAGATCTCGTCCCATCCATTATAATAATACATCGGTCTGTATTGTGTATATCATCCCAGCCCTGGTCACTGTACTTTTACTGGATCAGTGAACTTCAGCTCTGTTTCCATCTCTGACCCGACGTCACAGAAGTACCAGGATGTGAAAGACGTGGGCCTCACCAGGGACAGAACAGCTGCTGCTCTGTTTGTCTCTGCAGGAGGACAGAGTGGAAGAGGACACACTCATGGACCCCAGGCTGATAGGAGAGCGCCACCTGCTGTTCAGAGCGCTGCACCTGCTCCTGCAAAGTCCAGCACGAGTCCAGGACCAGGACCAGAGCACGGAGCCGGACTGCAACTGAGAAAACACACACACACACACACACACAGATCAGAGACTGGTCGTGTGTGTACGCCTCGCCAGATCACAAACCTACTTTTCACTTAAAAAAAAAACTACATTTAAATACGTGGACAGAGCTTAGTATTCCAAATGCAGCTCTCAGCTAGTTTTTATCAGACACGATTATAGGAATAAGTGCATTTGTTTGTATCTGAGCTCTTCTTTAAGATCACTATAAATCAACTACATTATATTTTACAGAAACACAGCAAAAAAATTGCTTGATTCTAGTATTTTAGAAATATCAACAAGATCTATTTATTTAGATAATCTTTTCCTTCAAACAGTATTTACCTCGTATCTGAAGGTCTGGACTTGTTGCCACTAGTTATCTAGTTAAAAAAATACGCTCACTGCTTTGAATTTTATTATTAGCGAATCTCTGCAAATTCCCCATAAGAAACGAATAGAACAAAAAGGAACTATCCACAGGTATCAGACAAACCAGAGCTAACGTAGCTGCAGCACTGTGAAAAGAACCTATATTAATTCATATTTTTAACCCTAGAGCATTAATATTGTGTCATGAGTCCCTGGAGCTTCACCAGTGTTTGTGACTCTATGAAGGTGTGGGTGTTTCCCCAAAGACCACTTTTACCTACAGACTTGTTTTCAGGTGAATAGTGAAGAGGGTAATGTACGTTTTGGGTGGATTTCACCAGTGATAGTGTTAGTGTTTAAAATCAAGTGATCCTGCCACATGTCAAGGGTGACAACAATCAGGCTCATTATATTTACACCATATTTACTGTCCCTGGTCAACTCCAGCTTCATTCTGTGGCAGGATTAGTGTCTCTGACATCTCAGTGAGGAACACAGGTTTGCTTTCGGGTGATTTTCACCCGGCAACAGTGATAGAGGGTAATGTACATTTACTTTTGGGTTTTTTTTGCCAAAAGTTACATTATGTAGTTACCTGTTTATATGAATTATGAATATATTCCACAAAGTGGTGTTTCAAAGTGAATTCTTCCGGTGAAAACAATATTTTAATCAAGTGGTTATTTTTACACAATGAAAAAATACCATTTTTTGTTTCTCTCTCCTGTAGTTGTTTGTGTGTCCAGGAGTCTGAGCTTCACCAGGAAGTCTCACATGTCTCAGGAATGAGTCGACCAAAGACCAAGTTTCCTGTATCAGGATTTTTTTTTTTTAAGGAATTTTTTGTTCTCAAATTCCAAATTTTTCAGTAATTTTCGAGCATCTTTTGTAGGATCTTCCTACGTTTTTATTTTCCATTTTGTTCGACATATCACAGTTGAAAATAAAAGAAAACCACTCTAGTTTATCAAGTGTTGTCATATTTTGATCTATTTTTTATGACAAGTACTTTTTTGGGTGAAAATGACCCGGCAAAAGTGATGGTGTCACTTTTTATAGCGATAGTGTTCTAGGGTTAAAAAGTCAAAGAGCAGATTTCAACTAGATAACCACTGACAGCGAGTCCAGAGTTTCACATACGAGGTAAATACTTCACCAGAGAAAGACTGTGTTTAGAAAAGTGTGTACGTTTAGCGCAATGCTAAATGCTAACAAATAAATTAGCACAAATAAAGCAGACATGATTAAAACACATGGCATCCTAGGCTGAGTGTTTTTGTATTCAGTTTGTGGAGTTATTTTAAAATTAATAATTAAATTAAATACAGGTTAGCACTAGAGCAGAGACATAACAGCACATTTTATAAACACATGGTGAAGTATTTACCTCGTATGTGAAGCTCTGAACTCGTCTGGCTGTCACTTGTGTCCAGTTTGTGTCAGTTAGTTTTTTAATTAGTTTACGGCATTTGAGGGAGCCTCCCGAGGGAATGAATTGACCGAACACAACAATCCGCTGGTATATTCACACTGGAACTAGCCAAGCTGCAGCAACGTGAAAAGGGCTTATACTAATCAAATAACATGTTAGGCTACACTTAGAGAGCTGGACTTGTATCTTACAAGGTATGAGCTGAACTTTGTCTTCTGGGACGGTAAACCAGAGCTGGAGACGTCGTAGTCCTGCACAAACGGCACAGAAACATTACAGATGTCCAGGAAGTTTCAAAAATGAGAATAACAGTGTGAACAGTCCAGCTCCTACACACCTTAGGCGGTAGAAAACAAATAGTGTGGTTACAGAATGACTTTACCTTTCAAATGAAGCAGGCGTCGTTTCAGTTCAGGCCACAGTTTGTCCCACTGCTCCAGTAAGTGAATGTTTTTAAACACCAACCAGAGGCCTTCGTTTGGGGAGTTTTTCAAAGCTGAGACGATGGAGGCTTGTTTCCAGGAGCAGAGAACCCTGAGTGAGACCTGGAGAAGACAAGTTCAAATGGTTTGATTCTACAATTTCAACTCTAATTTTAAGCATTTTTACTAATTTAAGATCCATTTATGACATCGTCCTGGATTGTTTACTTTACTTCTTATTTTAAGCCAAATTATTCATGAAAATCTTCTTGAAAAGTGTGCATAACTTCCACAAAGCTGCTGCGAAAACTCTGACGTGTTCATAAGGAGCCAAACTCCTTCTTAACAGCCTTGGGTGGCTGTAGGGTTAGGGTTAGGGTTAGGGTTAGGGGTGCAGCACACTCTGGTCCTGTGAGGGGTAGAACTCAGAGGCTCTGAGGCTGGGACAGGCTGCTGCAGGACTGTGAAAGTCTTTTTAGCAGAACTGAACCTTTTGTTTCTAAAATTCTTTTATATACAATCATTTGTACAAATACATAACCTACAATCCTGTAAGAATTACAATGTTTTATTGAATTATATAAGAAATATAATTCTGCAGTTTTTTTGTTCTTACGAGTGCTATTGAGTGTTCTTAGTATTTGTTCTTACAGACAAACATTTTCCGTTAAGAACAAATTTTGTAAATGCTACAAATGTTCGTAAACAACCTTTAAGAACAAACGTGTCATGAATGAGGCCCATTGTTCTTATTCCACTGGCAGTTTCTTGTTCTTATTATAAGCCAAATTCTCCTAGAAAAGTCAAAACACTTTGAAACAAGTGAGATATTCTACATTTCAAAAGCAATTAAGTCTTATCCAGTTAAAAGTACTCACATCTAAATAACATTCTGAGTCCAAGTCACTTTAAGCAAGTCTAGATACATAGTTTTATGCTGCGTTCAGACCGGACAGCGTCGCGGCGTATTTGCATCCATTTTCAATGTTAAGTCAATGTAAACCCGCGTCTTGAGCGTTCAAGCATATTTGCGTCCGAAGGCATCCGTTGACGCGCGTTTAGGCATCTGAAAACTTAAAACTTTTTTAACTAAAGGTGGCTTGTTTGGGGCTTTTTTCAAAGACTTGGCCGTTCGTTGCTTTGAAAATCTGGAGACACGACAAACACGGGACATGATCTAGACTGACAACGCCTCACATGGAAGTATTAAAAATGCACGGTGCTGTGTTTAAACCTGCCAAGCCGAGGAGGACAGAGACAGCAAAAAGACACTGACTGGGGGAGGAGAAAGTTGTGTGATCGGGTAAACTCTGTTTTATAAATGCAACAAGCCTCTCTCTCCTCTCTCTCTCATTGATCTGTCTACGAGCAAAACAAACCCTGCAAACAAGCGAGAGCTGGAAGTGCTGTGGGGCGTTAAAAGTGTCTTTTTGTCCACCAAAGCCTTGACGCGCGTCAGAGCAGCTTAGAAGCTTATTGATGCGTCAATAGCAGAAATAACCGGCGAAATTTAACACGCGTTTAGGCGAATTTAGACGCAAATAAGCTGTCCGGTGTGAACGCAGCATTACAGTGTACATGTTAGAACATTTGTGTGTGACCTGTGCGTGGAGGGCCAGCTGTCTGATGAAACGCAGAGGCTGACAGGCAGTGTGAGGGGCCCATGTGAGGACGACGGGGCCACAGTGTTGGAGCAGGAGCCGGGGACGAGCGTGTGGACTTCACAGCCAGCCCCATCCGTCAGAAGCCCTGCAGACATGTTCTCAGCCCCGGTGTGTTGGAGCTGGGACAGAGCGTGTGGCCCCTCCGTCAGAAGCCCTCCAGAAATGTTCTCCACTCCAGTGTGCAGACAGTCCGGCCTCAGCGTCCTCCAGAGCAGGGCCCGCTGCAGCAGAGACAGCTGTGTGAAGGGCTCAAGCGGGACCGGACCTGTGGTTTAGGAGGTCAACAATCAATGAGCCTGAACGACAGAAATATACTGTACTTCTCCCAGTTTTAAAAGCAAAATGACATCTTTTTAGTTTACTCTTTTGAAACTACAATTGAGCAAAAATAGCAGTTATACAAAAAGCGTAAAAACATGACTCAAAGGTGCCCGGCTGTAACATAAGACAGGAGGACAAGCCCGCACACTATCTCTAGCTGCAAATGTAATAAGACTGACATCGGTTGGAGCCACGTAGGATCTTCCTCAGGTCAATGGTTGAACATTGTGTGCCACTCCCCTATATACAATCTTTCATCCTCATATATCCATTACCCAGGTACATTCATAATAAATAGACATCACATAATACAAATCAAAAGTATATAACTGTCAAAGGTCTATACAAATGTTTTGTCTCATATTGTTGATTAAGACCACTAGGGGCCAGTGTTTGTAAAGCATAAATATGAAAACTTTCTCTCTGTAGAAGCAGCCTGTTGATGTCTCCTCCTCTTCTTGGGATCTTGACTTGTTCTATCCCAGTGTATTTCAGAGAGGAGACAGCATGTTGTGGTTCTTTCAAATGGGCAGTTACAGGATTTCTCTTTATGCGGACTTTGTTTAGTGGGAAAAACATCTAGAGCACTAAAGACTCAGACTGCAGAACATAGAAGCTTGAGAAATCCTGCACAACATGCAGTCTCTCTCAGGCACCAGATCACAGCAGCAATTTACACTTTACACAGTGAGTCAAAAGTACCTTCACTTTTATGGAACAAACTGCAGCTTTCACTGAAGCTTATGCAGTTTTCCTCGGCTGAACAAGTTTAATTCCTTTTAAATTCTGTTTCACCATAGATTAACTCATTTCAAAGTTCTTGCTTACCACATCCATGTGTTACTGTTTTATATTGTTTATACATTGTCTTTGTTTTGTCTCTGTATTTCTCAGGGTCGCATTAAAAAGTCTCAACTCTCAACTGGTCTCCCGACTTATTCATTCAATCCTTCATTTTCTGCTGCTTGTTCTCGTTAGGTGGGGCAGGTGACTGGAGCCTATTCCAGTGACTTTGGGCCTTAGGCGGGGAAACACCCTGGACAGTGGCCAACTTGCCGCAGGGTTAGACAGACAAACATTCACTCTCTCATTCACTCACAGGGGAAATTTACAGTGATGCCCAATGAACCTAAACATGCATGTTTTTGGAGGTGAGAGGAAACTGGAGAACTTGGAGAAAACCCACGGTGACACGGGGAGAACATGCAAACTCCACCCAGAGAAGTACATCTGCATCTTAAAGCCACCAAGCATAAATTTGAGGACAGTGAGGTTAAAATTCTAAGCAGGATGGTTTGAAAGAGGTGTAAAAGAAGCCATCTTTGTGAAAAAAGAAAACCCATCACTAAACAGGAATGGAGGCTTAAGATACAACCTACCTGGTGTGTATAGTAGCATTCTTACCCCTTGGTCTAAAGGGAAAGAAATCTAGATAGAGCACAGTCTCCAGGACTTATGTCTACAACTAGATCACTTAGTATACTACTGTATCTTGTTCACAGGTAGCCAGGGCAATTTACCAGTGAATTAGTGAGGGGAGCTTGAAACAGTCTAGGCAGGCCCAGTCAGAACAAAGGAAAGGAAGCTGAGTACAATGGAGAGGAAGCAGAGAACAATGGAGAGGAAGCAGAGAACAATAGAACAATAGAAACAGGGAACAATGCAAAGGAAGCTAGGGCTTACCAAACCAGTTTTAGGAACAGGTTTCAGGAACAAGTTTGGGTGGGTTTAGCCCCTCCTAGGGGGAGGGCTTAACTTAGTATAAATACAGCCAGTCTCAGTCACTTCCATCAGATTGAAAATGACTTTCGGATGAGAGTCGAAACGTCTTGATCTTCGGAAACACTGTCCAGATGACTACTTTGAAGACTTCTACTATGGATCACTCCTGGATGAATGAGGGACTACACCGTCCTCCACCCAGAGAGATCGTGAGTTGTTGATATGGTCGACCCGGGAGTCGAACCCACGACCTCCTTATTGGGAAGCTCTAACCACTCTGCTACTGTGTACCCTCTGATTATAACAAGTTTAATAATATTTAAGTGTTTCATTCAATCTACAAAACAAAAGAATATTTTTGTCACATAAAGATGTTTTCATTTAACAAACTGGATACAATCTTGAGGAAAAGTTACATGTTAGACAATGAGAATGACCCTCTGATAAGGGTCTGGGCTAAATAATGTGATGTTGAGACAGCCCTACCTGTGAAAGGTGACGACACTCCCAGATACTCCTTCCAGAGCTCAGGATCTCGGCTCAAAGAGGAACACAGACCTCTGAAGGCTGGGTCCTGCTCCAGCCACTGCAGCTGTGGAAGCGCCTGAGCAGGGATCCAGAGAGGTAGAGCTGGGCTGGGATCAGGACTGGTCTCAGGGCAGATCTCTGAGGTCTCGGGCAGATCTCTGAGGTCTCGGGGCAGATCTCTGAGGTCTGAGGGCAGATCTCTGAGGTCTCAGGGCAGGTCTCTGTGGTCGCTGCAGGATCCTGACTGGTAGAGCTGGACTTGACTCAGGACTGGTCCCAGGGCAGATCTCTGAGGTCTCGGGGCAGATCTCTGTGGTCGCTGCAGGGATCCTGAGTGGTAGAGCTGGACTGGACTCAAGACTGGTCCCAGGGCAGATATCTGTGGTCTCAGGGCAGATCTCTGTAGTCTCAGGGCAGATCTCTGACGTCCGGGGCAGATCTCTGTGGTCTCAGGGCAGATCTCTGAGGTCGCTGCAGGGATCCTGAGTGGTGGAGCTGGACTGGACTCAGGATGGTCTTGGGGCAGATCTCTGTGGTCCGGGGCAGATCTCTGTGGTCTCGGGGCAGATCTCTGAGGCCCTGTGCTGCTCCTCACTGGGCGGCGGTCCCAGGAGGAAGGCCCAGCTCTCAGCCTCAGAGCACAGGTGTGAGTGCTGCAGCAGGCCCACACACAGCAGCAGCCTGAGGACCTGTGTGTGTCTCTGGGACAGACACGGCCCATAGTCCAGCAGCACCTGTGAGAGCAGCTGGTGACACAGATGTTCTACTGTCCCCGGCACAGGGCAGAGGGACGCCAGGCCTGAGCTGCTCCCTGACAGACTCTTCTTCACCACACACACAAACCGTTCCAGACTGAAGCAGGAGGCTGGAGACAGCACTGCCATCTGCTGGAGAACTCTGTGCACCACCACAGTGAAGCTGAAGAGAGGCTGGAGAAGCTCTGGACCTGAGAACAGACACTCAGAGCAGCCTCCACCTGCTCCAGCTCCAGCAGCACCTTCTCCACCTCCTCATGGAACACCTGCACCTGTCCTGCAAAGCCTCGCTCTTCCAGCAGGGGGCCTCACACGCCACTATGTAGTCTACCAAAGAGGCCTGGAAGAGAGAACAAGTCAGTCAGAACTGAAGCAGTACAGTGGATGTCTGAATAGTGAGAACTGGCTCCACAGCTCCTGCTCTTTAAGCTAAAACCACACGCCATGATAAGAACTGTTAGTGTTTGCCAGTCAGGAGCCTGGAGACATCCTACAATGCACCGCACAGATTGCTCTGACAATGAACATTTACGGTAGTCTGTGAATGATGAGATTGTAATGAATGAAAAGTTTTACAGCCTCAGACTTTGGACACTATGTAATTCTTTGCAGAAAGCAAACTTTATAAACTTTGAAAATCAAGGGTTTTAGCTCCACATCGCCGACATTACATTTGTTTTCGCACCACTTTACACCATTTCACTGCTGCTGCGAGACCAAAGCAACTTAAGTTATACTGGAATATAATTGTCCTTTCTCTTCAGACAGCTGATGGTGAGTCTGTTGTGTTTAATTTTCTCAAAGATGGCTAAGTCTGTGAGGTTATTGCAGCATTTTTATTCAAAGCACACGATTCATGTGTTAAAGTGTTGTCTCTGTAACTGTTCTGTCATTAAAACAGCAAAGTAGTGTTGTGTGTTTTGTAGTCCGCTGTTGTGGTATTTCATAAACAGCAGAGAGCCAGTCTAGTGCTCTTATTGTTGACCCTGCAACGACCTACACAGATAACTAGTTAGGAGCTAGGAACCAGGAGCTCGGAGCTACATATAACCGTTTCCAGATCCTAGGGTCAGTACCTCTCACCTAACTAACGCTCTCACCTCTCCAGACTCCCAGACTCTCTCACCTCTCCAGACTCTCTCACCTCTCCAGACTCCAGACTCTCTCAACCTCTCCAGACTCTCAGACTCTCTCACCTCTCCAGACTCTCTCACCTCTCCTCTCCAGACTCTCTCGCCTCTCCAGATCCTCCCAGACTCTCTCACCTCTCCAGACTCTCTCACCTCTCCAGACTCTCTCACCTCTCCACAGACTCTCACCTCAGACTCTCTCACCTCTCCCAGACTCTCTCATCTCTCCAGACTCTTCTCACCTCATCTCCAGACTCTCTCACCTCTCCAGACTCTCTCCCTCCAGACTCTCTCACCTCTCCAGACTCTCTCACCTCTCCAGACCTCCCAGACTCTCTCTCACCCTCCTCTCCAGACTCTCTCACTCTCCACTCTACTCCCAGACTCTCTCACCTCTCCAGACTCTCTCACCTCTCTCCAGACTCTCTCACCTCTCCAGACTTCTCACCTCTCCAGACTCTCTCACCTCTCCAGACTCTCTCAATCTCTCCAGACTCTCTCACCTCTCCAGACTCTCTCACCTCTCCAGACTCTCTCACCTCTCCACCTCCACCTCCCAGACTCTCTCACCTCTCCAGACTCTCTCACCTCTCCAGACTCTCTCACCTCTCCAGACTCTCTCACCTCTCCAGACTCTCTACGACCTCTCCAGACTCTCTCACCTCTCCAGACTCCACGACTCTCCTCACCTCTCCAGACTCCCAGACTCTCTCACCTCTCCAGACTCTCTCACCTCTCCAGACTGTCTCACCTCTCCAGACTCCAGACTCTCTCACCTCTCCAGACTCCAGGCGCTCTCTCAGTGCTCCCTGCTCTGCTCTAGCTGTGGCTGCTGTTTCAGGAGAACGCTGCTCTCTGGAGGCAGGACGTGTGTCTGGATGAGGTCTTCCAGCTCCTCTGAGCTGAGGGACAGGTCCAGCACCTGGAGCCGGCTCAGGACAGGCTCCGGCATCTCTGCACAGCACAATCAGTTCATTTGCAAAAATAAGTCTTAAGTGCTTATAGCAAATTCTCATGTGTTTCTAATTCAGTCAGAGCTAAATTCTCAGTCTAATGGCAGTTTAAGAAAAAAATACCACTGAAACTACTTAAACAGAAACCATGTTTCCATGAGCCGCGATCCTCACACCGGTTATGTTAATGATGCTTGCAGCTCTCTGTCACAGGCCTGTTGTCACTCAAACATGACACATGTTTTCTTAAATAAATTCAATCCAAATTGTACCTGAATTAAAATTTATTAAACCTAAAAGTAGGGTTGTTCCGATACCAATATCAGCAAAATCTCAGATATCGCACATTTTTCAGGTATCGATATCGACGAATACCAAATCTCCGATCCGATACCAACCATTCAGGAGACGCAGCAGCTGTTTCTGCTCGTGGCTAATGCTAATGCTAACACTGGAAGAGCAGCTGGAACAGAATCTCTGGAGACTCTTTAAAGCATAAAATACTCTATATCTACAGACAAATATTTGTGTTACCTCTGTGATGTTTCTTTTAGCCTTCATAGCAAAAGAACTGGGGTTAACCTTTAAAAATGGTCCGACAGCAGCGCTAGCTCGTGGCCCTAACAGGCTAACATGCTGACTCGGACTTTTGTTTTTAATGCATTTGTTAATATGACACAGAGGTGGAAAAAGATTGAATAAGAATAAACTCTACACAATTATGTGTATTGAAATAACATTATTTTATGTATGTAGCCAATATTTTTTTGTTTTTTGAGATTTATGAGAGTAGTTTACAAAGGCCATTTTTAATAGCCTACTGACTGAGTTTAATGAGAGTAAAATAAGAGTTTCTTTAGTTTACTTCTTTACCTATATAATAGTATAATGGTTCCACAACAATGGTATGGAAACAACACTTAAAAGCGTCTCTGAAGTGAGACATGCTCCTCCAGGGTCCACTCTGAAAACAACGACCCTCACTATGGACCCATAAGCACAACAGTGCAGGTCGCATCAGACTGTGGCCCGAGACACCACCTCTCCTCAGTTTTTTTTACATTTTGAGCTACTTTTAACAGCTTTAGAAGTCTGAATGTTACCGGTGGTGAGCAGGTGCACAGGGACAGTGGTGGAGAAGGTCAGACTGAAGCGGCTGTGACAGTGGGACAGGATGGAGAGCAGGCGTGGACAGGACGGGCTCCTCTCGGCCGCCCGCACCAGGACCCGGGCCCCTGAACAAATGAAGTAATGAGGAGTTTGTCTGCATCCAAAGTTTCCCACGCTCTGCCACGTTTGTACTACATTTGTGTGTGTACCTGTGACTGTGGCCTGCTCCAGCTGATCCAGTAGGTCTGGGTCATCAGCACACAGCTCCATCTCAAAGTCCTTCAGAGCCCACATCCCTGGTCCTACAGTCCAACACCACACACATGACCACACACATGACCACACACATGACCACACATATGACCACACACATGACCACACACATGACCACACACATATAACCACACACATGACCACACACATATAACCACACACATGACCACACACATGACCACACATATGACCACACACATATAACCACACACATGACCACACACATATAACCACACACATGACCACACACATGACCACACATATGACCACACACATGACCACACACATATAACCACACACATGACCACACACATATAACCACACACATGACACACACATGACCACACAACCACACATGACCACACACATATGACCACACACATGACCACACACATGACACACATATGACCACACATCATGACCACACACATGACCACACACATGACCACACACATGACCACACATATAACCACATGACCACACACATGACCACACACATATAACCACACACATGACCACACACATGACCACACACATATAACCACACACATGACCACACACATGACCAACATAACCACACACATGACCACACATATAACCACACACATGACCACACACATGACCACACACATGACCACACACATGACCACACATATGACCACACATATGACCACACATGACCACACACATGACCACACACATGACCACAACATGACCACACATGACCACACATATGACCACACACATGACCACACACATATAACCACACACATGACCACACACATATAACCACACACATGACCACACACACGACCACACACATGACCACACAATAACCACATATAACCACACACATGACCACACATATAACCACATATATAACCACACACATGACACACCACACATTAACCACACATGACACCATGACACACAGACCACACACATAACACACACATGACCACACACATAACCACACATGACCACACACATGACCACACACATGACCACACATGACCACACACATGACCACACACATGACCACACACATGACACACACATGACACACACATATAACCACACACATGACCAACACATGACCACACACATGACCACACACATGACCACACACACATGTGACCACACACATGACCACACACATGACCACACACAGTATAAGCTCTGAAACGTGTCTACACATTCCAAAAAAAACCCAGTTAAAACAACAGAAGAAGAATATTTATGTTGAACACATGACCTGTGCAAGTCATAATCAATCATTCATAATCATAATAAAACTACTTTAAATCAGTTTTGTATGAGCAAGTGTTTGATTGGGTAAAAACAGTAAGTTCACAGTGTCCCACCTCTGTCTAATATTAGAGCATTTTCCTCAGAATCTAGAATGACTGGCCCAAAGTAGTAAAGCTTAAAAAAGAAAAGAAATATTTTGACATAAATATTATGGGACTGTTAGTTCTGTTTGTTTATGTTTTAAGATAGAAAAAGCCGCTACAGGCCTTGATAGTTCTGATTTTTTAAAGTAAACCACAAAGAGCTAAACAATTAACAAAGAGAACATTGGATTTGCAATTTAACTTTGTAAAGTGAATCAAACAGACTTCCAATGATCACATACTGCTTACCTCTGATGCAGCTGTGAGGGAGAGAGGAGAGAGAGGAGAGGAGAGAGAAGAGGAGGAGGAGAGGGCGTTGTCTAAGCGATGATGAGGGTCCACCAGCAGAGGACACAGGTGCACACTCTTGTGTTCGCAGCTCTTCAGCAGCAGAGGGATCAGCAGACTGGACAGGCTGTTCTCCGTCCTCTCACTCACACCTAGGGCCCGGGCCAGCGGCCCCTGTGAGAGGACTGATATGGGCAGAAGAGGAGCAGACCCGGAGCCATTGGGACAACACTGGGGCCTCCTGGGGTCCTCTGGTTTACAGCACATCCTGCCTGTCTCACACAGACCTCTCCACTTTGTCAGCAGCTCACAGCGAGTGTCTGGACCAAACGGGCCCAGGTAAGAGACGACAGCAGCTGTGAGGAGGGAATCACCAGGCACCGCTGTGAGGTCAGAGCCGCCTCCTACAAACACAACAGATCCATGTGAGGAGACTGAAGACTGAAGACTCAGCTCTACAGAGGGACAGACAAACATGAGCAAATCTACCTGTGTGTCCTCCTTCCACACACACACACATGTAGTTATAGGACACAGACATGAGCAGATCTACCTGTGTGTCCTCCTTCCACACACACACATGTAGTTATAGGACACAGACATGAGCAGATCTACCTGTGTGTCCTCCTTCCACACACACACAGATCTACCTGTGTGTCCTCCTTCCACACACACACATGTAGTTATAGGACACAGACATGAGCAGATCTACCTGTGCGTTCTCCTTCCACACACACACGTATGCTCCCAGCTTGTCCACGGTGCAGGTTGTCTCTCTGTGGACCTGTTCAGCGTGCTGGAGTTCAGATATTTGCTTGTGGAGCTGCTCTTGTACAGAGGCTAGTTTCACTCTCAGTTTCTTCAGCTGGCTGCACGCGTCCTCCTTCTGTCTCCGGACCTCGTGGAGGCGCTCTCGAGTTGCTTTGGCTTGTGTTTCCAGACGTCTGCTTTTGTCCACGTGCTTCTGGAGCCTGCAGCACTCGTACACGGCCAGCACCCACAGGCACAAGGACTGGCAGGCCTGAGACGCCTCTCTCACCAGCTGTGGGTCAAAGGCAGGGCTGTGCACCAGTGAGGCCAGCTGCTGCAGCTGATGTGTGGACACCGGCAGTGGTCAAAGTACTCCAGCTCCTGGAACCACAGCAGCACTGTTTAGACAAAGACACTGCCCAAATGTACAAACAGCCTGTCCCTGCACGGCCAGGTCACTAATGATTTATGACAAGTCATTAGTGATGGGACAAGATCAACCTGTCACGATAATGTGTTGTATCTTTGAGCAGCTGTAGTAAAAAGTCTCCTCCACACACAGACTTGTAGCGGACTTATTTTGACAGAAAAGTCTAAACTCTGTCCCAGTTTTTATTTCTTAATGATAGAACCAATATTGACAGAGATAATTAGTCCTAAAAATGATAAAAGTTAAATATACAGCGCCATGAAAAAGAATGTGAACCTTTGAAATTTCTCACATTTCTGCTTAAAATCACCACCAAATGTGATCTGATCTTTGTCAAAATCACACCAATGAAAAAACAGTGTCTGCTTTAACTAAAACCATCCAAACATTTATAGGTTTTCATTTTTTAATGAGGATAACATGCAAACATTGACAAAAGGGAAAAGAAAAAGTAAGTGAACCTTCTGCCTAAGGAGACTTTAAGAGCAATTATTTCTCAATTTTACCAACAATTTAAGTCAGAGTGTGTCCAATCACTGAGGAATGGCTTAAAGCTGCCCTGCCCACTATAAAAAACACTCCTGGTAAGCACTGTGTCTTGATGTGAAGCAATGTCTGTTGTTCATCATGGCTTGTTCAAAGCAGCTGTCTGAAGACCTGCAGTTTAGAATTGTAGATTTGTATAAAGCTGGAAAAGGTTACAAAACCATCTCTAAAAGTCTGGATGTTCATCAGTCTACAGTTAGAGAAATTATGTACAAATGGAGAGAGCTTGGCACTGGTTCTTCTTTCCTGAGGAGCGGCCTTTCAACAAAAATAACGCCCCAAAATTCAGCGCAAAATACTCAGAGAGGTCAAAAAGAACCCAAGAGTGTTTGCTAAAGACTTACAGAACGTACTGGCACAGTCCAATATCTCTGTGTTTACACTGACTACATGTAGAACAACAGTCTAGAATTGTGCTCATCAGAGGACTCCACAGAGGAAGCCACCACTGTCTAAAAAACATTTTTGCACAATTAAAGTTCGCAAAAAGTCACCTAGACACTCCACAGAACTTCTGGCAAAGTATTTTGTGGACTGATGAAACAAAAATTGAATTATTTGGGAGAAACACACAATGTCA
This sequence comes from Mugilogobius chulae, assembly GCA_038363315.1. Lineage (NCBI taxonomy): Eukaryota > Metazoa > Chordata > Actinopteri > Gobiiformes > Gobiidae > Mugilogobius > Mugilogobius chulae. The sequence goes on from CM076398.1 coordinate 2,811,696, forward strand.
TGTTTAGAGGAAAAATTAAACAGCTCACCAACATCAACGCCCCATCCCCACCGTGAAGCCTGGTGGAGGGAAAATTATAGTTTAGGCCTGTTTTGCTGCCTCAGGGCCTGGACAACTTGTAATCATAAGTGGAAAAATGAATTCAAAAGTTTATCAGATGTTTTACAAGAAAGTTGAGGCTGTCTGTCAGACAGTCGAAGCTTAAAAGAGGAAAGAAGCTGCAACAAGAAAATGATCCAAAACACAATAGTAAATCAACTTGAAAATGGTTTCAGAAGAACAAAATACACATTCTGGAGTGGCCAAGTCAAAGTTCTGACTTGAGATGCTGTGGCATGACCTCAAAACAGCAATTCATGCACGACATCCCAGAATCTGACTGAACTGCAGCAATTTTTTAAGAAGAATGGTCCAAAATTGATCAGATCGATGTGCAAGACTGATCTGCAACTACAGGAAGCGTCTGGTAGAAGTTATTGCTGCCAAAGGAGGTGTAAACAGATATTAAATGTAAGGGTTCACTTACTTATTTTTCTCCTTCTGTCAATGTTTGCATGTTATCCTCATTAAAATATGAAAACCTATAAATGTTTGGGTGGTTTTAGTTAAAGCAGACACTGTTTTTTCATTGGTGTGATTTTGATAAAGATCAGATCACATCTGATGGTGATTTTAAGCAAAAGGTTCACATACTTTTTCATGCCGCTGTATACTGTAATATAAGCGCTGACAGTGTTTTTCACACTTAACAGTTTAAAATAGACCCACACACAGTTATTTTGGCCAATGTCATCAATACTTTTGTAAAAAGTTATATAAGTGTGTCTCCTTCTATGTCTGGTCCCTGTCAGCAGGAGAAAGGGGCGGAGCCTGAGCAGATCACTGTCAGTCAAATGATTGAACTCAGATCATTTAAATAATAAGAAAACAAGGTGATAGACACATATCTTACAAAAGTCTAATTTTGTTAATTGTCCAATCTCATAGATGGTCTTGTCTCTTCAAAATGCAGTCTCATCCCATCTCTACAAATCATCTATGTGGTCTTAGATGATCTGGCATGGCCCATCTCAGCTGTCCCAGATGTTTTACCTTGTGCTCGTCCAACTTGAGAATGACCCAGGTCTTTTTAACCAGATACAAAGATAGAATTGATTCCTATATTCCAGTGTTCATTAGAAACAGAACTATTCAGTATATTTTCATTTATTTGAAGTGAGGTTTTTCTTGCCGATGACTGACACAGACCTGGAAGAAGTTGTCCCGGCAGAGCAGGTGTTTGGCGCTGTCCCAGCCTGGAGGCTCATGGAACAGCACACACACAGCGTCCAGCACCATGACCACCGGCTCCGGAGGGTCTCTGTACAAGCGCACCTCCTCCAGGGCACACAGCTCCAGACTGGTGACTTTCCTCACAGCAGCTTCCCCGGCAGCCTTCACCTGCACACAGAACCTCACGTCAGCCCGCACACGGAACCTCACATCAGCCCGCACACAGAACCTCACATCAGCCTGCACACGGAACCTCACATCAGCCTGCACCTGCACACAAAACCTCACATCAGCCCGCACACAGAACCTCACATCAGCCTGCACCTGCACACGGCCAAAAGTGTGAAAAAACTGCACACCAAACTTTACACACATTCACTTGACACATCATGGAATCTGTAGGACATTTCAAAGCCACACGTGACCACACCAGAGCAGAGCTTGTACCTTCAGCTGGAGCTCCTGGATGTCCTCCTCCAGCTGGACGAGTCGGGCCTCCTCCAGGACACTCGTGTTCAGTGCGTCCTGTAGTCTGCGCTCCTGCTCTGAGAGGGACCGAAGAACAGCCTCCTCCTCCTGCACCAACAAACACAGCTTAGACACGAGCTCAGAGCAAAGACAAACTCACCCAACACAGCTTTAGACACGAGCTCAGAGCAAAGACAAACTCACCAAACACAGCTTTAGACACAAGCTCAGAGCAAAGACAAACTCACCCAACACAGCTTTAGACACGAGCTCAGAGCAAAGACAAACTCACCAAACACAGCTTTAGACACGAGCTCAGAGCAAAGACAAACTCACCAAACACAGCTTTAGACACGAGCTCAGAGCAAAGACAAACTCACCAAACACAGCTTTAGACACAAGCTCAGAGCAAAGACAAACTCACCAAACACAGCTTTAGACACGAGCTCAGAGCAAAGACAAACTCACCAAACACAGCTTTAGACACGAGCTCAGAGCAAAGACAAACTCACCCAACACAGCTTTAGACACGAGCTCAGAGCAAAGACAAACTCACCAAACGCAGCTTTAGACACAAGCTCAGAGCAAAGACAAACTCACACAGAGAAAGATTTCTGGAATCTTAATGTGTTATTAAGACATCCAGATCCAACACAAGTCAAGTCAAAATGAATCAACAGTAATTTTGATTTTAAATATGACTATTGCTTTTAAAGCGGAACTAAACACAGAAACGTTTTTACACTGTCAAATTGTGTGTATGGGGTAAAATATGAATTATCTGTTTCCAGGCTCGTCCATTTTGCAGTTCTGTGTGCAGAAACGTGACTGCACTGTCACGATGGTCAAACGCTGTCAGTGCATTTTCAGTTCATACTGACGCCGCAGATGAGCCGCCCGGGTGGGAGATATAAACTCCTCCCTCTGACATGGCTATAAAGGCAAGTTGGAAAGTGGTCGCCCGCTACAAAATGACATCACCAGTCATTTAGCTCAGGGGAATAAGCACGACGTGCGAGGTGCAAAGGTGTGCAGGTTCGACACTTGTTCAGTGTTTCATTTTTCTCATTTTCAATCTTAGACATAACTCACATCATGAGCTCACATGCTTATCCAGGCTTCAGCAAAGGCTTCATCCTACCGTCTGCAAAGTTCACTCAAAGAATCTTGATGTGCAAGTAGGGCCGGGCAATTCATCGAAAGATCGAATTGAATCGCATCGTCGATTATTTGGTTGTGGGTTTTGAATTGAAAAATTGAAAAACAATCTTTTGTCAGTAAAAACATGTGGTTTGGAGCAAAAATCAAGCTTTGAGGCAGAATATGCTTAATAAAAAAATACTTTAAAAAATCTGAAAATGGGACATATTAAAGGTTTTTCCAGGGTTCCCACTCATATCCCAAGAACATTTTCCAGGACATTTCCAGGACATTCGCAACAAGGATTTTATGTAATCACGACATCTACATCACCTAAATTTAGCCTGTTTTGCCAAGTTTGTGACAGCCTAATGGTCCACATTCATGACAATCAACGTATATAAACCGTCGTGTGGCCAGTTCTCAGTCAAAATTTGTTTTTCTCAGACGGGGCAATTTGCAAAGCTGCAGTTTGCTTTGATAGTCTTTTTTTAGTGTTTCATGAGCATCACAGTTGCAGTATTTTTGCAGTGGTGCAGGGAGAAAAACGTGAGTGGGGGGTCTGGGGGTCCTCCCCCTGAAGTTTTTGAATTTTGTCCAATTTTGGTGCAACCTGATGTATTTTACAGATTTCCAGTGGCTGAAGAACACGAGAAAAAAGTTTTTGACACTTTTTACCTCAGGGCTTTGAACTAAAATCAAACTACTGTTGAGCCTATTTTGTAAAAATGTATGCCTCCAATTAAAACATTTGGATGAACAGCCAAGTGAAAAAATGATAAATTACATTTTGGATGTAAGTTTTTTCAATCTGGGTTTGGAAATCTTATACTTTTGAGCAGTTTTCCATTAGTACAAAGGCATTTCTTTTATTATTACTATGTTTGTACGTTGCAAAAATCAGGTTTATTTGTTTGCTCACTGTTATACATTTTATTATTGAGCCAAATCATTTTCTAGAAAACATTACATTTTTCATGACATTTGGCTGTTTTTCTCATTTTCCATGTGTTTTCCATGACTGGAATTGAGCTAATCATTTTCCAGGTTTTCCAGGTTTTCCAGGACGCGTGGGAACCCTGTTTTTCTGTTTATGTTCATTAACACCATTTTTTTTTTGTTTTTGAAAAGGTTAAACAAAATCAAATCGAAAATCAAGTTCAATAAATATGAGGGAAAAAAAAACATTATATTATATTTTTCTCAAATCACCCAGCCCTTCATGCAGGAAAGAAACTAGAGCTGTGAACTTCTCCACACGTCAGGATTGTTCCAACAGAAAACTCACATCACTCACAAGCCCACTGTCCATATTTGGTGCTGTCAATCAAATTCTGTTCACACCTACTGGGCGTCTCTTAAAAGGCTTTTTTTTGGGCATCTCCCACGTTTGCGAGTCTGTTTGAGGTCCGGTTGTGGGCGGAGTACGTTTCTGACCGCGTGTTTAGCCTCACTTTAAGCAGAACTGAGCAACTTCAGCAGTAGAGCTCCCTCTGTAATGAAACTGAATCAAAACGTTTTATTTGTATTTTTTACAATTAAAATAAGGCAGCAAAAACACAAGGCATCTTACACTGCTAAATAAAAACAAAAACAAATCAAAGAGCCAAGATTTCTCAGGAGAGAATCTTGAGTCGAGAATGTGTCGGGAAGAGGGCGGGGGAGGAAGAAGGTTGTAGTTGCCGTAAAATACATATGTAACCATCACCACAGAGACGTTTAACAAGATCAAAATGACTTAGTTCAGCTTTAATCTATTACAAAAATGATTTTAAATGTATATAATCAGGACTTCCATTTTGATTTAAAGGATGGTGATTAGGAGTGTGCTCCTGGATCCTGATCTCCTGAAGTTGGAGTACCTGTGTTACCTCCAGATACTCCAGCTTCCTCCCACCTCCAAAAATACTAGTGAAGGAATCAGAGTGTGAATGCTCGTCTGTTTATGTCTATGTGTGCCCCCGCCTAAGGCCCAAAGTCACTGGGATAGGCACTGGCAACCCCAAATGAGAGAATATTATTTTCATCATAAGTGAGCTCTACCGGACACAGTCTGATTTTAAAGGAACCGTATGTAAGATGCACAACTAGTGGTTTTAGAAAGGTATTACAATCACAAATGAACATGGGTTGCCAGATTGTGAAATGGCTCATACATTGAAGATAGGAAGCTACTGACCAATCAGGAACAAGATGTGCTATGAATCATGGGTAATAGCCAGAAAGTCACTTTCCCAGACACCTGACTCTTGGTCATAGTAGGCTTGTTTAAGCAGAGCCAGGCGGTGAAGGCGGACGAGGTGGACGCAGGCGGTAAGGGGGGTCGGGGTCTGACGACAGCGCTACGTAGGTCCCGGTAATCTCGAGAGATCAATCTGAGTGCAGGCGCCGTCGTCGTCGGTGAATCCAGAAAAAGCAAATGCACCGCCTGCATGACTACAAAACCCAAGTGCATGCTGGGAAATGAAGTGCTGTGAACACGCGTGGATTGACAGCTGATTGGATCAGATCTGTTTTGATCAGAAACGTGACGCTGTGCAGTTCCTCCTCCTCTCTCCTCATCTCTTCAGTTTACTTTTTTATCATCAAAGAGACTTCAAATCTCACTGAAAAGTCTCAGGATGTTGTACAACACAGACAGCATTATTAATATGATACTGATGAGCTGAAAGTCATTTCTTTATAGACACAGCTCAAGTGTAGAAACTTTATTATTCAGTTCTTTATTCATTGCTCTGATGATATCCGTGTCAGTTAAAGGTGTGTGAGGGAAACAGGAGCATTTACACAGATGTATGTGGTTTTATTCAGTGCAACACGTGATCTCAGGCTGTCTGGCAGTTCTCGTGCTGGAGAAGTGTCCACGGTGCCTTTCAGATTTCTCCCCTCCCCTCAGCGTCATCTGTCAACTCTCGTCCGCAGTCCAGGCGGAGATTTTTGCTGCTTAAACAAGCCTAGTTTGTTCCCAAATATTGCTTTTTAACACAATGTGGGAGGAGCCTAATGAGAACTGTGTGGAAACAAGTGCATGAGCCTATCACAGACAGTTGTGTCTGTGTCCTGGAGCAACATCAGTTCAAACTCAAACATGTTCCTGACTCATGGTTCAAAATTAACTTCAGGTTCTAAGAAACCAAACTGGCAACCAACTGAGAGAGTCATGTGAGGCTCATTCTGCTTTCTGATTGGATAATAAATGTAAACATCAACAAAGGGACATCATGTCCATTGCTTTTTTAATTAAGAATACCTCAGAATTACATTGACTTTCAGTAAAAATAATAGTATCTTTGGACTTGTTGATCTTGTATCTTTGGACACATATAGGTCATGTTTATGAAATCTGACATCAAATCTTACATACGGTTCCTTTAACAAACAGGTTTCTATCTTGTTATAACGTAAAAGTGCCTTTTTTAATGTTTGAGTGTTGTGAAGCCCCAGATTGTGTCTGATGCCTCACCTACAAGAGCATGTAACTTGATTCCAAATAGTCCCAGATTGTAAAAGAAAATACTGTAAAGCAGGCCTATTCAACTTACATTTACATTTCCAGAACAACGGTCTAAACATTTCTTACTTTTTGTACTTTTTATAGTAAGTTACTTTTTAATCAAGATCATTGTTTCTTCTTTCACTTTTTATAATTATATTTACTGTTTTGCGTAACTTTGCAATGTTAGCAATCTGCATCAGCTTGGCACATCTTAGACTATTAATATGATGTAATTTTTTGTGTTTTGTCTGAGATTAAATTGGACTGAAACAGCATTAAAATGTCTTAAATTTCACTTGATCAAACCTGGAGCTTCCCTATAAAAATCTTTCAAACGAAGCAGTAGTTCTTGAAACAGATCTACTGCTTTGGAAACTATGGAATCATAAATTTGGTCAAAAGTGGTGACAAATTGTGCAGCTGCCCAGCCCAGAGACCATAGCCCTTGGAAAAATGTAGTTGAGTAGCCCTGGTGTAAAGTGCATACAAGTGCATAAACAAACCTTCTGAATGGCTTGAAGCTTGTTCCTCTGTGACTGCAGTCTCTCCAGAGCCATGCTGCTCAGCTCCTCCAGACTGGACACGACCGCTGACATTCTGACAAACACAAGCAGCAGGTTTAGAACACACTTTACAAATGACTAAAGACCTGTGTGAACCAGGTTACACTGACTCTGAGGCTGCTACGGGTCAGCAGACATGTGGTTTCGGTTCACTTTGTGCAAACAGTCTGACGCTGCATCATTCACTACATGATAGGCGGTGATTTATTTTTTTCCTTAAACCAATCAGTGATTTTTGGTCTCGCACGAACCGAGGAATTGGAGACTAAACATACAGTACAGACCAAAAGTTTGGACACACTTTCTCATTCAAAGAGTCTTCTTTATTTTCATGACTATGAACACTGTAGATGCAAACTGAAGATATAAACACCATGAATGACCAGGAGGAAGAGTGATGGACCTGGCCTCCACATTCACCAGACCTGAACACAATCCAGATGGTTTTGGGGTGAGCTGGACCGCAGAGTGAAGGAGTCCCAGAGGTGACGACCTCTTGAAGCTCATCAAGAGAATGTCAAGATCGTGCAAAGCAGTAATCAAAGTAAAAGAACCTAGAATATGACAGATTTTCAGTTGTTTCACACTTTTTGGCTGTACTATACTTCCACATGTGGTCATTCATAGTTTGGATGCTTCAGTGTGAATCTACTATGTTCATAGTCATGAAAATAAAATAAAGTCTTTGAATGAGAAGGTGTGTCCAACTTTTGGTCTGTACTGTATGTGTCAGCGATAGTTATCATTTCTGTTCCACTTACAAACGTCCAGTGTTGGGGAAAAAGTATTGAAAAGGTAATTAGTTACTCATTACTTATTACTTTTTCAAAATGTAATTAGTTATACTACTTAGTTACTGCCTCAAGTAACTTAGTTACATTACTTTGGGATTACTTTTAGTGTATTATTGCATCGATCAAAAATAGGATTTAAAATTGTATTATCGGCATTTAAACAAAGGCAAACAACAAACGAGTTGCTTAAATAGGCAAATATTAAGTAAAATAAGCTATAGATATGACTCTGGGCCCTGTGGCAGCTGTTGATCTGCATCTCTGAGATGTTTTACTGTAGCCTACACAATAAGTCAATTGTGTAGATTTTTTTACGTAAATTAACTATGAGTATTTTGTTAGTAACTGTAATTTAATTACAAGTATTTTCATTGTAACTGAAGAATAAAAGTTTTTTATTTGCTCACATACACTTTCATATAAACAATGGAGTCAGATATATTTGCTATATTAATTATTGAAGTAATACTTACATAGACACTGAACTTATGAAGTTGTTGGTTTCAACACTGAAGGCACATTATTCCTATTATGCTTATCTACTGTATTATGTCCAAATGGGGAATGCTTGGGAAGGATGTGCCTGGAGAGGAGAACGGAGAGATCTCTTTTGGAGACCGGGAGTTACTTTGTAGAGGGGGTGATAGCCTTGAACGCGGCGGACGTGACTGTTCACATGTGCAGCTTGAAACTGGATCCATGAATCCTCATCATCATCATCATTATTATCATTTGCATATTCATATTGAATGTTTTATCCGGGCCGAAGGGAAAGGCGAGCAGTCAGATTGTACCTACGCCTGGCCTGAGTCTCGCATAGTCTGTGAGCTACCAGGGAGAGTTTTGCCCCGGGGCATGTATTAGATTTTTTGTTAGGGAATAACTTTTTGGGTTTTATTAAACAAAATTGATTTTAACTTTTTGAATTTTGGTCGTTTTTAAGATAGAACACGCACTCGTTTTCAACATAACTAAGTTACACTACTAGTTACTCAAAAATGTAATCTAATTACAGTAAGTTACACCCAACACTGCAAACGTCATATTCCAAGTTCATATTTGACTTCAGATCAAAGAAGGAGAACATACATCTGCCATCTCACCTCAGCTCTGACCAACACTGTCTCTCAGAACTAGTGTAGTAGTCAAGACCGCACTAATCGAGACCAAGACTTGCCCGAGACCACAAGATCTCGAGACCGAGACAAGACCAAGACCACAAAATGTCGAGACCAAGACCAAGACCAAGACCACAAAGTGTCGAGACCGAGACCAAGACCAAGACCAAGACCGATCGAGACCAGGCCAAGACCAGTTTAAAAATTATGACTGTGCCCAGAGATAAACATTGTTCAAGAATAAACCATAGACAGAGTTCAACAGTATAAAAAAATGTTATTAACAAACTGAAAGTCAGGGCTCCAGACTAATTTTTTTCACAGGAAGCACTGTAACTGATTCAGTTTAGGGGCACAGGGAAACCTTTACGAGCACTGGTCGTAAATTGATAATTGACATTTTTTTATTGCTCAATTAAATATAATTGACTATGCAATGTTATTTTATTTTATAATCCATTAATTTATTTTTCTACAAAATTGTATGTTGGCTAAAAGCAAAGCACAAAAACTAACAAAAAATAAAAATGTTAAAATAACTATACATAGGCTACTTTGTGAAAGGAAAAGCAGCAGTAACAGGGCTGCACAACTGATCTTTACATTAGAAATGTTCAGTAGCTCTACTCTAAAGGTTTTATTATTATTTGCACAAATATTAAAAGTAGCCTAAACTGATCATCACAGGTTGTGAGGGTTCTACTCATTTAGACACTGTGTACATTTAGAGAATTCTGATAATGTATTTTTTGGCCACAGTCAGAATTGAAAAGCTTCCACAACTGCAATGAGATGCTTTCAGTAGGCTATTTGTTTTTAAATAAGACATTATGATGGGAAATGGATAGTTATGTTATAAAGCACAAACATTGTAAAATGTCTGGCCTAAGTGCAGGGTTATTTGTTTAAAAATATAGTTTGACACGGGATTTCCACAAAGCCCGTGTCCTCAGCTCCTCTGCACACTGGTATCTGTCCTGGGCCATCCACGCACCGCATCTGCACGTAAACCTCAGCCGTGGGAGAAGAGTAGGATGTTTTTGTTTGTCACGGATGTCACAGAATTGGATCTCTCTTGACTCGACTCGCAAACAAAGTGAAAGCGCAGCGCTGGGGTCACACAGTGCACGAGGACCGCGAGCGCGCACGGACAGAAGTGAAGCCAACGGGAGAAAATGAACAGCGGCGGAGACTGGCAGCGTGAGGAGGAACGAGAAGTGGAGGACTGAACACAGGTAATGACCCAAACAAACCTCACGCGTGAGCTAGAGGCGCGCGCCCTCGGTGAGCGGGTTGCTTGATGGAGTCTCCAGCGGGAAAGCTTGGAGCGTATTTTGGGTTGACGAGCGGCTTTGGCTGGGCCTCGGGGCGCGTGGCTGCTCGGCGCTTTGGCGTGCTGTGTGCACGATCTGACCCACGTGTAAGTGAAATGAGCCTGGGGCTGCCTGCACGAGGCACTAAGCTTGCCGTTCCGCTCCAAAATGACCAAGTCCCAGAGCGTCCTAGACCAAGACCGAGTCCTGGAGCGCTCGAGACCAAGACCAAGACCAAGTCCTGGAACGCTCGAGTCCGAGACGAGGCCAAGTCCTGGAACGCTCGAGTCCGAGACGAGACCAAGACCTTTAAAAAACGGTCTCGAGACCGGTCTCGAGGCCAAGACCGGTCTCGAGTACTACGACACTACTCAGAACACACACACACTAATGTCCCCAGGTCATTCTTGTCCTGTGTGAATGTGTATACATATGTCTGCGTTTTCAATCCGTCAACTGTTCAAGTCAGAAGATAATATATGGACTCAGTCATTATGAATCAGTTTATCTTCAGAGCTATGCAAAGTTTAGATGTTTCTCTCTTCATTCCTTGAAGAGAGAAACATCTAACCAGTGAAATCTGATCGTGGATTTTAATGCCACATTTAGGCTCCACAGCTCAGTTCAGTCATCCGAAAACTAACCAAAACACAAGAAAAGTAAAGCCATGAATGAATTAAAACGCATTGTCATTTTCTGGAATGAAGTCTGTTGTTTAAAGTTTCCAGACGTCCTGAGGTAACTATCATCCTGAGAGAACAGGACAGCATTCATACGCGTGTCTTACCGTTTGGTCTGACGTAGGGCTTTACTCTGCAGCACTTTGAACAGCTCACAGAAGTGTTTTAAACATCCCAGGAAAGAGGCCGGACTGAAGGGCTGGAACGGGAGCAGAGAGGAGGCGTACTGACAGGCACACAGGTGGATCCGGGACAGGGCCTGAGCTACGCTGCTCACGTACTCTCCTGCGTCTGAAATCATATATGCAGATGTTTGCGTTTGTCACAGTTCAAGACAAGAGCAGCAGACGAGGGCAGGTAAAAAGTGTTAGACAAGGATTTGCTAGAAGGTATCAGGTTTGTGGCTGGTTGGTTAGTATGGAGGCAAAAACAGGTGAGTAAAAATCCAACATTACGTTATTAGAGCCAAATACTAGAAATAATAATAGACGTTTGACAAAAAAGAGGAGTTGCTGTGGAGCTGCTCTTCTTAAACAACAAATACAGTATATTCCAGTAAATCCTTTGTGCTTTGCAGCAGCCGCCGCGTGTTAAGAGATGCGGCAATACATTTAATGAAGGTGGTGTGGCACTAAAACCCTCCGTTTTCAAAGTTTCTAAAGTTTGTTTATGTTTTGTGTGTTTAAAGTCTGAGGCAGTAAAACTTTTCATTCTTTACAAACTCATCTTTCACAGATCGTTTCATTGAATATGTATTGTTCTATTTTGATTTCCTTTGCTAAAATTAATAATCTTGGGAAGTCCTCAGAGACGACTGTTGTTCTGATTTTGGGCTTTACAAAAATAAATGGATTTGATTTGATGATGAGATCTTATATCGTCATATATGTTCATTCATTTTTGGAGCGATCTGTGCAGTGCATTGTGGGATGTCCACTAGCTCCTTACCGGCAGTAAGTTAGCATCAGAGGTTCCTATGCTAAAGGAACCAAGATAGTTAGCATCCAGGCTCTAGTTCCCAACTCCCAATTGCTCAATCGGACAGCTCTGATTATGGCGTGTGGTGACACACATCCGGTTTTGGCTTAGGTGGCTAGGAGCATTGGGGACAATTTGATCATTTCAGACGTAGCGATCGAAGGACACACTTGTGTAGCCTTGATAAATTAGCCACTTGCTAATCAAAAGAAGGACAGTCACTGCCTGTTGAGGACATGAACATTGGAACATGACTTGGATGATGTCAGTGCCTCGCCACGCCAGATCAAGACAAGTTACCTAGGCTTTGGGAAACCACCTACTAGTAATGCTGTCTGTGTTCTACAACATCCCTGAAATGATAAAAAAAAGTAGATAGAAAGTAGATAGTAGAAAAGTCCTTGATAAAAAAACTATACCACCACTGTGGCCCTTAAACAGTTTGTAAATGTAAGATGAGCTGCAGTAACACAAGCTACAGGAAGAGGTGACTGGTGATGTGTGTTTGGGTCAGTGAATGTGTCTGGGCTGGACTCACATGCACCGGTCTGCAGACAGAGGTGATATTATGTGTGTTTGGGTCAGTGACTGTGTCTGTGTTTGGACTCACATGCTCCGGTCTGCAGACAGAGCTCAGCAGTGGACAGCAGAGACTGGAAGGACCAGGGCTGATAGAACTCCACACAGCAGCTGGACTTCAGCGCTCGTCTCATCTGAGTCTGAGGACAGAACATTTTGTTTCTGTGGTAAACTTTATATAACTGTCTGTAAATAGGGATGTTTCTCGATTTGGAGACAAAGTACAATGTGTTATTATTCCGGCTCACATTGTGACAAATCCAGAATGTGAAGCACTTTTACCGTGAACAGAGTGGAGCTGTGTAGACCAGGCTCTGAGCTGCTGTGAGGCAGTAACATCACTATGTGGATGTTCTTGTGAGTTTGACCCAGGAACCTAAAGGAAAGCAGACACAAGCGTCACATACCAGCACATCTGTATTCTTAATCTGGAAAAAGACATGTACAGGAGCTCCACTGCACAGTCCACTGTTAAGAGGAGACACTGCACAGGAACATGAGAAAATCAATCATTTTAACACCTTTAAGACCTTTCATATAATCAGTGTACTTGGACAATTTTTCTAATAAAAAATACAAATGTAACTTGCACTTATTAAACGTTTTCATGTCATGTTACCTGCTGCAGATACTGGCTTTAAATGGATTCAGTGTGTTGGTTATGTTGTTCACACTCAAACGTTGGTTAGAACATAACAGCCCGGGCCTTTCACAGGGCTCAGTGAAACAGTACACAGTTAGTATTTTTAGTTTCATTAAATTTTGAGTAAACTTAATCAGACTGAAAATGTGCACAAAGTAAAGGTGCACTGCGTACGTTAAAATGCTCCAAGCTGCGATATGGAGCGCATGTAGCCACGTGGATGCTAACTATGCTAGCTCCGACTCTGCTGCCTAAGAACACTGACTGGTCTTTTATAGATCTCTTACTCAAGTCCTGATCAAGTCGAGATGATCCATCCCTGCACAGGACACAGAGTTTTCATTCACAAACTCTCCCACTAAATTTGTGTCACTTGATGTGTGCTGGAGTCATTTTAGTAGAATAAGACATGTATGAAGCATGAAAAACCTATAAACTAGATCCTGGCCTGCTAGAAGCTTAGCAAAACTGACACGATGCAACTGAGGGGCACGAATGTGTACTTATCATAAATACACTGGAGCAGCTAAGTATTTTAATGTAGGGTCCAGTAGTAGATAATAACTGAGACCTTGGACTAAAGGATATATCATATTTGGTACTATAGTATGTACTGATGTTTTGATTGTGCCTATGGCGACTCTTATTCCAGTATAGCCTATGCTTCATGGCTAGCATGACGAGCTGCAGGCAGCACGAAAATGCTATTTTCTGATGTTTTTATTAAATAGATGCGTAGCGCGTTGCGTATAAAAGGGGCACGTTACCTGTCATGCGCCCTCTGACTTCGCCCACTCCGCCTCCCCGGTGTCTGGCTCCTTCCGGGTCGAGTGTGCGTGTGTCATGGCTCTGCAGGTAAGCGCCTAGCTTCAATAAATCACGCTTCATTTATAGCCTACTAAATTCTTGTTTCTCTTAGCTGTTAGGCCTATAGCTGCGGCAGCCCCGCACCTCTCGATGCGCTGAATGTTGTCCTCCTCTGTGCCTCCGATGTTTGGCTTTGAGGTAAGGGCTGTCTCATATGCTGCAGCTGTGAGCGCTTGTTTGCTAAGTAGCTAACTCGTTTTATTTTTACTATAGAGCGTTGCCCACGGTGTCTGCAGCACCGATCACGTAGAGCAGGATGTTTAAGCCTCATTAACAGGTACATTTAATAGTCGCATAGATATTTGTTGTTTTGTCACATCGTGTCTCAATACCATTTTTATTCAGGGTGGGGGGTATATCCAGCTGCTGCCCTGCCTTTTTGGGACTGATGTCACGTCCCTAATTTCGAGCTTGTGTCACCTGCGGTCTTGGATCCACCCGTCTGAACTGGAACTGGTTGGTTATGGGAAACGTTGTGACTACAAGGATAACTTAATGGACAATAAATGGACACAACTCAAAATAGTGGACTATGGACTGAGCTATAGAATATAAAAGAATGATTTACCTAACATTGTGAATAAAGCAATATGTAAACATGGAACACTGCCTGTCATTCTATCATCATGAGCTTACCTGTGCGCCTTAATTAATTTGGTTCTTTTCCGGGCGTTGCCCGGTGGCGTTGTTGGAAACTTTCAAACTTATTTTTAATGTTAACAAAATCTATGTACCAAATAGAAGCTAAACCCTCGAATTGCTACACTTCATTTGAACCAGATTGTGTTGTGTCCTGTGCCTCCTGTACAGTGACTGTGCAGTGGGCTCGGTTCAGGAACGTGTGAGTTTCTTGTGAAGTGCCTTTTACACCAGCTGCTACCACCGGAAAAATATAGACTCCTATGTATTCTTACCAGACACTTACCACAGTCCCACACGTTTCTAAGTCTCATGCTCCAGGACTCTCTTGAAAAAGAGGTTTTTATCTCAATGGGGCTTTCCTGGATAAATGAAGGTAAAAAAAAAAAAATAATAAAAAAGCTGGTCACACCAGACAGCTTATTTGCGTCTAAATTCGCCGTAAACTTTCGCCTGTTTTAAATCTGTTGACGCCTCAATTAGCTTCTAAGCTGCTCTGACGTGCATCAAGGTTTTGGTGGATAAAAGGACACTTTTAATGCCCCACAGTGCTTTGAGCTCCCGCTTGTTTGCAAGCTTTTGCTTTGAGAGAGAGAAGGAGAGAAAGAGAGAGATGGAGGCTTGTTGCATTTATAAAACGGAGCTTACCCGATCACACAACTTTCTCCTCCTCCAGGCAGTCCTTTTGCTGTCTCGTCTCCTCGGCTCCTCCCGTTGTACAGCAGGTTTAAACACGGCACCGAGCATTTTGAATAGATCTATGTGAGGCGTTTTCAGTCCAGATCATGTCCCGTGTTTGTCGTGTCTCCAGATTTTCAAAGCAACGAACGGCTTTGAAAAAAGCCCCAAACAAGCCACCTTTCGTTAAAAAAGTTATTAAAAGACTTCAGTAAACAGTCGTCCTTTCCCCTTGGTGTGACAGGGAAACAACATGTCACGTGTCACAGGAGTAACAGAGGCTCTGATTGGCTGACGCCGACTTCCAACGTGTCTGAAGATGGATTTTCCCAACTCCTGCGGCCGCTGCAGCTTTGGGCAAACTTGCGGCCGCCGCAGCTTCGAGCTTCTAATCCACCAAAACGTGCTTCAACAGACGCCCCAGATGCCAGTACGCACGGAAAATTCGCTTGAACTCTCAAGACGCTGGTTTACATTGACTTAACATTGAAAACTAACGCAAATAAACCAAGACGCTGTCCGATGTGAACGCAGCATCACAGTCCAGATTTAGTGGTCTAGTCTTGTTCAAATGTGGTTTCCATTTGATGTAATCCAAATGTAGTCTAAGTCTTGGTTAGTTCCACAGTTGAACTATTCAGACTCAAGTCTGGTTGTTGACTGACACTGGGTTTGTTTTGGCTTAATTTTTTTCATTCTGCGTTTATGTGACAGTGCCTTAAATATTGTTTTACTGTATTTTATATTTATCACAGTTTAAAATATAAATATAGAGTCCGGCCCTGTCACTGATAAATATAATGGAAGAACCCTGCTGTACTGTCCCGTTCAAAACTCACACAAACAACAACAGAACTCCAGACACACTCTTACTTGTCCAACATCCACTGGTCCAGATGGAAGCGCTGTGACATGCCGCTGGAGGTTACCGTGACGACGCGCCGCTCTATCTGCTCCTGTGTGTGTAAACCTGGAGCGGCCTGAGACATGACCAGCAGGAGGCGCTCTCGGACCTCCACGCTCACATCTGCGTGCACCAGGAGCAGCACACGGACGCCTCTGACCCTGCTCCGGTCACTGGCCCGTCTCAGCACCACGGACAGCTCCCTCTGGTCAGCACCGTGGACCTGAGGGATGTTAAGAGTGTTAGGTTCATCGATAATCCCAAGTCACACTTATAAGTCACGTTATAAGTGTAAGAAGAAACTAATAAAAATGAGATACTTAAGGTGAGAAGTTACAGGCAAAACCTGTTTTTGTTTATTTCCATTTTCTGTTTTGTTGATGACTTCGTTAGGAGCGACTGAATGATTGTGTTGTTGTCAGATAAAAGCTTATACAGTGCATCCTGAAAGTCTTCACAGCGCTTCCACATTTTGTCAGTTACAGCCTCATTCCAAATTGTATTAAATGAATCTAAAAAAAATAAATAACAAAAAAATAACAAAAACCCCTGAGAAAATGCTCTTTTGGACAGTCTGCATTCTCTGTCCAGGGCGCTAAACTGTGGAACTCTCTGGGCCCTGAGCTAAAACTGAACCTGGACTGGGGTAGTTTTAAAAATGAACTTAAGCGGGTTTTAAAGAGAACACACATTTGTGTACATTAATATTGTATTGTATGCTAAGCACTGTATAAATTATTCTTGATGTTAATGTATTTTTTTTTGTGTAAAAGCCCTTCTACACAGCTAATTTGAAAGTGTTAAACTTTGGGAGTTTCAGCAAGTGTAGAGTTGATTTTACCCCTGGAGAGTTATCTTCTTTTTGTTTCACTCCCCGGTGTCATATAGTAAGAGTTAAAATTGAGAGTTAAGAAGGATTTTTCTCATCTAACTCTGAATGAGTTGTTTTATGCAAATATATCCTTGAAAAGTGTAACCCTTGACTCTGGGTGACCTGATGACACTCACAGTGTTATTTCAGTTGCCACTCTCCTTTAAAGAGAGAACACAGCACCTGAACGTGGATCTGTTGGTGACTGCAGTGGTCTGGACTCGGAGGATGTGGCAGTGGTCTTTGGTCTCCTATTTTTAAAACTACCTCTCAGTTTGTTTTGTATGATGTTGTGTATGGTGCATACAAAACACTAGAGCTCCCCTCTGCTGATGTTTTACAAATGTATAAGCTAACACGTTAGCTACATTTAGTAGGCTTATTTCCTCTAGGAAGTTAACTACCTGACTACTTTTACTAGCTCACGTTACCACAGTGGATCATTAGTTCATATTATCACTGAATGTGATGCAGAAATATACTTCAGAATCTCTTGTAAGCAGTAGGCCTACTAGTGCAAATGTGAGCAAGCGGGCACCCTGACATATGTATAGGTGTTTGCAGATGTTTTGGTGTTTGTAGTATTTTAAAATAACCCTTTATAATAGTTAGAATGTAACTCTGTGATAGTTTTTTTTGTTTTGTTTTTTACCTTTTATAATAGTTAAAATTATCTCGGAGAGTTGATTTGTCTATTCTGAATTTGCTGTGTAGGGACAGACATTGCAAATTAGCCAAGGCTATAAATGTTTTAGTATGTTACATGTCTATTGTGCGTACTTGTCCCTTAATAAATAAATAAATAAAATAAATCTCTTACCTCAAAATTCTACACACAAAACCCCGTTATGACAATGTGCAAACAGTTTTTTAGACATTAAATAATGTAATAAGTATCCACAGTCTTTGTCATGAGCTCAGGAGCATTCTTTTTCCTTTGATCGTCCTTCAGATGTTTCTACAGCTTCACTGGAGTCCACCTGAGATAAGTTCAGTTGATTGTACTTGATTTGTAAAGACACACACCTTCTTTGAGACAGGATTGTCTTGAGGAACAAATCTGGGAAGGATACAGAAAAAAAATCTGCTTTTTAGGTCCCAATGAGCACAGTGGCTTCTATTATTTGTAAATGAAGACGTTTGGAACCCTCAGAACTCTTCCTAGAGCTGGCTGTCCGTCTAAACTGAGCGATCGAGGGAGAAGTCAAGGAGCTGACCAAGAACCTGATGGTCACTGTGTCAGAGCTCCAGAGTTCCTCTATGGAGAGAGGAGAACCTTCCAGAAGGAGAACCTCTGCAGCAGTCCACCATCAGACCTGTGTGGTAGAGTGGTCAGACGAATGCCACTCTTTCATAAAAGGAACATGGCACCTGAATGACTCTCAGACCATGGGAAACACATTCTCTGGTCTCATGAGGTCTTAATGGGTTTTTGTGTGTAGAATTTTGAGCTAAGAGATTCATGTAATATCATTTGGAATGAGGCTGTAACATGACTGTAACATGACTTTCCAGATGCACTGTATACTGAGAGAGCAATGTTTTATGATTTCATTTTATTGACCTCATCCGTAGACTTCAATAGAACATTGTAACTTCCAAGTCAAAATACATTTACTTCACGTTGTCTTAGGATTGAGCCTGTGAAGTCGCTCCTACACACAAACTTTACAGACTGAGACTCAACAAGATTATGAAGTTTTATGTAAATAAATAATTCTGTCAATCTCTAGTAAAATAAACACCTGAACGCATCGGGAAAACTACATTTCAAACATTTCTTTACATTTTCATCTAAACCATGACTGACCCACCTCCAGAAGATCGGCTCCGGACAGCGCAGCAGCACAGCGGGCCGTGGACCTGCGCCCGGTGCCCCTGCTGGAGGCCAGGAGCAGCGCGTGGGCCCCGGGGATGCACAGGACGCGGAGGATGTGTGCCAGCTGCCGCGCTCTCTGACGGTGCACGGCGTACGTCCGCAGAAAGTCCTCAGGCGGAGCGCTGTCATGTCTGTCTGTCAGGGTATTCTGGAGAGTCTCAGTAAGAACGTCCAGCTTCATCTCTTTGTACATACGCTGACTTGAGTTTGGCTCAGTTTTCAGAAACGCAGACAGTTCTGGGCTGTAAACCACATCCGAATTTCTAATATAATCCAACATGAAGACTTTTACATCTTTCACAACTGGATCTGAAGTCTTCGATCGTTCCAAGATGTTTCCAAAATGAGCCGCTCCAACGTCAACAATAATCTTGTCCAGATTCTGACTTTTATCTCTTAGTCTGTCCATAAAGGTGTGCGTACACTCATGGAGCCAAAGCTTCACTATATCAAGGATCGGGTCGATGTGCGATGAGCTTTGCCACAGAATCATGCCTTGGAACACTTTTTGCAGGTCGTGAACACAGAAAATAAATTGGTTCTTGTCTCTTTTGTGCTTGAAATGATCTTGCAAAGCTAAATACAAACTGTGAGTCGCAGAGACGATGCGAGAGGCCATTTCTGAAACGTCTGGGAGCAGAGTTTGCATCCACAGCTGCAGACGAGGAGCGTGCAGAGACAGGAGCGTGTCGGGAGTCAAGGCTGGGAGGGTGAAGGTGGAGAAGAGGCGGGAGAGGCGAGGGGAGAGTGTAGGAGTGAGGTCAGACACACTGCTGCTGCACATGTACGAGACCGTCCCAGTGTTCAGCAGCTGCAGGGACGAGTTACTGAAAAGAAGTAAGCCTCCAGTCGAAACGCTTTGTCTCAGAACTTCTAAAGCTGCAGGAGATGTGGCACCAACCTTATCTGCGGAAGCAAAGACATGAAAAAGCTGTGTCACCAGTTCTGGAAAGGATTTAGGACAGAGGTCTCAGAGTAGCATATACTTCACTAACTGAACCAAATATTGCATAAAATATGTTTGATCTACTTTGACTTTGATCAATTCAGCCCAAATTCCAATTTAATTTGAGACTTGTGATTTAGTAATTTTAAATATTATAATGATTAATTCACATTTTAACCCCAGCCTATTTTACTTAAAACACCTGACTAAAATTGGGTGCACAAACCACTGGCTGGTCTTTAAACAACAGCACACAGTGAGTTTGTTCTCACTTTACACACACTCACACGAAAAGACTTCCACACGTGTGGCTAAAACTGACAGTTGGAGCCCTTTGTGCAGTCTTGTTGTGCATTTGGCACCGTGTCCTTTGATCTCCAGTGTTCAGTGTGGAGCAGAGTCTTCACCAGTATGTGAAGTCGCTTGTAGCATGCGCTTTGGACAAGCAAGAAGCTGGTTGAATCCTTCCACTTGCAGAGGGGGTCATAGTGCTCCACTCACAGCAGACAAGATAAACTCTTCCTCTGGCTCGTTCCGCGGAGCTCGGAGCAGTATATTGCACTGCTCCTCCCCAGTTGCCTGAACCAATCAGCCCCTCCTACATTCTGTTACATTCTGTTTGATGCAGAAGGGTCTGAAACCGGAGCCTCGGCCAATAATTTCTCCGTCCAATGTTAGGATGATCCAATCATTCTGACACATGACACTAAAAAGTCAGAAGTTTCTTACAAGCCCCATTCAAAACATTCAAGAAGGTGAACGTAGCTGATTCGGCTCGTGCTTCGGTTTTGAACAATGAACGTATCAAATCTTTAAAACCTGAGCACAAACCATGTTGAGGGGCTTCAGACTGAAAAAATCCCCACGCTACATGTTTACGAAAACATCGTGTCGCGGTTTGGTGGAATTTCCGGGATTTCTGTGATTGGTTGACTCAGCGCTCGGAAATGCCGCCCACAAATTGAACCTCTGCGCTCCGCTCCCAGACCCTCACGGTTTGTAAAGTGTCTGTCAAAGTGTGTAGGGACTGGCTGCTCAGGCAACCTCCCCAGTCACAACACTCCTTTATCAGGGAAGTGAGAGATGGGGCTGTAGATTCTCTCTGTTCCTTACCGGATCACACACTCTTTCCCCAGGGAAGAGACAGACCAAGCCTTTCCTGGAGCTTGCAAAATTCGAAACCCAAAATCAAATAACGTCAGTTTGGATTCAAAAATTTTAAAACTAATATGTCCTGATTTTTTACCTAATTTTGATATTGGAAAATAAGAAACTGAATTTAAAATCAAATGGCCGCGACGTACACGGACTCGTAAGCCAAGTAGGTCACAAGTCATGAAAAATGTGACTTGAGTCAAGTCTGTGTCCCACCTCTGCTTCTGACCACCAACATGAATAACTCATTAATAACTGTCATTCAGGGTTCCCACTCATAGCCCATGAATATTTTCCAGGACATTCGCAACAAGGATTTTGTGTAATCACGACATCTATATCACCAATATTTAGCCTCTTTTGCCAAGTCCGTGGCAGCCCAGTGGTCCACTTTTAAGTCTAATCATGAGACGGGCAATTTACAAAGCAGCAGCCCCTTTGACAGTCGCTTTTTTAGTGTGTTTCAAGGCATCACAATTACATTATTTCAGCAGCGGTGCAGGTTGAAAAACATAGGTCCTCCACCTGAATTTTTTGAAAAAAAAAAAAAAAAAGTAAATTTTGACCCATTTTTCACATTTTCAGTGGCTGAAAAA
>CM076398.1:2838274-2851216 GCA_038363315.1 Mugilogobius chulae
CAGAGTTTAGCTTCCTAATTGTGAAGTTGACTTTTCACCTCCAGAAAGTTACTCGGTGCACCTTTAATCACCGTCTCTCCAGACCAGACTATCTAGCGCTTGTCAGATTGGATTTTCATGAAGTACAACTGCGTCGCCTTCACTGTCGCGTTTAAGGCAGGACCTGGGTGAGAAAACTTCTCGTAAAAGCAGAAACTTTATACATAAAAACAGAAAACTTTTCATGGTAAAACAGAAATGTTCTACATGAAAACAGAAACTTTTTATGTTATGTTTTTTTCAAATGAATGCAATACGCTGTAACTTTCCAATCAAATGGTCACAAAAATGTGCTAATGTTTAACCCACCACAGCTTACAGCATGTATTAGCTTCAGTAGTGTTGTGTACCTTGGGGGAGATGTGGCTGGTCAGTGCTGTGGTCTGGAGACACATACGTCTGTCTGAGGTGACAAAGTATTCAAACACACTTTCTCCTTCAGGAACCTGGATCTGGAACCGACTTCTCAGCAGCACTTCACGAGCAACGCACTGGAATCTAGGCCACAAGCTGGAAACACACACTCTTTTTGTAAACAACTCTACATACAAGTGACTGACGTTTTCTCCTGACAATACTGCATGAACCTGCTTAGAGCGAGTAAAGGTATTCTAGAGATTCTTGGTCAAGAGACAATTCCCACAAGACAAAACAAGAAATGTGTTGGCTTGGTTAGATTACTTTGTTTTCTCAGTATATTTGTGTGGAAAGAAACATTGTGTCCTATCTGATATTAAAGACAATACGTTATTTAGTTTAATCCACTTCATCCTAACAGTTCTATGGAACATTGCATTAAAAGTTTCTCTTTGTATTTTTTTTTTTTCACAGTGTTGCAATATGAGTCTCAAAAGTAGCTTCTTCACGCACCCAACTTTACAGACTTGGACTGGACTTGAAAGGTTTCACACAAGGATTTGTTGATATCTAATTCTAAGCCTGATTTATGAGTTTAAAATATTGAGTCAAAATGTACATTCTTAGGCTAAATTACAGTCAAATCAAGTTACGTCAAAAGCTAAGATATCAAAACTAACCTCTGTAAAACTTTGTCAACAAAATATGTCAATAAGTATTGGCCATTTTTTCAGATCACATTTATACAAAAAACATGACATGAAAAGAGTTTTGGTGATTAAGCAACAGCACAAGTTTCACATTCATAGCTATTCTTTTCCGCGTGCAGTGTCTCGCCTTAAAGGAACCGTATGTAAGATTGTGATGTCAGATTTCATAAACATGACCTATATGTGTCCAAAGATACAAGATCAACAAGTCCAAATATACTATTATTTTTACTGAAAGTCAATGTAATTCTGAGGTATTCTTAATTAAAAAAGCAATGGACATGATGTCCCTTTGTTGATGTTTACATTTATTATCCAATCAGAAAGCAGAATGAGCCTCACATGACTCTCTCAGTTGGGTTGCCAGTTTGGTTTCTTAGAACCTGAAGTAAATGTTGAACCAT
The DNA here is from genome assembly GCA_038363315.1 of Mugilogobius chulae. Classification (NCBI taxonomy): domain Eukaryota; kingdom Metazoa; phylum Chordata; class Actinopteri; order Gobiiformes; family Gobiidae; genus Mugilogobius; species Mugilogobius chulae. The sequence goes on from CM076398.1 coordinate 2,839,785, forward strand.
GAGTCAGGAACATGTTTGAGTTTGAACTGATGTTGCTCCAGGACACAGACACAACTGTCTGTGATAGGCTCATGCACTTGTTTCCACACAGTTCTCATTAGGCTCCTCCCACAATGTGTTAAAAAGCAATATTTCGGAACAAACCATAACCAAGAGTCAGGTGTCTGGGAAAGTGACTTTCTGGCTATTACCCATGATTCATAGCACATGAATCATGGGTAATGATTGGCACATGATTCCTGATTGGTCAGTAGCTTCCTTTCTTCAATGTGTGGGCCATTTCACAATCTGGCAACCCATGTTCATTTGTGATTTTAATACCTTTCTAAAACCACTAGTTGTGAATCTTACATACGGTTCCTTTAACTGTTTTTAAGTTCGAAGCATTTCAACTTTACCCAAAAGTCATTTTCAATCTGACGGAAGCTGTCTGAGATCCTGAATTTTCATATTGTTCTGAGCAAGATATTTGGATTTTTGAAGAAAATAAGCATCAATTGAAGCAGACTGGACACTTAAATCATGTGTTGTTTTCAGACTCACAAAAATACACATATTAAAATTGTTAATTAACCCTTCTGTCCTTCCTAATCTCATGTTAGCACCCTTTTTACTTTTTAGATTAAATCTGTTAATCCTTTTCTGTTCTAACTAAAAATACCAAATTTGGAAAAAAAAAAAAGTTGTATTATTTGTACAGACTCTAAACTGGATTTGTTTCAATGTTCAAAATCTTGGATGATTTTGTAGTTTTTGTGCAGAAGCAGTTTGTAGTTTTTCTCTTGTTCTGTTTGAGCCATTTTGTCCCATTGACTTCCATTAGAAACACTGTTATTGCTCTGAAAATCCTCTATAAAAGTTTTTACAGCCATGTAAAAGGGTGCTAACACAATAGTTGTAAATGATTTTGACTCGATCCATGGTTTGTAACAAGAAGTCATTGATATATCTCCAAAACTGTACTAAGGTATTACTACAAGAGGAAGCTATGGTTGATACTTATATGCTTTCTCTCCCATCTATGGCTAGCCTCTATTTCTCATCTTGGTCTTTACCTTGGATGAAGATGTCCGCCAAAACCCCAAACGTAAGCGATCAGAAAACAGTTCCTCGCTAGCAGTGTTGCGCTGTTTCTACATTGGAACGAGCTGTGTAGTAAACTCATCTGGAAAGAACACCTAAAAAAATACAGAATTAAGTTATTTTTTAGTTCAATATCATAACAAACATCACAAAGCTACCTCTGCTGTCTGGCTCTTTCACATCTCCAGGATTCTGGGCTTCCAGGCAAACTTCAAAGTGCTGTACAAAAGCGTTCAAGATGCGGATAAAGGATGTGATTTCTTGTAGTCCAACAGGAGGGCTTCTAGAAGATTCCGACTGAGAAGAGTTGGAATTTTGACCAAGCAAATGCAACGTCTTAGGAAAAAGATCTTCAGCAAGCGTCTCCCACATACGCTCTACAACACTATCCAGGTTCAAGTAGATTCTGTTCATCTCCGTTTTCCAGACAGCCCTCCACAGTTCCACACCTGTAAAGCTAACCAGGCTACACGCGGTAAGAGCCGGAGGACTGGCTGTGCTTAAATCGCTCACTTCTAGAAGAACTCGGAGATGTTCTGGTGGAGGTACGAGGTGCTCAGCTGAAGCCAGGCCCATGCACAAACCAGTAGACCGATACAAAGCTCCTATCATGTCCATCCAGCTTAGTTCCTCAGCTTGATTCCTCGGTTCCTCCCCATCCAGCACTAGCCAGTTCACCACACCTTCCGCATTTCCACAAGTTCTGAAGAAAGTTGAGAGAGCGCCATCTTGCCAACCTTTATCATCACAGTCATGTCCAAGCAGCTCTTGCAGGACATTGAATTTGGAACAGGATTGTCGTTTTCACAAGTTTTGTTGATGCTTTGTCCGATTTCATGGCTAGCAAGTTAAGACCTTCAGCTAACATCGAATAACAGCTGGTCTTTCCACTGCCGCTAGGACCACTGAGCATCACAACTTTCCCAGTTCTCAGATGTTGGTAAACTGTAAGAGCATTGCTAATTAGTTCCGCATCAGGCTGAACTTGATTTATCTGCAACGCTTCCAAAATAGCGGCTTTTACTTCGTCTTTTTCCCGTTCTTCGATGTAATGTTCTAGCGATGGGAAGTGGCAAGCTATCGGGAATGTCTCTTTGAGAAGCTGCTGGAACTCTTGCGATTTGTTCAGCTCGTGAGTCCAAGGAAGAAGGACTGAAAGAATAGATTTGCAAACTGCAGATTCTCTATTAAACTCTGCACAACTGCGAATACCGGCTTACTCGCTAGTGCTAGATTTCTCTGCTTTTACACTGTTCCAAGTAAGGTTCAGACAAGCGATTATATTTTTAAAAGTGTAAAAGGCAACTATCATTTACAGTTTTGCAGCCCGGAAGAAACAAGTAATCTTTAGAAAATGTAATGAGTGAGACCAGACGTTGACTCAGGTACTTAGCATCTACAAAGCCCATGGACGTTAGCATGACTTCGACTATAAACTTGTAATCAGGATGGGTTAAAGCAACCGGTCTGGGAAGCAGTTCGGAGATCATGTGGAAAGTTCTGCATTTGTGCGTTTGACGAAACCAGAATGCAGCCGTAGTGTAAGACGCAGGGACTGTTTTGTCTGCTAAAACGACATTACAAACAGGATTAATGGACAGTTGTTCTCCTTTGTTATTTTGGAGAAAGACTCATGAATCTCAGTCAAAAAGTGACCAAGAGTTGTAGAAACCTTTGCTGACAGTAAGTCCACAGAGTCCAGCACGAGCCAGCCCAGTTTGAAGCGAACCCTAACAACAGATTCTCCACGTAGCGTCCTGACGCTCGGTTCACACTGCAGTTCAAAAAACATTCTTCCCAGAGCATGGCTAGTTGTACGATGAGATTTTTCTTCGATGTTTTGCAAGGCCGTTGACCAGTCCAGACCTGAGCTTGTTAGTGCCAGAAGAATGCCCAACTTGGCTCGTTCTGTGATGGCGTATGTGGAATAATCCAGTCTGCGGAACCAACGTACTCGTAGCCGTACTGAAGACGCTGGTTCATGACGTCCACAAAACATTCGGGTTCTTGGCTGCTCTGGTCACCGAGGCTGTACTGAACAAACCAAACCATTCGAAGGAGGATGCAGCGGGCCTTGTACTTGTTGGATCTGGGTTAGGATTTCAGAGTGATTCATCGTCATCTGCGCTAAAGCCTGGAAGAACGGGCAAGCACGGGCTACGTCACGCCGCTAAACTCTGGCGACTTTTTGTCCCGTATGATGTGTCCAAGCACTGTTAGTCTAGTTTTCAGGTAGAGCTTAAGTTTGTTGACTTTGCCAGGATGTGGGAAAACATTCTCTACGATGCTGCACCACATGGCCTCCTCCATCACCTGAAGACACTGACTGGGCTGAGCTGCCAGAAGACCAGATAAATGTAGAATTTGTTTGGTCAGATCATTCGAAAGCTTCGCCACTTCCAATGTTCCATCACTGAATATTACTTGCTTCGACAGTCTAAGCTGCTCTTTAATACTTGAACATTGTTTCATGTGTTCTACCATGGACGAGTGCAGCTGCTTATCGAAGGCGGATAACCACTCCGCGGGTGAAGACATGGTCCTACCGGAGAGACAATTTAATCCGTTCTTGCAGGCTACCTTGAACACCCAGCGTGGTTTGGCTTTCAAGGTTAGCATCACCATCTACACATTCAAGTTTCTGCACTCCTCTAAAGAGCTTTCGAACAACTGGAAGCATGGTGGAAAGAGAGAGGAGAGGAAACATCTGAATAAGCTCGTTGTCACTCAGGAACCTCAGCCTGGAGTACTGCCTGCGGAGGAATCCCACAGCTCCACGGCCTGTGTGGTTATGGCATCCATCGTAGACAAGCCCAAAGTGAGAACCTCGCGAAGGTCGTCTTCAAGGAGGAGCAGAACGTGAGGGTCCCGGGAGATACGCTCCATCACTTGACGGAATTTTGAGTCTACTGAGTTGAACAATGACTGCTATGGACAACAAATAAAATACTGGATTAATACTTTACAAAAACAACAATAAAATTGCTTTGCTTTATTACATACATTTGCTATTAACTTAATTTCCCCACATGTCAGATTTGTCAAAGAGCCTCTGGACTGTACAAACTATCCACTGTACAAAATAAGTTTCAGTAACTGCTTCTGCGCTGTCTGTTACATTTGTATTGCTCTACAACATTTCCACAAACAAAAGAATAATTTAGTTCACTCTATAAATAGGTTGGGCAATATATTAATTTCATTTATCATCAGTAGAATGTTAGTTAGTCTAAAGTGAAACCAATGGAGATTTTAAATGGCTAAATACTGAAAATAGTGTTAATTAAATCATATTCTGACACTACAGAGTCAGAGATAAATTAACCAGTGCTGAGCCAGCAGTTTATGGGTTGTTCCACAGCTTTTTGTTTTTTTATATTGTTTTGTTATGGTCCTATGGAAGTTCCAAACAAACCTAACAAAAAACATGGCAGATTTGCCATCTTTTGGTAACATTTGTTGCTTCCCGAGCCTTATAAAAAAAGTGTTTTTGTGTTTGTACATTTTTGAACCTTGTTGCAGATTTAAAATTCCAAATATCTCCCGAGTATCAGTTTACCACAACAGGAGGTCGGATAACAAACACACTGGAAAAAGGCTCAGGGTTATTGTTTTTCCACCTAGAAGTATTTTAATACAATACATTAAACATTCAAAAGTTTTTGTCACATTAAGACTTTAACATTCCCAAAATTTGATTTGATCAAATTTGTCACAAACTTGAGGAAAAAAATTACACGTTGGACTGTCTGGTTGTGACAACTGTAGTTAATAACAATAACACTAAAATGTTGACATTATGACCACTCTAAACTTAAAGTTGGCGTAACCAAATAAGTAAACTTTGTGCTCTGCATCAAAAAGTCTATAGTAAAAGCAGAACTTTGTGAAAAAATAAGACCACTGACATAATTTTAGTTCCCCTCTCTCCTGACCCAGGACTACAGATGGACTCTAGAATCTGGTGCAAGCATGTCCGCCTTTGTGCTAAATGCAAAATTGTACATTGTCCTTAATAAACATTCATTCCAATCAGGAGCCAAATGCAGCGCTCTGATTGGCTGAGCTTGAATAGTCCTCTCCAGTTTCACTTTACTGTTTGTAAAAAGCTGTTTATAAGCTCTAATTGTAACCAAAATAATACATGTCAATAATAATCATGTGTTGAAGGATTTAGGAGATTATCAGATTTGAACCTAAACCATGTTTGCAGCTACACCATCTTTTTTGTGTATAAATTAAACTATTCTATTCAACCAAAGACTTACTGCAAAGGGGGCATTGCTGTGTACTGCCTGAATTAGATAATAACTATTTTATTTCTCATATTTAGATGATAGGAGTGTTCTGATTGGCTGTGCCTTTGTTGTCCAACTCAATTTCACTTTGTAGTCTGTAAAAAAGCTATTCTAAAGCCATGGTTGAAGACAGAACCTATGTGGATGTTTCCCAGAGTGAAAATCAGTTCCCCAGAGACATACCCACTGTACGAGGCATGTGGGTGTATTGTCTAACATCTGGGTCAGAAATGTCCACATCTGCTGCAACCGTTTGAACAGATGAAGCACGTTACCTTTGGAGAAGAAAAAAACACATGATTAAATATACTGTATGTACATGTCTTTATATGTGCGTTAAAGAGCTTACTAAGTTCATGTAGTAAGTGCAGCCATCGGCCCAGCTCTGCTCTGAAGTCCTCACTGTACGACGACGTTAGCATGGTGGATAAAAGGGCCGAGTCAAAGTGAATCTGAGCCAGGTGGACTTCTACATCTGGAAGAACAAAGACACAATCATCAGCCTCTGATCTGATTATTGTGAAGACTTTGTGTCATATACAGTAGTTTATGTAAATACAGAGGTAAAGACAAACAGAATATGAGTAAGTCTGGTGCTTAAGATTCAAATTTAACTGAGTTTGTGAGAGTTTCCATTATAAACCTCTAGGAATTGCAAAAAAATGTTAATAACGTCATGGTTTATAAAGTTACATAAACAGATTGAATTAAAATTGTAGGTCTTATGTTCATTGCCTACACAGAGTTGATTTCAACCTTGGGGATAAATCATAAATGAATGTTAGATGAACAACTAGTAGTTTTAAAAAAGGTACAATCACAGAACTTGTGTTGCCAGAGATTTAAAAGGCCCAGACATGCATTGGTTTAGCGTTAAGAAGTAAAGTGAGAAGAGCCGTGTGAGAACTGGGTGGAAACAAGTGCATGAGCCTATCACAGACAGTTGTGTCATGGTTCAACATCAGCTTCAGGCTGTAAGCAACCAAACTGGCAACCCAAATCAAAGAGTCAATCATCAACAAACGATCATCATGTCCATTGCTTTTTAAATTCAGAAAATAATATACAATGTTTCAGATTTACATGTTTACCTTGATTCTGTGACACATTTAGGTTATGTTTATGAATTTTGAAATCAAAATCTTCTTTTTTTCTTTTTATTTAAAGGAACCGTATGTAAGATTTGATGTCAGATTTCATAAACATGACCTATATGTGTCCAAAGACACAAGATCAACAAGTCCAAATATACTATTATTTTTACTGAAAGTCAATGTAATTCTGAGTTATTCTTAATTAAAAAAGCAATGGACATGATGTCCTTTGTTGATGTTTACATTTATTATCCAATCAGAAAGCAGAATGAGCCTCACATGACTCTCTCAGTTGGGTTGCCAGTTTGGTTTCTTAGAACCTGAAGTTAATGTTGAACCATGAGTCAGGAACATGTTTAGTTTGAACTGATGTTGCTCCAGGACACAGACACAACTGTCTGTGATAGGCTCATGCACTTGTTTCTACACAGTTCTCATTAGGCTCCTCCCGCAACATGTTAAAAAGCAATATTTGGGAACAAACCATGACCAAGAGTCAGGTGTCTGGGAAAGTGACTTTCTGGGTATTACCCATGATTCAGAGTCAATCTTGTTCCTGATTGGTCAGTAGCTTCCTATCTTCAATGTGTGGGGCATTTCACAATCTGGCAACCCATGTTCATTTGTGATATTTGTGATATATGATTTGTGATGATATTTGTAATACCTTTCTAAAACCACTAGTTGTGCATCTTACATACGGATCCTTTAACCTTTGTTTAACCTGGTAAGTCCCATTGAGATTCCAAGATCTTTTTTTCAAGAGAGTCATGGCCGAAAGGCTCCAACAACACAACCCAAGACAGAATATATTTAAAAGAAACACTAAAGACATCGTTAAAAACAGGTTAAAAGTTAATGATTGCATTTCCAGGTGTTTCAGAGGAGTCAAATGAGCCGTAGAGACAAGAGTTTGGAGTTTAAAAACTCTCTGTAAAGTAATCCAATCTGTGGGGGAAGAACACTGGAAAGACATGTTTCCCCTTTTCTGTTCTGACGTTCTGAGATCAGGCCAGTGCTGAAGAGACACACTCAGGTCTGAAGGAAGACCTCTGAGGCTCTGAGACTATAATGAGCCTCAACACTTCTGGAACCAAGAAGTGGACGCTCACCCTTTAAGCACCATAGCAATTATACACTAATAATTTGAAATTGCTCTACCGGGTACTTTTTAAATTAAATTTCTCCTCCCCCCAAAAACTGTTGGTTCTATAAAAGTAAAACGGAGCAGGAACGGTAGAGAATGCATTACTAACATGCCACAGATGAGCTCTCTGGGCCAGTCATACATGTGTGATCCCCACAGGCGTAATTTACGGGGGGGTTGGGGGGTCATGATCCTCCCCAATATTTGGACACGCTGATTTTAACCCCCCCTCTTTAGTTGTTGTTGCAGTTGTCATTCTAATATACCATTATTTAAAATCTTTACTGTTTCTAACCTGACTCTTCAGACCATAACATATAAAGTATAAATGTACATGTTGTGTGTTAAATGCGAAGAACAGAAAAATTAACCAATCAGAAGCTTCTACCTCACAGTGTCAGTGTCAGAGAGGTCAGAGGTGAGAGGTCACATGATTTTACAGCGTCTGTAAAGCAGTGGGACGACTGCTGTAAACAACAAATACATTCACTTCTGGAGTTTGGGAGAGAGTTGTTTTACGTTTAACGCCAGAGCGGTTATGCGTTGGACTTTTCTGGAAACGTCTACTGGATTTGACATCAGCTCGTGTGGAACTAAAGCATCAGGTCAAGTGTCCCAGTGGAGTTTAACTTTCAGAAGAAATCAAACTCAATCGGACTTTGTCTTCGTGAGTCTGCACGCTTTGGACTAAACGTCTCACTCGTAACGCGAAGGATGAAGACAGCGTAGCAGTGAGTTTGTGAGGTTGTTTGGGCTCATACATGTGCTCACATGTGTGCTATACGCTGTCTGTCTGGACCTCTGCCTGCTTGTGTGTGTGTGCTCACGTGTCTGTCACTGTGTGTGCCTACAGACTGACAGACTTCCAATCAGAAAAGCAGTAGCAGCACCAATATTTGTGTTTTTGCATTTTGTGTTTTATGTATAATGAGACAAGCATAGCCCACACAAGTGGAGCTCTTGAGACAATCCAACCACGACTTTACTTTTCTTTACGGACAGAGAACACGACATCCATGTACGCGACTGCAGGACGTACGGCAGGTATTAGGCTGCTGTTAGAACACAAATAAATGAACGTTTAGGCATTTGCCCCATGATAGAATCATAACCCCCCAAAGAAGAAACCAAAGTTACGCCCTTGGTGATCACAGCTTCTTATGATTTAGTTTGCATTTTAACTCTCTCTGTGTTTACTTCACCACATACATTTGTCATTTTATGTTACTTTGACCCATTTAGGCACAAAAACTAAACTAAACAAAACACAGGGTTCCCACTCATATCCCAAAAACATTTTCCAGGACATTTGCAGCAAGGATTTTATGTAATCACGACATCTATGACTAATATTTAGCCTGTTTTGCCAGTTTGTGACAGCCCAATAGTCCACATTTATGACAATCAAATATAACAGTCCTATGGCCAGTTCTCAATCAAAATCAGATTTTGTCAAACAGGAGCAATTTGCAAAGCTGCAGTTGCTTTGATAGCCCATTTTTTAGTGTTTCATGAGCATCACATTTCCAGTATTTTGGCCGTGGTGGAGGGAGAAAAACATGAGCGGGGGTCTGGGGGTCCAACCCCTGATATTTAGTTTTTAATTATGTCAATTTTGGTGCATTCTGATGCATTTTACAGGTTTTCAGCGAATAAAAAACATGAAAATAAAATCATGGTTTTTGCTACTGTTGAACTAAAATCATACTATTGTTGAACCCATTTTGTAAAAATGTATGCTTCCAATTAAAACAAACAGCCAATTGAAAAAATGATAAATGAGATGTGAGGGGGGTCTGGAGGTCCTCCCCCATTAGAATTTGTGTACGTTTTTTGCCATCTGAGTTTGCAGATCCTATGTTTTTAGCAGTTTTTACATTAATACAACGGCAGTTTTTGTTTGTTTATTATTTACATTTATTATATTGTTTATTATAGTTTGTATAAAGTCGACTGTGCAAATTGCAAAAATCTGGTTCATTTGTTTGCTCACTATTATCATTTTATTATTGGGCTCGATACATTTCCAGGAAAATATTTTATTTTCCATGACATTTGGCTGTTTTTCTCATTTTCCATGTGTTTCCATGACTGGAAAATAGGCTAATCATTTTCCAGGTTCCCAGGTTTCCAGTATGCGTGGGAACCCTGAAAACAATTCTGCATTAATTCATTTCAGGATCAAGTTTATAAGTTCTACATTTACTGGACTGAATTTCAAATGACAAACCCTGGTGCCTAAAGGGTTAATAAATCTCCGTTGACCTTATGCTGAGCTGTAATAGAAGTTCTAGGTTAGAGAGTCTGACCTGTGACAGTCCAGAGGAGCCTGGGGCTGGACTCGGTGTTTCCCTGAGGCCGTGCACTGGAGCTGGGTGAACGGGACACAGTCAGGAGCCTCTCTGACCACTGCTGCTGGAGCGTCGCAAACTCACTCTCCATGTTGTGCTCAGCTTGGGCCTTCCACACTATCTGTAATCACATGGCTTTTATTGTTTTAATTATCCAAGATTTATCACCATCCTGCAGTAAGTCATTTATTACTGTTTTTCTCAGTTGGTTTGGCTCATTTTGGTTTTGTTTGGGAGATGTCTTTTGTCCTCCTCAAAACACTGTTCTGAATGTCCCTGATCTGTGATGTCATAGATGGATCTCTGGATAATTTATGGACGTGAAAACAGTACATTAGGTCTGGGCAATATGGTGATAACTACTGAATCGTGAGCTCATCCTTGTGACAATCTGCTTTTTGGATGAAATCGTCATATCGGGATTTCCCATTTCTATTGAATCCATCTGTTTTTTTCTAACCTACTTTCTCAGTCTCAGAGTTGCCAGGTTTTCTTCTTTATAGTAATTATGGGCTGTTCTGTTTTTGTGTTTTTTTATTTTATGAATTTGGAAGGTTGTGTTTTTTTGGGCTTCACTTTCAAGTCTTAAAAGAGGTGGATTTGAGCAATTTTTCAGCTCTAATTTCAAAATATAATTGGACTTTTATCATATTTTAATGTCTAAAAGTCCTTATTAATGTTTTGTGGAGATACACAACGTTCTAATTAAATGAATATGTTTAATATTTTTTACTGAAGGGTTGAGGTCACTTAGTCGCTTGTTTTTCACCGAAAATCTGGCAACGCTGATCATCCCATGACAGCTGGATCCAGACACTGCTTGTGGAGGAGGAACTTTCCACAAAGCGGATGATTGTATTGAAAACAATCATCTGAAAATAGACAGTTTAGAAGAATCGTGATGGAAATGAAATCGTGATCTGGCTCCAAGAAAATTGTGATATTTATTTTTTTGCCATTTCGCCAGAGCTATTAGCATACCCGGCAAGATCGGTTTGATTGTTCACCCTGCATAATTAGATAGAGCCCTAACTCAATTCTTGATGTGGGAAACACGACTGTCACGTGTGCTTTAGTTTGTGCTCAGGAGTCATATTTGGACTTGAAGTATATAAAAGGACCGGGCTATAATGTGAGACAAATCTAATCGTGAGCTCATTTCTGCCATAATTTACTTTTTGATTAAATAAAAAAATCTAAATCATGATTTACCATCTTTTATATGATACCTATTTCAGTTCAAATACAGACTATGTTTTTCCAACTATAAGTTCATTGTAGCATCAGAGTTGCCAAGTCAGGGTTCCACTCATATCCCAAAACATTCTCCAGGACATTTGCAGTAAGGATTTATGTAATCACGACATCTATGACTAATATTTAGCCTGTTTTGCGACAGCCCAATAGTCCACATTTATGACAATCAAATATAACAGTCGTATGGCCAGTTCTCAATCAA
>CM076398.1:2852216-2913825 GCA_038363315.1 Mugilogobius chulae
TGTTCTTGATGTTGCCACTCCTTGGTCTTGCCCTACCCCCCTGGCTCTCCTCTGCTCTTTATCCACCACCACGATGTCTGGTTGGTTCGCCATTACCATATATATATATATATATATATATATATATATATATATATATATATATATATATATATATATATATATATATATATATATATATAGTTATTTAAAGTAAAAAGCCTTTGGTGTTGAGTGCTGTTTGGCTCAGATGTTTGATCAGTCATTGAAATACACATCTTAGGTCGCCTTATAGGTTTGATGACTAAATGAACAGATTTAAAGTCATGTTTGATTTAACATGATATCGTCAGAATATCTTAATCGAGATATAACAAAAATTATCGAGATACAGTATCTACTTTTATCAATATCACCCAGCCCTAATCATGGTTTAGTTAATTTTTTGGATTAAATATTCACTTCCTGTTTATAAATTATGACATCACATTATGAAGCGGCCCAGCAACCAAAGCTCCTTTGATGTCACAAATTTTGTTAGGTTTAAGTTTAGAACTCAGCTCTTCCTGTTATTTTCAACATATTCTCTTACATTTGTGCACAAATTTGATCTTAACTGATCCCATTAAAAATTAATAATCATACTTACAACAGATACTAATCTAGTAAAACATGGTACAAACTTGTCAAATGGACTTTAAAGGGTAATTTCACACGTTCGTAATTTTGTATTACAAAAAAAAATGCATTTAAACAATATTCACTTTAGATTTTCCCATGTGTGTTAAAACTTTCACAGAATGTCATGTGAAAGCAACAATCGAAAGTAAATTTATGAGCATTTTGTGGGCAACTAATCAAATCAAAAATCATTCTCATCACTCCTACTCCAGCCATCACAGTGATTGCGGTTTTAATATTATTAATGAGGTCTAGTTTGTTCTTGCGTTGGTTTGTTTTTCTGGAAACACTAGTGGAGAAGTCAAGACCACAGTAATCAAGACCAAGACTTTTCCGAGACCACAGAGTCCCAAGACCGAGACAAGACCAAGACCACCGAGAGCTGAGCCCAAGACCAAGACTGCAATCCATTGAGACTAAATCAAGACCACCTTCATAATTTTATACAATTTTCAGTGTCTACATGATCATATTGTGCAGGGCTTACTGCAAACTGTGTTTTAGGACAGGTCCCTGCTCTCCTGGTGCAAGTTTAACAAAGCATAGGTGGTAACAAACTGTGGTCTCGGGGAGTGTAACTGTTTCAGATCGTTGCTGTTCCAGTGACGTGGGCCGGAGCACTGATGCCGGACTCCCTCTCTCTCTGGATACTCGCCCCACCTCCCTCTCCAGGATTGGCCTGTCTGGTCCTGCTAGACGAGTCGTTTCCCTCTGCTTATGGACTCTGGCTCTACAAACATAAACTCTATAACTTTGCCTTAGTTACATCTACAACCTGTCCGTCCATGGGAGTGGATCCCTTCTTCACTGTGGTTCTCCTCGAGGTTTCTCTTTTTTCCCTTAGGGTTTTTTTGAGTTTTTCCTTGCCGAGAAGGAGGGTCTAAGGACAGGGGATGCTCTGGACAATCATTCATTTGCTCTATCTAATAATCTGCTTTGACATGCTTGATCAATTGTTTCATTGAACGTGTATTGTTTTATTTTGATTTCCTATTATTCATGTTTGCTAAATTAATAATCTTGGGAAGTCCTCAGAGACGACTGTTGTTGTGATTTTGGGCTATACAAAAATAAATTGATTTGATTTGATTTAAGTCAAATGTCAAAGACTGACAGGTGGATTAGCCAATCAGGTGCAAGCATCATATAGAACAGAGATTTTCAGTCTTTTTTGCTGCGAGAGCTACTATTTTATTAATACAAAGTGTGAATGTCATCTAAAGGAACCATTAATGTGAATGTATAAGATCACAAGAACAACTGCAGACTTTGGGGAGCAAATATAGTTACAAAGACATGCAGAGGAATAAAGTGGTCCAATGCCTCAATTTCTGTAAAAATATCAAGTGGCAAATGTCTGTTGTCAGTCAACTTGTGCTGAAAACACACCTTAATCATTAGGAAGCGAAAAAGTGTGGAAAAGGTTGTGTTTTTTCCCATCACAAAACCACTCCCCCATGACACACTGTCATCTGTATCTGTATCAACACAAACACTGCTGCTGATCAGTAAAAAAAAACATGAAAGCATGAGTCAATAGAGTTAAAGGAGCTCGATCAATAGACCAATACGCTCTCTGTGTCAACGAAATAAACAGATTTCACAGTTTAGAGGAGGAGGCAGTGACCAGACGAGAACTGCAAAAATTAGAATATACAAATAATCAGTTTGGATCTCACGGCAAGATTTTCTTTCAAGCATGAGTGAAAGAACAATTAAACCCCGCTATTACACTGTGAATATGGTGTTTGAAAATGTATTAAGTGTGACGCAAATTGGTATTTTTAGCTGCGACATGATGCATCAAGTGTGTCTGGTTACAAAAACACCGGCAGCAGATATCTGTTCTGACCAACCACACTGCTCCTCATACCTCCAGACCCTCTCTTTGGAATGTGACAGTGACAGATTTCAGGAGTTTAGTGTCACTTTAAATCTTACTATGACACCATAACGCCTGCCTGCCTGCTCTCTGCCCTGGCGCGGCTCTCAAAGGGGAGTTGCTCTAATTGCAGAGCGATAGAGGCGGCCCCAGAGAATGGCTGATTAGAAGCTGCTGAATGCCCGGGGAAATGGGTCACCTCCAGCCTGGCACCGGGAGAGAGAAAGTCAATTACACGCCACAGGCACCAGGACCGGCCGGGTGTCACCAGGCAGCAGGGGCAGAAAGCAGGGGCACGAGGGAGTGGAAGGATGCAGGAGGTTGGAAGTAGAAGGCAGGAGGAACAGACAGGAAGCAAGAACAGGAGGAGAAAGGAAGTAGGAAGTAGGAGGCAGGAACATTAGGTAGGAAGTAGAAGTTATAGGGACAGAAGGAGAGAGAGAAAGTAGGAGACTGGGGCAAGAAGTGGGGGACAAAAGGAAAGGATATGAAGCATGAGGAGGTAGGAACAGGTGGTAGGAGAAGGAGGCAGGTTTAGGAAGTAATGACATGAGTCTGTATGAGGCAGGGAAAGGTTGTAGGGAAAGTAAGTCGGAGGCAGGAGAAGGAGGAAACAAGAAGTTAGAAGTAGGATGCAGGGACAAGAGATAGGAACATGAGAAGGAGGTAGGGACAGGTAAGAGGGGAAGGAGAAAGAAGTAGGTGGAGGAGGTACAAAGTAGAGGGAGGAGCATGGATCTATGAAATTATCTGGCTAGGATATTACTGCTTCTAGCTCTAGTAAAGCATTTTTTCCAGGCAGAAATGGCATCTACAGCTTTAAAAACTGTCGGATTTTGCGGCAATTCTCACCATTAACTCTTTTCCAGTTCAAAAGGTTTTAGTTTCGTATAAAACGGCTTTTTACACTTTAGCTTCGGCTACCGCTGCTCGCTCTGAGACTTCCGCTTTGAATGGTCCGAACAGTCATGTATGAGCTTTCGGCTTCATTCGGATTCACTCGGCTCGAGCACGTCCGCTCCTCGCGCAAAGAATCATGGGGGAGACATAACTGCGCATGTTCCATATCACACCTAGCAAAAGGCTAAAGCTAATGGCCATATGGCTTAGAACTGCTCAATTATAATGAAATAATAATCACGATTATTTAAAGAATACTGAAATCATGATTATTTAAAGGATTATTTGCATAGAAAGAGTGCAGAGATCAAATGAAATGGGTGAAAAATCGGTATAAAATTGGGATGGGTCTGGGACCAACTTTTACAACTCGAGGAAATATCTGAGTGCTTACAAACTCACATGAGTCACGGTTCTAAACACGATTACTCAATTACACCATTTTTGTAGACGATTACAGCCATAATCATAATTGAAATTGAAGTTCAAGTTAATTGCACAGCCCTATGATGGCTACGAACGCAAGTGAGCAAAAGCCATTGATGCACAGCACCCGCCATGTTTGACAGGGAGAGGAAGCAGGAACTGATAGGAGTTAGGGGAAGGAGCTATTGGATCGCAGGAGAAGGATGTAGGAACAGGAGACAGAGGGAGGAGAAAGAGACTGAAGGCAGTAGGAGAAGCGGTAGAGGAAGGAGGCTGGAAGTTGGAGGCTAAAGGAGGTATGGAGTAGGAAGTATAGGGAATGAAGTAGGAAGTAGGGACAGGAGTCAATAAAGGGGCAGGAAAAAAGGAGGCTGGGACAGGAGGTAGGGTGAATCAAATCCTTCTGTAAAATGATTATAATTTGCTCAGTCTCATATTGTGATGTCTTGTGTGTGGTGAGCCTTTATCTTTTACTAAACACAGATATATACAAAGCAGCTACACATTTCTCAAAATAGCCGCCATTGTTTTTGGTCGTAGCGTTTTATTGTGTTGTGGCGCTGCAGCTGCCGGTCTGTGGTGTGAGTTTCCATGTCAGAGCAGAACCACAGCGTATCTGTTTTGTCAACACAGATTATGAAAGAGCAGCGGCAGAGAGCCCAGCGGGAGAGTCCGAGGCACGCCCAGCGACTCAACTGCCGCCTTCTTTTCAACTCCTCATTTTTGTCACCTTGAGCAAAACACAAAACACCGGCGCCTGAAATAGAGCTGCTATTCTGGGCACAGAGACGATGCTTTGACCCTGAGCGAGACCAGAGAGATCCAGTGTGTGGGCCATATTTAGACCTGCTGTGTTCTGGGTCTGGACCTGCTGTTGACCTGGAGAACACTGCACACTATGTTTAGATTATAGATATGGTTCACTAAGTTATTATTACAGTATGTACGACTTAAATCAACATGAAATAGAATCACATTTAACTATGATGTGTACTTGTGGGGTCATAATTGAAGCTGAATCATTTTTTTTTTTTGGCTGTTAAACTCTGCATACATCAAGTACCTGTAACCCAGGTGAAAAATGCCTACGTTTGTTATTAAACTATTTATTTCATATGAATCTATTTTCTCCTCCGCGTCTCTGTGCCTTGCTTGCGTCATGACGTCATGCGCTCTCGCGTCACGCTCAGCACGTACAATCAGAACATTCAAAACAGCTGTGCAACAAGCAGCAGGCAGGAGCGAGAGGGAAAGCCCAGGTGAACGCGCTTGAGGTATGTTAGTCGATTTAATTCGCTATTTCATTATAACAAATTCTGAAACTAACACAAGTAATGTCGGAACATAGGAGCTGACTACTGGTGCCGACCTACCGCAATCTGAGCACGAGAAAAAGAATAAACTACGAACTGGTGAGTGAAGCTAGCGCTTAGCTTAGCACCCCATTGAAACTAATGGGTTAGCCTAGCCTAGCCGACTCCATTACTTTGCATGGAGCGGTTAGCATTGTGTTTAAAGCCCGTTTTCTCTAAATGTATTTAATCTATTGATCTGTAACTTACAACGAGTCTTTATTAAGACACTGACTATTGAACATTGTCATGTGTTTACATTTTGATGCACTTTTATGGCTCCAATACCAGTTGTTTGTAGCCATTGATTTGAATGCATTTTCAATGCAATTTATGCAGCTCAGAGCTACCCTCTTTGCTGCTATGACTTGAAACTTATTGTGTATCGACATTATGCACTTTAGTTTGATATTTGAATGATTTAATGAGTAACTTTATCTGACATTGTTATTTATTAAGAAGATTAATTTGATATTGTACAATATGGAAGTTACACTGCTATTTATAATGTGATCTACATTATTTATTTTGGTAACTAGAAAGAATGATTATTGTGTGCACACGTAGAACTTAATGTGTTGAACTGAACTCGTAGAACTTATTGTGTTGAACTTAACACGTAGAACTTGATGTGTAGAACTTGATGAACTTAACTTGTGGAACTTAGAACTTACACTGGACCTGTTACTCTTATTCAGGCCAGGTCTGATGGCGAGCTTAAACCCAGGACTCAGAACCGTAAGCCCAGGAACTCTGGACTGCATGACAGGAGCCACCTGTGATCCTGCTGCTCTGGTCGGGCTGGTAGGAGGCTCCTCATAGCCGCCCTCTCTTCCTCTTACCCACTCATTCACTCGGCCCAATCACACACACACTGACACTTCCTTCCCACACTATGGATTACCCCCCGTTGGACACATTTGGGACCGTGTTGAACTGAACATTGAACTGTTGCGTTCCACATAAAGTAACGGAACTTTTCTTCAATAGTGCATTGGAGAGAACTCTTGGAGCGTTCATGAGCAATACCGTTCACGATCAATATATCCTATGAACTCTATTTGAACTTAGCGCTGAACTGATATTGATTGTGATATTTGTCGAACCTATTGTAAATACCTATTGAATATTCATTCTATTTTCATTCTATGTTTTTGTTTTTCTTTTGTCTTCAATACATATCTATTTAAAAGCAACTCCTTTTGTCAGTCTCTCTCTCCACTCCTAGAGTCGAACTATTAATCTTCTGATCTAGCCAGTTTCGGTGTTTACCAGTTAGTACCAGTACTGTACTTAAATAATTGTGACACCCCGGTTACATAATTCGTGGCGAGCCAGCCAGGAGTGGAGTAGTAGAGCTGAATATTGTGTATTTTGGTTGAAGACATGGAAACATTTGAGAAACGTGGCTTTAAAATACCTAACTCAGTCTTAGTACAAGGCGCGAACAAAACTGAAACCGATGATGAAGTAGTCGAATTTTTGAAACGCTTTGGTTCTATTTCGAAGTTTGAGTTTATTGACGAACCCGAATCTATTTTTCATCAGTCGATTGTAGTTGAATACAGCTCAGATGCAGAGTTACATGCGCTGCACAATATGTTGCCGTACACTTTTGTTAGCCCCAATAAATTGGTTACATATGAAATTTCCGAACTGAATACAATTTGCGCTGCACATGTAGAAAAAACGATGACTGACATTTACCTGCGTGCACTCCAGAATGTTGCGACACTTACTGGTAAAGACTATTTGGAAGTACTTAAGGCTGTAATGTCTCTTCTTGGTCAGCTGTTGGCAGAACTCCAGCCCACTGTCGCTGAAGACCAGTTGCCTACAGAGGGATGTGAGAAGCTAGTCACTGTTGCCTCCTCTGTTTGTCCACCTGAATCTGCTTCCGTAGTCCAACAATCTGATGTCCCACCTGTGAAGTCTTTGCCAGATGTGAATGATGGTATGTTGTCGTCTATGCAGAGCACTCCTCCATCGACACGGGATGATGAGCCACTGCAGAAGAGAAAAGTCATAGCAACACTGATCCAAGGCACAGTTAAATGGTTCAATGTGAAACGTAGATATGGTTTTATAACCAGGAATGACACCAAGGAAGATGTATTCGTCCATCAAACTGCTATAAAGAAGAATAATCCCAGAAAATGTCTCCGTAGTGTGGGAGATGGAGAGATCGTCGATTTTGACGTCATAGAAGCAACCAAGGGCCCAGAGGCTGCCAATGTGACTGGTCCTGGTGGTGCACCAGTCAGAGGAAGTCCGTATGCACCCAACAAAAGGCGCTTACGGCGGCAGTTCCTTTCTCGTAGTCCTCGACCTGAACATCAGACCGGATTTGCGGGCCCAAAGATTGAAGACCCCATGTGTGTGAGAACTAGATCCCCACCGACTCAACGAAGACCAATCAGACGAAGATCTACACATGGTGACCCGGTGGAGCCGAGAGGGGTAGCTGAATGTGCCCCACAGACCGACCGACCTAGACGAAGATTCTGGCGCCCATATAGACGCCGATTCAAATTCCATTTGCCTGAAGACTCATTCATTGCATATCCAGATGAGCCCGACGACGTCTGGAGCAGTGAGGATGATCGGTTTGAAGTATGTCCACTTCAAGTTAAGCCAGATTCATTCTTTTTTGAAAATGTCGATCTTGATGAATCCAGCAATGACAAGTTTTTGTCCTGTGCTATTGATCTTACTAATCCTGAACCTGCATCTTCAGTCAGTCTACCTGAAAATCCTGTTGACACTATACCTTCATCTTTGCGGTCCAACCTACCTGCAGATGAAGCGATCGATCTACTTGAAGATGGGGATTCCTCTGCAGAATTCGAAGCTCCTCAGTCCGAGAGAGCACAACCTGAGCCTGGTGATGACAATTTACCTGAAGGGATACCGGTGCCTACTGTTGTCCCAAAGAACCTGCCGGAAACACCAGAGTTCCTTGACCAAGCAGAGGCATCACCCAATTCTGAACCCAGTGAGCCATTGCTCAGCTCACCTGAAATAGTCGCTGAAGAGCCGAACTCACCAGATGTTGAGATTGAATCCAGTTCCAATATCCGACATAACGGTCGTCCGCTTATTTCAGTGGTTCAAACTCTTTTTTGGGGGTTAGTTGATACCTATAGCGAAGCGCTTACCTCTGTTACAAGCAGTCCGTCACACCCTTGCGTTTACAACGTTTAGCATGCACCGGAGTTGCATGAACTAAAGGGGGGAGGGTGTAACCCAGGTGAAAAAATGCCTACGTTTGTTATTAAACTATTTATTTCATATGAATCTATTTTCTCCTCCGCGTCTCTGTGCCTTGCTTGCGTCATGACGTCATGCGCTCTCGCGTCACGCTCAGCACGTACAATCAGAACATTCAAAACAGCTGTGCAACAAGCAGCAGGCAGGAGCGAGAGGGAAAGCCCAGGTGAACGCGCTTGAGGTATGTTAGTCGATTTAATTCGCTATTTCATTATAACAAATTCTGAAACTAACACAAGTAATGTCGGAACATAGGAGCTGACTACTGGTGCCGACCTACCGCAATCTGAGCACGAGAAAAAGAATAAACTACGAACTGGTGAGTGAAGCTAGCGCTTAGCTTAGCACCCCATTGAAACTAATGGGTTAGCCTAGCCTAGCCGACTCCATTACTTTGCATGGAGCGGTTAGCATTGTGTTTAAAGCCCGTTTTCTCTAAATGTATTTAATCTATTGATCTGTAACTTACAACGAGTCTTTATTAAGACACTGACTATTGAACATTGTCATGTGTTTACATTTTGATGCACTTTTATGGCTCCAATATCCAGTTGTTTGTAGCCATTGATTTGAATGCATTTTCAATGCAATTTATGCAGCTCAGAGCTACCCTCTTTGCTGCTATGACTTGAAACTTATTGTGTATCGACATTATGCACTTTAGTTTGATATTTGAATGATTTAATGAGTAACTTTATCTGACATTGTTATTATTAAGAAGATTAATTTGATATTGTACAATATGGAAGTTACACTGCTATTTATAATGTGATCTACATTATTTATTTTTGGTAACTAGAAGAATGATTATTGTGTGCACACGTAGAACTTAATGTGTTGAACTGAACTCGTAGAACTTATTGTGTTGAACTTAACACGTAGAACTTGATGTGTAGAACTTGATGAACTTAACTTGTGGAACTTAGAACTTACACTGGACCTGTTACTCTTATTCAGGCCAGGTCTGATGGCGAGCTTAAACCCAGGACTCAGAACCGTAAGCCCAGGAACTCTGGACTGCATGACAGGAGCCACCTGTGATCCTGCTGCTCTGGTCGGCTGGTAGGAGGCTCCTCATAGCCGCCCTCTCTTCCTCTTACCCACTCATTTCACTCGGCCCAATCACACACACACTGACACTTCCTTCCCACACTATGGATTACCCCCCGTTGGACACATTTGGGACCGTGTTGAACTGAACATTGAACTGTTGCGTTCCACATAAAGTAACGGAACTTTTCTTCAATAGTGCATTGGAGAGAACTCTTGGAGCGTTCATGAGCAATACCGTTCACGATCAATATATCCTATGAACTCTATTTGAACTTAGCGCTGAACTGATATTGATTGTGATATTTGTCGAACCTATTGTAAATACCTATTGAATATTCATTCTATTTTCATTCTATGTTTTTGTTTTTCTTTTGTCTTCAATACATATCTATTAAAAGCAACTCCTTTTGTCAGTCTCTCTCTCCACTCCTAGAGTCGAACTATTAATCTTCTGATCTAGCCAGTTTCGGTGTTTACCAGTTAGTACCAGTACTGTACTTAAATAATTGTGACACCCCGGTTACATACCACTCAAACTTTTCATACTTACTTAACAGATAAAAGCACAGACTATAGAGCACATGTATCAGACACAAGGCCCTTCACATCATTTTATGCGGCCCTCACGGCCTAAGGTTGACTTAAATCATAGTGAGTCTTACTCTTTAAGTTTCTGACAAATCATTTCATTAGAGTAAGTCATATACTGACGGATGTACAGTATATTCTGTATTTGTCACTTCAACAAATACAAAAATACAGAGACTATTATTTATACAATGTCAAAGGTTAGTAAGGTTTTTTTTTGTTACAAACGGCCCTTCAAGAACAACCACAATGCCAATGTGACCCCTTGTCAAAATGAGTTTGACACTTTTGCTATGGAAGGGTTATTGTTTATCAACAAAGGAGATGCGTTCGCACCCGGTGTGAAAAAAGAGCTGCCGCTGATTGACACAAACTGTAACAAAATACGAGCCAGAGCTGTTGTCAGCTAACTACAAGAGTTTATCACTGTGTGAAAACAAAGTTATGCTGCTAAATCAACATTTTCGAATGAAACTCGACGCTTCGACCAACACATGTTGCATTCAGGTGAGTGAAACACCATTGAGAACAACACTGTCTCAAGCTTCAGGAGCCAGATACGGCTTCAAACCTGAACCTGATTGTTTTAATCAAAGACGTTTCCCCTGGACAGCGTCTCTTTCTGCATGCGCAGTTGATCGGAAAGTGACATTGATCGATAATCCTCAATAGTAAGCCTAATCAGAGTTTAAAATAGTTTAAAATAAGACTATTGCTTCTAAAGCAACGGTAAATGCAGATAAGGGATTTGTAGAAGATGCACAGCCAAAAGAGCAACAAATCTTGGATTGATTTGTTCAAGTACCACCAGAGGCAGCACAGTTTAAAACACAGGTGTATATGTTTTTTTTAGTTGCATATTGTTCTGTGCAAATCAGCAAGCTTAGGTTAGGAGTCCAGTGGTCAAAATATCTGTTATTTCCTTTATAGAAAGTTCACAACAACTTTCTTTTTTTTCATCGAGTCTAACTCCTCTGCGTTTAATTCTTTTGATCAAATTATTCACTCCAACTTCAATTTTTGCAATGTCAAGAAGTGAGAAACGCATGTTCCAGATTGTTCACGCTAAATCAAGTTGTAGTCCATTTTATTAAGTCAAGTCTCAAGTCTTCAAAATAGTGACTGAATCTGACTCAAGTCCAATACGGCTGACATACTGGTCTGTGTGTTCAAGTGTCATTTTGAGCTCCTCTTGACCCTGCATAGGGCGAACTGCAGCCGGAAAGAATTAATGACTACAGTGCCTTATTACAACTCATTTACCTCTCGCCTTTGTGCTGAGCCTCAACAAGATTTAGGTTGAACTTTGACATAAGAGGACAAGAAAGGATTGTGTAGAAGTGCATCTTGTTTGGCACCAATGTCAGGGTTATATTTAAGGCATTGTTCTTTTTTTTAAACATGCTCTAGAGAACATTTACTTTGGCATAAACCATATATTGTTCATTCAATTCTTGCACAGCTTCAAAATAACATTCAAGATAATATTTAGACTTACATATATTGCCCACCTCTAGTGCTGCAGTCCTTTAGTCGCTTAGTCGACCAAAATTTCTATTAGTCGACACATATTTTAGATAGATTATAAGGCTTTATATTGAACTGGGACCAAAAGTAGAGATTTATTTGAGGATTTAGGACTGATTCATTCTCATCTGCAGTTTATACCTAAATACCATGTTTCCTATTCTTGTTGTGTTTAAATTATTGTTTTTGTCTTTTTGTTTGGGTCAAATAAATACGATAAAGCAGACTTTTTAGCTTCAGAGATTTAGCCATGTCCTTTTTTAGTCGATTAATCAGTCAATATCTTTAGTTTAGTCGTTCTTAAAACTATTCATTTGTATTTTAGTTATTTTTGCCTTAAAACTTTCACGTGAGGAGAACAACACTGCAAAAGTTTTGAATTATCATTATACTGTAACATAATAAGAGTGCTGTTGTGAGTTATTTCTGCAGTGCGTTCACGTGTGCGTCTGTAAGTCTTTCCAGAACATTCATGTTTACCGTTTGATTTCTCCCACACTCGTGACTCACTGAGCTGTGGGAGGCCAGACAACTGCAGCTTTATGTTCACACAACAGAGCGTCCACAGGCTGCTTTCAGTGTCATTATGTACTGTACCGGCTTTATTTTTACATTCTATCAAAGTTTGTGTCAGACTCATGATCAAGAGCATTACATGGTTTAGTTTCAAAGTTGTTTCAAATATATTTTCAAGGGCTGTCAAGCGAATAAAAACTTTAATCGTAATTAATAGTATGATTGTCTTGAGTTAACTTGTGATTACTGTATTTCTGGATTATAAGTCGCAACTTTTTTCATGAGCTTTGAACTATGCGGCTTATAAGACAATGCCTTATAAGGAGAGGGTTAGGGTTTGTGTGAATGTTCTTTCACACTGGTGCGCCCCAAAAAGACTTGAACAGACCTTACCGACAGCACCTGGAGGTTGTGTTGGTGTGAAAGACTCTTTACAGTACATCCAGAACGCTGCTGCTCGTGTCCTGACCAGAACCAGGAAGTACAATCACATTAGTCCTGTCTTAGATACACTGGCTCCGGTGACTCGAGAATAGACTTTAAAACAGCTCTGCTTGTGTTTAAGTCTCTCCATGCCTAGCACCAAAGCACATCTCTGACATGTTAGTGCTGCATGAACCATCTGAGGACCTCAGGGACCGGCCTCCTGCAGGTGCCAGAGTCAGGACTAAACGTGGACCAGAGTCAGGACTAAACATGGACCAGAGTCAGAACTAAACGTGGACCAGAGTCAGGACTAAAAACGGACCAGAGTCAGGACTAAACGTAGACCAGAGTCAGGACTAAACATGGACCAGAGTCAGGACTAAATGTAGACCAGAGTCAGGACTAAACATGGACCAGAGTCAGGACTAAACATGGGGAATCAGCGTTTTATTTCTGCAGCTCAGATCTGAACAGTCTTCCAGATGATGTAAGACAGGCCTCCACTGTGACAATGTTTAAATCTCGGCTCAAAACATTTCTTTTTGTCTGTGCATATGACTGAAATGCTTTGTCTGCACTCTGTATTTCTTTACTTCTTTTAAAGTAAATTTTATGCTGATTATTTATATTTTTTCATAATGCTGTTTTGTCTTGTATTGCAATTTTGATGCATCTTTTCCTGCCTTTTAAAGCACTTTGTGTATGGAGAGGGTTAGGGTTAGGGCTCAAGAAAAATGGCTTTTATGAAGCTAAGCAAAAACAAAGATGTTTAACATATCAGACTTTTAAACATTTTTCTGCCTCAATGTTTGACTTTTGCTTCGAACTACACATCTTTACTGACAAAAGATTTAAAGACAAAAGACTTTCGATTCAAAACCCACAGCCAAATATTACCAAAAGTATTCGCTCACCTGCCTATACTTGAACTGAAGTGCCATCTATTCCTAACCCATAGAGTTCAATATGATGTCGGTCCACCCATTTTGTTATAATAGAGCTGACAGTTGACTGTGGAATATTTAGGAGCGAGGAAATTTCACGACTGGATTTGTTGCACAGGTAGTTGAGCCCGATCTCACAAGAAAGCGTACATTTACCACGACATTACACAAATGTAAATTAGGTATGATTAGCACGAGTTCACAGCTGTCCTGTGTAATTATAGTACGCATCACAGTCCCATTCATTTTAATGGTGTTTGTTAAGACGTGTTCTTATTTATGTATATTCATTAAATCCTGATTCTAATCTTAACCTGCCCCAACCCCAGACTAATCTTTCCCATTTTAGTAACTTTATGTAAACTTACCCGTTTCACATGAAGAAAACGTCCCCACGTGGCTGCAACCAAAACTCGTGTTTTTTTTGACGCTGTGAAATCTTGTGTCATTTTTACACTTTTTCATATCGTGCTAAATGCACGGCGTAACATAAGTACTAAAATAGCTGTGAACTCGTGGTCAAAATACACTGATTCTGTGTTGTGGTAAAAGTACGCCATCTAGTGAGACTGTGTTGGACAGTTCCACGCTGGAATTCACTGAGCTCCTGAGAGCGGCCCATTCTTTCACAAATTCTTGTTTCACAGTCTGCATGCCTGAGTGTTTGACTTTATACACTGTGGCCAGGCCAAGTGATTAGGACACCTGATTCTGATCATTTCAATGGGTGAGCGAATACTTTTGATAATATAGTGTAATTAACAATATGATTCGATTCGATCTCAGCCCAAGACACATGCTTCAAATGCTCCAAAATACATACCATCATGAACTTCCTTTAATGCGGTAAAAATGTTACTTAGTTCTGCTCTAAAGATGAATATTTCTTCATAATTATGCAGTCTAAGTTTCACAATCGTAAACAAACTGCTCCCGACAGTGACCTGAGTTCGTCCTGAGTTGATCCTGTGACTCTTCACTAAGATCACATTTCAGAAGCTTCCTCTGCTTTTAAACCCGTTGTGGACTTGTAAACCGCAGAGCCTCCTGCCGAGCGCCGGGGTCACGAGCAGGGTCATGACCTTTTCTTCACTGTAGAACTGAGCCTTATTTCACAGCCCTTAAACGACCCGGAAAATATGTGGGTCAACTGTCAGGGTGAAGAGAGCCCCCTGCAGGTGACCCGGGTCAGGTTCAGAGGTGAACTTCGGGTCGGGCCGTGAACTTCCTGGAGTAAAAGTTCAATTGTTTGACTAAAAGGCTGGAGTGATCTAAGGTTTAATCAACTCAAGAAAGTATTTATATAGAGCTCCTGACTATTACGGCAGTGACGCTAGCATTGAATCTAATGGGAAGCAGCCTTTAGTTTCTGTGGTTTATTCTTGCATTAAATTAACCATGAATAATCAAACGTCTAAAAAAACAACTCCGATAAACATTAGCGACCCTTTTGTGGCCCGACTTTGCTTTTCCATGAGTTTAGAAACATAAATCTTGCTCTAATTGCATTTCTGTTCTTTTTCATTCTTCTCAATTTTCTTTTTCCATTTTTGTTGATGTTTCTTTCAGATGAATTTAAACAATCTGGGACCTAATCTAGGACACTGCTACCTTTTGCTGATTTTTTGTGACAACTGCTGCTAGATTTTTTCTCTGCTGTGTCCTACTAGAACCAGGAAGTACCATAAATCTGTACTCAGGTCTTTGCACTCATTCCAGTGGCTCAGAGAATAGACTTTAAAACAGCTCTGCTTGTGTTTAAGTCTCTCCATGGACTAGCACCAAAGTACATCTCTGACATGTTAGTGCTGCATGAACCATCTCGATCTATGAGACCTCAGGGACCGGCCTCCTGCTGGTGCCCAGTCAGGACTAAACTGACCAGAGTCAGGACTAAACGTGGACCAGAGTCAGGACTAAACGTGGACCAGAGTCAGGACTAAACGTGGACCAGAGTCAGGACTAAACGTGGACCAGAGTCAGGACTAAACGTGGACGAGTCAGGACTAAACGTGGACCAGAGTCAGGACTAAACGTGGACCAGAGTCAGGACTAAACGTGGACCAGAGTCAGGACTAAACGTGAAGCAGAGTCATTACTAAACGTGGACCAGAGTCAGGACTAAACGTGACAGACAACTAAACGTGACCAGAGTCAGGACTAAACGCGGACCAGAGTCAGGACTAAACGCGGACCAGAGTCAGGACTAAACGTGGACCAGAGTCAGGACTAAACGTGGACTAAACGTGGAATATAAACAAGTGCATCCATCCACTGCAGGACAACACAAGATTACTAAAACATGAATCAATCCAAGCACAACTTTGAGTAAACTAATGACCAATCTCGTGCTTATCCTTAAAAATCATTAATCTAATCGCAATCTCGTCACAAACACATTTCTATAACATTATTTTTCCAACACTGTCAAACTCCAGTTGCTCTTTCGCTCCAAAAAAATCCCAAAAAACACCTATGAAAACAGGCAGGTCGGCAGGAGGATGGTGCAAGAATGCAGCAACAACAAGAAATCCGACCGCCTGCGCCGACGAGCTCCACCTTAAACGCAGCGGGGCCGTTTCCATGACAACAGGACACGGGGAGGAGGACCCACCTTGTCTTGAAGATGGCCGCTCAGATCCTGCCCCTCTCACTTTCGGCGAGGGAGGGAGTCCCGTGGAATCTGCAAGACACAGAGCGGAGACAGATGTTAGAAGAGACGAGTGAGAGTGACAGGGATAGTTTGAGATGAAAATGAAAATATATTAATCAAAAACAATGAGATAGAGTGGTCAAAATGCAGTTCAAACTTGAATTCTAGATTGAGGAATTGACTTGATGATCGCAGGTAAGTAGAAAAAAAAATCTATAGCATTCAATTGCACACAGTGGGGTCAGCAAAAACACCAAAATGGACAGATCCAAGTTCAAACGTTGTTGACATATTAGTTTTAGATTGATGCAGTGAAAACCATAGAGATTAAATTTGTAGACACGCACTCAGAAGTGAAATTACACTCAAGGAAAAAAGAAACGCAACATTTAAAATTTAGAAAATTCCTCCGAAAACGAGTACATTTGGAAACATGGGTTAGCATCATGATTTCAGTTTGTAGTAAGCTGAAGACAGGTGAACAAATTTCTTGATTTCGCTTGACGGATTATGAGAACAATAAAGAGTGCATTACAGGCTCATTTATTCACACAAATTCATCTTTGAAACTCAGAGTTGACTTTTACCGATGGTTAACTGTGCTCAAGTCTTCTCTATAAAAGGCACCAGAATGAAGCCAAAAAACACTTCTTCACGATGCCACGATTGTCTCAACCAGAGAGGGATGGAGCTATTGGCAGCTCCAAGCTGGACGGTGTTGTCTTGTGTCTCCAGGGTGTTTGGAGTCCACCGCTCTACCAATAGTCGTCTTGTGGAGCGATACCAGGCCACTGGTTCCTCTAATGACCTCGTACTGGTGGCCCCCGTGTAACGACCGCTGCACAAGACCGTCCAAACGCCCCGCACATCTCTCTGACGGGTTCCGGCCCGCCACCAGGTCCACAGCTGAGACGTTAGTGCTATGAATGATCAGATGCATGTATCAGACGTCCGTCACTTTTTGAGCTCAGCATCGGAGCATCGGCCGGCGCCCCTCCTCACTCTGCACCCTTAGCATTTGCCTAAACTGCCTATATAACGAGCCGGCTCTGGATGCACTAAATCAGAAATCTCTATTTGAAGTTCACTAGCCGTTAGCAGTGCAGCTAAATGTGGTCGATAGGTTTGTGCCAACTGACAGTCTCCACATCTTTCATAGTTTGCGTATTTTGCAGGCTAAAGCTAACAGCTACTGGTAAACAAACAGTAGAACGTTTTTTAAACATACCAGACTAGATGCTAAGTGTTCGATAGCATCATAGTCGAACTGTGAGTCTACTAATTATATGTCTATGGTGAAAACCCCATAGAAATTAACTGAACAGGAAATGCTCATAAGCACAGAAGTTAGATATTTTGAATATAAACAAGCCAACTGACGTTCCACACATAGAGCCTATTAGATATTGTGACATTCCCAACTTCAATACTTGTTTTTTACCAATGTTTTTGCAGCTGTTTTATCAGTGCAAATAAAAAATCTGGTGTAGCTGATATTATAATGTAGCCTGGGTTCAAAACAACAATTTCCTTTTCTCTTGTTGCCCACCAGTTTTGGCCGGTATGTGTGGGCGAAGCGAAGTATTCTGGTGCAAACAGACAACAAGGCGCATTATTAATCAATGGCCCGGAGACACAGGAAGCCACATTAGGAGCTTAACGAACAGGAACGTCTGTGGAGCAGCGCACTGAGCTTTTATCTTCATTATGAGGCACAGAAAACACACATTTGCTTTACGAGAGACTATACAATTTACATTTAAAATGTATATGTGGCCTTAAGATATTCAATTATGCATTGTTCTGATGGCTTTGAGCACAACAGCGCATTAGCCGGCTCGTTGTGACTCGAAGCTAACGCTAACTTTTAGTGCAAAATGAAGAAAGACTGGCTGGGTGATTTTATGTGAAGAATGCTTTCTGTTTGTTTGTTTGTTTGTTTGTTTTATTTACATGTATTTATGCCAAAGCAGCAGAATTAGCATTAGCATTGAGACACATGCATGTCCCTTTATAAACACAACTCAACTCCTTTGGTATTTATTCTCTTTCACTGCAAAAAATATCAACCTAGACTTGCTTAAAATGACTTGGAATCAGAATTTTAAACCAGATTTGAGATTGGAGAACAAAAAAAAGTTTCCCTAACCCATTGGCAAATAATTTGGCTTGAAATTGCAAGCAATGTCTTAAAATCAGTTCAAAGACAGACTATCTTATTAAGACCAATTCTATTTCTGACTTAAGTCCTATTCACACGGCCTAATAATTACCTCGGGACCTCATGTAAGTTGTAATAATTACGAACGTCATCTGAGTTTCTACTCCCTGTAAAAATGTCTGTAAAGTTTCCCCCGAATTTTACCTCCTGTAATCCTCCAAACTCAAACGTCCTCATGTAATTCTAAAGCAGTGCGAACAAAATTATTACTATTCTTTACGGATCGTTTTCAGATGGATCAAAATGTTTTTTTTCTACGATTAAAATGCTAAATCAATAAAAGTCCTTGAACCGGAAGTACCAAGTCAACCTTTTTGATTTAGATCTGACTTCGGAACATACAATCGGAAACCTTAGAGATTCAAGTTTGGACCAGCAACAGAACGGTTGGCAAAGTTTTGATGTTTGGATTTTATAACCGTAAATGGATTTAAAGACAGAGCGCCTGATTTATCAAGCCAGGTGCTAAATTGTGGGTGCAAAAATAAAAAAAATCATGTGTTATTTATGAGCATTTTACACAAACTTTAATATTGGAAGATGCATATACAACAAACTAAACAAAACAGATATGAACCACCTCAAATTCTGCATCTTTAGACTGTGGAGAGAAAAATGTCATCTCTGCCAAGGTTTTGTCCTTAACTGTTTTGCACATGAGCAGCTGAAAATCTGGCCAGAGCTCAGCTTCGTAAGAATCTGCTGGATTGATTTGAACGACGAACCGCAAATGCCGAAAAAAAACAATACGCTCATTTCATGAATGAAGTAAAAGGTTGTTGCCATAACTATCCGTCTTCATTTCTAGAAGTCTGTAAAAACAAGAAATTACAGACATGAATATCCCTGTGCGAATGCCAATAAAAAACTCAGAGGCGGTGGGGTAATTTAAAGTTTACAGACGTCCCCAGTCCACAGGTAAATATGTAATTTCCGCACTATTGAGCGCACCTGAATATAAGCCGCATCAATTAGATTTGAATAAGAAAAATGATAATAAGTCGCACTTGTTAATAGTAAGTCTATCAGAATCTATAATTTGTTGCATTGTTTATAAGCCGCAGGGTTCAAAGTTTGTGAAAAAAGTAGCGGCTTATAATCCAGAAATTACGGTACTTTAGTTTGATATGATGTTTTTGAGGTAAATAGGCCTATTCATCATTTTGCAGCAGTTAAGTTGCAAATAATGAAGAAAATGACAAATAAAAGTTGAAAATTACAGTAATTTGAGTTCTAAAACACAATCTCTACACCATTGTCATCAAAGTGTGAAAATGCAAAGAATTTACACACAAAGGACAGGAGTTACGTTTGTATCAATTATGGAATTACCACCACATGTCATATTTATGTGACGAAAGACAATCGAAACAGCCAGACTTCCCCATAAGCTTAATATTCTATGCTACTGGATAAAGCCATCTCATCTTCATCCATATCTCCTCCTGCTTCACAAATTCAAGTCTCCAGCCCAAAAAAAAGGACAATTAAATCACTGATCTCTCTGAAAAAGTGTCTAACGACTCATCCGTGTCCGGTTAAGATTCAGATTAGGAACCGTGTGTTTGCGTCGGCTGCTTATGTTGTGCAGCGGCGGCTTGAAGTGCCTCTGTCTGAGCGATCAGAAGAGCATCCCGGGGGGTAAAGAGTGCGTAACCATGGAGAAGGCCCGGGCGTTTCCATGACACCCGCGTCATCTGCGAACCCCGCGCCACCGGGACGTCTCATGTTCATCTGTCACACTGCTACTGCCGCCGCCGCTGCTGAACTGTGAGCTGCCGTCAGGTTAATAAGGTTGATTTAGGACGTATAGACGTATAGACTATTGCATTAGCTAATCAGATTAAAAGAATTATCTGAGAAATATCAGGGATTCTTATAATAAAATGGTACTTCTGTGAGCAATTTTCTGATACTTGTGATTTCAACATTTGTACTTCTTGCAGTGTTTGTTGAAATATGATATAATTTTTTTAATTTCATAGTATGACAGTTTGATACCAGATTTAGTGAATTTTTAAGGTTTTATTCCTCCACTACATGGACTTCAAATTGTAAAACATAATGCCCTCTTTCTTTGAGTCAAAGTATTTTGTTCTCTTACTTCTCAGAAATATCAGGGGCTGTGACATTAAATCTTCAATTTATTAAAGGGAACATGCAGAAAAAATGACTTTATAAAGTTTTTAGCCCTATATAAACCCCTTTCACACTGTGGCTTGCTTAATTCTGGTTTACTTAAAGGTGGGGTATCTGATTTTCACACTACAAACACGTTATAGGTTTTAAATTTAACAACTTCCCCTCATACATTTTTCAACACATAGTTAATATCAACATTCATTTTAGATAGTTATAGCTTATAAATATCTTTTAGCAAACAATAAAGCTGAGTGATATATCAAATTTTAATATCGTGAATGTTGTTTTGAAGATATGTAAAAATTGAATATCAAGTATATCGTGCAATAAAATAAAATAATAAGTCTTCAAAAAGAGCAGTTTGAAAATGCTAAAAATAGCATTGAAAAGCCAAGATTTCCTTTCATTTTTTGCTTCAACATCATTTAGTCAATAAAAAACTCCGTGGTGTCAGCCAAATCAGTACAAGACGTATTTTTCAAAATTATTACACCTTTTTTTACATTTAAAAACCTTATTTACCTGCATTTTTTTCTGAGCGAATGATTATAGCCTGAATATTTGGTCAAAACATTGAGAAAGTACAAGTTTTAGAAAAGGAGAGTGTGTTGTTACTCGACAAATCAAAGTTCAATACATTCATATTTGATAATTAAACTTCAACTAATTTGTGTAAAGACATGTTTGGGATTTTTTTTGTTAGATTGACATATTATGGCCTGAATATCGTAATCAAAATATACCAAAAAATTATCGAGATATCCATTTTTGTCAATATCGCACAGCTCTAATTGTGGCTTTAAAGAAGCATTTCCAACACCCAGCAACATTCTACAAAACTGTAGCTTCGTACTGATGCTTAATTTGTGAATCTGCCTTATATCAACGGAAAAAAAGGTGGCACGTAAATATGCAAAAATGACATAAAGGCAAGTCCTGTCCTGACAAAAGTTTGTGGAACAGCAGCGTTTTCTCTACTTTGATCACACAGGACAGTCTCGTCACTGACGTCTGGTCGGTTAACAGGGGCGGAGCTAGAATCAGGGATGGGTCCCCTGGGAGCTTTTTATTTTATAATGGATTTACAACATGCCTTATACCTTTTTAATATTAACACATTATTTTGTTTGTTAAAATGTGTTTGTATTGCATTAGATTTAATAAAATGTTCCTGTCAGGGACCCCCACACCTATCTAAACTATCCAAAAAACAATATTTTTGAAATCAAAAGTTTACCAGCTCAATAGTTCTAGAGGTCTTTATAGTGAATTTAAAAAAAGTAAAAAGCACAGCCTAAAGTAAAATATGTTAAATTGTAAGGGGCACCTCGGCTTAGGGCAAGAACGCTTAGGTGTGCCTCAGTCAGTTCTGAAAAGTTCGATAACCCCTGCTATAGAGTTCCAACAAGACACAAAAAAAGATACCTGAACAAGTATAAAAACTTATTCCTCTCAATATCAGTGAACCTCTTAAGTTCAGGCCTCAAGACAAGAACACGGAGGGTTATGAGAGTGCTTCTGTATGTGTGCAATTTGACTCTCTTGTTCTTCATTGTATCGTTTCTTTTCTTTTGTGTGGCAGTGTGTATGTCCAAGATAAAGGGGGACAGAAAATATCTCACTGACAAAACTTCAGCTGTGTTTTTAAGAGAAGGCAACATTTGAACAAGTTTTAAATCTTAATAAAGTTCATTTCACAAACGTAGGTACATCAGCTTTAAGAGAGCAGGCCTGTGTGTCTCACAAAGTGTCCGTCCTTTTGAGAGTTCTATCTTTGCCATTCAGCACAGACTCTGACCGCTGGCTGCACCCCTGATTGGGAGCAGATGGGGGCCGTCCTGAGTTTTAAATAAGGGGGGACGAGCGGAGGGGAGGGGCTGCACTAGTTTAAGGTGATGTATGAACTCGCAACAAAGACCTCCTTCAAAAGCTCGGCTGCCTATTAATTGTTTGGGAGAGAAAAATGGACCGAGCTGGCTGAGTGTGGAGCTGGCTTAAACGGGGAATTTACAGCCCCCATCAGAGCGAACGACTGTTTTAAAAAGTTATGACGATAAGATGAGATAATTAGTCAGCGTGCACGAGGAGAAGTCACATAACAGCAGCTAATTAAACGTGACAAGTGACAAGCAAAACAGGACTTAACGCTCAACAATTAAGCTTCAGAAAAGGATTTTTAATAAAGCTGCAATGGTTTTATTCACTGCATAAAATGGGGAATTGCACTAAATTGCCCTGATATGGGTTTCATAGATAAGTCAAAGTACCAAATTAGGGATGGGACGATTACTTAAGTCAGATTCGATTGAGTTTTTTGGATTTTGCTGCCAGGATTACGATGGAGTTTAATCTTGTGTCTTCCATTTTATTAGTTTGTCTGTTTTAACTTACCTTTTTTTTTTTTTTACCTTTTACCTTAAAGGAACCGTATGTAAGATTTTGATGTCAGATTTCATAAACATGAATATATGTGTCCAAAGATACAAGGTCAACAAGTCCAAACATACTATTATTTTTACTGAAAGTCAATGTAATTCTGAGTTTTTCTTAATAAAAAGCAATGGACATGATGTCCCTTTGTTGATGTTTACATTTATTATCCAATCAGAAAGCAGAATAGCCTCACATGACTCTCTCATTTAGTTGCCAGTTTGGTTTCTTGAACTGAAGTTAATTTTGAACCATGAGTCAGGAACATGTTTGAGTTTGAACTGATGTTGCTCCAGGACACAGACACAACTGTCTGTGATTGGCTCATGCACTTGTTTCTACACAGTTCTCATTAGGTCCTCCCACATTATGTTAAAAAGCAATATTTGGGAACAATCAATCAATCAATCAATCAATCAATTTATTTTTGTATAGCCCAAAATCACAACAACAGTCGTCTCTGAGGACTTCCCAAGATTATTAAAAATAAAACAATACATATTCAATAAAACAATACACATTCAATGAAACATTTGATCAAGCAGATTATTAGTAGAGCAGATGAATGATTGTCCAGAACATCCCCTGTCCTTAGACCCTCCTTCTCGGCAAGGAAAAACTAAAAAAACCCTAAGGGAAAAAGAGAAACCTCGAGGAGAACCACAGTGAAGAAGGGTTCCACTCCCACAACAAACCATGACAAAGAGTAGGTGTCTGGGAAAGTGACTTTCAGGTTATTACCCATGATTCATAGCAAATCTAGTTCCTGATTCGTCAGTAGCTTCTCCAATGGGCCACTTCACAATCTGGCAACCGAAGTTCATTTGTGATTGTAATACCTTTTTAAAACAACTAGTTGTGCATCTTACAGTTCCTTTAAGACACCAAAAAAAAACTTTAAGAAAAACAAAGCCACTGTTGTTAAAGCTAAAAACTTTTTTTTTAATCAACATTCAAACTGTAAAGAACATTTAGTTTCCATATTTAGAGATCCATCTGTTGTTATCAGAACATAATACACTAATGTACTTATTATAATATGCAGCGAAAGAGGATTTTCTGATGCACATGCTGACATTGTCTACAGTCAAATACATGATGCAGATTTAGGTGATCAGCTGGTTCTAAAGGGCCGGCTTTCTTGTCAAACAGATTATATATTGGACTAAAAACATTGTTGAGTAAGTTTAGAGTAGATTTGATCTTTAAAAGTAAGACAAGACAATCCTACTGGACTATTATTCTGAGGAGAACGGCACATGCAGCTACTGGACTACATACTAGAAACTTGCTCTTCTGTGAGCGATCCAAAAGTGATCAGATGAGTCAAACTACTGTGTTTCTTCATGTTCAGAGGGTAAATATAATCTGCTGTGCTGCCTTCTGTCTGTAACACAGCAGCTTTTGTTGGTTTAAAGGTGAAAAAGACAATCGTCCTCTTAGTTTTAGTCATGTAAACCTCATATTTTTATACTAAAGACATAATTTTATTGTAGTAGCTCATATTCTTTCATCAAAAAAGTAGAACAGACGAAAATAACACTGACATGAAGTCTGATTTAGAAAAAGGACGATATCGCAAAAGTTTCTCGTCAAACGCTGAAATCTAATGAAAACAAGGAATTTCAAATGCCTATAAAAAGAGAACTGATTAATGTAGAATAACAGTTCTTATTTTAAATGAAAGTAGACACTTGTAGGTCTCATGTGATGCACACCATGTTATGTTTCTAGTTGCACAAAGTTTTTTGTGGAGCTGTGAATATTGCTTCAAATTATCAAAAAGGTCTGGCAGGGAAGGAGGGTCAAAGTGAGGGGCTGGCACTGAAAGAGTTAATAAAGATCGATTATCGGCCACAGCAGGAAGGAGTTTGTATCTTGCAAAATCTTATCCGATCCCAACTATAAGCATCACAAAACCCCCAAAATTAGATTCTCATTTCCCTTAAAACAAGATTAAAATTCCAGTATGGCAACACTACTAATTCATACCATTACCAGATCCAAAAATCAGCTCCACTAATGAAAAATGTGCTTTAAAAAGAGCAAACAGGAGCACATTCTGGCTCCACAGTGCCAGCGTGTGCCAGGGCGGACGCGGAGGACTCTCATTTGCTTCCATGTGTGAGCAGCAGCAGGACAGAGTGGTTTTATGGAGATGATAGCAGCTCTTTGTGCGGCGGAGTGAATAAAAGGGAGGAATGCAGCTCATACCAGCGAAAAGCCTTGAATGTAGCAGCGCCGTGAATGAGCTTAAGATGCAGACGCGGCGGAGTCAATGGAGAGATGTTTTAGCGGCACTAGCCTTTTCACTGCCACATTCAGAATACACACGAGGTTTTATCGCCGGCAAAAAAAGGTCAACGCAAACTATCACTGCAGGGCTTGAATGCAGAATACAATGTGAGCTGATGGTTCAAACTGTGGATGCAGTTAAAGTACAGTCTTTATCCATGTATTTAGTAATAAGATATATAAGGTAGATCAGATTTAAACATGACACAAAAAGAACAATTTTGTGAAAAATGACCTCCATTAATGTATATTTGCAATGGTAATAAACAATGGCGTGCTGGCTAATCGGAGAGTCAGGAAGCTTCCCGGTGGGCCGCATGACTTTTGGGCCGGTGGTCTATGTAGTTTGAGAGAGAGAAAAAGACAGAGACACAGACAGACAGAGAGAAGCCCGGCTACACAGCTGCAACAGACAAATGTGCACACAGTGATGGAAGAGGCAGAACTAGCTGCTAGCCGCATCTTGAGCGTTCAAGTGAATTTAAGTGCGAATTGGCATCTGGGGCATCTGTTGACGTGCCTTAATGCCTTTGAAGACGCGCGTCTTGCGACACGGAAGCTCAAACCTGCAGCGGCGCAACTTTAGACAAAGCTGTGCGAACGAGGAGTTGGGAAAATCCATGTTCAGACGTGTGGAAGTCCACGTCAGCCAATCAGAAACTACTCCTGGACATGTGACATGCTGCTGTTCTCCTCTGCAAAAGGCAAAACAAAGCCTTTTGCAAACAAGTTGGAACACAAAGAAGCGTGTCATGGCGTAAAAAGTGTCCTTTTCCCCCGACGCGTTGACGCGTTTTGGGCGCCTGTTAGGGCGTCAGTTTTAAAATATTCTGCGTCAAAATACACTTTAACACACAAATTTAGACATTTAAATGCTGCCCGGTCTGAACGCAGCATAAGATGTGAATCTCGGCTCTTGACACATTTTGGAGCCCAAAAACACGATTCACGTCATAACCTCTCAGCCAAGCTTTGTTCCAGTTAAATCTGTTGTGTATTTTCTGAGGTACGAGCACTGATGAACGAACACTTCTGCAGATTTAAATGAGTGAATCACCATCACAGCGGTGAGCGCATTTCCACACAAAATTGACAAAAGATTCAGACTCAAGTTGGTCTCTCTTTGTGAGCCAGAACGTGCTTCATGTGTGTCTTTAAGTGCAGACTAGTAGCAAGTACGGACGATGTGTTACCATTTCATGACGTGAATAAAACTAAGTAGCTTAATTCTAGAGAAGAAATGCATGAGGTGGAGTAGACAATAAGGTAATAAAAGATAAAAAAAAAAATCAAGAAAGAGGTAATGAGCGGTACTCAAACATCGGTGCATAAAATACTATAGCTTCACAGCGCGGTTCTTAACTGTTAATGACAAACATGAGCCAATCTAAGATTTAAATTTCCCGGGCTGAAAAATAATCCCAGCACGCCACTGGTCATTAAAGCGCTAAATTGCGTAACTTTGACAAAAAAAATCCTCTGTACATACAGAGAACAGTCTAAACTCTGTCCCAGTTTTTATTTTGCAGTGATAAGACCAGAATTGATGGAGAAAATTGATCCAATGCTTGATTGAGGAATTGAGTTAATATGATGGGTTCACAAGTTTTTGAATAGATACTAAACACAAATCATAGCATTGTCAAGTCTTTAAAGTACACATTCAAGGTGCTAATTTGTTTGTAAATAATCTGAATAATTACTTGTAAAATGTATTGGATGAAGGTGGAGATAACACGTAGTGAAAAGCTATTGTGGTAAAAAATTAGGAGATTTTAGGAGACTTTTAAATAGCTCTGCTTGTTTACGGTTTGGTAAAAATCTGACACACCACCATTCATTTGGTAGAAAATGAGTCAACCCAAAAGGTTACATGACTCGATAAAGATTGAAAACAGTACAACAATGCTTTGCCCTATGACTGACCTCAGCTTTGTGTGAACAGGACTGATAACAAACACAATTAAACGCTGTAATGTTTTTTGGGCCTTTTTGCATTAAATTATTATCTAACTTTATGCAAACAGACAACAGCAAATTCCAAATGCTTCTACATCTTCAAACAGTTTCTTTCTGGCCCATATTGAAACTGCAAAAACAGCATCAGAGCGCGTGCTAAAAGGCTTTCCCTCATTACTGTCACACACTTACAAACACTCAGGATTTATTTTAATTTGATACCTGCGCTGAGTCACTGTTTACCTGCCCTTCGTCCTGCACAAGCCTCTCATCTTAACTATATTTAGCCGCACGGACTCCGAAAAACTCGCCTGAAAGTTATTTTGACAAATGTTTCGCAGATAAATCAGGGGAAAGTGCTCCTCTGGTGTTTGCAGATAGGACGTCTTTTCTGTTTTTCGCGGCGGCTCTTAACGTGTGCTGTGTTTTTCTGCCGCTCTTATCTTAATCCAGCCTTTGTACTTTACCTGAACTCGCCGCTGTATCTATCACGAGTCTGAGGGATTGTATTTGTAAAAACATTGAAAGACGTAGCACAGAACAAGCTGCGTCCTGGTTTGACACTTTTATGTGACAGGACAGATTAATGTGTTTCAGTAACATTCAAAAGAGCAATTTTCAATCTTTAAAAATGTGTGTAGTGTCTGTTTAATTAACTTTACATCATCATAAAAAAAACTTCTGGTATCTGTCACGCAAATATTTGAAGCCTTTATATGTGTCAGTGTTTTGACTTGAGACTGGGCTCTGTGACTTGAAAGTCTTCTGAAAGTTCACTCTTTCCTGTGATTGGTTAAATCTAGCTGTCACTCACTCAGAGCTTTAAAGAGACTGACCAATAGGAGGAGTGGGCAGGCAAAAGATGCACCTTTAGCATCAAGAGTCTAATTTGGCGTCCCTCAAGGTCGTTCGACTTTTTTGATAAATTTATTTGGAATTTAGAAAAATTGGGTGGTCTAATGTAATTGATTGCATCTACATATGAAAAAGCACTGATTACAAAATAAAAATGGCTACTTTTATATGCACATGATAATCCCAAAGCCATAAACTATCATTTGAACTACCATAATTGTTCGTTTTATGTTTAGACTATGGGGACAAAAATTTAATCATGGGGGCTTCCATAGTCTCTTCTATTATGGGAAACACTAAAACTAATTTTTACCTAAGTATCTTCAGCTTTTGCAGAGGAGCTGTCAAAACCTAAAATATGCCAAATCTGGTGTCATTCAGGTCTAAACAGCAGGTTTACCAATCCTTATATTTACCACACAAAAAAAATTAGGCTGAAATTAGATTCTGTTTTTCTTTTTCTTTTGTTTGAAGAAAGTTGTCACTTCTGATCACACTCTGTTAGTCAGCAGAAGCTAAAACTACAGCTTCACAAAGACTCCAGACATTTGCTTGAGCTCCGGATCAGAAACAGTCTGAGTTTAAAATTTAGACGTTTTTAGTCAGACGTCTCAGTGAAAAACTGCCTATCAGATATTGGCCAAAATTTAGGCTGATATGCAAAAAAAAATCTAAATATCAGCCTCAAAATATCGACCGGTCGATATATTTGTCTATCACTAATGTCAAGTAAGCAGAGTTGGAAAAGTACTGACGTTCACTCAGTTTGCCTACTTGTCTAAAAACTGGTAAAATCTGTATAAACTTACTAGAGTAAAAAGTTCAAAGCACTGTGGATTTATGGCTGCACAGATACTCAGTATATTCCGCTCTACTGCGCATGTCACCTGCAGAAAGATTCACTAGAGTCCGTGTAGTTGACTGGGGAAACTTCTTTGATAAAACAACAAAATGGGATGAGAACTCGCTGTTTCGATCTGGTATGAACCGGTGTGAAGCTCAAGACAGACTAATCAGCAATGATGTGGAAAATATGTCTGTAACTGTACACCTCCAGGACGCCCACAAGTGACAACAGTCTTATATTCCAGTAAACTAATCAATAAATCAACAAATAATCAACTAAATGATCTATAATTGAAGTCTTAGTTTCGCTTTGATCTCTTTCTAACTAGTGCTTTTTAACAAGGCAAACTAACACTTCAGAGGTCTGCAGTTAATGAAGACACAGAGGAGAGCGACACCTTCAGCTCTTTGGATTGGGTCTCCCCTCTTGTGCGCCCCTTTGCCCCGAGTCTGGAGTGTGGGTCAGGTCTCCCCTCTCACGTACCCCTCGCCCCGGCTTTGCACTGCCAGGGTTTTATTAGCCTCACTGGTCGGATTTGTTTAAAGGCCGGCACACAGCCAACATGTGTCGGCCCGGGCCTCATTCCTCTGCAGCGTCTGTGAGCTGAGGAGAGCAGAGAGTCACCCAGAGTCCATGAACGCTTAGACAACGTGCTTTGTGAGGGAAGTCTGCGGCTGCTTTACTCTGGAGCCAATGAAGGAAATCCAGCTGAACGCCAGAGGTCAGGAAGCAACAAGTCTGCTGCACTAATTATGCATATGTGTTAAAAGGAGGCTATTATGTCAAAGTTTTTAACCATAACAGTGTTTTTATTAGTTTACTCAAAGTTGTACTTGCAGCTGATGCTTGAGTGCACAAACAATGCTTTTTTCATTTATATCACCTATCCCCGCCCACTTGTCTGTATTTTCTTGCGATGTAGTGACAGCACTTTCCATCAATAACAAAGAACAATTTAAAATATGTTGCTTATTGAAGTTCAACTTTACCAGGTCTGCACTTTTAAACAGGAAGTCAATGGACCTGTTTCTATTTCTAAATCTTTTGGATAATTTTGTTTTGCAATGAACAAAATGTAAGTTATTTTGTCAAAGTTCATTATGAAAGAGTTCATTTTACTGGCATTAGATGATCATCAGTGAAATCACTTCACACCGCCTGAATCACTAAACACAAAAGGCGTTTTCGTGATCAAAGATGGCGGCCGCTGTGCGTTAATGGTTTTTGCTCACCGGTGTTTGTTGCCATATTGGCAGCTAGCTTTAGCCTTTTGCTAGGTGCTCTGCAGGACTATGGAACATCCGCAGTTGTTTGTCCCATTCTTTGGGCGAGGAGGAGACGTTCTGACCAATCGGAGCGGGAGTTACAGTGGAGCAGCGGTAGCCAAAGCTAAAGCCTAAAAAGCATTTTTAAACAAAACTAAAACCTTTTTGAATCGAAAAAAAAGTTTAGGATGTGAAACTAGGTAAGAATTGCCACAAAATCCAACCATTCTTCAAGCTGTAGCTGTTTCTGCCAAACACAAGCAGTTTGTTTTTGCATTGCGCTCTAGGAAAAAAGCTTTTAGCCTGTAGAGGGATTTTCCACTGCAGCAGCAATCCAGTGACCACTGGGGCTGATTTACAACAGCTACAAGCAGCGATACTGTATCCAGATAATATAACAGATCCATCTCAGGTATCACAGAACTGAAGACAGTTCCCAAAAAGCAGGAAGTATGATCATCCAGTCAGTGAGCAGGAGAGAGTGATGTGTTAGCCAGAACCTTTGACCTTGTATCAAATATCAACATAGATACTGTACTTTTTAATTTGTACGTTTATCTAACAGAAACCACAACAATCACTGACACATGTTTATGCTCTACTTTCTGGGACGACAAAATGATCAAAAAGCTGGGATTAGCTAAATAAAAAAGTCCCCGTCTGATGTCAGATAATTTCCACAAAATGAAATGAAACTGATGTATCAGGCAATAGAGCTTTATGATTTGGAAAAAATATTCAATTGCGATTATTCAGCAATTTCAATTCGATGTGCAATTTATATTTCTAAAAATCTGTATAAAACATGTACAGAAGAATTGTCCTGCAGATGATCTTAATGCTCAAATCCTTTCACCTACAACATGTCCTCGCCCACTTGTTCGTATTAACTTGCATTTGCTAAAAAATCTGTTTCCAGGTAAAAGATATAGGTGTCAAAATTGTCATGTAATCACTTTCCAACAGCAGAAAAACAGAACTTTAAAATCTGCTGCTTATTTAAGTTAGATTTTTTTTTAGATTTTAGTGTCACTGTTTTCTCCACACTGAGCCTTAGTTGGACAGTATTTTTCACAGCAGTGCGTTTGAGTGCGAGTGTAAACACAGCTCAGATTTCAGACTAAAGCTGTGTCTTCTGGAGGTCGCCATCACACACTGGCATTTGCATACTAAACAGGAAACAGACATTTGCATGAGTCATCCTTTCCACCAAGGTAGAGGAAACCACGCTCGCAGGCTAAAGTCACTTCTCTCTCTGCAAACAGAAACAGATCCACCAAAAAGACACAGTTTGTGACTTTAGACGTGAATTTGAAGGCTTAATTTTTCATTGACAAGCTGGGATGTGTGGGAGTTGTGCAATTCTCTGGTTTTTGAAAGAATATTCTTAAATTTCAGAATTCTAAATACTGAATATGTTGTGAGAGGTGTGCATAGAATATGTGAGTAGAATAACATCATTTATTTACATCATTTGTAGCAAAAAGGCAACAAAGAAGGCTGTTAAAAACAATAAATAAAAAAATTACATCATACAGACAGTGATGTTTTTGTCAATTGATCGCTCGCTTGATCCGACTCTTTCACAAATTAGTTTTTTCTCTTTTTTAACCCTCCACATTCCAGCCTGTATTTAATAAAAGTGACTATTAAATACACCAAAGAACCAACTCGTTTTAACAAATAATTTAGGCTTCAATGTTTTAATAAGGAGAACTGAGACGAACACAACTAAACCAGAGAAACTGAGGGACATGAATGACTGTAGAGACTTGTTCCTTTTGCTGTCTCCATCCTCCTCAACTCCTCCGTTGTACAGCAGGTTTAAACCGGCACTGGACATTTTTAAGATCATGTCCCGTGTTTGCCGTGTCTCCAGATTTTCAAAGCAACGAACGACCAAGTCTTTGAAAAAAGCCCCAAACAAGCGACCTTTCATAATAAAAGTTATTAAAAGACTTCAGTAAACAGTCCTCCTTTCCTCTTGATGTGAGAGGAGAACAACGTGTCACAAGAGTGTAGTCGCTGATTCGATGACGCCGACTTCC
Source organism: Mugilogobius chulae (assembly GCA_038363315.1). Classification (NCBI taxonomy): domain Eukaryota; kingdom Metazoa; phylum Chordata; class Actinopteri; order Gobiiformes; family Gobiidae; genus Mugilogobius; species Mugilogobius chulae. The sequence goes on from CM076398.1 coordinate 2,884,476, forward strand.
AATGCGTCTGAAGATAGATTTCACCCAACCAAGCTTGCGGCTTCGGCTTCTAATCCGCAAGACGCGCGTTTTCAGAGCCTAACGGCGTCAACTGACAGGTGCAATCGCCGGAAATTCACTTGACGCTCAGACCGGTTTACATGCTTAACTTGAAATTTAATTGACCTTTATTTAACCAGGAAGTCCCACTGAGATCAGAATCTTTTGCAGGGAGCCTGAGGAAGGGTCAGGGAGCATTAATGGACATGTTTTTAGTTGTAGGAGGAACCGAGTACCGGAGGAAACCTACGCAGACACGGGGAGAACATGCAAACTCCACATAGAAAGGCCCGGCGGCCGGAGTCGACCCAGGACCTTCTTGCTATGAGGCCAGAGCGCTAACCGCTTGCGCAACCGTGTCGCCCAAATGGACGCAAATACACCAAGACGCTGTCCGGTGTGAACGCAGCATTACAGGCTTGTGAAAGTTGTAAAAAGCTCTTCAAAAGCTCAGTCAGAATTAGTGAACAAAATGTGACTGCTGTAAAAAGTTAGTTATGAAGTTTTGTTTTTAAGACAAAAAAATAAGTAAGAATTTTTCAAAAGCAAGTTCTACCATAAGATTCTCCAACTTAAACTTAAACTTTAACACGTCTTTTTCCGTAGCAGCATCAACATGGGGTTTTTGGGAGAAACGCTGGAGGCCATTTTAAACTCACATCTGCTTCGAGTACACAGAAAGGCTGTGCAATAAAACAGGCAATTTTCCTCTGTAAAACTGTATAAAGACGGTTGAGAGAAGAGTGTAAGGCCACATTAAAAGATCAGAGATTGAGGATCAGAGCTCGCACACACAAAGTCCCAGAGCAATGGAAAGATCATCAGCAGAACTAAATTATGTCTAAGAATAATGAAAAATGACTCAGGATATCGGCGTTGGACAGGAAACACTGATGAAAGTCTTTGCTGCAGGTCAAATGCCAGTAATGTTTTGTAATAGAACATTTAATAAAACTTCTACAGACATGGTTGAGCAGTGTATTTGCAATCGACCAAAGAGATTCCTGGTCGACTAAAGACAAACCCTGATGACAAAAGCTTGAAAAACAATCCAACATTATCAAAATATTCTCCCCAAAAAACTACCACATGTGATCATGCAGATATTTATTTGAAGAAATAGGTTTAAACCCTAATTAAGCACTCATCATATCAATCATATATTAATCTCAATAAATAATTAGTCAACTAAAAACGTAAGGCAAAAACTGTATTAAAGAAGAATGTGAAGAGTGAAAACAGAGCTTAAATACAACTGAAAAGAAATATAAAAAAAATAAATGCTGGATGTATATTGTAAGTTATATTGTTACTGCAAATATTGTCTTTATATTGTGATGAAACTGTTATGCTATAATGCCCTATAACAGGCGTCACCAATCCGTCATCGCGATCTATGAGTCAATCTTTGAGGCAGTGGGTGTAGATCTCAAAGCCCTGCCGTTTATACGAACTTTAGAAGCAAGCTACACACAAACTACACACGAACTACACACAAACTACACACGATCTACTGCACGCGCGAAGTCTACAGTCGAACTGCACGCGCGACGTACACGCAGGAAATACAAGCGCAAGATGCTGCATGAGGAATTCTTCACTGTCGACTCGCTGGAGCGTACAGTGTCCGCACAGCGCAAGCCGACAGCGCGACTCCTGAAGACACGCGCTCAAAAGAGAGAAGCAGGAGAGAGAAGCAGGAGGAGAGAAAGAAAGAGAGAGAAGGAGGCAGGAGGGGAGCAGGTGGGGGAGACAGGTAGTGCCGCAGAATCCTACCTACTCACGCTGGGTTGTCCAATTCAGCCGCTTGTTTGTTGTTGATGTGAGTCAAAGGAAAGTTGTCTTTCTCAAGCCCCTCCCCTCAGTGTTATCATGGTAATCACTCATAATACAGTGGTTTAAAGCGCTACAAGTGACCTGATGACAGCTTCGACTAACTTTTTTTTTGTAGCCACAATAATTTATTTTTAAATACAGCCTACTGTTACATTGTAGCAGGTTTAGATATAACTTACATTTTGATTCAATACTATTACTATAATATTAAAGAAGGTCTATAGTCCGACAGTGTTTCAATAGACTAAAGACTAGTCTAAAAATTTCAACATCACTAATTAAATAAAATGATGTAAATCCAAAGGTAGATCTTCGGGCTGTGCTGAGACTAAAAGTAGCTCTCGAGCTGAAAAAGGTTGGTGACCACTGCCCTATAACGTTTATGAATTACAAAAGCTGTTCATAGTTTAATAATGCATCTCACAGGGTCACTTCAGCGTGTAGAGCTTAATGTTTGAGTTCTGCGCAGGTAAAGCGTCCTGAAACAGCCACACGTATCAGGCTCCCAGTCAAACAGGCCGGCCCAGTCAAGCGTGGAAGTGGATTAAATAAAACGGCTCATTGGAAGCCATCAATTATGCAGCGGCTATGCATTATCACAGCGCACGGAGGCCATTCCTGTCCGTTAATCAAGCGCGAGTCTGTCATATCTGAGAGCGCGAGAGCCACGGGAAATACACAGGAAACATCTCTGTCATCAGTCAAAGCAAATTGCCGGGTCACGACGTAAATACAGACATCACCTGCTCGTTTAGCGGGTTGAATGTGTGTGTTTGGAAAGCGTTGGGAAAACATTCAGCAGTCGCACAGGTCAGGGGAGAGGAAAACTGTGATGGATAAATGCTTCTCCTCTTTAGAGATGCACTGTAAAAAGTATAAAGGGCAAGGAGTGGAGTTAACTTAAATGTTTGTGTTGATGAAACTTGATAATGTGAGTCAAAAGTGTTCAACTTAGACATTTAAGTTATAAGAGAGAGCGAAAGAGGAAAGGGAGAGAGAGAGAAAGAGGAGAGAGAAAGTGAAGAGAGGGAGAGAGAAAGTAGAGAGAGGAAGAGAGAGTGAAGAGGGAGAGAAAGCGAAGAGAGGGAGAAAGCAAAAGAGAGAGGGAGAGAGCTAAGAGAGAGAGGAAGAGAGGGAGTGAGGAGAGAGGGAGAAAGGGAAAAGGGAGAGAGAGCAGAGAGAGAAGAGTGGGAGAGAGCAAAGAGAGAGAGGGAGAGAGAGAAAGAAGAGGTGGAGAGAGCGAAGAAAGGGAGAGAGCAAAGAGTGAGGCAGAAAGAGAGGGAGAGACAGTGAAGAGAGGGAGGGAGCAAAGAGTAGGAGAGACGGAGAGAGAGGAGGAGAGAGAGAGGTAGAGAGCGAATAGGGAAAGAGAGAGTAGAGAGGAGAGAGAGAGGAGAAAAGACAGTGGAGGAAGGGAAAGAGAAAGAAGGTAGAGGGGAGAGTGGTAGAAGGAGCAGAAACAGAGAGTAGACAAGGAGGGAAGAGAGGAAAAGAGTCAGAGTGAATGAGCAAGAGAGAAAAGGGAGGGAGAGATGAGAAAGAGGAAAGAGAGAGGGGAGAGAGAGAAAGAAAAGGTGGAGAGAGCAAAGAGAGAGAGTAGAGAGAGAGGGAAGAGAGAGAGGGAGTGAAGAGAGGGAGAGAGGTATAGAGAGCGAAGAGGAAAGAGAGAGCAGAAAGAAGGGGAGAGAGAAAGAGATAGAGAAAGCAAAGAGAGAGAAAGGATGGGTGAAAGAGAGAGAGTGGAGAGGGAGAGGCAAGCGCGAAGAGAGAGGAAAGAGAAGAGAGAGAGTAAAGAGTGAGTGAGCGAGAAGAGGGAGGGAGGGAACGAGATTAAAGAGTGAAGAGAAATGGGGAGGAGAAAAGACAGGAAAGAGAGTGGAAGGGAGAAAGACAGAGAGAAGGTAGAGGGGAGAGTGGAAGGGGCAGAAACAGGGAGTAGACAAGGAGGGAAGAGAGGGAGAGAGGAAAAAAGAGTCAAAGTGAATGAGCAAGAGAGAAAAGGGAGGGAGAGATGAGAGAGAGGAAAGAGAGTGGAGAGAGAGAAGGAGAATAAATCAGAGACAGACAGACGAAAGAGAAAGGAGAAATAGAGAGGAGAAAAAAGGGAAAGAGAAGAGAGAAAGTGGAGAGAAAAGGTAGAGGGGAGATGAAGAACAACAGAGAACTTACATGCACGAGTTTAACTGACATGAAACTTTAAGGCTGAAATTGAAAATCAGATACGTTGGATGTAACTTTGAAGAAACACCTATTGTTGCAAAAAAGTAAATCCTAACTTTCTGATGCACTCTCAACTGAACAAGAGGTAAAATGGAAATAATCTTCCAAAAAAATACAACACTTTAAAGTTTTTTTTAAAAGTTTTTTCAACCTAACACCAGGCTAACACTGCATCCGGTCTTTACTTTGGCTATGGTGGCATGTCTTGCACCTTTTCCTTCTTAAAAATGTGTCTATCAGGAAAAATAAGCTGAACAGCCCTGTCGTAAAGCAACTGCTAAACTACCAATTAATTACATCACAAGGCAGGGGTGTCGGACTGGGGGGTACAAGTTTCCCGAGGGCCCAGTGCAGGAAAGGGCCCCCAAAAGCATATAATTTTTTGCTATTTTTGATATTGTTCCTCTCAATGTATTAGGGGCCCCATCAACAAAGTTTGTACCTGGGACCCGAGATTTGGTGCTACGCCCCTGTCACAAGGTGGAACAGTAGCAACCCTAACCCAGCTCATAAACAACGTGAGCTAAAACTACAGTGTTGTGTTTATATTTTTGACACATCTCCACCTGAAGCACACACATTTCAGTTTTTTGAAGCTGAGGCGACGTCATCTGCTTCTGCCACATTTAGGCGGTTCCTGTTTTTGATGAGAACAGATTAAAAACTAAGAAAGCTCCTCTCTTAGAATGACCTAAAAACTCACAGCCAATAAGTTCAGGGACAGCTTAGTCATGTGGGACGGAAGATTATCGAGTCGAGTGGTGAACAACATTACACGAACGTATAGGAAAAGGACATGACGCAGCTGTGGATATATGTAGTGCATCTTACATGGATAATAGATGCAGCTTTTCTATAGATTCTGTTCACATGAAATCACAGGTCCAAATGTGCAAAGAAAGAGTATGTGTGAATCTCCTGATGAACTTAACCCCTTCTTAGCCCATTTTTCTTAGAATGTCTGACTAAAATCTTGCCAAATTTAAACTGAGTCTGTTTCTGAACCTTTTGGAATATAAACAAATGCCTGGACTCTTTAGGAAGTTGACCTTTGGTGACTGTTTTAGCGAGAAGAAGCTCTAATCTCTCTTATCAGATTTTAAAGTCTGCCTTAATTTTATTGGGATCGAGCCTATCTATGAAATTTTGCTGCACCGGAACTTTAATATTGTGTTGTGCCCTTAAATGGACAATAATGAGTGTATTTACTGGTTGATGTGACCCAAAATGCTTCATAACGTTTGAAATTTTATTCACATGAAGTTGTCAAGTTGTTTTTTTGCACATTAAATTAGTTACTACTGTTACTATGTGACCCATTTTCTAACTAGCCAATTGACTTTCGAGGAGAAAAAGACAATTTTCGGTTACCTACACTGTATCGGTCGTTACAGGGCAGACACATAAAGTTGCTGTAGCTGATTTTTACATACAAACAGATTTAGGTTTTAAATCTGTCAACTTCCTCTGATAAATCCTTTGACACAAGGATAATATCAGCATGTTTTCATTTTTCACTGCAATTATGGCTTAAAAAACTAGAGTGGGCCTCCGTATTTCTTGGAGTAAAGGAGTAAAAGCTGAGTTTGATATATCCCTTCACTTCATTTGTTTTACATGTTCTGATGCACAGGATTTTTTTAAGGGACTCCGAGGTGACCTGGCCAGCCAGATGGTTTATCTCGCGATATTTGTGAATTCACAAACACAAGATAAATCATCTGGCCTTACAGCCACCTGATTGGTTTGAGAGTTCGAACCAGCGGTGTTTCGGCGGTGTTAAGACGGCTGTTAGCGCCCCGGCGCCGCCGCAGAGTCTCATTCAAGCTAAACAAAGATGGCTGCTCTCATGGATGTTTGTGTTTCTGCTGCTTTAGATGCGGTTTTAGCAGAAATACTGAGTAATTTCTTTATGAAAGAAGAGCCATATGTGTGACGCGTACTTGTAAGGTAGGCCCCACACCCAATCAGCTCGAAGTATTTCACTAAACGCCCCGCCTTTTCTCGAACGCTTTCAGCGAGTCAAGTCCCAGATGGATATAATGAGAACTAGGGCTGTACTCAATGTATCGATACGGGGATATATCGTGACAAGCTCATTGGCAATACGCGTATCGTTACAAAAAGGTGTATCGGGATACGTATCGGCATATTTAAATTCATATAATTTACACTTTTGAACCTGGACTGCAGATTTAAAGCTGAATCTATTGAGCTGAATAAAGGCTTATTTGTAAGATACTTGTGTCTAATATAAAGAGTAGTTAGAAAATACAATTCCTCTGCATTTGACACTTGATAGGTGACATATTAAGGAAATTATATCTGCATATACATGTATAAGGATACGTATCGTATCGTGACCTCTGTATCGGGATACGTATTGTATCGGAAGGCTCTTGGCAATACCCAGCCCTAGTGAGAACTCAGATAGGAGTTCAACACATATCCATCTGGCATGAGCCAGGTTAACTTCGAGGAGCATATTTGAAGGATGAGAAGGATGATTTATACTTTGCCAGAAAATATCTACAAGTAGTACTACTAGTAGTGACTAAACTTACTTTGTTATATGCATTAAGAAGAAACAACACAATAACACATCAATAATTCACATTTTGTTCCTTGTAAAACACAAGAATCATCCAAAACGGCTTAGAATTAGAAATAGGTCCATTGACTTCCTGTTCAAAGCAACAAAACTGATAAACTCCACCTGATGCATATTTTAAATGACTTTTTTTGTTGTTGTAAAGTGGCTATATGACCATTTTGAACCCTGCATGTTTTACTCAGAATCTGAATTATTGAGTAATTAAAAAAATAAACATAATGAACAATGGGCGGGGCTTTTCTGAGCATCGGTTGCAGGATAATATGAGATTAGAATCAATCCAAATACAAAACTGAATAATGGTGAGAGACATAGCTTTCCTTCATCTGTATTACATTTGATAAGCCTTTAGAATGTTGTGATGCCACGTGAATGCAACCTAATATCGACAAAATATCCAAAGATTCCCACATATAAAGCAATTAGAAGTGTGCAATCCATCCTCTCCTCCTCCTCTTCTTCTTCTCCTGTCCTACCTGTTATTTATCAGCTGCTGTGAGTGTAAAACTGCAGAGCACAGGGGAAAATGACGGCGGTGGGAGGAGCAAACAAACATGTACTGCAGAGGCCGGCGGATCACTGCTGAAGAGATCCACAATCATATTAGCTTCTGTCTGCCATCCATCACTCCCACAGACACAAGCCACACGTACAGCAGGAAACAGCACTGTGACCGGGGAAACAACACTCACGACAACAATCCAGCCATAGATGACAGCAATTCTTAAGTATTTTGAGAAACTGATCGCCTATAAGGTTCATATTTTTAGGTTTTTATGTTGGACCAATTTTGACCAGTAGAAAACTTACCCTTACCCCAAACTTACCCATTTCACCTAAAGAAAATGTTCCCAAGTGGCTTCAACCAAAACCCGTGTTTTTAACGTTATGAAATCTTGTGTCATTTTGACGCTTTTTCATATCGTGCTAAATGTACGGTGTAACATAAATATGCCAAAAAGCGTGAAATTGTGCTCATAATACATAAATGTACGCTTTCTTGTGAGACACACTTAGGGTGGGTTTTGTGGGCATGCTTGGAGGGATTATTTGTTCATCAACACGTGGTGTGTGCGTGCTACACGTTAGAAAAAAAAGAGCTGTGGCTGATTGACACAAACTGTAGCAACAGTGCTGTTTTTAGCTAACTACAAGATTTTATCACTGTGTGAAAACAAAAGTTATGCTGCTAAATCAACATCTGAGAATGAAATTTGTCTTTACGCCTCATACAAATTAAATTCAGGTGAGTGAAAAGACATCCGCCAGACTGGTTCATACCTGATACAAACCGCTAGCTCTCGTATTGTTTTTTTTTTTTTTTTTAAAGAAAAAAATTTCCCCAGCCAACTAAACAAACAGCGTATCTTTCTGTAGGTGAGCGGAAAGGGACATCAACTAATAATCCCTCTATAAATAAAGTTTGATTTGAAAAGATCTGATAACATAAGCTGAAGCCAACACACACAACCAGGGTTCAGGAGAGTCCTGCCCCAGAGGGAGAAGCCTATTGTACATGTTTTTAGTGGGGAAGCTGGAGCACTGGAAGAAACCTACACAGATACAGGGAGAACATGCAGACCCCAATGTAATACAACATTATATCTAAATGCCAGCCTCTAATTGAAAGTTATTGTACTTGTAGAGTTGATGCTCCAGTGCTCAGAAAATCCCTGTTTTCAATCTTGGGATTACTCAAAAATTCATAGTCAGAGTAAAGTCTATAGGGTTCAAAATTGTCATGTTGCCATTTTCCAACAACAACAAAAACTGTCATTTAAAACCAAATTCATATTAAAGTTACATTTTACAAGAGTTTTGCCGTTTTGAACCGGACTACAATGAACCTGTGCTTATTTTTAAGCCGTTTTAGATCATCTTTATGTCTTACAATGAACAGAATATGAATAATTTATCTACACATGTCATAGTTTCTTCCTAAATACAAAGAAATAACACAATAGCTCTCCTTTAACAATCTTCTCTGCGCGCGGCCATGTTGCACCATCATTACAACAAACAGCACAACACAATAGGAAATACTTTAAATATTTATATCAACCAGAGCTAAGCAGGGCACAGCGACATCTTGAGAAATCTTTTTTTGTGTGTCTGTATCAATCTTTTTCCCCATTAGGTCCAGGCGGAGGGGGGAGGGGCTGCCTCTCTCTCTCTCCTACTGTTTGTGTGCGTTTGTGGGCTGCACTCGAAAAGCGTGACAGTGGGGGGCGCTATACCTAATGGGACGCGCGGAGAGGGTTTCTGTCGGAGTAATTGGCTCCGGGAGACGTCGGGGGAGTGTATAGGGGAAGTTTTTTTTGGCTGGAGCAGACGTGTGGCCCATACGTTATGAGAGCATATGGTGCCCGCTGTGAGAGACAGAAATGCATCTCCGCTCGACTCTTCTGCTTCCTCTCTCTTTCATCCTCTCTCTCTCTCTCAGTCTCTCTCCCTCTCTCTCTCTCTTTCATCCTCTCTGTCTCTCTCAGTCTCTCTCTCTCTCTCTCTCTCTCTCTCTTTCTCTCTTTCTCTGGTTAACTCAATAACATCCGTGGTTCAGTTTGGAACAAAGCTGCCATCGACGCGACATCTTAACCAAAACTGACAGAAGGAATTTTTTATGGAATTTTCAAATCAGAGGTTGCAGTTATTGTTATCCCTGGCTCACTTCTGATCAAACTTGTGTAATTTAATCAGTTGGTATAGATCCATCTGCATCTAAGTATTTGAAGGGAGCATATGTAAAACCAGTCTTTAACATTATTTCATGGTTGATATTTCCTTCTTTATTAAAATCATTAGTGTTATATACTGAACATTAGCATGGAAGCTCTTCAGTTCCAATCCCTGACAATGGCAATAAAACTATTCCAGGGGTCTGCAATCTTTTACTCGTATGGTTCAGAGAAGATAGACTCAAGTGTCAGTTATTGGGCTTCTTTAGAAAAGTCTGTAAGAGCAAAAAAAACTAGGGCAGGGCAAGTTAACGCCTTATTGCAGCATTAACGCAGCACGTGCTTGATCGCGATTATTTTGTCGGCGTTAACGCTTTTCACGTGATTCAACCCAAAAGCATGAATGAAAGCGCCCGCATTGTTGCTGCTGCGCCCTTTTTCACCTCCTCGCTCTCATAAACAGTCCACAGCAGCAGATCCTCCGTTGCTGCTAGCGCTTTGAATACAGAGGAGTGAGCTCTGCTGTGTGAGTTTTTAAACCATCCAAAAAGACCCAGGAACCACAGAGATACGACCCGTTAAAGACTTCAAACCGATAACACCTCATTAACTATGCGCCCGGAGAATCAGCAGCAATGCGCAAACTTTTACACACGTGTGTTTAGTGAGCACTGAGCTGGTTTTAACCAGGACTGTCCCAGAACTGGACCAGATTTTCAGAAGGACTGAAAATGTTTTGAGTAGCTAAAGGTAAAATCATGAGCTCGGTTTTATACATTTCTGTTCAGCCAAAACAAGATGAAATGACATTCTGATCCTAAAAATATCAAAACAAATGAACACCGGTGATACTATTAAGTAAAACTGAGTTTAATCATTGAACTACAAATTAGACATTTTTAAATATATAATTTGGTGCTAAAATTATGCATCTAAGCCAAAACACCACAAAATGTGCAGAATTGTACACGCTACAAAGTGAAGAACGTGAAATATACTTTAAAAATCATCTTTCGGAGAAAAAATTGCTTAAAATAGCTCTTTTTGGAACTTTGTGTGTAAAATGCGATGAATCGCAATTAAAAAATGTAATCTCTGCCCAGCTCTAAAAGAACCTTCTTATTCTGTTATGTGAAAGATCATCACAATATGGTCATTTCTCGCGGCACATACCTACAGAAGCATCGTCATGTTCAGAGCTGTGACTCTATGGAACAAAATGCCACGGTTACTGAAGCTTACTACAGCTACTTTTTTTTTTTAATAAAAAACACCGGCTGATAGGACTTTGAGTGTTGGTTGCTTGTAGCAGATGTTTTGTATTTTTGAATAGCACCCCACAAAGGACCAACCTGGTGGCAGCTAATGGGGATCCAAATAAATAAACAATAAACAGCAAAAGAGCCACATTTGCCCAATACCAACCAACTCAAAGATGGAAAGAGCCGCAACAGTACTTAGTCCCAAAAAAAATCAAGAAACAAAACAAAACATTTAGACAGTTAAGTGAAATCTTGCAGTTATCATAACATCATAAAATTTAGTGTGAATTCACAAAATGATTTTGACGGGCAAGAACAATCAATCTGTTTCACTTAGCATTTCATTTTGTAATGCACCTGTGCAGTTTAGAGAAAAAAGAGGAACTCCAGATACAGTTGTTAATGCGGTTTACATACACAAAACAACTGCTACTTTAAAAGAAACACCTTCTGTAAATAGAATAGAAGAGTAAACAAGGTTCTTAAACCTTTTTTGTTCCTCATTCTCAATCAAATCTCAAAGAGCCACACTGACGTATTTAAAGAGCCGCATGTGGCTCTCGAGCCGTAGGTTGCAGACTCCTGAACTATTCTGATTCTGATTAGCTCACTCAAAGCTGTATTTGATTTGATGCTTGTTTGAATAATCTTGTATAAGATAAAAAAATTCCATTGACGCAAATAGGAATGTCAGAACCGTTTTTTCAATAATTGCAAATATTTTCTGCCACTATATGTTTTTCATTGAATTTTCTAAAACTGCAAACATGTCTTACGTTTTATGTGACGTTATGTGATGTGCCAGTGGAGAATGGAGTGAGTCATAAACTCACTGCAAAGTTAAAAAGCTGCTGAGGTTAGCAGTCACGTCCATCTAAAGCAGGGGTCCTCAACCACCGGTCCGCGGGCCATCTGCTACCGGGCCCAATAAGATTCTTTAATATTTATTTTATTTTATTTTTATAGTCTATCACTACTTCCTTGTGCTTTACTGTGACAATAGTAAAGCACAATACTCAAGCAATAAGCGAGCTATAAATATCCACAGTAATTGGTTGTTTGCATTTTACATTGTTGTTATCAGCGCTACCCAACTGTCAGCTGGTCCCTGGAAAAGACATTTGTGACTGTACCGGTCCTTCCAAGAAAAAAGGTTGGGGACTGCTAATCTAAAGAATCAAGTTGAACATGATCCAGCATCTTCGATACAATCATCCCTCGACTTTTGTCCAGTAAAAGTTTAAACAATTAAATTTTTTTTTTGTCACAAGGCTCACGCAAAAACTAAACGAGTATTTGTCACCGTCAGCCTCTCAAATGTCAATAATTTTGTTTTTAAAACATATATAGTGTGAATAAAACGTGACTTTTCCTTTCACAATAATCGTCATTATATACAGTATTTGATATTGTGAAATAGTTGCACGTCTCACAGTTCAAGAACAGCAAGGAACTAAACAAACCAAAAAAACCCCAAAATAAAATAATTCTTAACGCACCCTTCAGGTGACGGAAAATATAAAATTACAAAAAACCTTGTTACTGCTCAGCAAATTCTTATTTTCCCCTACCACCTAGCCCCGCCCATTTGTCTCAGATTCTGAGTAAAACATGTTCAGAATTGTTATGTAGTCTTTTCCAAAAATAAAAACAACTCATTTAAATCCTGCTGCTTGATACAATTAAATATACGTAATGTCAATAGACCTGTTTATATTTCCAAGCCTTTTTAGATTCATCATACATGCACAGTTTAGGAATATTATAGAAAATATTTCCTCAGTTTAACCGTCCGAGTGTGAAAATCCGTGTAAAAGCCTGCAGACAGACACATACATGACGCTGTGACACGTGCTGACAGCTCCGTGTGGCTCTAGCATGTTAGCAGCAGACGCTCACGTTCCATACAACTCAACACAACAGCAGCCGCGCTATTTATACGTTCAACTTTGGGTCTTAATTGTGGAACAGGTCTCAGTTTGTAGTGTGGAGCGTGGCACAGAGTCAAGGAGGCTGCATTCCTCTGTGTCGTCTCTCCCTCGTACACTACTGCTGCTGCTGCTGCTGCTGCTGCTGCTGCTGCTCCAGTGTGAACCTGCAGACCTGGAGGCTGCACTCGTAAGGACGACACTCACTTCATCCAGCTGCTTTATACTTGTATTTCAGGACAGAAAGATGAGGACATTAGTTACCCAAAGCTGGTGAGCCTTTGCCCATGTCTTTAAAGGTGACATATTATATATGATGTTGACAAAAACTAATTTCTGAAAATACATTTTTAAGTATCTTCATGACAATGTTTTTCCAGTCAAACTAAAATGTGTTAAAAAATGTCTTTAAACTGCTTTGTTCATATTAATAGGTTGCGTTCACTTTAGAATTTGATGTCATAAGCCCAGATTGTGAGCAAAAGTCAGTTTATCCAATTCATAACGTTGTAATTTCACACATTTTGACTGGACCCATTAACTTTTTTGTTACAGTGCATTTTTGCTGCTCGATTCCGATTTGTATTCAATATTATCGACTTATAGACAGTGTTGATGTTATGTGAAGGCAACTTCTTGCTAGATAAATATGAAAAGTTGGCCAAATTGATCACAAAAGTGCAAAATTAATACATTTAGGCCTCTTTTTTTTGTCTTTTATTGTACAATTTTTTTTTTTTCTACAAACGACTTTTGGACATCTTGAAAACAACATTCATCTAAAACTCAAAGCTGTGTTTGGATCGACTGATTCATGTTTGTGTAATCCTGTATTGAAAGTTTCTGTTTTCACGTATCACCTATGTAGGTTTGGGAAATGAATTGAAAGATCAAGAGATCATGTAAAATCGTCATTTGGTTGTGCTTTTTGTTTGTGAAGCTCCACAGTTAATTCTCTGTCAGTAAAAACATGTGGTTTGGAGCAGAAGACAGACTTTGGAAAAAAATGCAGTCGTTTTCTGTTATAATCAGAAAAAATCTTTGATCAATTTGTTCCCTAAATCTCTTGTGATTTCTTAAAAATGATCAGATTCTGAATAAAAAATGAAGGTTTCGTATTTCCAGCAAAAGAATTAAGTTTAAATTTGCTGTTAGTTCACATTGTGGCGTCAAAGAATTGGATTTCTATTTAAAATATATGTTGGATGCACATTTATGGGGTTCAGTGTTTTTGTGGCACAACTCGTGCATCAGTAGCAGCGATTCTTGTGTTGGACACGTCGGATGCAAAAAGACAAACTGAACTTTGTGAGACAAGATGCACCTCGGCAAAAAATCAGAAATTATGCTGGAAGTAAAGACCAACAACACAAACTTTGTTTCAAAGCCGTTTTAGTTATTTTGTGTTTTACAACCAACAAAATGCAAAAAAAATACTGATTTACATGTGCAGTTTATACTAAAAAACACACTGTATGTCTTCTTTAAAATCAGTTTTTCCAGCCTATACAGTGTGTCATATGAATGTGATTTTTATTTCTTATGTGTGTTTTTTACGCGTTGCGATGCCAGTTCATTTCAATGGTGGATGTTAAGATGTCTAACCTTTTCCTTACCTTAATCAATTTCGAGCCTCAGACCTAAACTTTTTCTCATTTTTGTAACTTGTTAACCCCCAAAAAACCTGCTGTTTTTCCTCAACCAAATTGCGTATCTTTACCACGCCCAAAAAAATGGGCGTGTAATGTGGTCATGACACACAGTTTGTCATGACAGACACGCAAGTCATGAGGTTTTTGCACCAGTACAGATATACTGCCAAATATGGCTGAAAATGAGTTTATCTGGTCTGCAGCTAAAACCAAAGCCTTTGGTTCCAGAAAAAATATAGAAAGTGCACTTGCTTATGTTTTTAGCATGAGCTAGCTCCAATGAGCATAAACCCGATCAAATCAGCATTTCAAATATCTGATCTGGCTCCATCCCATCTTCCTAATATTACAAGTATTTTTTCTCTTTTATAGGTTAATTTTGGGTTACTGCCTTAGACCTGACTTTAGACCTGGAGTTGGATTACTTACTTTCTATATTAATATTTACTTTTTTCGTGTTACAATAAATCAGATATAGTGTCTACAAAAACTAAAAAGACAGGACATGTGAGTGTTGTAGTGCAGCCTCCGTATCTGCAGCTTTATACTCTTGTGTCTACCACCATCCCCCTCCCTCCTCTCTCCCTCTCTCTCTCTCTCCCTCCATCTCTCTCTCTCTTTCTCTCTCTCTCCACACTGTACCCTCCCCCTCTCTCCTTTCCCTGCCGCCTGTCTCTCATCCCACTACACACAGCAGCAAGGAGAAAATTCACCAGGGTACGGAAGAGAAAAAGAAAAAAAAAGAAAAAAAAACGTAGGGTTGCGGATAGTAAGAAGGTGTTTTTTGGACTGCGAGTGAGCAAAATATATTAGGAGAGGGGCTTGGAATGACGGGGGAATGCAAAGAGAGAGAGAGGGAGAAAGGGGAAAGGGAGGAGGGGAGCCGCGGCGGTGGGCGTTCCTCCTGCCTGTTCCTGCGAGGTCAAAAGTTTAGCGTGGTTTTAATTTCACCTTTGCGCAGCCAATCAGAACGCGTCTCCGGCTGCTGGGGAACTTTGACCCACTCGAGGAAAAATACTGAAGATCCGACGCTACATGGCAACAACTAATAACACCTCCTACTTTAAAAATAGATATGTGTTGTTTAATATGACGGCTTAACGATTAATATTTACATTTAAAACATGAAAAAATATTGTGTTTCTTGGTTTGAGAAAAGGTTGTCAAAATATATAGAGTAAAATAATGCTAAAGAAGGATATTCCTGAACAATTTTAGAATTTGTCTGTAAATTAGTCTCTATCATAGCAAGACTACTGTTGATCTATAACAGAATTATTGAAAAAAGATGTGTATTTTGTATTTTGGGCTTTCAGTCTTTATTGGTTTTGTTGATTAATCGGTTAATAGTGTCATAGTCGACCAAAATGTTATTAGTCTAATTATTTTGCTTAGATTATAGAAATGTGTATGAGACAGAACAAAATTTAAGGTACAAGGCATTACAGTAATTAACTGTAAATTTGCGACTTTAAATGAGCGATTTTTAAGTTTTCTGCATAAATATTGTTTTCTAGAGAGAATTTGTGTTCACTTGCAGTTTTTTTGCAGATCAGGAAAATATTGAATCATTTGGATCTTTACCCTCCTACTGCAACATTTGATCGACTACAACCTTATCGTTTGATCACTGGTATAAAAATACATACTGAGTATGAAGTCATTTTCTTAGAATTGAAATAAAAATTTTAATGATGTGAAAGCAGTTCAATATTCATTCATTCATTCATTCATTTTCTACCGCTTAATCCCGTTAGGGGTCGCGGGTGACTGGAGCCTATCCCAGTAACTTTGGGCCTTAGGCGGGGAAACACCCTGGACAGTGGCCAACTTCCCGCAGGGTTAGACAGACGAACATTCACTCTCTCATTCAATCACTAAGAGAAATTTACAGTGATGCCCAATTAACCTAAACATGCATGTTTTTGGAGGTGGGAGGAAACCGGAGAAAACCCACAGTGACAGGGGCAGAACATGCAAACTCCACCCAGAGAGATTGTGAGATGTTGTTATGGTCCGACCCGGGAGTCGAACCCACGACCTCCTTATTGGGAAGCCAGAGCTCTAACTGCTCTGCTACCGTGCACCCCGTTCAATATGCATTTGATAATCTAAGGAATGCCATTTGTTCATGCATAAGTTCACTTTCATAGAGGGATTATTTGTTTATCAACACGGGAGATCCACGAGCAGCCAGACAGCAGAAAGATTGACACAAACATAGCAGCAACACCAGTCATCGCTTTTGTCAGCTAACTAAAAGGTTTATCACTGTGAAAAAACAAAAGTTATGCTGCTAATTCAACATATATGAATGAAATTTGTCTTTACAACTCACACGTCTTCAGGCGCCAGGCGTCTGTCATATCGGTTCAGACCTGATCGAAATAATTTTTGTTGTTTGTATCAAAGAAGTTTCCCCAGCCAACTAGATAAACATGTCTACAAGTGATGTCGATCAATGTTCCCATATAGAAGATTGAAAATGTGCTGCACTGTGACACCAATGATTGAAAAAGGCCAACTATTAACAGTATACAAGGATTTAAAAGATAAAAAGTTCAAATTTATGCATAAAAGATTTAGAAATTACAGAAAATGAGATTCTGACTAAACAATTTTAAAACTGGACAGCACGAGATTGTCAAATGAATTTTTTAAGCATTACATTTAGGTATAAAAAATAATGTAGCTATGTGGCAACACTAATTTGAAATAAGATTACGACAATCCTTCTGTACTGTATCTGTAACATTTGCAAGCCTTTTTAGGATTAATGTTTGATACAGATGTTAAAATCAATGATAACGGTGCTTGAGATTCTTGTCTGCAGCACAAACAGCACCAGACAAAAACGTAGTGTAGATGTAAAAGTGTGAGATGAGACAGAGACACTGCTCCAGCTCAGTGTTAGCTCGCTGCATGAGGGCAGAGTGAGCAGCGGCATGCAGGCAGAGTGTGAAGTGTGCAGAGGAGAGAGGAGGGAGAGGGAGAGGGAAGAGAAGAGGAGAGAGGGGGAGGAGGAGGTAGTTAGATCATAGCAGCGCTGAAGAGGAGGGGAGGGGCCACTACAGCAGAGACAAGCAGCCAAAAGGAGCACGCTCTTCTGCTGCTGCTGCTGCTACTGTAAAAAGAGACAAGGACAGTTTTTCTCCAAACGCAGCGCTGTTCAATTAGTTACACATTTTCATCTGATATCACAGCGAGGTCGGATTTACAGGTTCTTTTCAAAGCAGTGTAATGTAACGTGTGTTCAGCCAAAGCACACATACTGTATGTTGCATTGTAAAGTGAAGAATTCAAAATAAATCAAGAAAGTCTTTTTAAGCATGCACAAATGTCTGTATGTCTGTATGTATGTAGGTCTTGGATTGTCTTAAATGTGTCAGAATTAGGATTTAGGTCTTAAGCTTGATGTAGCTTTTAAGACCTTGTATTTCGAGCAGATTTATCAAAGATGAATGAAGAATGTGCGTGTTTGTGTCGGAGAATTGCATTTGTTGTGAAGCCCGTCATGTAAATAATAAGAGTGCAGAACAGTGGTGCTTCAGAGCAGACGAGCTCACTGTAGCTTAGCACGAATCGCCTCACAACTTCGGGACTAAACAAGAACTATTCACCTCGGCCCAAAAAAACACGCTTCACTGAACAAGTCAGTTTTAAGGTAAACTCACTGCGCAGTACCACAAATCTAACATTTTGGGCTGAAAATGTCTGACCGTCGCTAGTGTTGCAGATGCTGCGCGCTGTGCGTAATGGGCGTGCGCTTCACCGCTACTTTTCGTTCTTCTTCTTTTTTTAAGGTGCGTAGACATGTGGTGTAAATATAAGCTTGTGTGTGAGCCACTGCACTCACAAAGTTCTGTGGGCTTTATAAACATAAACGTTCTGAAACAAACTGGAGAGGAGCCGTGGAAGCACCAGAGATCATCTGTTTGTAAAGCGCCACATAAAGCTGGTCACTGCAGATGAGCGCAGTGAAGACGACAGGGGCAGCACTGTCAAATCCTCAAATCTACAAATATTACTTTTGATCAGAAACAATGAAATGTATGTATTTTGTGAGCCAATAAATAGTGCTTATATGACTAAACAAAAACTAATCTACCTGCCTATCTACGTATCTATCTACTATCTATCTATCTATCTATCTATCTATCTAAGCATCAGGACATCTCACATTGGTAGATGTGTGTGTAACGATCTGCTGTTCAGGAACTCTCCAAACCCCAGGCCTTAAAATATGCATGACATACAGTACATGTAATTAATATGTTCGTGCCACGTTGTATCATTAAGGAGAACCAGATAAAATATTAAAAATGACCAGGTTTGAGGTTAATACTTCTAAACCGGACTCACTGTTCAAACCTATACATCATGACAGTAACAAAAGGTTTATAATGGAAACAAAAGGGCTCAACATCGTCACAGTTTGTTCATTTTAACGGCAGCTCAACCTTTCTGTTTTATGAAATGGCTTAAACATAAACATGTTTCGTTTTGTGTGTGTTTTTGTGGGAATGCTGTCACAGAAGCTCTTCACACTTTATCTCAGACTGTCAGTCAAACAAGACATTTAGCAAAAGCCAAAACTAAAGATGAATCATCACTTCAAAATGATCATAATGCTGCAATTACAAAGAATCATTTGTTTCACCAGCAGTTTATTATCAGGTTGTTTTTAGACTATAGAGAAGCACCGTTTTATCCTCTTTAAATGGGAAACACACACCAAATGTTTTATAAAAGCTGCTAATATTAAAGCATTTCTTAGTGTAAGTATAGTGTTACATCTAGTCCTTTTATTCTTTTAACCAACAGTATCACAGTTCAGCAGATTGGCCGGCCACACTTACTCTGGTCATAATTCTAGTCTTTTGTGTTGGACTGAGTGAGAGGGACAAGGTTAAATACTGAGGTGACAAATCCATCAGAGCCAAAGACACGGCAGACGCACAGATCCAGCTCATTACGCAAATAAGTAACCACTAATTTGGCCTGAATGTTCAACTTTGATGTTTGGATTACTGCAAAGAAGTGAGGACTTGACCAACTTGGAAGGCCCCTTGCACGTGTCTGTCCTTACTTGGGGTTAAAAAAAATCTGAGTAAAATGTTTGGTTCAAAATGGTCGATAACAACAAAATAACTTAAAATCCATTTCCTCTTAAAATATCTATTCAGGTTTATAGAGGCCAAAGGTAATGTCTGTGTGCATTACAACTACAGAAATTTTGCCGAAAACCTGCCTGTTTTTAAGTTACTTTTATTGATTTCAATTGCAAAATGGTTGCATATTGTGCAGAACGCTGTACTAACTGGTAAGGAGGTTGTAAGCCTAATGTAGCTTTTTATCAAATACCTTCTGATGAAGATAGAAGACACCAGTGTGGCAGCTATAAATCCAAAGAACTGGAATCTCTCTAAGTTCTCACGGACTTGCAGTGAACACTTTAAACAAGGTCAGTCAATGTTAATGAGAAAAAAATGGATGACATTTGAAAAAAAGATAGCCAAGTTACTGAAAACCAAACTCTTGTTTTCAATCTGCTCCAGTGTAAGACAAAACACTGCTTACTACATAAATCAACAGGTAAAGTCGGGCAAACTTTTATTGTATTAAAACGACAAACATAGCAGAAGGAAGAAGTTATGGATCAGCTAACATTTATTAGCTTTTCCAAATAC
Organism: Mugilogobius chulae; assembly: GCA_038363315.1. Lineage (NCBI taxonomy): Eukaryota > Metazoa > Chordata > Actinopteri > Gobiiformes > Gobiidae > Mugilogobius > Mugilogobius chulae. The sequence goes on from CM076398.1 coordinate 2,904,392, forward strand.
CTTGTTTTTTGCAGCCTAAACCTTGACCAACTTCCACAGACAAATGTACTGTAAATTGCTGTTTTTACAAAAAATCTCAGAGAATTTGTCAGTTTTGCGCGCTCTGTAATGCTGCGTACACGCACTTCTGCCCTCCAGCATGGCACAGCCACATGATCATGTGACGTAGGTGCAACTGGTTAATAGCTGCCCACTAACAGACTTCTGTGGGGGAAGCATAACATGGACAGTGCATCAGGACAACAACAACTACAACAGCAAATGTGGACTTAAGGAAATATATTGTGTCAAATAAAGATACGATAGATATGGACATGAATAAAGTGATCCAACTGTCCAAACCATATATCCAACAATGCTAACAATAGCTGTAACCTAAATGCTGATGTGATGCTAACACTGCCGGAAAAACGTTGGCAGCTACAGAAACTTCTGTTTACTTTCTGAGATATCTCCATATCAACAACCTTCATTAAACTTCATTCTGACTTGAGTTGAATTAATTGTGTCAAAAATACACTTAATTTGCCAGAAAATGTCTAAAAATAAGTAAAAAGTTCAGTTTCCCATAAGACTTTGCCAATGATTTATCCTCTTTGCAGCCATGCCCACAATATATATACTGTAATTTCTGCCCTATTGAGCGCACCTGAATATACAGTAAGCTGCACCCACTAGATTTAAGTAAGAAAAATGATAAAGTACATATATATAGGCCGCACTTGTTATAGTAAGTCTATGAGATCTATAATTTTGCTGCATTGCCTTATAAGCTCATAGTTCAAAGCTCATGAAAAAAAGTAGCGGTTTATAATCCAGAAATTAAGGTATATATTTTTTACAATGAATGAAATACACTGTAAAAACAACTTATTGCCATTTTAACAGTCGACTTTGTTCCTCCAGGTTTCATTGAGAAAGATTGTGTGATGCATTTGTAAAATCTATTGTAAATCTGATTCATGTGTATATCTCTGTCTGTCATGTTAAACACTATAGTTACAACAGCGCCTCTGCCGACTTTGTGCATTTACTTCTCATTTGCAAGTTCCAACTGCCACCGTGACACAGCTCCGAGCTTCACACTCAACAAACAGCTCATGTTTGATTATCGTCCTGAAAGTCAAGTTCACTTCAGAAGGAGTCACAGAAGACAAATAGTGTTGGACTCATTTGTGTTGAGTTTAGTTGAGCTGACTGTCCTAAAAACACATTTAGGCAACGTCATTATATTTGATTGGATGTTTTAAAGACACTGTAAAAAGTCACAAAGCTAAAAAGTGAAACTGACCTAAATCCATGTGTTTATAAAAAGTGACAATATGAGTCAAAGATTTTCAACTTAGACTTTTAATAAGAGAGAGAGAGAGAGAGAGAGAGAGAGAGAGAGAGAGAGAGAGAGAAGGAGAGAGGAGAGGAGAGGAGAGAGAGGAGAGCGTGAGAAAAGGATAGAAAGAGAGGGGGGAGAGAGAGAGAGGAGAGAGAGAGGAGAGAGAAAGAGAGAGAAAGAGAGGAGAGAGAGAGAGAAAGAGAAGGGAGAGAGAGAGAGGAGAAGAAGAGAGAGGAGAAGGAGAAGAGAGAGAAAGAGAGAGAAGGGAGAGGAGAGAAAGAGAGAGAAAAGGAGAGAGAGAGAGAAAGAGAGGAAAGAGAGAGAAGGAGAGAGAGAGAGACAGAGAGAGGAGAGAGAAGGGGAGAGAAAAAAGAGAAGGAGAGAAAATTAGGAGAGAGGGAGAAAGAAAAAAGAGAGAGAGTGAGGAAAGTGAGTGAGAGGAGAGAAATAGCAAGACAGAAGAAAGAGAGAAAGAATAACAGGCAAACTCAGATACATGAGTTTCATTGACACAAAACTTTAAGGCACTTATGTTTTTAAGTTAAACTGCCCAATTACATTTACATCACAAGTTCTTATTTTTTAATTTCTGTCAACATCTCTGTCGTGGCCCCTCCCCTATCCGTCTCCTGTTCATAACGTCTGCCGCCTCTTTCATTTATTGTTGTATTTTTGTATGTATGCTTTGTATTTCATGTTTGGAAGAGCGAGTGGCGGCGCGCAAAATGTGCAGCAGCCCGGAGGCTCACTCCAAACGTAATTTCATTGCTCTGTGACAATGACAAAAAATTTTAATCTCTATCTTCAGCTGCTTGCTCTGTAAACTACTGCTCTGTGCTCTGATTGGTCAGAACAGTCACATGTTACAGGTGCCCAGGTCCAGAAGCCTAAAACGATTAAGGCTGAAGGTCAATATGAAAGCAAAGGCCAGTGGCTACGGGCAAAATATTGTAACTATTTTAAAGGTGGGGTAGCTGATTTTCCGCCTGCACACACAATTTAGGTTTAAATCTGACAATTTCCTCTGCTAAATCCTTGTCTAATATCAACATCTATTCTTCTTTTTTTTTTTTTTTGCAATTATGGTAAATAAATGTCTTTTTTAAACAACAAAGTGAACTGAGGAGGACCACTCAAGCTCAGCCAATCAGAGAGCTGCATTCGACTCCTGATCTGAACTAAAATTCTTTATTTCAGTTCAGAGTCAGACACTAAATTTACTATTTAACAACCGCAACTTTAATAAAACAAATAATATATATGTGATTTTACATGCCAGTCCAAATCAGTAATATAACGTGCTAAAATAAATTTAAAATTTTTGGATTATATAACTTTACATGTAGCTTTACTGTATATGTTTTCTACTCAAACGCATTAAAAGCCTGTGATGTGACACAGACGATGACCCTGAAGATCACAGCACTGACCAGAGCCAAAGGTCAAACTCTTTCACCGGTAAATTATTAATCACTTGTTTTTCACTGGTTTTACCCTCTTCTGTTCTCTCCATTCACTGTGTTTTCTATTGTTGTTGCTTTTTACTGTTTGTTACACAGCCTATATTTTGTTTGATGATTAATATTAGTCTTTATGGTAAAATTTTGATAACATTGTGAAAGCTGTTTTGCAAAATACGAATTCTGGCCTGGATATTAGACAGAGATAATCGGCGTAAAAAGCTGAATAACAATAATAAAAAACCTTTTGTTGTTAGACATAACATCTCTGCACTTTGTAATTCATTTCTAAACATTTTTAATTGGCTCTTTGCACAGAATGTCAGTTGGCTTGTTTATATAGTTTTTTTTTTCCTCCAAAGCTCTTATCCTATGACCTTGTTAGCATACCTTTCCCAAAACCCAAAGCTTATTCATTATTAAATTAACTTACTGTAAGTCCAACCTTAACCCCAACTTTACCTATGATTTCTTAAGTAAGTAAGTTTCTTAAGCTTAGCCACCAATGCAAAGTGATGTTGTGTGGAAAATTGGAATTAGCTAACTGTTCACATCCTGGTTAAGTAGAGATAGATCGATATATCGGCCGGCTGACATTTGTTTTTTTACATATCGGCCATTGGCCTTATTTTGGACGATATTTCATTCAGCAGTTGTTTGGACAGTCGTCTGCACAGAACTGCACATCAGCTATCTCCAGATTTGGAGAGAAATGATACGGTTTGTTTATATTCTGTATCTTCATTTTACTGTTTCTGAGGAGAATTTCTTGAATTACTCTTTAAAATGTCATCAAACAATGAGACAAAACCAATAGCTTAGATTGAATGTTTCTTTTTGGACAGAATATATCATCTCTTTAAAAAAAACTAAAATAAGAAAATTGGCCTCAAAAATGGACTTTGAAAAACAGCCACTGATATCGGCTGGCAAAATTTTTAAAAATCGGCATCGGTATCGCTCAAGAAAAACCCATATCAGATCATCTCTACTGTTAACGCCAGCATTTAGGCACAAACTCATCCTTTTATAATTACAGATACACAGTTGTGCTAGTTGCTCCACAAACACTGAAGTGAATCTGAATATCATAACAAACCAGGCCTCAAACCACTTTTTGCTGGTCCTCAGACAAGTCACTGTCTGAGGGCCAACAAAAATTTGATATATTGCACAGCTCTAACATCATATCGACAATTATTATTAAAATACTCCAAGCAATTTGAAAAAGTCCCTTCAACTCATTTGCTTCACTCTTACCAAACTTCCATGGTGTTTTCCTGGAAAGTTATTTTGGATTAGATCAGAGGAAAGCACTAATAATTAATGACAACCTTCAGAAAGTGTCATGTGGTTTTTGTGATTGTAAAACGGATAATTCCAACATCCTTATTTGATCAGATGAAGCGAGAAAAAGGAACTGCTCTGGAAATCCCTTCATAACTCCGCGCATTAGCCCAGTGTCTCTGTCACATGTGTACTGTGTCGTTTCTCTGTGTCGTCTTTGCTTCTGTAGTAAACTGGCCCAGTCGGTTTGTGGTTGAACCAGCTCCAGTAAAAGGTCAATGAACTTTCTCCAAACGGGAGCAAGCCTCAGTGACGGCAGCTCCACTGAGAGGACGTCATTAATAAATCAGCCATTTCACTCACTGGGTTAAGATGTCTAAAGTGTTGAGAATCATTTGCAACTTGACAAAAAACTACGTCATAATCGCATATCAACACAAGATTTAGACATTTCTGAAGAGTTGTGAGATGATCTTGAACGTTCATAGTTTTGTGTCGAAAGTGCAAACAGAATCAATTGTATTTCTTAATATTTCAATGAAGTTTATATTTGTATTACAGTGACAACAAGTCTAAAGTAAGTCCAAATCAGGTCAGGTTTGCCAAGTTAAGTTTGCAAAGTTTATATGTCAAAGAGAGACAAGTCCAGGTTAGGTCTCAAGTCAAAGAGAGACAAGTCCAGGTTAGGTCTCAGTCAAAGAGAGACAAGTCCAGTAGGTCTAAGTCAAAGAGAGACAAGTCCAGGTGCTCAAGTAAAGAGAGACAAGTCCAGGTTAGGTCTCAAGTCAAAGAGAGACAAGTCCAGGTTAGGTCTCAAGTCAAAGAGAGACAAGTCCAGGTTAGGTCTCGTCAAGAGAGAAAGTCAGTTAGGTCTCAAGTCAAAGAGAGACAAGTCCAGGTTAGGTCTCAAGTCAAAGAGAGACAAGTCCAGGTAGGTCTCAAGTCAAAGAGAGACAAGTCCAGGTTAGGTCTCAAGTCAAAGAGAGACAAGTCCAGGTTAGGTCTCAAGTCAAAGAGAGACAAGTCCAGGTTAGGTCTCAAGTCAAAGAGAGACAAGTCCAGGTTAGGTCTCCAAAGTCTCATAAGAGAGACAAGTCCAGGTTAGGTCTCAAGTCAAAGAGAGACAAGTCCAGGTTAGGTCTCAAGTCAAAGAGAGACAAGTCCAGTAGGTCTCAAGTCAAAGAGAGACAAGTCCAGTTAGGTCTCAATCAAAGAGACAAGTCCAGTAGTCTCAATCAAAGAAAAGTCAGGTTAGGTCTCAAGTCAAAGAGTCAAGTGATCCCTATTAAAACAACTTCATGGTGCAAAGAAGAATGAGGATGTTTCAGTTTGTAAATGTAAAACTACACAACTTATTTTTTTGAGGAGAAGCATCAAGTCGTCTCAAGTCACAGAGGTCCAAGTCCAAAGTCTTAATCCATTTATCAAGTCAAGTCTCAAGTCATCAAAATAGTGACTCAAGTCCATGTCTCTGGTTCTTGATGTGAGAAACCAACACAGTATCACAAGAAAGCGTATATATGGCCCGACACATAAAGAGCGTATTATGAGCACGATTTCACATCTTTTTTACGTTTATATGTTCGCCGCATATAATGCACAATATGAAAAATCATAAAAAAAACACAATATTTCATAGTATAAGCTTTAACTGGTAAGTTTAGGTTACTAAATTGTTAAGTTTAGAGCTGGGGCTTGGGGTAGGTTAAGATTAGATAAGGATTTTGTAAAATAAAAAATAAATCTTTAAAAACGATCATAGAAATGAACTGGGGCTGCAACGCATGTCATATTTAGGCAAAAAGACATGAAACTGTGATAATCATACACGATGATATGTCCTGTATATCGTGGGAGGGATTTTCAGTCGATGTCACTTGCCGCAATACTGTGCATGCTCCATGCAGAAAGAGCCTTCTCCGATCGCTGTGGAAACTTCTTTGAGTAAAACAATGAAACGGGACAAGAGCAGCTGTTTGGATCAGGTAACAGGTCTGACAGACGTCTGTCTCCTGAATCTCTAGACAGTGTTTTTCTCGCTGTTTTTCTGCACCTGAATGTAACATTTAAGCGTTGAAGGGTCGATTTTCATTCAAAAATATTGATTTTGCAGCATAACTTTTACAAAGGAACTTTTTCAACTTGTTTCCTCTGTTTGCGTCAATGAGCGGCGGCTCTTTCTGGAGGCACTGTGTGTGCACATCGCCTGTGTTGATAAACAAAAATCCCTCTATACACTTTTTTGTGTGATCGAGTTGGAGAAACACTTTTGTGCTTTACTACACATTCTTTATTGGTTCTTTTGCATAAAATTCCAAAGTGTGGATGCCAGGAGCATGTTTTAAGGACAGGACAAACACAAATAATACATACTTGTCCTTTATTCTATTCTAATCTGCCAAAAATAACTAAAACTAAAAACACTGAATAAATATGTGATGAATATTCTGAATTATAGTTTTGACCAATATAGATAATGTTTTTACTCTGTGTGACACAAAACCCACTTCCTGTGAAAAATACCAATGCAAAAGCTTCCCCAAACCAGCCATAATAGCCCCCTTAAAGTTGAGGAGGTGGTCACGTAGTCGGGTTCACGCAGAGTTGAAGCGCAGGCCCTCCATCTGTAAGCATTTACCTCCGCTCGCAGTAAACGTTCAGACCGGTCCAAGGTGCGCATGTGTACAGCAGCAGCAGCACTCCTCGACACATAAACTAAGGCCTGGCTTTTTTACAATGGAAAATAAGTAAAAAAAAACAGAGCCGCCCTCCCCAAAAACACACACACACCTCCGGGCAGAACCCCTTAACAAGCCACTATTAGCTTTCAGTTCAGAGAAGCACGAAACGGCCCCTTTCCTCTGCCCTGCATCTGTTTGGGCCTCACGACAAAAAGGTGACAGCTTGTTTTGGTCAAGTTCTTGCACTTTTCAAAACTCGCAAGAAAGAATAAAAAAAAAAAAACATTCACCATGAAGCTGGTTTAAGAGTCAGTGTTTCCCAACTTGGAAAGGTTTTAGAGAAATAAAAATAGAATGCTGCAGCTGAATAATATCTGACAAAAGTTTACATCCTTAAAGGTACAGTAGCAGAGTGTTAGAGCTCTGTAGGTTCGACTCTCTGGTGATCTCTCTGGGTGGAGTTTGCATGTTCTCCCTGTGTCACTGTGGGTTTTCTCCTGATCCTCCAGTTACCTAGTGCCTCCAAAAACATGCATGTTTGGGTTAATTGGGCTACAGTGTAAATTGTGAATGAATGAGAAAGTGAATGGTTGTCTGTCTAAGTCGCGATGAGTTGGCCACAGTCCAGAGAGCTCTCCGCCTAAGGCCCAAAGTTACTAATAGGCTCCAGTCAACCATTTTTGTTATTTAAAATGTAAACAAACCAAAATACCTATTTTAAACTTACTAACTTCTTAGTAATCTTGTCCTCTAAATTATAAAAAAGCAACAACAACAAAAAATCTAAACATGCTGGTTTAGCCAAAAGCTAACAACATAAAAAGTAACTCTTCTTAGATTTTAAAGGGAACCTAAAGGAGACCGTGTTGAAATATTGGCCATGAACCAATTAATGAACTGATAAGGACTGAAAGAGACTTTATTTCTCCTCAAAACTCTAGTGAGTAATGGATCATCAAATGTCCTGCAAATAACGACTTAACAACTCTGTGTGAATACAATTTCAAACATGGGTCACAATCAGTTAGTTCTTACAGCTGTAGTCGACCAAAGAACTCGATAATCTTGCCACTAACTATTGTACTTTCTGCTGTTCTTGCTCAGTTTTTGAATCCTCTCACCTATTCATCTCTTTTCTCTTTCTTTCCCCTTTTTCTTTTTCTCATTGTCACTTCTCTCTCCATCTTTCTCACTCTTTCACTTCATCCTTGTTTCCTCTTCTCTATGGGTCCCTTTTTCACTCACTCTCCTTACGTCTACCATTCTATACCTCCTCCATTACTCTTCTCGATTCACATCTCTCTTTTTTCCATCCCCTCATCTTTCTTCCTCTCCTTTTCCATCTTCTCCCTCATGCATCTTTTTCTCTTTCACCTTCCATCTTCCCTTCACTCTCTCTTATGCTCCCCCCTTGCCTCTTCATCTCTACCCATTTTGGTCTTTTTCTCCAGCCTCTTACCTTCTTCCTCCATTACTCACATCTCTCTGTCAATCCCCTTTTTCATCCTCTTCCTTTCTTCCTCACTTCCTCTCCTAACTCCTGCATTATTTTTATCCCTCTTTCCTTTTCTCTCTCTCTTCTCCTTCTTCTCTCTCTTTTCTCTCCTGTTTCAACCTCTCTCCTTTCAGTCTCTTTGTCCAACCTCTTCTCTTCCTCTGCCATAACTCTTCTTGATTCACATCTCTTTCTTTACATCTTCTTCTCTCTCTTTTTCCTTCTACTCCCCCTTTCACTTTGCTCCCTCCATCCCAATTACTTTCCATCTCTCTCTCTTTCTCTCTCTCTCTTTTAGCCCCATTCTCTCTCCCTCCCTCTATCTTTCTCTCTCCGTCTCTTTCCTTTCTTCCCTCTCTTTCTGCTCTCTCTCTCTCTCCCTCTTTCTTTCTCTACCTCTCTTTTTCTCTTCTTTCTCTACCCTCTTCTGTCTCTCTTTTCTCTCTCTCTTGTCTACTTCACCCCTATCTCTCTCCCTACCTCTTTCTCCCTCTTTCTCTCTACTCTCTTTCTCTATCCTTGTCTTTCCTTTCTCTCCCTTTATTTCTTCACCTCTCTCTCTTCTCCCTCTTTAGTCTTCTCCAGCTTCTTCCCTTGCTCCCCCATTCCTCACATCTCTCTATCCATCCCCTCTTTCACCCTCTTCCCTTCTATTTGTCCTCAGTGCAGCCTGGGCCTCCCTTTTCACCTTCTCCTCCTTCTATTATACTGTTTTATTTCTCTTTCTCTTTCAGTCTCTTTCTCCAACCCCATTCCCTCCCCCATCACTCATTCTCGATTCACATCTCTCTCTTCCAATCTTCTCCCCTTTTCACTCTTCTTTTTTGCTCCCTCCCTCGACCAATACTTTCCATCTCTTTCATCTTTTCTGCCCTCCTCTCTTCCCACTTCCTTTATTTCTTTTTCTCCCCTCTTTTTCTCTCTCCTTCCATTCTCTTCTTTCCTCTCTCTTTGTCTCTCTCCTCTCTTTCAGTCTCTTTCTCCAACCCCTTCCCCCCCTATCAACTCTTCTCGATTCACTATCTCTTTCTTTTCTCTTTTTGTCTTTCTTTCTCTGTCCTCCTCTTTCTCTTACTCCTTTCTCTTCCCTCGCTCTCTCCACTCTCATTCTTTCTCTCTTTCTCCCGCACTTTATCCTCTCTCTCTCTCTCTGTCCATTCTTCTCTCTCGTCCTGTCGTCT
>CM076398.1:2917665-3330290 GCA_038363315.1 Mugilogobius chulae
ACCTGGTTTATGCATTATTGTTCTGGAGAATGTTGTGAAGTCACGTGAACAATACATGTTGACTGAGCTGCTGCACTGATGATTTCTGAATTACAATTCTAAGTTTTAGCATTGACAGACAAACATGTCTGAACTTTGGTGAAGTTTTCTCTTGATTTGTCTTTAGCATGCTGACAGAGTAAACCAAACACAAATCTTATGCATTTTAGAAAGCTTAGTGAAAAAGAAGACGTAACTAAATCTAACTGGTTTGGCCCAGGATGAGAATCAAACAAGGACTAATGTTTCAACAAAAAAGGCAAATGTGAAGTGCAACAATGCAGAGAACAGAAGAGAGAGAGAGAGAGAGAGAGAGAGAGAGAGAGAGAAGAGAGAGAGAGAGAGAGAGAGAGAGAGAGAGAGAGAGAGAGAGAGAGAGAAAAGAGACTCAAGAGAGAGTGAGAGAAATGAGGGAGGTAAGAGAAGGAGAAAAGAGAGAGAAAGAAAAGAAGAAGAGAAGAGAAAGAACATAGAGAGAAGAGAGAGAAACGAGCGAAAGAGAGAAAGAGAGGACAATATGAGAAGGGAGAAAGAGAGAGAGAGGGAGAGAGAGAAAAGAGTGAGAAGAGTGAGAGAAAGAAGAAAGAGAGAGGGAGAGAAAAAAAAGTGTGAGGGAGAAAGTGAGAGAATAGAGAGAGAGGGGAAAGAGAGAAGAGAAAGAAGATAGAGAGAAGAGAGAAAGACAAAGAGAGAAAAAGAGGGAGAAGGAAGAAGAGAAGAAAGAAGACGGGAGAAAGAGAAAAGGGAGAAAGAGAGTCGGGGAAGAGATGGAGAGAGTGAGATAAAAGCTAGTGGATGAAAAAAAGAAAGCTAAAAGAGAAAGAAAGAGAGAAAACAAGAGAGGGAGCTAGAAAGAAATGGTAGAGAAAGAAAGATAGAAATGAGAGCATGAAAGTGAGAGAGAAAGAGACACAGAAAGAGATGGGAGAGAGGAAAAGAGTGAGAGAGAAGAGAGAGAAAGAGAGAGAAGAGAGGAGAGAGAGAAGAGAGAGAGAGAAAGAGAGAGGGGAGAGATATAAATGGAGAGAAAGTGAGGGAGTTAGAGAGAGAGAAGAGAGAGTGAAAGGGAGAAGAAGACAGAGAGAGAAAGAGATATAGAGCTAGAGAGAGAGAAAGAAAGAGGAGAGAGAGCGACAGAGTGAGAGAGAGAAGAGATAGAGAGATGGGCACTTGACATTCCTCTCACAGAAGAATCTCTCGGAAAAATACAGCGGCGGCAGAGGACATGAACCGCTCTCTGGCATTTAAACGCACAGCTCCACTCGTCCGTTTGTCCGTCTTTCTGGCATGTCTGATCGGAAGAAAACTGGGATTGACGGCAAACACATTTAAATATCCTCCGACGTTCTGCGTTTGTGAGGCGGCCGGTTTATAAATAGACTGTGATGGTCATGATTTTGAGCAGCGAAAGAAGCAGTCACACTCAGATTTGACTTACAGGGACAACATGCTGCGCTGTAGGAATGCACAATTATTCCAAATGTAATTAAAATTGTTAAGGATGCATAAAGCACATTTCAAACAAAAAAGTACTGTACTATAATTTACTTCACAAACTTACATGATTATTTTATTATTTGTTCACTGACATATTTCATTGTCATCTCCCAGCTCTAAATGTGACCCAGAAGAGAGTATTACAAAAATTAAATTACAAATTGAATCAAACTCAAATTTTTTAGAAAAAAAAAAAAAATTTTAGAAAATACAACTTTAATAAAGAGCCTCAGAATTGGATACAGTGGGATATATATTTTAAAAAGAATTTAATTTGCAAGGTTCACTTGTGGCAGAGTAGGTAGTACTCTCGCCTTACAGCAAGTTTGACTCCTGCAGGGCGGAGTGTGGAGTTTCATGTTTCTCCCTGTCTGGGTGATTTTCTCTGTGCACTCCGATTTCCCCACCAACCAATAACATGCAGGTTAGAAAAGAAGCGAGGTCGGAGGTTGAGGCACCTGCTGAATCACTTCAGCTGAGCTGCCCCCCTGCCCCCTCAGTGGGAGGGGTGCGTTCAGACCGAACAGCGTTGGAGCATCTAATGCAGGGGTGTCCAAACTTTTTCACAGTGGGCCGCATTTTGAAACTTAGATGAGCGGAGGCCCGTAAAATACATGACTAAAACAAGTGAATCATTCAAAATTTTGGATTTTACCCAATTTTAGTAAGCCACATCTTTAACAAGACATTAAATGATGATTTTAGGTTTATCAGTGTCAAATTTGACATAAAAATTATACTGTTTTGTAATTGGGTCAATCTAGCATGAAGTCTGAGGGCCAAAAAAAGTTGGTCCAAGGGCCGCATTTGGCCCCCGGGCCGCAGTTTGGACATGCCTGATCTAATGTGTCCAGTTTACATGTTAAGTCAATGTAAACCTGCGCTTTGAGGCGTCCAGCAAATCTGCGGCATGAATTTCCATCTACGCGTTAAAATTTGCTTGTTCGAGCGTCAGCTGACACTCAACCTGCGATGGACACTTTGGCCGCCTCATCCAGCATCGACCCCGAGCTGGCTCTGCTGAACTTTCAAACATCCAACGCCAGAGTCCACCAATCAGACACTGCTCTCCTGTGACGTAGTGACAAGCTGCGCTCCTTTCACCTCAAGGGGAAAGAAGGACGGTTTATTAAAGTTTTTATTAACTTTTTTTTAATCTAAAGATAGCTTGTTTTGGGGCTTTTTCAAAGGCCTAATCACTTGTTGTTCGCTGCTCTCAGAAAATCTGGCAACCACGGCAAAACAAAGTATAAGAGACAAAATATGGACTGACAACAAGCTCAGATGGAGGGATTAAAAATGTCCTTTGCCTACGATGTAACAACAAAGAAGTACAGAGAGAGCAGAAGGACATTGCCTGGAGAAGGAGAAAGTTGTGCTGTCAGGTAAGTTAGCTAGGTTTCTCTCCCTCCTTTCTCTCTCTCTCTTAACGTTATCAGTATCAGAAGCGCGTCGGGGCGTTTAGAGCGCCTGTTGGGGCGTCAGCTACAAAAATATTCTGCATCAAAATTCGCTTCAACGCACAGAATTTGGACACTCCTACCCTGTCTGGTCCTGTCTGTAAATACATCCATAAACGTATTAATTATAAGTAGACTTATATTAGTAATAAAGTTGTCTTTGTCTCAACTAATTATAAAGGTCTTTGTTTTTACTTTGAACAGACCTGCATTTATTATTTGTCTTAGAGTATTTGTCCTCCTTTTGTGTCTTTACAAAAAACTTAGCTTTAGTTTATATTCTTTTTCACATTAACCTTGAAGTATGGTTTGTGTGTATTATTTATTTATTTCTTGACTTTTATTAAACCAGATAAATACCACTGATACCAGGATCACTTTACAATAGAGTCCTGGATGTGCAAAATAGGTTAAGGGGAGTAAAAACTTGACACAGCTGACATTTGTCTTTCTTCTAATGGTAAATTAAAGGCAAAAGGCTCACAAATAATATGCACCTGGGTTGATAAATGAGGCCCAATGTAGGTTAAATCAAATAATAAAGCATGTTCAGCAGTAGAATGGACAAAACACATCTCTCTCTGTCTGTCTCTGCAGTGGATTCTGTTCTTGTTGAGACTTTGGTGAAACTTTCTGGATTTATTTTCCTCGTTAAAAATTCATGCACACTTTTAGATTTCTTCAAATTGCATCACACACCTGCACAACACGGCGTCAGAGCTTTTGTCTGTCTGTGTTTCTGCTGCGGCGGCGGAGAACAGGACACGTAGTAAATGCCACTTGTTTGCTTGCATGCTCGGGCCATTTTTTGTTGCTATAAATAAGCCGTGACGATTGACTTCCTGGTTGCTAGGTTAGCTGCCCAATCACCCTCGAGCACAACAAGTCATGAGAGCGAGATGTGGACCAAACACGGCTATTAACAACCGCCGGAATTCAAGGAAACGTTAGTAATAAAAATACTTAGAATTTTAAATATGTTTATGAGAATTGTGAAAATGTTTTGAGAACAGACACTATGAATAAGCAGCAGTTTTTTTTACTAAAACCTACTGCACACAGTAGTTTTGGCTCAATTTGAACCTCGATGTGCCTCTCTATGAGTTCAGGGAGTCATGATCAGAGTAAGGATTTTTGTCAGAGATTTTTTTGTCGATTCTCTCCTTATGTTTGTGCGTAACTGTGATTATTTGTCAGGATGCATCATGGTGAGGTTCACCTGCTGCATGAGCGTGAGGACAAGAGCATCTGGTGCATCTGCCTTGAGACAGTGGATCTTAAAATGTAAAGTGAAGAAGAACATTGCCTCGTCATTTGTAAATTAATGTGTGAGATTCTTTTTTACGAGCCTTACGCACTTCATCTCCAATGCACCTGCTCCTTAAATGGTGTGAGAAGCACCGACTTTATAGACTATAGAGGAACTTTTTGTATATCAACACGGGCGTTGCGCGCACCCTGCCTTCAGAAAGAGCCGCGGCTCATAGACACAACAGTGGAAACAAATGGAAAAATCACCGTTGTCAGCTAACTACAAGAGTTTATCACTGTGAGAAAACAAAAGTTCTGCTCCTAAATCAGTAGGTTGTTGGTTCGAACCTATGACCCTTAAAAGTTACATTCAGGTGAAAAAACTGCGAGAAAAACACTGTCTCAAGCTTCAGGAGACAGACGTCTGTCAGACCGGCTCAGACCTGATTAAAACAGCTGCTCTCGTTTCATTTTGTTGTTTTATTCAAAGAAGTTTCCTCAGCTAAGCAGACGGAGAGGGGTTCTTTCTGCTTGGAGCATATGCAGTATAGGGCGGAAAGTGACGTCGACCGAAAATCCCTCTTTAGAACATGGCCAACACAGAGTGTGTTGGAACTTTTTCATTTCACGCCCACAATGCATCAGTGTAACAGCTTCTTACCTCTAATTATTGTACCTCTCACCCTCTGCTGACACTTCTAAACCTGCTTTAATCCACTGGTACATTATTACACTTTTAATTTAGATTAAAAGAATGTTTTAGTTGTTTTTGGTGTCATTTGTGAGTAATTATTTATTTATTTCAATAGGCTACTTCGATTCGGTTTGGGACACATGGAGGTTTCTTGCAAAGTGCCAGTCACTCCAGCTCCAGTCCACTGTGGTTCTAACCCTACAAGTACATGAACCTTAACACTTTTCAGTAAAAATTAACAATCATAATTAGATATTTTCCCTCAATTGTGCAGCTCTAGCTCTGTGACCTAAATAATCACAAATATTGATTAACCGAACAGCTTTGACATCCGCAACACCTGCCAAATCAGAGGAAAGTAACACCCAACAGCTCCGGGACACAAAGAGAAGGACAAGACGGATAGAGATAGAAAGTACCCCTCCTCCACTGTCCCCGGATCAATACAGCTCGGAAAAAGATTAATTTCTCTTTAACGCATAGTGACACATGAAGCGGGGGCCTCACGAACAACAACAGGAGCCCAGGACGGCGGCTCATGGGGGACACGCAGAGGCTCTGAGGAGAGAGAGAGAGAGAGAGAGAAGGAATGTGCAGAGAAAACTTTCACTCAGTGTTTTGAACGCTTGTCACAGATCAGTTCAACAGGTTGATATTTTAATTGATGTATAGTGGTTGTTTTAAGATGATAACAGACACGACAAGACAGCTTTTGTGTTATAAATCTTTCTATAATGGTTTTCTGGTTTGATTTAAAGGTGCTGCATTTGTCTTTCAATACAGTTTCATTCACCTTATTCTGTCCCGTCCACTTTTCTTGGCAGTGGACTTCCTGTTAGCTGGTGTACAAGTAAACTTGTTAGTCAACTTGTGACTAGACAATTTGGCAAAAAAAAAAGAACACAATTTTCTAAGAGCAATATCACGATTTTGATTTCATTACGATTCAGTCTATTTTCATACTCGTTTTGAGTTAAATACAATCATCTGCTTGTTTAGAAAGTCTACACTTCACTGTTATTGGCCAAATGCAGCTTGTCACTCACTCAGAGGCTGATCAAAACTAGCATTTGCATCTAACATCATCAAACAACTCGATGATTTACTAGAAATCTATTCTGTTAATGTGATAAAAACAAAATAAAATACACATAAAACAGAATGAAAACAGGTTTGCCAAAGCAAACCCAGTGTCAATCCAACAACCAGACTTAAAAAGAGAAACCAGGACTAAACCAGGTATTTTAAGTAGCCCACATCAAACATAAGTAACGCAAATTGTTTGGACCAGAAGCAGACACAAGACTGATCACAGGTAAGTATATTGAAAATCCACAGCAAGGGCAGCCGATGTGGAGCTCTTGAAGACAGCAGGCAGAGCAGTATGAACTAGAACACAGGAGAGCAGGTAAGTAACTGCAACAAATCTTAAACAAAACCTTATAGAAGCCAACTGCAAAATCACATCAGGACGTAACATCTGCACGAGATGCTGTCGACATGCTTCAATGGTTGAGGTTGATTGAAGATCAGCCAGGTGAGTAGCTTACTACCATGCACCAGGGGAAAGGGAAAGGAGGAGGAGGAGGAGTAACAAAAGAGCACTATGCAAACAATAAACGGAACCTCATTTAAATGATGCCTAATGTGTTACTGAATAACAAAGCAAACATAGCGCCCTAAGAACAACAGGTAAGTAAGGGTAAGGTACACTTCACTGTCCCCGTAGGGAAAATTGTTGTCTGCATTTCACCAGGACTCGGGCACATCTCCTCAAGAGCAGTGAGTATCACAGTACAGCACTCGAGGACACATCTCCAGATGTTCTTAGGCTTGGTCAGGACTGTAGCTGGACGATATTATCTAACATACGGCTGCTTGATTATGATGAAATAAAAATCTTGATTATTCAAACTATTATTTGCTTAGAAAGAGTGCACAGCATTACCACTTCTTAAATGCAATGAAGAGATAAAGGAAATGGATAAAATATCTTATAAAAACTGACCGTTGTAAATGTATTCTACAAGTGAAAGAAACAGTGTAGGATCTACTTTTACAACTCAAGGAAATATCTAAGCGCTTAAGAAACTCATTATAGTTAAAGTCCTAAATCGAAACAATAACAAACAACTATCAACCACTTAGGTCAAGTCCATGACCTATTTCATCATTATGCTGGGCCACATTTGACCCCGGGCCATCATTTGAATAGTCCTGATTGAGATAAACTGTAAATTTAAATATTGATCAAAAATGCAGTTTGTCATAGGGATGAGCTCAGAATACTGCCAGGCTCTATCTGTGTCCTGAATCCAAACAACACCTTGGCCATTATTGCTTCCCACAAACGAGGTTAAAAGCCTGTCTTTGTGCCAGTCATGAAGCACTGATTCATCTTTTTCACTTTTACAGATTTCAGTAAGTTTCTGCCATTACCCGATAATGACCAATTCCAATATAGGGATGTAGGGACTGAAAATATCTTTATACTCTTCTCCAAAGTCGGTCAACTTGTTAGAAAATGGGTCATATAGTTTTATGTAACTGTAATTTATTGCTCAATAACAACTTGATAACTTTGTGAATACAATTTCAAACATTATGAGATTTTCTGGGTCAACATCAGACCGTTATTAGTCTCATTGTTGAAATTGAGATATTATACGACTTATGCCCAAACCAGCCAAAGCTTGATATGCATCAAGTCCAAAACTAACTCCACAAGACAAACTATCCCCAGACATATTCTCAGAGTAGAATGAACTGAAACACAAGAGTAGAGTTGAAATAGACTGATATAAAGCTGACGGTTTGATGGTTGTGGCTGCTGCATTAGTATGAGTGTGAGATCCCTGGATGTGACCAGAGCCCTGCCCCCAGCCTCTGACCCTGCCACGGGCCGCCTCCCCTGCTCACCTCTCTGTCCTCTCAGCATTCAGCAACACCATGCATCACTGTCAGCGCGCTCCTCCAGCACAACACGTCTGCGCTCCAGGACCGGACCAGAGATCCACAACAACAAACAACTGCTCCATGACAAACTTTTTACATTTAGTGTAATCGTGGCTACACCAGCAGAGAGTTTTATGCTTAGTGTGGGTTGTCATGTAAATATAATTGTGTATAAATATAATTATCTAGCTATTGGTGGGCAATAATAGGTCTTTTCACACAGGAGAACAATGCATTAGTTTTAGGTATAATTTCACTTTTTTGATAAAAAATAAACAACTGGGGTGCCAGTAGCAGATGGTTACAGCTCTAGCTTCTCAATAAGGAGATTGTGGGTTCACTATAGACATTAAATTAGTAGACTCTCATCAGCAGCTCTGCTCTGTTTACAACTCGAACAGTCGACCATATTCCTCCAGTAGAGGTGACGACGCAAATCAATTGAATACAATGGCAGAAGTTGCACTTTTATGGATAAAACAGCTTAAACAAGCGATTTCAGCAAAACCATGAGCAAAACGGACTGATTTGTGTCTTATGAAGCTTTTTTAAACAACTTTGGCGATGTGAAATTATATTTCTCAAACTACTATATTCTTATGCTGGAATGCTCCATCAGTTGCGATCGACAGCCTCCTCCACAGATAAGTGAAGCTACAACTTTGTTTGTGTTATTTATGTAATTTGTCTGCTTTTCTCACCAGTAACATGGAAAAGCGAACGTTTGGTGGTCTCTAGAGCTAAAAGATGCATAAGTTCGCTAGCCGTTAACAGTTTTTACACACAATTTTTATCTACAATAAAATACTAAAAGGTTTGTAAACCTCAACAGTAACTTGTAGCAAGGCTCTGACCTTTGCTAAATGTGGTCAGTAGGTTTGTACCAGCTGACACTCTCTGATCTTTCATAACTTGCATTTTTTTGCGGGCTAATGCTAACGGCTATAGGAAATAAACAGTAGAACGCTCCGGACTAGCTTAAATCTTACCGGACTAGCTCAGATGCTAAGTATTCGATAGCATCGGACTGTGCGGCCATCTAATTATATGTCTATTTTTTGACTCATCTCACGATCTCTCTGGGTGGAGTTTGCATGTTCTCCCCGTGTCACTGTGGGTTTTCTCCAGTTTCCTCCCACCTCCAAAAACATGCATGTTTAGGTTAATTGGGCATCACTTTAAATTTCCCTTAGTGAGTGAATGAGAGAGTGAATAGTTGTCTGTCTAACTCTGCGACGAGTTGGCCACTGTTGTTCCTCTGCCTAAGGCCCAAAGTCACTGGGATAGGCTCCAGTCACTCATGACCCCTAAAGGGAACAAGCGGTAGAAAATGAATGAATGAAACATTTCACTTTGTAGATAAAACAGTCCAGCAGATCTAGTCTGATATTGTCAGTAAATTTATTGCTTCATAATCATTGTTTTGTTGGGGTAACTAACTTTTTAGTTGTAAATTAGTCAACTTTGCATTTTCCACTAAAAGTTTATGAGAAATGGAGCACTTTGTGACAAAATGAGACCACTGAGTACTGTCTGAATTGAATAATGAAGAATTTTAGTTGTTATCGGGAACTGAATGCCCCTCTCTGATTGGCTGAGCTTGGTGATCCTCTCCAGTTTCACTTTGTCATATGTAAAAAGAAGTTTATAGGCTGTAATTGCAAACCAAATGAATACATGTCGATATCGACCATGTGCCGAAGGATTTATGAGAGGAGGATGTCAAATTTAATATTGTTATACCTAAATCATGTTTGCAGTTTGAAAATCAGCTACCCCCTTTAAAGCCCAAATTCTAATTCGACTTGCTTAGTGTTTGTGTGATAGTTATTGCAGCTGAACTGTAGCTGAGCTGCAATTTATAAAGAAAATGACAAACGAAAGTTGAAAAATACAATAATTTGACTCCTAAAACAGAATCCCTCCACATGTGTCGTCAAAAAGTGCCAAAATGCAAAAACCATTTACACACAACTGACAGTTTCCTGGCGTTTAAACTAAAAATTAGCCAAATTAAAGTCTTCAAAGATATTATTATTTGTTGTGTCATATTGTGACTATAAGGGTAGAAGTCCCTTATAGTCACAATGTGGTTGCTAGTAACAATGAGAAATTACCTCTTCATGTGTCACTTTTACTGGACAAAAAAACAATAAACTTCATCAAAACAGCCAACTGGGTGAAAACAAGCACAATATTTAGTAAAATCTCAAATATAATCATGTTCAATGTGTTTTACTGAAAAAAACTATCACTTTAAGGACTTCAACTGAACATCATCCGTGCACACAATCTGAAAGTGATCAGACAAACTGTTGCTCATCTCAAGCTCACAGCACAATTTCATTTACTCCTATAACTCTGTATAAAACCGTGCTGTGCGGTCACTAAGCTGGTTATAGAGCCGCATGTGGCGCGCGTGTGGCGAGGTCGCGGGCCACTGCTTCGACTGTAAATCTTCCAGGAGAGCGGGAAGTAGGCAGCGAGCTTCTTGCCGCCACACCCACTCCACATAGGCGACAGACAGCTGGAGACAAAGCTGCAAGCGGAGCTAAATTTAAACCATCTCAAAATGATTAACCGCACGCACACGTCTCCTCTCCTGTCACAAAGAGAAAGCGCCACAATAAAAGCTTAAGAAAGAGATTCAAAATAACAATTACATGCTTGATAGAAAGACTTCAGACTGACCAGCAGCTGTACGGATCATGGCTGTGCAGAGGAGCAGGTATCAGCGAAGGTCCAGGGGAATTATTCACTCAAACTGACTTAAAAATGCAAGTAGCAAGTATAAAAGACTGCAATGATGTCTTCTGCACAGAGCAAACAATCCAGAGTAGGGCTGCAACAAGTGAATCGATTTATCACAACTAATCGATTATTGAAATAGTTTAGAAAATTTACTAATCGAACAATCGTTAACTGGTCTTTATGCAGGTTCCAAACATCCATGAACTGTTCTTTACGTCAGATTTTTTAATAATAAATTTCAACAGAAAACACAAACACTTTTTTAATTAAACATTTTGATTTTAAGCTGGTGTTTGATTAAACTGTTTTTCTAAAACTCATCAGAAATATCACAATTTTTCAAGCTGACGATGTTTTATCAACACTTGTTCAAATGGGTATCTAGTTTTGATATAAATTTTATTATTGATGATTAGTATCAGACTTTTGACAAACCTAAAACCTACATCTCCAGGACATCCTCAAGCGATGTTACCTTAAATTTGATCACATTCCAAGCTATTATTTTGTAGCCTACATTACATCTGACATTTACATACATGTAACAACAACTAAATGTAAAATAAGGCACATATGTCAAACTCAAGGCCCGCGGCCAGATGTGGCCCTCACCTCATTTCATCCTCATTTCATAAGGTGGTTTCCTCTGGGCACTCCGCTTTCCCAATCAATCAAAACATGCAGGTTAGGGAACACTTGGTGTAATGGTTGGAGGTTGAGGCGCCAGGTGTTAGGGAATCACTTCTGCTGAGCTGCCCCAGGCAGCTTGCCATCACTGAGGAGTTACCGTGTTAAGACATCTGTATGTGTAAATGTGCTACATAAATATCACAATAATACATAATAAATCCTTTATACTGATGTTAATATTTGTCAAAATCGCCCAAACCAAATGGTTTTATAGAACAGTGCAAAAATAAAATAATGAAATTAGCTAAAGGATTTAGGACCAAATCATTGGTCTAAATTTGCTGCTTTAGCACAGGGTTTTTGCTCTTTTCTTTGCAATGTATTGTTTGGTTGTTGTTTTTTATTTAAGTTAGCAATTATATGACGCAACTTCTGCCATTTGTTCAATAAGACTAAAAATGCTAAGATCCAAATCATTTGACACGCCCCCTTTTTAGTCGATTAATCGGTCGATGGACATGTCTTTAGTCCCATCCCAAGAATTTCCTTGGTTGACTACAGCCCTAGTAAAAAGTCATTTCAGAAATGTCCACTATGGTAGTTTCTGCCAGTGACTACATCAATTAACCTATTTTTTCCTGCTCTCATCTGTATTAAATCGCCACGTGAACGCAACCTAATAGTCAAGCCTTTGACAACCTGCATTTTTTTCTGTTCACAAAAGACTCAAATGTTTTTTGTCAATATCAGCTCATTTTTCAACAAACGTGTGCACGGAGTTGTACCTTTAATCTAAAAAAGAAAACACACACTATAAATGCAATGCAAATGAGAATATTTGCGTTCTGCTCGTTATTTCTGGTGCCATGCCAAAGGACAGAGAGAGCTGCACGCGCACGGATCGCATCTTCAGGGGTTACAGAACGGACACGGGGCCACGCTGCTGCCCCCTGCAGATATACAGTGAGACATAATAGAGGCAGAGGCAGCTGGCAGGTATAGCGACGAGAAAAGACGTGGTGGAGAACCCGCACGGCGCAATTTATCTCACAAAGAAACGCCACTTAACGTCTATTTACTCTATTTCGCACGTGGCGGGGGCTGCTGTGCTGTGCGTATGGCTGCGAGGCTCGGGCGCTTAACCAACATGACAGCCCGCCAGTCTGCCTGCTTTCCTGCCTGTCTTTTCGGCATCGCAGGTTGGATGCAACACAACAGAATTCCCAGCGAGCACCGTGCGTAAAAGTGCCCCCCAAACCCACGTATTACACCTTCGTACGCGCGCTAGCTTATTTCTTATTCAATCCCCTGCTTCCCACAACAACCAGCAGCCAAATAATGTCCATATGTTGCGACATCGAAAGCCTCTGCTGTCTGTATACGTGCAGTTTTCTCTTCGGCACACTTTTACGCACAAACACAACCTCAAAAAATATACCACACACAATGACACGATGTGAATCAGAAAACTGCAAAGCAAAGTGGGTGTGTGCGGCTAAAACTTAACTACTGCAAAGACTTCATGTGTTTCAACTGTCTGCACGTAATAGGCAAGGAAGTTCGTCCTAATAAAGCGGAATACTCGAAAGCCGCGGCGTGCTTTTCTGCGCAAAAAGAGGCGACAGAGCACACGTTCGGATGTCACCTCGTAATTGACCATGCACTGTGCCCTCCGTACCGATGCCAATATTGTGTGAGCATAAGCGAACCCAAGTCATACACCCAGCAACATTTCCGTCCTCTATTGGAAGGTGAGCAAAATGGCAAAGTCCGTAAAACCAGAGCGAGCGGCGTAAAACAACACAAATCCTTCTTACTGATTGACGTGTCCTGCGCCGGGTCGATAATTTCTTCTTTACACCATTAAACTCTCCGCCATCTTCAGCACTGTTTGTTTAAATGGGAAACACTGCCGAAATCCAAGAAGCCAGTTCTGTAAGTTGAGTGCCGCCGCCGGGGCTTGTGGGTAGGCGAGTTCGTAGCGACGGGAGCGGCGCCTTTCCGGCCCCGTGCGCAAAGCAGGAAACGGACTACAAGTTCACGCTCCGCCGCCACCAGCAGCAGCAGCAGCAGAGGCACGGAGGCAGAAGCACACCGGAGGAGAAGGTGCAGGGGGAGCGCTGTCAGTGAGGTATAGTAATGACTAGAGAGATCGTTTCCATGGTGACCTAATGTAATTTAACTAATGTCTATTCCATCAGCCATATTATGTTGGAAATTCTACCAATGCAAACTAATATGAAGCGGACTATTTTCCTTTTACAAGCACTAGACTGCAAAGCATTTTTTTTTACAACCATTTACATTGTTTTTGTCTTTTAAACATGCTCTTGGGAAATCTAAGTTTCAATTCAATTTACAGTCGTCTCTTGTTGTTTTAGCAAAAAGGATGTTGGGAAATCAAACACATACATACAGTCAATACCAAACTGAAACATTAGGTAATCAAACACAGTCATTGGTCTAAATTTTGAAAGTAGATTGTTCCCGAGCAAATATTCAAATAGATAATTATCCAAAAAAAATGAAGGAGAGACCCACTCCTATGGACAGACAGACTGTAGATGTCACCAGGACTTATGTGCATCCATCTGAAACTAGAATGGCATTGTATGTTAGAACAAAATAAATAAGTGTACAAATGTAACAGGTTCATTATATATACTAGTGTTACGAATACACAAAATTGGCCCTTTAGCTGTTTATTTTACATACCTGGCATCCAGTCATCTTGCTGTAATAGTAGCACGTTTCTTCTTCGTATGTCGTAACTTTTACACAACATAACCCTTTTGTGTTATGTTTTGATGGAAGAGGCTGGTCATCCAATGTAATCATGTGTTTTAAGTGAATTTTAATCATTATTTCACTTTTATATTGGTTGTTGAACACGCTTTTGTTGTATTTGAGTCAATAAGCCTTTGAGTTGTTCCCAATGTTTTTATTTATTGACACAAAGAAGCCTGAAAAAATACTGACACTGTCATTGTCTCGGCCAACTGTAGCAGCACATGTTGACACTGTTCACTTTTATTGTAATCCAGATTAAATGGAGACCGCCTCCAAGCATTCACCTGTATCATGTGGTTCACTCCTGCACAACAATCATAAACCAGAAAACACAATGAAGATAGAAATACACCAGTCACACAAAGACACATTTGATAGTCATGTATTTCTACATCAGGAATTAAGCTATATCTGGCTGCACAAGAAATAATCACACAGATCATGCTTGATGTCCCAGCTTGGTGGTTTCTGCAGACCTATATGTGTTTTTATGTCGGTGCAGTCAACAGCATACATCAAATCAAATCAAATCAAACTTTATTTATAAAGCGCTTTTCATACATGCATGTAACACAAAGTGCTTTACATTTAATTAAAAACAATCCCACATGCCCCCCACCTCCACCCGTCCCCGCCAGACAACCCCCATATTACAAGCACCCCCCCACATGCCCCCCACCCCACACACACACTCACCCCCCCCACACACAAACACACACCCCCTTCCGCAGACAATGAAACACAGCTCCTTTCACATACATACATTGGCTGGGTTCAGATGGACCAAAGGCAGCATCATCAGAGGAGCTGTCTGCACCAGGAGCAGTGCACCTGCAGCCGCAGGGCACCAGCCCAGGGCCCAGAGAGGAGGTAAGGTCAAGACCAAACCTCCAGGGCCCATGAGCCAGAGTCCAGAAGCCACAGCCGACCACAGCTCCCGGTGCAGAGGCTCCTCAGAGGAAACACTGGAGACCCTAAAAGTGATTAAGAGATTCAAATAAATAAAAAGTAAGTACAAGCAAACTAAGAACTAAAGTGTAACAGAAAAGCTTAAAAATACTAAAATCTAACACTAGTAATAAATAATAAATAAATAAATATATTAATGAGAATAAATAAATATATATAAACAATAAATACTAATTAAAAGCTAAGCTAAAAAGATGGGTCTTGAGCCTGCATGGGATACATACAGGTGCTGTTTACTTGTTTGCCTGGATTAGCAGCTCTCCCCTTTCCTGCATGTCCCCTGCAGAACGAAACGCTGTCCGTCTAGTTAGTTGGGGGGATTTCTTTGATTAAACAAGAAAACAGGCGAGGGCAGCTGTTTTGATCGGATATGAACCAGACGTTTGGCTCCTGTAGCTTGAGAGACAGTCTTTTTCTCTCACCTGAATGCAACGTGTATGTGACGTAAGGTCAAATTTCATTCACAAATGTTGAATTAGCAGCATAACTTTTGTTTTCACACAATGATAAACAGTTAGCTGACAACAGCGCTGGCTCGACTTGTTGCTACAGCTTGGTCAATCAGCGGCAGCTCTTTCTGCATACCATCTCCTGTGTTGATAAATTAATAGTCCCTCGATAGCACAATTACACAGATAGAAGTCTTCCAAAGTGCTTCACACAGTAACCCCGCCCAGTGATAGCAGCAGCCCTGGGTCAGTTCAGCGTCGCTGAGAATACAAAACAACTATTTTTTATAAGCAAAAGCTGCACAGGTTAGTGAGAGCGGCGTGTGGTGCTAAACGTGACCTCTTTGGGCAATGTGCATGTCAATCACAACAGTTACCATAGCAGCGATGGTAGTATAAACCAATTAAAAGCTGAAATTGCACAGGTGAACTTTCATGATAGCTGCTCAGAGTTCTATGCAAGGGTTGATAAACCCAGTCTTCATAAAAAGGTGCACTCCTGCTTAAAACACTGAAGTCAGAATAAGCTCCTGTTAGTGTAAGTATTTCAGTGTTTGTGCAGTAGTTTAGTTTTTTTCAAACTGCAATATTTTAGTTATTCATATTCGTAGTATTCAGCAGATTATTACTTAATTTATTTTACTCCTAGTTTACAGCTTTGTTGGCCACTTTAATTGTAGTTCTAACAGTGTTATGCAATCATACATTTCATATAACAGGAACAAAAGAATCTGAACTTGTTTTGACTCAAATTAAAACGTGTATACTTTTCTGAAAATTTGTCGGTTTTGGGGCTAAATGATACTGCCCCAGTTTTGAGCTTTGAAAATCTGGTCACCCTATCCAATAAAAATGCAGAAATTTGCACTGACAAAAGTTTTAGAGAATATACATGAGTGAGAAAGAGCTCCAAATTGAAAAGAATATTCTTATTTACCTTGTATTTTCCACAAAAAATCGAGTGTGTCCCGGTTTTAAATGTTGAAAATCTGGTCACCCTACAGCAATAGAACAAACAGCAACAGAAAGACAATTTTGTGTAATTACAATACCATAACGAACCGGTTACACTCAACCTTCGACCAACACCAAGCATTCCCTAACCTGCATGTTAATGTTACTTTTCTCTGCTGCAATGCTCTCAAGCAGCTTGTAATGTCGGTTACCTGTACTCACCATGTCCTTGTTAACCCTGACCCCTGTACCTGCTCTCCACTTTGACTGACAGCAGCTTTGTTTAACTCCAACATATGAAGACCATGCTTCTCTGCAACAATACCTCACAGTGCTTGCCTTTGCATTTCCAATTTGCGATGTAAGATAAACTGCACCTCTAGTTTAACCTACCTCCAGACAGTTGGACTTCTCTGGATCATTATTAGGGCCACAGTTTTTAATAAGCCCAAGTATTGTAGGGCATTTACACTGTTTTCAGTCAGACCTTTCCTACTCATACAGTCACAAGATGGCCGCTGCAGCTGTGACGGCAGCAGAACCCACTCTCTCTCTAGTCTTTCTTTGAACACAGTCTGTGGACGAACGTGGAGGCGACTTTACGGCAAAGAAATGCAACATAGCGCACATTTGCACTTAACCTCGTAACACTACAAAAAAACACAGAAGCAAATGTTTGTTCAAAAAGCCTTAAAATCCTAAAACACGAGCTGAGTGGTTCGCAAAACGCTGACACGAGCAGACACACAGCCTCTAGTTGGGTTTGGGATCAAATTAGGTCGCGAAGGTCTTACCCTGAACGTGACGATGACGGCGCTGACTGTACATTTTTGCGTCATCTTCATTCTCAAATATAGATCACTGCAGGCGCATCCGAACGCGATAAGGGTTTGCGCTTTTGTTCTGCTAACAAGGGTGTAATTATATCCAATTACATAAGATAATACACTTATACATGCATTTTAGATTTTTGCAGAATTATGCAAAAATGTACGCCAACACGTGTTTTTTCCCAGAAGATTTAGGTTCTTTAAAGATGCACAATGTAACTTTTTTCTAGTGGGTAGTCTGCAACTTTTTTTTTTTTTTTACATTTATTTTGCATCTTTTTGTTTGTTTGTTTTTTGTACATTTTACCCAAACACAAAAAAACATGCATTTCTTAATTTTACCATAATATTGAAATGTTTTGTAGACCTTGACAGTTAACAAAATTCACAAACCAGAAACTTGCCGAAATAATAAACAATAAACTAATAAAATATAGAGCACATGTGTCAGACCAGCCGGATGTGGCCCTCCAGGTCTTATAGAGGAATTATTTGTCTATCAACATGAGCTGCTAAATCAACATTTGTGAAGGAAATTCGACCCTACGACTCTTAAAAGTTACATTCAGGTGAGTGAAAAAACGTCAAGAAAAAACTTCAGGAGCCAGACGTCTGTTCATACCTGATCAAAACAGCGAGCTTGCGTCCCATTTTGTTGTTTTTTTCAAAGAAGTTTCCCCAGCCAACTAGAAAGAGAGCATAATTTTCTGTATAAAGCATGTGCAGTAGGGCGGAAAGTGACATCAACTGAAAATCCCGGTATCACTTTATATTAATTATACCTTATTTAGCCTTACTAAAGCCTTATTAAAGCATGAATAAAGAGTTAAAATTAATGGACAAATCATCAATTAATGAATGGAAGTGTTTATTAAGGCTTATAACTGCTCAATAAAGGAACTAAGATTAGGATTTTGAGTTGAGGGGTGGGGCTTGGGTTAGGGTTAAGTCGTTACTAAGCCTTAATAGCCTATTTTATTAATTTCATTCATTGTTCATTTGTTTTTTAAGAAATAATCCATTATCCATGCTGTATTAAGAGTGTATTAAAGGACTGTACTCGATTTTTTTGCAACAAGATAACTTAAAAGCAATTTCCCCTAGCACTGATGCCTTGTTAATGTATCTATTCAGGTGGAAATTAGTCCCCAAAGTCCTGTCTATGTCTAATAAAATCCCGTTTGTGTGCAGCTTTTCTGTTTTTGTTTTTAGCATTGTGGCTAACTGTTGTTAGCATAGTGACTCACCTCGCTGTTAAAAGCTGTGAAAAAACATTAAAACTCATCATGATGAACAATTCTGAAGCTCAGAATGCATTAGCTACGTGAGGAAATCATGTAGACTGAAGGAAAAAGGTTAAAATTAATTATTTCTGTTTGTTTACATTTTTAGGATGCAAAAATCAGGTACAGTCCCTTTAATATAAAGTGTTACCCAAATCCCTCTTAAGGTTTACTTTAATCTTATAGCACCAGGATTAATCTGGGTGTCTTAACCCTATAAAATGATTTATCTGAAACTTAGTCATTTTTCAGACTAATGCGGATGCATATTAATTGTCACTTCAATATTTATACCAAAATCAAAATGCTTGTTGTCTGTCAAAGGAAAGATTAGAAAGGTTGATTTTAGTTACGACCAGCCCTTCGAGGACAACCATGAAGCCAATGAGTTCGACACCCCTGATACAGACACAATGAGAATGCAGATGTAAAATAGTTTCTTATAGCTAATCAGACATATTGAGTTCATTCATGTGCAAAAATTAAAAAGCTGAACTATCCATAAGCGTTAACCTCTAAACTGTATCTTCTGTTTTATCACATACTGTAAATGTAAAGTCCCTTAACGTAATATTGTTTTGTTGAGTCAGTATTTCCCAAACATTGCACAAATATATTTAGTTGTTGCCGTGGTTTCCGTGTCTCTGCTGCTGAACTCTTCTGAAATGTCGCTCCATTTCCTGCAGCCTTTTACAGAAGCTGACGTCGCTGTCGTCGCTGTAGGCACTTCTGCATCTTCAGTGTCTAATGTACGACGACCATATGAACAACTAAGCACATTTAGGATTTTGCTTAATCCTGATTTTGTCAAGATGAAGAATCGTGAACAATTAAGTTTTTCTGTTTAATTCATAAACTCACCGCGGATGGCAAATGTGATGAAAAAATAAAAAAGGACATGTATTTGGTTATTTCTGATTGATTTAAAGATGAGGATAACAACTGACGAAGGCTATTGATCGGAAGCATGAACTATTTCAAAACAAATGATGGAGATTTTGGGAGCATTTGAGATGTAGAGTTGTAGGAAGATGCAAGATCACATGGATGGACAAACCAACAAGGAAGTCAGAAGATATATTGACACTGAAGAGGAAATGGGTTATTCTGACCACTTTATGTGATACAATGGCTTAGAAAGAGTCCTTGTAGCAAGAAGAAGAGCAGCAAAGAGCAGCAGAGGAAGACCACGTTTAATGAGGACAGACAACATCAACAATGGACAGAGCAGAATTACAGCGGTTTGTGTCCATTTCGATCTTGGAACTAGTTGTGCTCGATGGGCTCCTCATGGTCTGGGTAAAGCACAGCGCGGGGCTCTGATCTGGACTCTGCCAAACAGTTCTGTGCGCTCTGCTTCGTGCCTACCATGGTGTTCGCCGTCGCAAAGTCGACAGCCCCTGGTCTGAAACGACGGCCCATGATGATGCCAAAAGAGCAGAAGGGACCAGACTGCACTCTCCTGGCCTTATCTCATGAGTCTCTGCTCTGTCGTGGAGAGCTGCATTCACACTGACACTGTCCCATGTTCAATCTCACATCTAATAATCTTTTTTATTAAACCAGTAGGCTTTATGTAAAAGAAAAGATACATTTTTAGACGAAGTTGTTGAAGCCTGTCATGTAGACTTTCACCAAATAAATTTCTATTATTACACTTTTTTTCCAAAGTGAAGCCGCTGCCAGTTTTCTAGATCAGGGATACACACTTTGGCTCTTTGTATAATTATAGTTTATTTTGTGGATTTTATGTTTGTGGAATCATCTACAAAAATACTTAACAAAACTGCTTGCATGAATGCAAGCTAAAGCATGAACTTAAAAGTGCTTAGAAGTTAAGGTGCTGCTTACATGAAAACAAAGACACTTAACATAAAAAATACATGATACATAAAAAAGACACTTAACATGAACTAAAAAGTGCCTATTCCAGTTGAGATTTTTACATGAAAACAAAGACACTTGGGGGTGGCCAGAGGGGTTGTTGTCAGCTTCCATCATAAAGTTAGTTTGTATAAAACAATAACGGTATAAAAAAATATGCCATAAACAGCAAAGAAGTAAATTTTCTCTGTTTTTTGCCCTTCATTCTAAATGTTAAGGATTTTTTTCTAAGAATGTGTGTGCAAATCTTCTACAGAAATATATAAAGTTTACATGAATTCTCCTAAAAATTAAAAGGTGATCTGACTCAATCAAAAACAAATGGTGATGCACATTTCTTGGTTTTCAGACCGCTCACAGATCTGATTTACAGTCGTCTCTGTTGCATTTCGGTGTTGATTTATTCTCGTATACATACCACACCGAGCATATATACAGTATTTTTGCGCAGACCTCTTTGACCTCTGTGGGGTTTTGCAGCTGTGCCACTGTCAGGAAGATGCAGGAGGAGCCGAGGACGGAGGATAACACCAAATCCGTTTCCATGGCAATAGAGGCAGACGGGGAGCGTGTGCACGGAGAGAGAGATGGACAGATACCAGGGTTTGGGTTGTGTCTGCGATAGTTGCAACAAAAAGAGGAGAAAATGGGAACGAGTCAAGATGATAAGCTCAAGTTTGGTTCAGACAGTTTAGAAGACGAATGATCAAGATCGCTCGTAAAGATTAAATTGTAGTGAATGGTCGAAGAGATGAATTAAAGTCTGGTAAAATGGTTGCAATTATATCATAATTAACTTATGGAGATGTGATTAACGTACGTTCTTTGACACAGTGCTGTCCTCTGCAGAGAACTAAATCTCAAAGCTGCTACAAAATTTCTACCAAGGTGTTTTTTTTAGCACTTTGTATTTCTTTGTTACTTCTCCTGGACTTTCAAAGGACAGTTAATATGCAGAGACGACTTTTACGAGTTTTAAACCTTCTCAAAGTAGGGTAAAATGTTTTAGGGGTTAGGGCAGGGCTATTCAACACATTTTTTTTGAGGACCAGATTTTTGCAAGGATTAGGCCTCTGTAGGGTTTCGCAAAGTATCCACAGCACAATCTTTGCTTTCGTAATGAAAATAACTCGACTATACTTTATGTGTAACCGGTTCATTTATTTATTTATTAATTACACAAAGTTGTCTCTGTTGTTGTTTATTGTTCATACCTGCATCTGGCTACTGTGCTGTTGTGGTCCACCCACGTTTCTTCTTCGTATGTCCCTGCAGTGGTTGGTCAGAACTTCCTCTTCCCTTTTGAGGTTGGTCATCAAATGTAATCCTGTGTTTTAAATGCATTCTAATTATTATTTCTCCTTTATTTTGGTCATTGAACAAACTTGTATTTAAGTCAATATTAAGCCTTTACATTGTTTTAATGTTTTGACGCAAAGAAGTCTGGAAAAATACTCACACTGGAGCCGATCTCACAAGAAAGCGTACATTTACCAGGACATTACACAATATGTAAATGAGGTATGATTAGCTGTTTTGCGTAATTATAGTACGCGTCACAGTCCCCATTCATTTCAATGGTGGTTGTTAAGACGTGTTCTTATTTATGAATCTTAATGAAATCCTGATTCTAATCTTAACCTGCCCCAAGCCCCAGACCTAATCTTACCAATTTTAGTAACTTTATGCCTGAACTTACCCGTTTCACCTGAAGAAAACGTCCCCACGTGGCTTCAACCAAAACTCGTCCTATTTTGCCTAAATGCACGGCGTAACATAAGTACTAAATAATAGCTGTGAACTCGTAGTCTAAATACACTGTTTTTGTGTCGTGGTAAAAGTACGCCATCTCCGGGTACTCCGGACCCTTCTCATCTAATGAGGCAGCCAAAGTGTTCGCCGCAAGTTTGAGCTGATGCCAGAACAAGCAAAAATTTGCGCAACAAATTCGCTGGACGCCCCAAGACACAGGTTTACATTGACTTAACATGTAAAGTGGACGCTTCAGCACTGTCCGGTCTGAACCTAGCATTAGCGAACGAGACATGCTGCGAGAAGGATCTAATTGCCTTTTTGCTGTAGGTAAATGTTGGGAAATTTGTCTTTTGTTATTGACCAATTTGTTAATCCATCAGAGAAGACTGATTTTTGGCTATAAAAACAATAACGTGTTAAATATGTAAGTATATAAGTCTAAACTAAGATGAGTAGAGATGTGAGACAAAACATTCTGCTCTTTATTAAGCTGAAGATTCATCTGAAGGAGACAAATAAATCAACACAATGTTAAATGTCATCTTTCCTGGAGCAAATTGAATCAGGAAAAAGCTATGATGGGTGTTAGAAATGCTACAAAAGTGTTTAGCGAGGAAGGTAACAGTGAAGAGTGAACTACTGGAGGGATAAAAGGTGGGAGGATGGAGGCGAGAGAAAGAGACGGCGCAGAGGCAAAAATGAGCCCAAAGAAATGTGAAATAAAGTGGTGCAGAGGTTTAAATTAATTAGCCTCGTGGGTCGCCGTGATTTATCAGGCAAAACTGAAGAGGGCCACAGAGGAGAGAGGCTACGGCTGAAGAGGAGACATGCAGAGATCCAAAATGGTGCTAATAATATTCTTTTAGTGTGAAATCCATTATAATATTGCAGGGATAAGAAGAGATTTTCAAGCACAAAGAGCATTTAGCCTTGAATTTGCTCTAATGAAAACTACTTACCAGGTAATTAAGAATGTAAAGTAGGGATGGGCAAAACTATCTGTATGTGAATTGACTGATATTTGTCATATTTTGATGATAAATACATTTTGTTTGTGATCTTATGAGCTTTGCAAATATTGGTATTGGCACACAAAGGGCACAGCTGGAGGCCAAATAACAAATATCCCCAATGTAAAGGTGCGCCATGTAACTTTTCTGCTTTAGGTTTCGTCACCTGGTTGTTTTTGGCATCAAGACCAATGTGGAGAATAGGAATTTGTTTTTAAAGGTACTGTACCAGGCACATCTTTCATGCCCAAGAAGAGATTTTTTTGAAAATGCAACAAACCAGCAAGATGAAATAAGTTATCACGCGAACAAAAAAAAGTCACATTCACATGAAAATCAACTCCATAATGATGCGTTCAGACTGGACAGCGTATTTGCGTTTTTGCATCCATTTTCAATGTAAAGCCCATGTAAACCCGCATCATGAGCGTTCAAGCGTATTTGCGGAACGAATTAGCCCCTGGGGCGTCTGTTGACGTGCCTTCATGCCTCTGAAGACGCGGCGTCTTGCGATGAGGAAGCTCAAAGCTGCAGCGGCCGCAGTTTTGCTCAAAGCTGCGTCAAACACAGGAGTTGGAAAAATTCATCTTCAGACGCGTTGGAAGTCGGCGTCAGAGACTACATTCCTGTGACATGTGGCATGCTGCTGTTCTCTCACATCAAGAGGTTTACGGAGGTCTTTTAATAAATTTTTTAGGGAAAGGTTGCTTGTTTGGGGGCTTTTTTCAAAGGCTTGGTCGTTGCTTTGAAAATCTAGAGACACGGCAAAACAAACAACACGGGACACGATCTGGACTGACACAGAGCTCACATAGATGTATTAAAAATGCTTGTTGCCGTGTTTAAACCTGCTGTATGGACATGACACTGGAGGAGGACAGAGACAGCATAAGGACATTGCCTGGAGGAGAGGAAAGTTGTACGATTAGGTAAGTTACATTTTATAAATGCAACAAGCCTGTATCTCTCTCCCTCTCTTTCTCTCTCTCTCTCAACGTGATCTGTCTACGAGAAAAACAAAGCCTTTTGCAAACAAGCAGGAACTCAAAGAAGCGAACCTGAGCGTTGAAAAGTGTCTTTGTCCCCTCAAAAATATCCTGCGTAAAAATGCGCTTTAACGCACGAATTCTGAGGCCATGATTCTCGACCAGAAGAAGGTGGTTTGCCATCTCCAGGTAGAGAGGGAAAAAGTTTTTAGTATTTCAGGTTCACGATTGAGAGAAGAATGTAGTGTGAGCTTCAAAGTTGGATCAGTGCAGCAGCAGTGATTAGGCAAAGCTTTCAATTTACTGGTCAATCCACATTCCAACCTTCACCTGTGGTCATGAGCTTTGGGTTATTGATTGATCATGACAAGGTAATATTTTGAAAAGATCAAAGTGAGTTTGAGGTGGATAGGTGCTTCCATCAGGAGGGAGGAGCTCAGTAACTTTAAAGAGTAGAGTTGCTGCTTCTCTTTTAAGAGGAGCCTGTCATTCAGTGCGTCTGTTGAGGTGTTCTGCAAATGTTTTATTGAGAGGACATGCTGAGGAAAGACATGCTGTAGGGACTTTGTCTCTCAGCCGCCACGAGAGTGTCTCAGGATCCAAGTGGAAGAGCTGGAGGATCAGAGACGTAAGTTAAAATGTTGCACGCAAACGCAACAGAGATAGTTTTCCCAGCAAGATGTTTTTCCCACTTAGATCACCAATTTGATGATGATGGCAGGAAGGATCATCAGTGTCTCTCAGTGGTGCAGTAGCCTTGACTAAGGATGCACCTATCCAGCTTTTTCAGTTCCGATGCTGATCCCGAATTAACCTGGCCAGCCAGATGGTTTATGTAAGGATTAAACAACGAGGAGCCGTGCATTACACAGATATAATGCACGACGCGGAGTCAAGAACATCACGACGCGCAGCGGAGTGATGTTACTCCGCGGAGTGCATTATATCTGTGTAATGCACAGGCTCCGAGTTGTTTAATCCGCTTATACCATGGTCAAACGGCGAAAAACTTTAATATAGACGTACAGTTCGTTCACTGATCTCAAAATTTTCTCGGAAAATTGTATCTTTGGGTCTACTTTTATTGTGTCCGGGCTTAACAGCATGGCAACATAGCATGTTTACGTTCAAATGCACAGCGCTGCTGTTGTCAGGCTGTTGTAGAGAGAAGGAGAGACGGAGGAGCGATCTCTCCCTCTCTCTCAATCACATGTGTTTATTTACCTCAGGATGGAAGAGTAGTTCGAGAAGTAGCGGTCTCTTAGTTTTCAAAGCCTGCCCTGTGCAGGCGATGTATTCCGAAAATTGTGTGTCTCTGTGCTAAAATCCCAGTCCACGCTCACAAAATGCGATGTCCGTCCTCTCATGTTGTTTAAAATATCCAATACACGTAACACGAGTCTATCAAAAACTAGAAAGTTCCGCGCTAGCTAACTTGTGTCAAGACGGTCAAGTCACCGTCAACCAAAAGTATCACTTCCTGTGTGTACTGCACAATAAAAGCCTCAACATAATCCTGCTGAAAGCAAAGTTTTAATATGAAAGCGTCAGACAGCGACAGCGCTACAGAGACTCTTGCTCTTCCATCCTGGCCATGGATCTATTATATTATCGATCCTGGCCTGTCAAAAGTTCATTGGTTTTGCTCAGATGTTGCGCGTTGCCGTGGAGACGTATTCAGCGCACTGATATGTAGGTGATTTAACCTGCCGAACTACGTGTGCGTATATACGATTATAATGCACGCCAGTTAACATTTGAATTCTCACTGACCATGGTATAACTCGCAATATTTGTGAATTCACAAACACGAGTTAAACCATCTGGCCTTCGTCCGGCTCGATTGGTTTGAGAGTCCGAAACGGCCGTGGTTCGGCCCACTCACATCACGGCAGCGTGGTTTTGAGGCCCAATCACATTGTAGCAGGGCGGGCTAACACGGGCTGTTAGCTCCCCGGTGCCGCAGCCGAGTCTGATTCAAGATAAACAAAGACGGCGGCTTCCGTGGATGTATGTGTTGTCTGCTGCTTTTGATGCGGTTTCAGCAGAAATACGGAGTAATTTCTTTTTGAAAGAAGAGCAGTATGTGTGACATGTACTTGTTCTATCCCAAGCGGACATTGGATACACCACTACGAGTTGTTGCTGTGATTGGCTAGCTCAAATAAGGTAGGCCCCACACCCAATCAGCTCCAAGTATTTCACTAAACGCCCCACCTTTTCTCGAACGCTTTCAGCGAGTCAAGTCCCAGATGGATATAGTGAGAACTCAGATAGGAGTTCAACACATATCCATCTGGCGTGAGCCAGGTTAGATCCCGATACTTTAAAATTAAGTATCTGTTGATATTTGATATCAACCAATACAAGTGTAAGGACTGAAATAGCATTTTTTTCTTCACAACATAAGAAATTTCATTGTATTGTGTTTAAAGTGCAAGTCACAACCACAACGTTAAATCCATTATGATTTGCATGTTTTGTATTGTTGGAAAAGACAAAAATGATTTGAAGACTTAACCTAATTATTTTCATTGGAGACACCTTACTGAGCCGCCAGCCACACTCCTAATCTACATATTAATCTAACTTTTCAGCCTTACTGCAATTAAGCACTACAGGCCTGAATAATCATGACGTCATCTGTCCACAAACATTTGATCAGAACAAGGTGAATTTGTGCTCTGGGGTCCGTGGCTTCTCTCTCTTTTCCGGTTGAATTGAGTCAGATTTTGTGGGACTGCAGACAGTTTTGGGGAAGGTGAGAGGAGCGAGGGAAAACTGTTTAAAATTCCAAACAGGTAGGGACCAGTCTTCAGGTAGGAGGCTAGTGGAGCAGCAGCTACAGTGCACACTCACACATGCATGTTCACCAAAGGGAATTAGCTCATTTAGATCACTATAAATATTGAATCTGTCACATTTTAACCCCATTAGTGGATTTTTTGACATTAAAACAACTAACAACCGAGCAATTTCTCTCAAATATTGTTTGCAAAAATGTCTAAATCTGTTAATGAACACTTCTCCTTTGCTTAGATAATCCACTCCACAGTCTCACAGATCAGCCTGGTCTTTATACAACACAATTTATACAACGTGTCATGTGAAGTTTTTATCGCCCATAAAAAAGACAAGGTATTATTTTTGAATGATATCAACAAAATTCTAACTCGAAGCCTCAGACCTAATCTTTTCCATTTTTGTAACTTCAAACTTGAAGTTGATTGCTAAACCCCCAAAAAATAACACCGCATGGAATCAACCAAAACACCCGTCGATAAGACGCCAACAAAGGAGTGCGAAAACAAAAGTTATGCTGCTGAATGAAAATCAATTTGTGTAAGGGTCAATATGTCCAACACAGTCTCACTAGATGGCGTACTTTTATCATGACACAAAAACTGCATATTTTGACCACGAGTTCACAGCTGTTTTTAGTACTTATGTTACAACGTGCATTTAGCACGATATGAAAAAGCGTAAACATGACACAAGATTTCACAGCGTTAAAATAGGACGAGTTTTGATTGCAGCCATGTGGGGACGTTTTCTTCAGGTGAAACCGGTAAGTTTAGGCATAAAGTTACTAAAATGGGTAAGATTAGGTCTGGGGCTTGGGGCAGGTTAAGATTAGAATCAGGATTTCATGAATATTCATAAATAAGAACACGTCTTAACAACCACCATTGAAATGAATGGGGACTGTGACGCGTACTATAATTACGTAAAACAGCCGTGAACTCGTGCTAATCATACCTAATTTACATATTGTGTAATTTCGTGGTAAATGTATGCTTTCTTGTGAGATCGGGCTCTTAGCTGACAACAGCACTGGCATGTATTTTTGCTACAGTTTGTGTCTGAGCGGCGCTTTCTGGATTCCAGGTGCGCACGCATGTCCTGTGTTGATAAACAAATAATCCCTGTATAGAGCTCAACAGTGACCAGTGACCACCCACTCCTTGATTCAGGAATTATGCTCTCCTATAATAAACCCCAGGGACGGCTGGTATCAATGGGCTAGGTGGGCTAAGCCCTCCCTGTCATTTCAGGAAAGAAAATGTGGTTATAACTAAAATAATTATTAATAAAAATATAATTCTTAAACGTATTACTATGAGTTGTTGTGTTGCTATCATAGTTTCATAATTGAATTATGTTAGTTCTGCTGAAAACATCCTAAAAAAAGGCAAGCAGGGCTAATTTTCGTTAGTCCGCCGCAGCTCAGTCCAAACTGCAGGAGTCTATGGAGATGATTGACAGGTGAATGGCCCGCCCCCGTTTTCTGTTGCACGTTTGTAAAGTTCAGAAGGAGGGCTAATTCTAATTAGTCCGAAACACATCATTGGCTCCTAAAAGAGATTGGCAGCTAGTTTGACCAATCACAAGCAGCAGTGGGCGGGTCTAAGATTCTCATTGGTTCAGACTCGTCATGTGCTTTGTACAGCTGCTTCCCAGAGCATGAACGCGGAGAATACAACAGACAAGCTGGTTTTAGGAATATATTTTCTTTTTTTGGCGAGTTTTTGTGGTGGAAGTAAAAACTAACAGCAGCAGAAGAAAAGCCATGTGAGTTTGGAGTGTACAGAGCCATGAAAAAACCTGAGTTAGGCGAGTTTGGTGTATGCCGATGACAACTTTCTCTTCTCATGTGAGTGCAGCTATTTTAATATATTTTGCCGGTTTCATAATTGTGTATAAGTGCAGTTGTGTAGCATCCACGTGTTTGTAGTGTCTAAATAACAGCGTGAGTTTGGTAAATATGTCGTTTGGCTCGTGTCTGTGCACAAAGGCACTTGCCCTGTGTTGTTGTTGTTGTTGTTGTTGTTGTTGTTGTTGTTGTTGTTGTGGTGGTGGTGGACACATCTGACACACACGTGTCTTTGTGTTGATGCTTTTGAGCTGCTTGGAGGAAAAAAGTCTTTCTCAAACGCTGATTACTGGCTGTATTTCTCCATTTGTAGAAGATGTAAGATGATAACTCATTTACTGTTAGTGTTTGTCTGGTGAGTTAGTGCTCCGGTTATGTAGCCCCTCCGGTCAAAGTTGTCACCAGCCGCCACTGATAAACCCCATAGTGAAAAAAAATTATAATAATAAAGTTTCAAAACGTCCTTGTGGCGAATCAGCTCTGTGATGAGTTACGAGCATAAGACATTTTAATATCTGTTTCTGCAGCTGCATAGACTAAGTTATTAAGTTATTATTTTATGCTAATATATGCTTTTAAGACTGAAAACAACCGCACTAGTTAGTAAAAGGTCTATTTATATAGCGCTTTTCTACCTTTCCACTTTTTGTCGTCCCACTCAGAGTTGCAAGTCCGCTTCTTTAAAGCAACTTTAGGCTTCTTATTTTGGAAAGTCGCTTGTGAATTTTGACGGTCGCGGGTTGCGGTTTTTTGGGCTTGCTCCTTAGCGACACTTTGGCGTCATAAACAAGGTAATTTTTTTGCGTTTTTTTTTTTTTTTCAGGTTTGATTCACGAAAATTACCCACTAATGACAAAAATATGGAGTTTTTGCATATTTTTATGATTTAAAAAACTTTATTAATGATCAAATACTATTTACAATATGTCAAAATCATTAACCAACATTTTGCTGTGACAGATAATATTTAATTAATAACTTATTTTAACTACTTTTTGTGTGCCTCAAAAACTGCCTGAAGTCGCTTGTTTTGGGCTTTTTTTCAAAGGCCAGGTCGCTTGTTGCAGTCTGAAAATCTGGCAACCCTGGTCCCACTGTGGCACCTGGTATTCCAGCAGTCTCCCATCCAAGTACTAACCAGACCCTAACTTGCTTGGCTTCAGAGGTCTGACAGGATCAGGCTTTCAAAAGCAGGTATGGCCACAAGCTAACGAGGACGTAGCTGGCTCTAGCCCATGATACGTCTTCAAACTCTAATATTTTAATTTTCTTCGGGAATTTATAGTAGGACACTGTACTTCCAGAACCAGGGCGATCTTCCACTGTTGAACTCCATTGTGTAATTCATTTAGTGTGTTATCTATCCACATATTTCCACAAAAGTTGACTAAAAACTGCTCTTACGCTTCCCTGATCCTTTACCTCAAACGCCTGGCTCCTTCACGATCCCCGGAGGCGTCCCTGGTCAGCGCTTCTCAATTGGCCCTCTGTTTATTTCTTTATCTGTTCAATCACGATGTATTGATTTTGCATTGGGTGACGCTGAGGTAGGCTTTCACAAACAAAAGCGGAGGAGACGGGAGGTGAAGCGCGTGGGACCGGACCAGATGGCGCGTCCCACAAAAGATAAATTCTTCTTTGATTTACTTCACGACTCGGTGTTGTCTGGGAATCAGTTAGCGGCGAAGAACAAGTGAAGGACACGCGGGCATCTACAGGGATTTCTGTGATATAGTCGCTTTAATGAAGTAGAAAAAACAGCTTAGTTCAGCGCGGAATAAGTCATTTAAAGGTGCACTGTATTTCTGTGGTGACCGCTTGTATGAAGATGGATTTGCTTTTCTAAATGATTCCACAATTAGAATTAAATGCTTCTTTTTTGCATTTATAGTAACATGTTTTTGTCTGGTTTCTGAACAGTGTGTCCTTTTATTGTGGCCAACTAAAGCACTGCAAATGAAGAACTGAAAAAACATTAAATAATCTTTTTGTCCCGTAAGATTTCAAATTTCGTAAACATGACCTGTACACCTTATTCTGCCCCGCCCACTTGCATATTAATTAAGGTAGATAACATGTTAGCTTGTCTGTTTTGTGGAGAGAGAGAGGGAGAGATGAGAGAGAGGAAGAGATGAGAGAGGGAGAGGGAGAAAGAGAGAGAAATAAGAGAAAAAGGAATGCGAGAGGAGGAGAGAAGGGATGAGGGAGAGAAAGAGGAGAGAGAGAGCAAAAGAAAAGGAAGAGGGAGAGAGAAAAGAGAGAAAGGAATGGGAGAAGAGCGAGAGAGGGAGATCGAGCAAAAGAAGATCAAGAGGGAGGGAGAAATAGGACAGAGAGGGAGGAAAGAGAAAGAGGAAGGGATGGGGGGAGAGAGAAATAGAGTGAGAGAGAATTAAGAGAGAAAGGAATGAGAGAAGAGAGAAGAGAGAGAGGGAGGGATTGAGGGAGTGAGAGAGAAGAGAGAGAGAGAAAGAGGGGTGAGAGAGAGGAGAGAAAGGAATGAGCAAAGAAAAGCAAAAGAAAAAGGGAGAGAGAAAAGAGAAAAAGGAATAAGAGAGGGGAGAGAGTGAGAGAGAGGGATTGAGAGAGAGAGAGGAGAGAGCGGGATAGAGGGAGAGAGAGAGGAGATAGAGAAAAAGAAAAGGAAGAGCGAAAAAAGAGAGGGAGAAGAGAGCAGGGTGGGGGATAGACAGGGAGAGACAAAGAGACAAAGAGAAAGGTATAGGAGAGAGAGAGCAAAAGAAGAGAGAGTGAGAGAGAAGAGAGAGAGAAAGGGGGAGAGAGAGCAAAAGAAAAGGAAGAGAGGCAGAGAGATATAAGCGTGAAAGGAATGAGACAGAGAGAGGGGAGGAAGAGGAGAGAAAGAGAGAGCAAAAGAAAAGCAAGAGGAGAAAGAAAGAGAAAAAGGAATGAGAGAGATAGGAGAGAGCGGAAGAGTGAGTGAAAGAAGTGCAATAGAGGGAGAGAGAAATAAGAGAGAAAGGAATGAGAGAGAGGGATGGAGGAGAAAAGAGGGAGAGCAAGCGAAAGAAGAGCAAGAGAGAGAAAAAAGAAAGAGGGAGGAGAAAGAGTGAGAGAGAGGAGAGAGAGAAAGGAATGATTAGACAGAGAGGGAGAACAGATTTTTAGATTTAGGAAATTAGATTCTGTCTTTCTGATCAGAGCCTGTTCGTCTCAAAAGCTAAAACTACAGGAATACAGCTTTAAAAAGACTTGAGAATTGGTTTGAATTTTTACCGATTTTAAACAGACGTGTGAGGGAAAACAGGCCGGAATGATAAAACTTTAAGGCAGAAATTGTACTTACATTTAAGGTTAAACTGCCTTACATTTTTACAGTGCAGTTTGGTGACATCATAGACCAGCCCTATTCAACTTAAGGCCCAGGTGCCAAATCTGCCCTCTAAAAATCTGGTCCGGCCCTCAATTTAATTCTCAATTCTAACTACAAAACTATACATATATATTTCTCAAGCAAAAGTAGCCAACTTTAAAATTTCTTAATGTGTCAATAAGTGTTTGAGCTAGGTAATAGTTATCTTGATTTTATTATATTTTTACAGTCTGAAAATAAGAATTGCCAAATGCATTTTTCTTGTTTCCTTCTCAGTTGCATTTTTAACTAACAAGAAACTGCAGTATTTTCCATATTTTAGCAACAATCTTCTTTGTTCTGTTGGCAAATTATGTTTTGCAACAGTTGAAATATGCTCAAATAAAGAATAAATGCTTAAATATAACTTAATTAAAGCATTTATTCACTTATTATCCAGTTTAAAATGGTCACAAATAGATTTACAGAGACTTAATTTGATCCTTTGATCGTGGTTCAGATTTGTTTGCTACTAATTGTGGCTTATCGCTGATTTTGAGATTTTTAGAGCAATAAAATATGACTGAAACATTTGGTATTATCATTATAGAAACAAATCTAGTCTTCTGAATGTTTGGCACAACCTCGTGTCAGAAGCCATGATCCTTGATAAAATCTGGCCCTCTGGAAAATAAAGTTGAATACCCACGTCACAAACAGAACCCTGAGATCTCCAATGTTCTTTTTTTTTTACCAGCAGAAAAGTGACATAGTTTTTTTAGTTAAACTTAAACCTTTCCTCCTGCTGTGTTCTTCAGTATTTACTCCTGTTTCTGTGAGTAAACCCCAGAGCAGCTGCTGCACAATTTACTCTTTTAAGTGAATCAATGAGAGAAATACAAAGAGGACCACAGCGGTTCCTTGGGCTCAAACACGCCGGCTCTTCTTCTCCGCTAATTGTTGGCTATTAGTCTACCAGTGCTGGATTACATGTCTTATTAAATACAGAATTTCAAATGAGCACGGT
Source organism: Mugilogobius chulae (assembly GCA_038363315.1). Taxonomy (NCBI): domain Eukaryota; kingdom Metazoa; phylum Chordata; class Actinopteri; order Gobiiformes; family Gobiidae; genus Mugilogobius; species Mugilogobius chulae. Next base: position 2,950,847 of record CM076398.1, read on the forward strand.
TAAATAAGAAAGTACTCTCCTTTTAATGAAGCTCATTTATATGGAAATTACCCATAATACTCACGATTTGGGCTGGATTTTTACCCTCGTTGGAAGACAGAGAAGATTTTTTTTCTTTTTTTTGGTTTGAACAAGTTTAGCACAGTTCAACCTTTTTAAAAGACAAATGAGTGATGAAGGGAGAGATTGGTGGATTTCTTAGGAGAAGAGATCAGTTCAACTCCTTCAAATATAGTTTACTATTGGTTTATCTAAAAATACACCATGCATGGCCATACGCAGCATTCAGCCTCAGTGCTTAAGTCGAGTTTTATTCATTCATTTTCTACCGCTTATTCCTAGGCTGGGGTAACTGGAGCCTATCCCAATGACTTTGGGCCTTAGGCGGGGGAACACCCTGGACAGTGGCAGGGTTAACCATTCACTCACTATAAGGGAAATTTACAGTGAAGCCCCCTTGGCTGTGCATGGAACTTCAGTTGGCTTGTTTATGTTCAGAATAGCCAACTTCTATACTTAAAGCATTTCCTGTTCAGCTCATTTCTATGAGGTTTTTCACTTCACCAGCTTTAAATGATAAATAATCAGAAGATCAGACAGTGACAGTGAGTTTGTAGTGAATGTTACAGAAAACATGTTAAAGACTTCACAAATCAGAAGAATACTTCACCATAGCACACTTGTGTGTTTAAAAGAGACGTGTTTGTATCTGTCGCAGCCTCTTTTCGTCCTGGAAGACTCGATCCGTCCGGAAGTTTCCCTTTATTCAACAAATAAAGACTGTTTAGATTTAGATTTTCAATGTGTGCATGTTCTAATCACACTTCCGGACGGAATCGGGTCAGCCAGTACAGTACCGTGACAGTATCTAAATGCTAACGCTAACAGGAAATACTTTACGACAGAAGTTAGCTATTTTGAACAAAAACAAGCCACCTGAAGTTCCGTGCACAGAGCCAATTAACCTAAACATGCATGTTTTTGGAGATGGGAGGAAAGCCAGAGAAAACCCACAGTGACACGGGAGAACATGGCAAACTCCACCCAGAGAGATCACGAGATGATGATTTGGTCGACCCGGGGCCCACGACTCCTTATTGGGAAGCCAAGTAGCTCTGCTACCGGCACCCTCTAGGTTGAGTAAATGTGAGATTCTATTATTATATATTTATTTATGTTTTTCTTTCAAGTACAGTAGCAATTTTTGTTGTTTTCAATTCAGAAAAACGCTTGTCTTTTTCTATTTAAAAATAAATAAATAATAAATATAGATTTTATAATCGTTCTTTTGACAATTAAACTTTATTCAGCCAGTTACAAACTCATGGTTTATTTTTCAATTTAGGCTTTGTCTGGGTCAAAATTTGTAAAAACATTGTAGTATTCTATTGATCTTATGTACATATTTTTTTAATATTATTATTTTTAATCGATTAATTAACTAATTGATTAGTTAGGCATTAATACAAGTGTTGAACCCTTTCAGTCTGTAGAATACGGCTTTTTGTTAATTGTTTGCTATATTTGTCTTCTTTTGACAATGGATACAAACCGAAGAATAATAAATAAACAAAAACAAATACAAAATGACCTTCATTTTCCAGCCCTACAATCCACACATTCTTTTATTGGAAAATTAGACAATTTCCCATGTGTATGTCTTTTTCTGGCAAAGATTTATATATTGGTTACGCAAAATAAAGCTGATTTTCTTTATAATTTTAATGCCTATTATGATCATTTAACGACACACAAAAAGACCATTATATTATAAATCGTGTCGAAGTCTGTGTGCATTTCTCACATATTTGATCGTTTCCTTGTCCGAGTATTCAGAGCAGGTTCAGTTCTCCGCTTCAGGCTCACAGCTCACGCGCGCCCTCCGCTGGTGATCACGAGGAACAGCGCCCACCACGAGTCAGGTCTCATGAATAAAGGCTTTATTTGAACAGGAAATAAAAAAAGTGACGAGAACATACTGAACATAAATTGCATAATAAACCGTGGACAAATAAAAACGTGACAGAAGTGAAGAAGAAGAAGCAGCGGCACAGAAAACAAACAGCACAGAAACAATACTTTACGTGTTTGTCGTGAACAGTAGCTTAGATTTAGAGAAGTTTAAAGAAAGTGAAAGTAAACGTGCTTTTAGAGGCGTGTCTGCTGCACAGTCACAATCAGAAAAAAACAAAATTAATGTATTGTTTTTTTAGGTGAGAGACTACAGGCACAAACATCTTGTGTTTTTCAGTCAAAAGCTTTTGATAAATACAGTAGGCTACTTTGTAAAAAAAAAAAAAAAAAAGTCCACTGAGTATTGTCTGAATTGAATAATAAAGAATTTAATTTATCTGTTTCTCTGCGCTTGGTTGATCACTAAAGGTTCACTTTGTTATTTGTAAAAAAAAAAAAAAAAAAGAAGTTTATAAGCCGTAAATGAATACATGTTGATATTAAATTGTTGCAATGTGAAAATCAGACTTTGCTAGTTGAGTAGGTCACTTTGTTTGTATCACTGACAAACAAAAACAGCTAGATACAAGCTAAAATCTCTTGTAAACACTCAGAAATGTCTTGAAACAAGTGAAATTTGTCACAAAACGAAAGCAATATTACTCCAATCTGGTCAAAATTAAAATTAAAGTTGGGGTAACTAATTTTTTTATTTGTAAATAAGTACACTTTGTGTTTTCCACCAAAAAAGTGTAAGATGAATGCAGCACTTTGTGAAAAAACAGAGTAGTCTCTGAATCAAATAATAAAGAATTTTAGTTTTAATCAGGAGCAGAATGCAGCGTTCTGATTGGCTGAGCTTGGGTGGTCCTCTCTAGTTTCACTTTAAAAGAGAGAGAGAAAAAAAGAGGGTTTAATGTCAGAATTGCAACCTAAACTTATACATATTGATTTATGGATTTATGAGAAAAAGTTGTCAGATTTAAAACCTAAATTGTGTTTGCAATATAAAAATCATCTTCCCCAAAATTTTACTGGTTTCAAGACATTTTTTACCTGGTTTTAAGAGAATTTGGCTTAAAACAATAACAAAAATGTGACAATGGGGCAAAAATGTTTTTCTTGAGTCATTTGAAACAAGAAAAATATTCTAGGTGTTTGCAATAAATCGAGGTAAAATTAGTCAAAATGGTTGAAATTACGTTTAAATCCTAGAATCGAGTAACTTTAACTTGTCTTGAAATTCATTTTTTTGCAGGTTATCTAATTTGGGGTTTTTACATGTCACATACAAACTCAGTATTTAGCCGAAGTTGTGGTTGTTTATATAATTATCAGTCTATATTCATCTTCATAACCTGTAGTGTCTCATCCTAATTGTTAGTGAAGTCTTGTGAATATGTTGTGACCCTGCTGCAACAGAGCACCACATTAAGTCAGAATAATTTAATAATCATAATAATAATAAGGCAATGAAGGATGTGAAGTAACACTCACACTACACTGTTGACCCACACTAACAGTCCAGCAAGCTTCAATCTTTTATAAAAAGACAATTCATATCAACATGGATGCAAAACGAACCATCACAGGTTTACAGACCAAGAGTGAATACATCTCTTTAGAAAAATAGCTTAAAAATCTGACACAGAGGTTTGTTTTTTTTTCTTTTACATCTGAGACGGTTTAGTGACAGGCCGGTTCTTCTGCCCCTGCTCCACCTTTTCTCCTCTGACGCAGCTGCAAAACCATAAACTTTAGCCAAACGAAGAGAGAAAAAATACACAAAGCTGTATAATTAAAAGCAGCTGCTTCTGTTCTGATCAAACTCACGAACCACAAACTCTGATCAGGGCAGCACAATTTAGAGAAAAAACAAAAATCTGACAAGTCTTGCAAATGATAAGTGCAGTAATATAGTTATCATCTATTCTGTTGTAACTCCACAAGATTTAACATTTGAGAGAAGACGCATGAAGAAATCACACATTTCTGAACTTGTTTGTACAAGTCTAAACTACAGATGCAACAACTTTATAGAAAAGACGGGATGTTATTGTATTTTGTTATGTTCCAGCGGCAAACAAAAGACCCATGGATTTGTAGGTGGTCGGCTGTACATTAGTAATTCTACAAAGCACATATAACTGTCAGAGGCATTTTAACTTAACCCTAAAAAGACAAAATGCAGCTCTGTGGATCTGAGTTAGCAACATAGCTGGCTTGCCCGCGACATGTCTTTTAAACTCTTAATATTTGAAATTTTCGAAAACCCTATGGCATTTCACAATGGGGATTTTACTTCCAAAACCAGGACTAATCTTCCACTGTTGAGCTCCATAGCAATATAATTCCAAAACTTTTTCCAGTGGCTGGGAATTTAATTTATTTTTATTAAGTCTTATGTGTACAGCAGCAGAGTGGTTAGAGCTCTGGCTTCCCAACAAAGAGATCGTGGGTTAACTTCTGGTCCTGGATTGAGCCAAGTCAATATCTCACAATCTCTTTGAGTGGAGTTTGCATGTTCTTCCCGTGTCACCATGGGTTTTCTCCGGGTTCCTACCTATGCATCAGCCGGTTTTATTTGGCTTTGTAAAAACGTGACATTACATCATTAAGGCTTGTTCGCTTCACAGTAGGCGGAGACATTTTAATTTAACAAATCCCTGCTTTTTGGTCGTTTTGTTGTCCAGGAAGTAGAGCATAAACATGTCAGTTATTGTTGTCGTTTCTCTGTGGTAAACTTGAAATTAAAAGGAACATTATCCTTTTATAATTTAATATTTGACACAAGCTCAAAGGACAAAACATATACAGTCTGCCATCTCAAATAGAGTTGGATCTGGCTAACGCAACACTCCACTCCTGCTTGCTGATTGGACAATTGTACTTCCTGCTTTTTTGTGAACCGTCTGCTGTTCTGCGATAACTGACTAACAGCTGGAGTGAATAAAATTGGAGGGCATAGCTACTTCCTCCCACCTCCAAAACCTGCATGTTAGATAACTGGGCATCACTCATGAAACTGAATCAGATATGTCCAGAAATGGCAGATTCAGAGCGCAATTTATGTTTATAAACTCGTGGCAAAGCAAAAACAGGCCACAAAATGGTTGCTAACGTTTATTTGATTGTTTTTTAGATGTTTGATTGTTTATAGCATAAGTGAATGCCAAGGATAAACCACAGCTAAGCTAAATTTGACTCTTCTTGGCGCAGCAAATTTAATCACATAGGTGCAGGAGTTCTATTGTGCAGCCCTCATTCGAAAACAAAAACAGTCCAGGGCAAAAACAAAACGCAACTTACAGCAGCAACGTCAGAATCATTGAAAAGGTGGACACGGCAGGACCCCAAATTGGGCAAAAAGGAAAACATCTCCCAGCCAAGAGCAATTGTAGGTCAAAAGACAAGGTACACAAAAGCATTTAGTAACCCGCAGAGCTCACATTTCACACTTAAAATCTCTCCTTTTCAGCCAGAATCCAACAGAAGTGAACAGAACAATCCCACAGCCGAAGATTGTCACGTGTCATGCTGTCTCTCTCGCACATTTGATCCGTAAAACACATTTGTCATTGTCGCAACCAGTGTCCGAGGGTTGGTTAATTCATATTTACTGACTATACCGACAGCAGGCAAAACCAGAGTGGACACATATGCACGAGACACAAGCACACGACATTCACACGTTAATAAGCTCCCGTGTTTTTTATAACGAGATGCAACTGAAGAGTCCCCCTGAACAACACGAAGAAGAAGAAGGCCAAAAACAAAGCAACAAATGTGACAAAATGGCCGACGGTATAAGGACACTTGAATAAAGATTGGATTTAAAGTGCTTATGACAGGTAAACAATTCATTTTAATCTGTTACAATTGTTGCATTTCACCAACTAAGGACATTTTTTTCCTTTTTTTATTCCGGCAAATATTTTAAGAGCTTAGTTATAATTATCATATATAGACAAATCAAATGTATTCCAGTTTAGCGTTTTTTTAATGCGAGACACTGCGGGCAATACTTTTTTTTCTCCATTTTCTGTATTATTTATTCTTTTTTTTGTAATTTGCCTTCCTTGGTATATTGGCTTTCATAACAAAACACAATTTTTAAATCAGTGTGTAGAATTTAATCATAAGTTTAGTCATTGTAACGTCAAAGGTTGTTCTCTCAAAAATGCATTTTCTTTCAAGAAGTCGTCAAAATCAGGCTCTAAAGTAGCTCCTAAACACACACAACACTACAGTCTAGGATTGAACAAGATTTTGAAGATTTTTACAGAGGAAACATTGCTTTAATTAAGTTTTACTCTAAAAAATGTGTCAGAATGAGAATTTTTAAGTTAGTTTTTAGTCAAGATGAGTTTACTCGTGCAATTTTGGTTGTTTTTACACACAAATGCCTTATTTCTATATGAAACATGACATGTAATACATTTTTTCTTACTTTTATATGAATAAAAACCAAAACTTTAACTTTAAATATTTTTTTCCCTATTCACCTGCAGTGTCTTGCTTTAAGTCAGACCTGGGCAAGCTGTGGCGAGGGGCCAGATCCGGCCCTCGGACTGTTTCACTGTGGCCCCTGGCACATTTTGACCAATAAGTGTTACTTTTAATCTTTCTTTTATTCGATGAACTTGGCAATAGAGTAGGCATCTTTGCTTGTTGTCTTAATATTATCACAATAAATTGTCAAAAGAGTAGCTGAAAAACCCTATCATGTACAAACACATGCCGCAATAATAATAGTAGTTGACTGTAGTCCGTCCCTCCACCACTTGTCCAGGTTCAAATATGGCCCATGGTAAAAAAAAAAAAAATTGCCCACCCCTGCTGTAAGTGTATAACACTAGAAAATTATCTTGCAACCATATTCAATTTTGTTATCTTTTATTTGTATTTTTGAGATGCTTGATATATATTTTTACACTTGTGTAATCTGTATTTAGCGTACACTTATTTGCAACTAAGAGTACTTTAGGGATGTCAAGAATGTTAGGTTAATCGATAATCATGATTATTCAAGCCCCATTACAATCGCAAGAACAAAAGAATAGTTTATTATCGTGACATCCCTGGTCAGAACTTTTCCTCCTGCTTGTTCTTGTTTTGGAGTCGCAGGTGACTGGAGCCTATCTCAGTGACTTTGAGCTTTAGGCGGGGAACACCCTGGACAGTGACACAAACAATCAGTCTCGGGAATTTATGTGGATTTTTGCAATTTGTTTGCTAGGTAACAATTGTGGTTTATAATTTTTTGTCCAATAAAATGTTTAGGAAAATCTTAAATATAATCACGCTCACTATGTTTTACCAAAAAATGCAGTTTAACCTGTCATACGCACTTTAACTGACCGCATTTGTACCACTGTGTTGCTGGTTATAGTTCTCCAAAGCATAAAAAACAAAATATGATTAAAATAAATAATAAAATCATCTTGCAGCAGTTTCTAAAGGCCACTGAATGCTTGTGTGTGGGGATAAATAGGTTTGATCTGTGCCCTGTTTTTCGAACGTGAAAGAATGCAAAGGACACCGGGATGTATCGCCGAGTTTAGCCATAGACCTTCATGCATCGACATTACACTGCAGGTACGTCTTCTTGCTCAGGTGTCAGTCATGCCAGTATAAAGGGTAAGCTGTAGCATTCAGAGCACGGCTACGGAAGATCATTTGTTTCCTCTCATCCTTTAAGTCGAGCCACAGCATAAGTCGATCCACTGCCACCATCAGGGGGCAAAACTTAATTTATATGTAATTTTATTTTAAAACACAGACCCTGAGATCCATGTACCCTTTATCACAATATATTTCAATCTAACAAGGTTTTGCTGTAATTCAGGGGGTTTGGGGGCCCTCCCCAGGAGAATCTTTAAAACCTTATTCAATTTCCTGTAGAGGTTATGCACTGACATTTTATTTGAAAAAGTGCTCGTCAACATTTAGAATGAGTGGCAAAACTACAGGCAAAATAATGTATTTCTTTGTTGTCATGGCAAAGTCATGTTGATTACAAGCTTGTTTTGTAACAACAGTTGATGGTTTAGGACATTTTAGCTGCAACAAACGAACTCAAAAAATAGAAAAAGGTTTTGACTCTCTGCATTTCTAGCCACTCAGTTCTCATATGTAGAATGCTGTGATGTCACCTGCATTATCTCAATTTTGGCGAGTTTTAGATGTGATATATTTCTATTGTGTGATGTAATTTTACTATAAGTAAAAATACAGGAGGCAGTTAAAAAAAGTCTCTATGGGGGGCCACACATAGAGACCAGATTTAGGGGGCTCCAGACGCCTCCCTGGGCTTAAGGAGTATCAGACTCAGGACTATCCTGTGTGATCAGAGCAGAGATTTCACACAGAAGCTGTGAAGACCACTTAGAAGAAGTCCGGTGTTCACTGTGTAATTGGACCTTTTCCAGATGGATATAAGGCGGATTTGGTCAAAATAAGTATCATTATGAAGCTCTGCTGCACTGAAAGTTGCGTGCTTCCTGAAGGGAAGAAGGAGAGGGGAAGAGAGAGAGCATGTTTCTGAATGAGCCAAAGAGCCAGACTCCAAATGGCCAAGAGCTGCGTACCTCTGTATTAGAAAACTAGCAATGTATTTTGTTCATTGCAAAACACACAACAACTGATCTAAAACAGCTCAGAAATATAAATGGGTATTTATATTTCCTTTGTTAAGGAAGTCTTCGTTGTAAACTGTAACTGTAGCAATTTTAGCTTAATTTTACTGTTGGAAAAGACTATGTGACAGTTTTGATGCCTACTCTGAATCTGAATTAAAGCAAGTAAATACAGACTAGAATAGCAGGGATAGGTGGTAGGTGCAAACATGAATTTTCTCTGAACACTCGAGCATCAGCTGCAGGACAATAAAATATTACTCAAACATGCATTAATCAATCCAAACACAATTTTGAGTAAACTAAAGATGAGAAAATATAATGATAAATAGTGGTTTATCCCCTAAAATAATATCAATAAAATGCTGGTTAAGGCATTTTATTGGCCTTCATTTCTGATCATTTCGTTTGTTATGTTGTAATAGATTTAATTTAGATTTTGAAGATTGAAAATGTAACAATGAAATGTTTGTACACGAGGGATGTGCTTAAACAAATGATCTTCCGTGCACAGTTCTCGTATAAATTCAGCCTGGATCAGACCTGTGCGACGAGTCCGACTACACCCAGGGCAATAATAAAAGTTTAAGTGAAGCGCCTCCATCCACAGAGAGGATTTCAAAGGCTTCGGACCAATCAGTCATCTGCTTTCTCAAATGTTCCAACACTGCTTTGGGTTCACGCCCCCGTGAGGTGTATGACTAAGGCCCTTAAGTCAGAATAATGCTTGTTTTGTCAAGATACTTCTCAGTCCAATCAAAGTCAAATTACTCAGAGTTAGTTGAAAGTATCGACAGTGATAGTAGTTTTACATAAAGGACACTTTGAAAATCGACTGGTTAAAGCATTAAACCCAATGCTGCCCTGCCAAAGCTCACCTACAGGCTGCTCTTAATAATAATCTTTATATGCAGTAACACTTACCACTCTTCCAAAGAGTGTTTCTTTGTGCACTATTAGTTTTGGAGAGAATTTAAAAATAATATTTTGTAATGACACATCATCACACGTCACTTTAAAATCCTCCAACTATGAAGCTTTGGCTTTTCTGGCTCGTGGAGACATTTTCTCATCTGACTTTACAACTCCGTTTGCTGAACCTCCTGAAAAAATGAAAATATACTAATTACACTCTGAAACATGTGACTGAATCTGTTTAACTGCTGAGCACTCACCTCGAGCATGCTCTCGTTTCGAAGGCTTGCTCTTTGGGCTGACCGTTTTCTTCTTTGACGCCTGATTCTGGCTGTGCTCTCGCCATTTTTTCAACTGAAAATTTATGAATTTCCACATCATCCAGGCCTGTGTCAGACAAATGGCTGCCAGACAAGTCATTCTGCAGAGAAGACAAGACAAATTCAGAAAGAAGTACTGATAAATATATATCAGAAGTGTGGACTTGCAAGTCGGCTTCAGTCATTATTTTGATGACTTAACACATAACTTGATAAAACAAGACTTGGGACTGACTGGAGCTCTGTGACTGAGACAGCTTAATATTTCTCTGCAAAAAATAGTGTAATTTTACATGAACAAACTGCAGTATGTTCTTCGAAGGGACACATCGATCTGATACTGGGACCTGGGGAATTTTGCTGGATCGAGTATAGACTTCATAATATATTATATATGTTAAGCCGATATCATTGTTTTATTATAATAAGACTAATTTACAGGCTGTTGTTGATCCAGAACATCTCAAAATGTTTGACACTTTATTTAAGGGAATGTACAATTAAGCACAACGGCAGAGATGCTTGTACCAGATTCTAGCTTATAGCTAATTTCCATCTGTAGTCAAATCAAGTTGTTTGGTTGTGACTTGCACAATAAATAGCCTTTTGATCACTAAAGGACCAGCTTTCTTATGTTTTGGTACGAAAAAATAAGCTAATTCAATCCTTATATCAGTATCAGTTGATATCGGTATCGCCAAAAAGCCAAAGTATCGGAATCGATATCTGAACTGAAAAAGCTGGATCGATGCATCCCTAGTTTCTTCCTCACTACTTTTTTGTGACCAGAAATGTATGGTAAAAAAATAATTTACTAAAGTCAGTGAAATTGTAGAAATACAAAATGCATTTAATAATTTTATATAATTACTTAAAAATTAAATCAAAGAACTTGGATGTGACGTGTTTCACTTGGGACTTGAAGCCTGACTTGCTAAACAATAACTTGTTCTCATCTCTAATATATACTGTATATGTTGTTCTCCAACAGCTGTGATCCCTACCTTACGGTGAGCACATTAAAGTTTCCGTCTGCTAAAGAGAAGCCCTGGTTTTCTGTCCGAGGGAGTCCAAAACCAAACGTCAGAACTGACAGAGTCAACGTGAGCAGACGAGCGATGACAAAGAGCAGAGCCCACAGAGTAAAGCTGTAACAAACACATCACATTCATGTACTTTCACTGAATAATAAACAGAAACAGCAGAGGTTAGTGTGAATTACCCTTTCTGTTTGTTTTCGTCGCTGAAGTAAAAGAGGCGTGATGCGTGGAACAGGAGCTCCACCAGGTAATGAGGAACGAGCAGCACCAGGCCCAGTCTGTGGAGGCTGAACACACACTGTAGTAAAACATCTTTATGCACATATAGATAGATACTAAATATACGCATATAGACTAACACTGAAGGGTTAAACTGTGACTCACTTAAGAACATAGGCACCAGTGATGTGGACAACATAAAGGCAAATGTAATACAGCTGACGTGGGATGTCTTCCTGTTAGAGAACAAAACACAACATCATGTTAATATAAAGTAACAGTTGGGATCAAGTCACTGTTTTGCAAGTCTCAAGGAAGTCTTAAGTATTAGGCTTCAAGTCCGAGTCAAGGCCCAAATTATTGCCCCTGAAGGTCAAATCAAGTCCAAGTCCTATGAGCTTAGTTTCAAATCTTATTTACTACATTTTTTCAGTGTTTCCCCTTCAATTATAGAAGTAGAGTGCCCTACCCTGCTAACACTACTTGTCACATAATTTTTTTTAATTTGAGAATTTTAGATTAATGTGATAATTGTCTAAATATCAATAAAATACATGTCATAGCTGTTTAAAACCTTTAAATGACAATAAAAGTCTCATAATTATAAACCAGCAGTATACAGGCCTTTTACTAAAAGTGCATGATCAGGGCCAACTGTTGAGCCAATGAACAAAGAGGAATCTTGTATTTAAACAATTTTGTTGATTTTTATAAACGATCCCATTTAAAATGAATTCCTGTTCACAAATAAAGAAGGATGACATGCTGCTGTTTGCTAATATAAAATTACACAATTAATTTTTTGAGGAGAAGCATCAAGTAAAGTCCAAGTCAGTGACTGTCAAGTCCAAGTTGAGTCCATTTTATCAAGTCTTAAAGGAGACCTATTATGTACACACCGTTGTATTTGAATTGATTCATGCATGTTTGAGTGATCTTGTATAATCCTGCAGCTGATCCCTGTCTTCACCTACCACCTATCCTGGTCAATGGATAAGTCAATGGACCCATTTCTGTTTCTATGCCGTTTCAGATCATTTTTGTGTTTTACTTTGAACAAAATGTGAATTATTCATTTACTTGTGCCATAGTTTGTTCCAAAATATACAGAAAAAATCACAATAGGTCTTCTTTAAATCATCAAAATAGTGATTATAGTCTAACACAAGCCCAAAGTATGACTTTCAAGTCCACAATTCTAATGTATAAACCAAAATATTTAAAAATATGCAAACTGCTGTAGTATTACCTTTCTGACTTTTTGAAAGTACAGCTCTGGAAGTGCATGGAGCCAATAAGCTATTTGGCAAATGTAGAAGAACTTGACCTGAAAACTAGAAAGAAAACAGATCATTTTAAATAAGGTTTTGTAAAATGTTTTTGGCATATTTTAATAAAAACTGACAATAAATGAAACAAAGGCGTGTGACTTACACCATGCGTGTGTGAGGGTATCCTTCCCACAGAAAAGTTGGGTTTGTGGCAAAATCCTCCTGTAAAAGTGACAGAGTTACACACAGAGCGCCGGAGTCTGAATACATGATTGAGATTAGGATCGTACCGCTGTGAGGATGCTGCAGCCCCAGATGAACGAGAACAGATAAAACGCAGCAAGTTGTCCAGACTCATTGAACTTACTGTGTTTTGTTTTGGACAAGTGCAATCTCCTGTTTATTTTCTGCCAAAATCAAACATATTTCTGTTAAAAATACATCTCCACATAAACAACTCTTTAATAACGAAGATTATTTTGGTTTCTCAAATATTGAATATAAATATTGGCAAAATTGTCATGATTTTTTAGCCTTTAAAATGTTTTATTTGAAAATCTAGTTGTTGAATTTTTTTCCTCAAAATTAGTTTGTCCCTAAACTGGATCATCTGCAAACATCTTTTTACAAATAGAGCTCCTGCAGCTGGCGTCATGCTATCCCAGCATGCACTACGTTTTCGCGAGCCGGCAGGGACGATACCATTGACCCTGATTATCAAACTTTATCGAAGTTCTACTGAATGTGGACTATGTTTGCACACTGGGATTTAAAAAATATCAAAGAAGAAAGCCAGGCCATTTCCACGAGCTGACAGACGCCATGTTGACGAAAAAGTGGATTTCTGCAGCTAAAACGACTAGAAATTAGTAAAGACTTACATTAAGCTGCATTTGTATTATTTTGTATTTTACTTTGGTTAATAACTTCACTATTGTCTTAAAACAATTCAAAAATTTTTGATACGATTGTGTTTTGACGATTCCATGTTTAATTAAATAAACAAAGTGAGCAGTGTGAGAAGAAAATGTTAGCAAATGCCTTTCAAATAAGTCTTTGAATGATTTATGGTTTAATAAAAGCACAAACTAAAGCTAAACCGAGTTAACCAATGTTAAACCAAAATGATTTTCAGGTGTTTATCACAATGACATGAGAGAATGAGCTGATATCATGTACCAAAGCTTTACATTAGTCAGAGCAAAACACGTTTTCACTTTTGTCTAAAGATCAGATTGTTTAAATGGTCAACATGAGTAAACGATACATGTACAGGGCTTTAGAATCAAATATATTTCACACAAACATCATCAGGGAAATGTTTTGAAGAAATAAGACCTTGTCCACACGAAGACAAAATGAGGATGGTTTTAAAAACGATCTGCGTAAAGATAGAGCTGCCTTAGGATTTATCGTCCACATGAATCAATAAACCAGCCTGAAGCCGGTGTAATGCCTGTATCTGACCAGAGTGTGGCGTTGTGACACTGGCACAGAGAGGAAGTAGGAATTAAAGTAAACAAAAACTTAGCGGAGAGCTCTTTTAAACTTCACAAACTGAATGAACAAGACACAGAAAGTGGATTTATGCTTTAGATTTTTGGAATATTTTAACAACGTTTCAATACGGATTTAATGGAGATTGTAAGGGATTTCTTTTTGTTTTACTTTATGTTACTTTACTTTATTTATTCTGCAGTCACTAGTGTTTATTGGAGTTGTTTTTTCGGCGTACGATTATTTACGACCTAATTCAATGCCAAGGATAAACCCTTTTCTTTCATTCATGTTTTGCGTCAGTGTTGAACAAACTCACATCCAGAATATACTCTTGTATCAAAGCGTGGAGAATGACTGCGATCAGAAGGTAGAAGAACACCGTGGCCACATCTTTAGGCCCGTAGTGGTAAAGGTTCACCGCTTCCTGCTTCTCGTCTGAAACAAAGATGTGAACAGGTTAAAACCACCAACCCAGGATAAAACATAATAAATCACACAAACACACACAAAAATACTTTACCCAGAACTTGTGTCACGTTGTACTGGACTGTGATGAACATTATGGCAAACTTTGCAGTCACCTATAAAAAACACAAAACACATGGGTTACTTGATATGTTCGTTGTAAAATAGTAAACTTTGTCTTTACCAAACAAAAGTATACAACAAATAAAGCACTCCATGACTAAATCAAACTACTATTTATCCCCTGAGATGAATAATAAAGTCTTTTATATCTCAACGATCGACAAAAAGCAGTACTGTGCTCTGATTGGTTGTACTTGAGTGGTTCTTTCTAGTTTAACTTTTCTGTCTATAAAAAAATTATTTTAAAGGTATCATACTAAATTTTTTACAATAAAATAATTTAAAATCAACTTACGCCGGGGACAGATATCTTGTTAATGTATCTATTTGGGTGAAAATGAATCCTCAGTGTTCCGACTATGTCTAATAATGTCTCAGACAAACTTAGGTTTCTCTGTTGTTGTTGTTGTTGTTGTTGTAAGTAATGTGGCTATCTGCTGTTAGCATAGCAGCACGCCTCGCTCCTGACAGCTATGAAAAAAAAAGTTTAAAACATCTTGTGCTAAACAATTTGGAGAATCAGAATGCACTAAGTAATACCAATATCAATGGCCAATTTCTGTGGCCGATTTTCTTATTTTAGTTTTAAAAGCATTGCTGGGCTGAGATAGTATAAGTATAGTAAAAAAAAAACCTTCAACCTAAACTATTATTCACCACGGTACAAGTCTTTCACACAATGAGTCTAAATTGTCATTTGGCCCAAAAAACAATAATTTCATTGTCATGAAAGATGTGTATTCATACTGACAAACAAACAAGCACTTATTAAAGCTTGTGCTGCAACCAAAGTCAAAGAACAAGAATAAAACTTAAAATCATGTTGATGATAAAATCAAAATTTAAGATAAGGAGAAAGATAAAATAAGTCTTATTGTCACTCTCCAAACCAACTCAGACTTGGTTGATCACAGTGAGAGCAGCTGCACCACAGAGGAAAAGCCCAAACAGCTGCCTGATCAGATATCTGCCAAAATTGAGGCCAAAAAAAATAAAAAATCTAAATATTGGCCCAAAAATATCGGCTGGCCTATATCGGTCTAGCTCTACTTACAATGTAAAAGTCACACGAATACAAGTACATATTTTGTAAAATTTGAGATGGTATAATGGCGCTTCAGGTTGTTCTGAAGGTGCAGCTTTAGAGGTAAACTAATGTTTACATTAAAATGTGCGTAATTTTAATTGCTCATAATCATCATTACTGTTTAATCTGAGTTTTTTCTCAGGTCAGGACATTTTATTTTGAAACCTGTTTAAAAACCAATTAATGGTTATTAAATTAACTTGTTGACTATTACTTAATTGATTACAGCCCCACTTTGATTACAGCTGCTCACGTTCACTGAGACATAGTTTCAATGGGCTATTGAAACATTGTGTGATAATGTATATGTCAATGTCTGTGTTATTATATATATTTCCATCTATGGATGTCACGATATCAAGTGTTATTTTGCGATTATTGTGAGACAAAATATCATGATGATCGTATTCACAGTTAAGATTGTTACGACCAAAAACAGCAGAGAATTGATTTGTTGCTTTTGCATTCTCATTGTCTAACACGTCACTTTTCCTCAAGATTTTGACCAATTTTATGAACTCAAACTTCTGAATGCAAAAAATAACAATTTGATAAAACATTTGGATGCCTTTTCTTTAATATAGAATATTAAGTGACTTAATTTTGCTTCTAATACAATAACAGAGTAACAAGAGTGAAAAAATAATAATTTAGCTTCTTAAATGTCAACATTTACTAAGGTTGAGTTGATCCAATACTGATATCTGTTATCCTCCTGCCGGGGCAAACAAATAAGAGTCAATATTTGGAAATCTATATCAAGGCAAAATCACAAATGTACTTATCACTGTAGTAAAAATAAAGAACAAAATATGTATTTATCTGATAGATAACACGTCTTCGCCTTAAATTGGAATTGATATTTTGCTCATGTTTCTATAGAATAAAGTAAAAAGGCTTTTGATTTTACTTCTAAAATTGTCGCGATTGTTATTCTTTTGTTCTTGCAATTAAATTGGGTCTTGAATAATCATGATTATCGTTTAACCTAATAATCCTGACATCCCTATTTTCATCCAGTGTTGCTGCAATGGTTTTTCACCCTGATCTTGAATTGATGACAGGAGAGTGTGAATCTCCAGCTCATCCTGAAGATTCTCACTGGGAATGTAGACTCTGTGAAGGCCAAACCGAGTGTGAAAAAACTACTTCTTCTTCTGCTCCTGAACTGCTCTTTTACAAATTATATAATTTCTTGTCATCTCATAATCTGCCCTTTGAGTCATCATTCATGAAGAATTTCACTGATCAAATAACACGGTCATTCAGGATGTTCTTTAGTTCACAGCGATGCTGAAGTTAGACCTAACCGGCTGAAACAACCACAGACGTATTTGCCCAGTTAAATCCAGGCAGCGAGCAACTTTTTTTTTTTTTTTTTGACCAGGTGTTTTTAATAAGCGGTGTGTCTGGATAATCAAAGGGATGAGTTCACACAATTACATGTTTATCAACATATTGCCCATCCCTTTAAATGTCTCTTTGCAGTGCCATTTGTAGTCTAACCATGACGGGTTAGATTACATTTTTAGTAAAACATAGTAAACATGATTATGACTAAGATTTGACGAAACATTTAGCTTGTTTTTACTCAATTTGGTTGTTTTGGAGAAGTTCATTATCGTCTTTTGTCCAGTAAATATGACACACGTGGAGGAGAATCCACAAATGTTACCTAGCAACCACATTGTTAATGACAAAGAAGTGACAATGTGACAAATTATTATAACTTATAACACAGCTGGTATGGCTTGCCAAAGCCTGATCCCATCAGATCTCAGAAGCTAAGCATGTTGAGCCTGAGCAGTGCTTGGATGGGAGACTACTGGAGAGGCGAACAGAGGAGAAACACGTTGCTGTGTCCTTAGGCAAGACACTTCACCCACTTGCCTAGTCTGGATCTGGTGTGTGTTTGAATGGTTGGTGGTGGTCGGAGGGGCCGATGGTGCAAATTGGCGGCCTCTCTTCTATCAGTCTGCCCCAGGGCAGCTGTGGCTACAATAGTGGCTTACCACTACCCAGTATGGAATGAATGAATAATGATAATGTGAAGCGTCTTTGAGTGTCTTGAAAAGCGCTGTATGCATCCAATGCAATTGTATTATTATTATTACATTAATTGTGTTAAATTATTTGTTAAACTCCAGGAAACTGTGTCAGTTGTGAAAACATTGTCTTTGCATTTTGACGCTTTTTGACGACAGGTGGAGGAATTCTGATTTAGAACTTTAATTACTTAATGTAATTCTCTACTTTTATTTGTCAATTTCTTTATAAATTGCAAATTAACTGCTATAGACTATGATGAATATTTACTACAAAGACAATCACACCAAACTAAATCAAAATTAGAAAAACATTATAACCTCCCATATGGGGTTTAAAGGGAATTGGGAATCTGATTTTCACAGCAAAACATAAAGTAGACATTTTAAATCTATCCAACCTAATCTATTCCTTCTTCACATTGCAAATGTGCACACATGCATTAACTTAGTTTGCAATTATAGCTTAGAAACATGTTTACACATACATAGCAGAGAGAAACTGAATTGGACCACCCAAGTTCAACCAATCAGAGCACTGCTTTTGGCTGTACATGAAAAATCATTAAATACTTAATCCAGATAGTACACTACACAGGGATTTAATATGGTCACAGTCTGATGCTTATTGTGGAGAATACAAGATTAACAATAAAAACTCAGATAACACAGCTTTAACATAAAATAAATCAGATTCAACATAAAGACAATTCTATTTACATGGCTATTGTTTTGCCCAAATACATTTCTACACTTACCTACCACACAGCTTTACTCATTTACTTTACAAACAATATTTTTAAGTATAGATTCTTGCTAGATTAAATACATTTTGGCTACTCCAGCACTGCAGCAGAACATTATTAAAGGCTAAGCAGGGTTGTTTTTTTTTTAAGAGAAAGATACAACGCTTTTTTAGCTGACTAGCAAAGAAAACAGTAGCAGTGACATCTCTGCCTTGGCTTTAACCAACAGGACACATGAGAAGCAAAGACATGCTGGCTGCAGTCTGTCACGTCTTGCTAATGATAGTTAGCACCAGCGGCTAACATGCTAACCACTCACACCACAGTTGTTCTTCTCACAGTTAGCATACCTCAAACATCAGGCCCAGGAGGATAATCATGGCCAAACACGACACCATATCCGCGTGGTTCTGGATGACAAACTCATGGCTCAGCACCGGCGGGCTCTTGTTCTTCTTACGGAACCCCATGGCCCTCTGCAACAGCACGGATCTCTTCACCGGGGGCCAGGCAGTGTCACTAGCGGGGCTGGGGCTAGCTCTGGCCGGCTGCTGCTCCGCTACTGCTGGGCTCGGTCTTCTCCAGCTGATGGGTGATGTTTAGCTGCAACGCCTGCTCGCTGCTCCTCATGCGTTTCAAAACAGACATGAAGAAATCAAGCAGTGCAAACACCCACTTTTTCTCCTCCTGCCTGCTAAAGTCCGACCAGGGCCCTCCCACTTATAAAAGTCCATTCATGAACCGCCCAGTGGCTTTGACGTACAAGGAAAAAGCGAAACCGCAAAGCAAAAGGAGGTGAGGTGCATTTGACTCCAGATGGATGTCGCCATGGTAACCAGCGGTAACTAAAGTTGAGTTTAGACAGCCATGTTTTGACCGTAAAATGCATTTCAAAATAATAAAATGTAATATAAAATAAAGTGTTCCAACGCACTAGACTACTAGAGAATAAAAGCATACAATAAACAGGATAATACTAGACTTCACATAAAAATATACATAGCCTACAACTTTCACAAAACTTATGAAAGTTTTGCATAGCTATAGCTACTCCATATTTTGCAGCAATGAATTTTGTCATATTTATTTTATTCAACCTTTCATATCCTATTTGCGCTTACTTTAATGCCTTCTTTCAACCAGAAATACCATAATAATCAAAATAATGTGGTATTGATTGTTTTGTTATATCTTTCTGTCTATATTGTGGGCTATTGTAATTCATTGCAACAACAATAAATAAACACGGACAATGATTTTTTTTTGTTCCATTTCAGTGCAAGTATACATAGAAATAGTACTTTGTGTTTTGATTTGTTTGAAATCAACAGAAAATTACTTTTGAAATCTTTAACCTTTTTTTAAAGAGCCTCAAAATGTTTTTGCGGGCCATGAATTTACAAAGCCCCGGGCTCAAAATTTTTTAATGCAGCCCTGTGTCTAAAAAAAAAACAAGCATAACTTATCTTTGGGGACCATATATTTTAGGGTAAACATTTCACTACATAATCCAGAGAATTAATTTACTAGACACAGGTAAAATTCGTCAATATTAAGCTTGAAGTTTAATCAGTAGTTTTTACTGTTCTTACAGCCACAAGATGGCCGCCGCTATCACCACGGCAACATTAAACATGCTAAATTTCTCTAGCTTTGTTTTATCATCACTGAGAAGGAAAACCCAGCGCTGTTTTTACACACTCCCGCCCCGTTCAAGTGCTTTCATCCCGCGGTTCTCGCAGGTCAGTCTTTCCTTGTGGCATTTCTGCATAACAAACGCAACACATTTTGTAATCTTTGCGGTTTTATTGAGGTAAAACTCGCTAAATGTCGTGCCATGTGTCAAATCGTTCCCCTCTGCTGCGCTCAGCTAACATCAGTGTGGCTTTGTTTGCTTAGCTTTGCACTAAAGCTACTAGTACCACTAAAAGTCCTTTGCTAACATTGCTAAAGCGCATTGCTAGCTGATAATTATTGCTTTTATCATTCGTGTCGTTGTGTTGTTTTATTTCTGCCAAAACCACCAAAGTATTTGTCATGTCTGTGTTCTACCAGCAGAGAGCAGCATGCCATTGTTGGCCACTCAGTGATGATTATTATGTTAATTAAAAGCCTTTAACAATGACACAGCAGGGCATTTCGCCTCAAGGTTTACAGGTAATGGATTTACAGCTTTGACTAGCTCTAATTTACACATTCAGAGCTAACACAACAATACATTTTAATAAAATGTGACTATGAAAAACCTTTATTTATTTTTAATCTGTTAGAAAATGCATTTGTGAGACAGTAAATGCATTTTAATTCACATTTACATCAACACATGTCACAACTATCACTTCAGACAACTTGTACACCCTCTATTCATTTGTAATTATTAAGTTAAGTGGCCAGTTTATATAGTTGAGTAGCCTAAATTTGTATTGTTTTTGAGTACAAGGCCTACCCTGTTAGGTTGCGAGCTAGTTTACTAAATATATATCATGCAAATTATAATAAGAGCTTGATTTTAGCTCTGCCAGCCAAACAAATGGTCACATTCCATTCTAGCTTTACAGATCTGTTCATATGGCTCTTTAAGCTGATTAGATTATCTACAACTTGCCTTTTTTCACCTCAGATTCTTTCTATTATTTGAAATATTCAATGCAAACCTGTAGATAGCTGTGCCTGTTCATTTGTGAGCCGCATTTGACGTTTTTGCAATGAGGAAAATCCAAAATAGCCATGGATTGAACATTTTTAAGTCACTATTTCAATGATCAAGTAACTATCAGTTCAAACAAGCACTCATCTGTGGTTAGATTATTGATTTCAGAACAAAATACAACAAAAACACGGTAAATAAAAGTATCTATCAACAAATGCACATCGAAAAAACATAAGGATTTGTGAAAATAATGAGTGTTTGGGCTCAAGAACCTTGCAGAATGTCACTGTCTGGGCCTGAGAGCTGTTTGCTAAGCATGAACTCTGTTGCCTTTTGCCACAGCTGAGCGGGAGGAGGAGCTTACACCGAGGCCCAGAGCAAAAATGGAGGCTTGAGCAGAGCAGTCAAGCCATTTCCTCGTCTCTGTAACGCCCTGCTGCTGCTCTGTGTCGGCGAATGTGGTATGTACGCACGAAAACCCCTCAACCAGGCTGCACATTTGACGTTTTTGAATCAGTTTTTGCTCTTCTGATACAGTGCTTTCTGCTGCTGCTGCCCCTGTCTGCACTGAACAAAGATAATTACTCAGGAAATTTTTCCACCAATCCGGCGCCGGCTTGGATCCTGTCCGTCAGCGGGGCGGCCAATCCGACGCGGCTTAACATCTGCGGGCCCGATCGCCTTGCCTGAAGAGCAGAGCCTTCCTGAGTGTCCTCCATGTTTTATAAGTGTTGATATAACAAGTGTACCATGCATCCACAAAGGTAAGCCCTGACTTTTTACCTTCTCTCAGCTCGACAAAACAACATCCTGGGTATTGTGAGCATGGCTGTTTGCGATGACTCTGACGTTCCACACCTTAAAAATGAGTTTATAGCAGCAGGCAGGAGGGGAGGAGGAGCTGAAAGGAGGCCTCAGATTGCTAGGCCTTTGGTGCTTACTGCTGTTCTAGTGGGGGGTTGGGCAGCCTGCTCTCACCCTTGCACCTTTGGCTCCAGCTTTTCGTCTCTCAGGGTCAAATGAGTGCCCCCCAGCAAGCAGCAGCAGATACAGGAGGCAGGAACAGCGCCGTGGCAAATCCCTTTCAGTGTTTTTGTCACGCAGAGGATATTGAGAATTAAAAATTTGTACCCACTCTGTTCTTTCAACTTGGTTCAGGAGGAGCCTGGCTGGCATAGGCTGAGTGAATGGGGGGATGGGCAGTGGACACACAAGAAGAAGAAGAAGGAGGAGTGTAAT
The DNA here is from genome assembly GCA_038363315.1 of Mugilogobius chulae. Lineage (NCBI taxonomy): Eukaryota > Metazoa > Chordata > Actinopteri > Gobiiformes > Gobiidae > Mugilogobius > Mugilogobius chulae. The sequence continues at coordinate 2,973,058 of CM076398.1, forward strand.
GTGTGTTAGTCTTTTGTAAGGAGTTTTTGTGGGGTTTGTTTCCAGGTTTCAGGTCAAGGAAATGCATAACAAGCAAGCAGCAGTGTTGATCAATGAGTTTTAGTCGATTAGTTGGATAGTCAGTGGTTCAAACAGCAGAAAGTACAAGACATGATGTGAGTTAGCAGCAGATTTGGGTCAGAATTATTAAATTAGTGTGTCATTTTTAGGGCGGCAACATAAGATTATTTCACTAATCGATTAGTTGGCTGATTATTCCCTCGATTAGTCTCTTGGATACAAGATTTTTGCACATTTTCAGTGGGAATAAAGTCACTAAGAACGTCTTACACTGCATAAAATACATTTCAACAAGTTAAAGTTGCTTGATTCTAGGATTTAAACCTAATTTCAAGCATATGACTCATTTAACCTTGATTCATTGAAGAGACAGATTATTTTCCTTGTTTCAAAGTGTTTCAAACTGATTTCAAGACATTGCTTCTTATTTCAAGATAGAATATTTGCCAGTGGATTAAGACAATTGTTCTTACCCAATGGCAGTTTGTGTTTTATTTTAGACAAATTCTCTTATAACCAGTTAAAAATGTCTTGAAGCCAGTGAAATTGTCTTACTACATAAGCAATTAAATCTTATCCAGTTAAAACAGCTCAAATCTGGATTAAAATTCTGACTCCAAGTCATTTTAAGCAAGTCTAGATTTATAGTTTTTACAGTGTAGGTGTAGATTTACTGACAAACTAGTGTTTATGTCGAAAAACACTCAAATAACACAATTTTCTTCACTCATTATATCAATGCTGTTCTGTCTGTGTTTTCTCAACAGTCTTGAAACCTAAATAAATTAGTATTGGTCAGAAATCATCCACTAATCAATACTAATGCTAGTATCAGACCAGATTCTATAGATTCTCAATTAAAAATGACTTTAGGAGAACACAGTTTGGCCTTTGCTGAACATTTTAAAATAATCAACTAACAAAACATATATTTTAAACAACCAAAGCATCATTACTTTTTGTTGAAAATGTCAGTCAGTGCATTTACATGATCAGAGAAATCAGACTAGGCTTAAAAACTGACTCTACTTGGTTGCTTGTGTCAATATTTCACTGGTTTCAAAACATTTTTAACTGGTTTTAAAGGGAACCCTGGATATGAAGACAAATTGGCTAAAACACTAGTACTGGTCATGCTATTAAAATAAATTACAAACAAATATATAACTGCTTACTATTTTTTATAAAATTGTCATTGTTTATGTGTTTTCAAGCCACTGGGAGCCGCCATTTTGGTTGATGACATAAAATAGTGTTTCCATGGTTACTCCCACAGTTTCATCTGTGAACAGTTGCCACAAAAACACCACTGACAGTGTCCAGTTCTTGCCTCTTCCTCTTGATTATCTTCAGTTTTACTAGATTCCACATAATCTTCCTGTATTTTTTTTGACAAGGTTTAACCCAGGAATTCATGTTGCTTAGTTACCTGTTACTGCCTGTTTCCCTGACAACACTATTTTATGTCATAACCGCAGCAAAATGGCAGCCTCCATTTAATTTCTTCATAACACTATTGTAATAAAACTACAAATACTTCCAAGGTATTTGTCTGTATTATATAAGTGATGATATATTAGTGTTTTAGGATAAACATGTATTATGTCCCGGGTCCGCTTTAAGAGAATTTGACTTAAACAAGAACAACAGTTTTCCATTGGCAAAAAAATTTGCTTGAAATAAAAAGCAATGCCTTGAAATAATTTCAAAACAGTTTGATGTCTCTACAATAAATCAAAATCCTAGAATCAAGCAACTTTAGCTTGTCTTGAAATCTATTTTTTTTTGCAGTGTACAAACAAGGCCTTTCAAGAAATAAAGGTTAGGGTTTGCTTATTTTGTGGGAAAAATGTCTTATTTCAAGTGAAATACACTGCCAGTGCAGCAAGACAGTTTGACTAACCTAGTTGTTTTGAGCAGAAAATGCTAGTTTCAAGTTCTCTTGACAAGATTTTTAATCAAATCTATTTTTGATTCAAGTAATTATGGCTTAAAATAAATACAAATTTGCTTAAAATATGTTTTTATATCTACATAAGGTAATGATAGAATATCTTAAATCAAGTCAAATAATCTTAGTGAGACTTGGTTTGGTTAAGTCTTTTAAAGTGAACCCTGAATATAATCACATGTTTATCCTAAAACACTTATAATATCATCACTTATATAAAAACAGGACAAATACCTTGGAAGTATTTGTAGTTTTATTAAAATAGTGTTTTAAAGAAATGACATGGAGGCTGCCATTTTGCTGCGGTTATGACATAAAATTGTCAAGGTAACTGGCATAGGTAACTAAGCAACATGAATTCCTGTTAACCTTGTCAGTTTGAGCCGGAGCAAAGCAAATACAGAACGATTATGTGGAATCTAGTAAAACTGAAGATAATCGAGAAAAGGCAAACTGGAGTAACCATGGAAACACTATTTTATGTCACCAACCAAAATGGCGGCTCCCAGTGTTGAAAACAACATAAACAATGACAATTTTATAAAAAATAGTAAGCAGTTATATATTGTTGTAATTTATTTGAGTAAACATGACCAGTACTTGTGTTTTAGCCATATTTTCTTCATAGTCAGGGTTCCCTTTAAAATAATATGCTTAATTCAATTTATCTATAGTCGTTATTCCTTTTTTGCAGTGTTTTGAGATGCATTTACATTGTCGACATGTTTCGACTGCTGTCAGCGAGCCATCTTCAGGACAGTCTGGATTATTTAGGGCTGGTCAATACATATCGTATCAATATAGCGATATTCACGAGGAAAAGTTGATAGATATCATGATATGATTGCACTTGCACCACAGCTCATCTTACACCTTGGACAAACATAAATTGTGACAAATTTCCTGTGTTGCCAGATTTTCAGAGATTAATAAGCGACAAGTCTTCAAAAAAAAGCCAAACAAACCATCTTATTATTAATAAAGACTTAATACTTCAGTCTTAAGTGGGATATTTTCATGGATCAAACTTGAAAAAACAGCTAAAATTCACAACCCTTGACTGTCAAAATTCATAAGCAACTTTCCAAATAAAGAAACCCAAAGTTCTTGTAAATATGCAGACTTGGAAACTCTGGCAATTTTCGTCTGATCTCTCTAAAACCTTGAACAAAAGTAACCTATGTCCAGACAGTGGAGGCTCTGCAGAGGCTAAAACACAAATAATGAATGAAGTAAAATATGGCTTTTTAACGGGGAACTTACTGTAACTAAAATAGCCTGAAACACATAATTATAAACTGTTAATGTTCTCAAAGCGTAGATTTTTAAATTCATCCATTTAAAAGCTTGTAAACCTTTCATAATGAGGCTGATCCAAGAGTGAGAGTCATCATGTCATTTTGAATATTTTTCCTGTCAAGTGAAGTCCAATCTTCCCAACGCAGGCCAGAAGCAGTTGTTGTGAAACTGCTTCCTCTGCTCTTACTCAGTGGCCATTTTGTTTGCAGAACACAACACAGCAGCACCGAGCCACAGAGAAGAGGACAAACTGAGCCAAAAACAAAAGAAAAGGCTTCAGTCTCAGGGCAAAAAGTGACAGATTTAACAACTGTTTTGTCCATAAGCCTCCTGAACACTTCCGAGTTTGACTGTTTTTCTTTTCAATGACAGAAAGAGGAAGATTACCTCAACATAGGGATAGGCTGGCAAAAAATGACTATCACAATTTTCTTGGATCACGATTTAGATTTTATCACGATACTTGTAAACTGTCTATTTTTACAAATTGCTTTTGAGTAAATACAATCATCTGCTTTTTTAGAACGTTCCTCTTCACGGTCAATGTCTAGATCCAGCTGTTGTTGATCAGTGTTGCCAGATTTTCAGAGAAATCAAGCAATCAATCCCAAAACAAGTGACCTCAACCCTTAGTAAAGAATATTAAAAATAATCATTTAGTTAGAACGTTGTGTATCTCCACAAAACTAGTTTCTAGGAGTTTTTAACATTGGTAACGACTTTTAGACATGAAAATATGCTAAAAATCTATTATATTTTTAAACCAGACCTGAAAAATAGCTCAAATCCACCTCTTTTATGACTTGAAGGTGCAGCCCAAAAAAAACCCCACACACTCATAAGAGACATTGGGGGGGGGAAAACCCTGCAAATATTGCCGTAGAGAAGAAAACTTGGCAACTCTAAGACTGAGAAAAGTAGGTTGGAAAAAAAAAGTTTGTATTTGAACAGATGGAATAAAATGAGAAGAAGGAAATCCTGATATTTAATGAAAAAAGGGATCATGAACTCATGATTCGATTTATATCGTGATATGTCTAACTAATCTAACTACAACACACAATAACCACCAGAATAAGCTGCTCATCCATTTTCACATATTTAATGTTTAGATCAGAATGACTAGTTCTGTTTTTCAAGAGAATGTTTTTTTGATTTTCTCGTTTTGACTTTATTTGCTGGATTAATACTTGCTGCAATGTAAATATACATTATATTTTACCTAAAGTGTCTTTTTGTGATTATATCTGATCTGTTTTTCGACGAGCTCACACTAAAGAGAGTCAGCATTTATGTGATTTTGGGAACTCTTTTGAGATAAAATCATCTGACTTCCCAAAACCAAAGTGTTGACAAGAGAGCCTGTGAAACGGCAACAAGAACAAACATTTTCATAACTTACCTTGATAATCTTTGCTGACTCATGGAGAAGACACATAAAAACACATGGATCAGTGTTGTGACATTGTTCTGACAATATAAAGACTGAGAGATATGTTTAAGAGCATGTTTTATCAAGAGTAACTTTAGCTTCATGTTTTAAGTTTAGCACACTTGCTGCAAAAATGGTTCTAAGTCATCTTAAGAAAATCTAGATTTATAGTTTTTCCAGTGCAGAAAACACAGACATATACAGATTGTAGACAAGCTTTTCAGATTCACCGGCGCCTGTGGTATAATGATGCTTTCACAACTCTTCATCTAAGCCGTAAATATGAGCTTTCCACTGGAAAGGCCATAGAAGCACCACACCAAGTTACTCACAAGTCAACGACTTTTGGGGGAGAAAAAATTAGTTGTGACATAGTGGAAGCTTCATTGGTGGACTGTAGACTATTTTATCTTCAAATAAGATAGACTTATGTTTATTTATATTTAGAGCTGGGCGATATCAAAAATGGATATCTCGATAATTTTTGGCATATCCCGATTACAATATTCACACGATATTATTTCAAACCAACAGGAAAATGTTCAAACACATATTTAAGTGTATTAGTTTAAGTTTAATGATCAGAAAAATTAGGCTGTAGTTGACTGAAAACATTTCTAGTCGACTTAAGATGTTCTAGCAATCATTTAGTCCGCTAAAAGGTCCCTCTTTCTCAAAACCAGTGTCTCAATGTTCAGACCAAATATTAGCTCCAAACTGCCCTCACAAAACCACAAACTTCGGTTAGCATGCTAATTTACTATTCATAAAGGAATAATGCAGCTAAACAAGATTATTATGTAAAAACTTCTGAATAAATTTGGCAACTGAGACACCAATGTGTGATTAATTAACTAAAATATCACCTTCTACACTTGTTTGATCATTTATAATGTTGTAACTTTCTTTATTTGTATCTTTAAACAACTATTTTTGAAGCATTTTTACTATAAACGATAGACTCGATATTCCATTTTTGCATAACATCAAAATAACTATCACGATATTATCTAAAATTCGATATATTGCCCAGCTCTATTTATTTTACATAAACAATGAAGCAACACTAGATAACTTACATGTGCCAAACCAAAATATTGTGTTTTCTGTAACTGACTAAAAGGACGTGAACGCACAAGTAAACAAGCTCCACCCTCTTCCATTAAAACTGCTCTACAAGCTCATAAAAGCAACACAACGAACAACTTAGATCCTCATATAGTTTCTAGTTTAATTCTTACAAATGTTGATGTTTGATGTAGAACAAATTCTTGCTCAGTTTGTGGCCAAAATAGTCGTTTCTCTCTGACATAAACTTGAGTCCACCACAGTTGTTGAGTTGTGTAGCTTATGTTTTATTGGTACAAATTGGATTTTCCTAGTCTCTGAGATCACATGAATATAGCATCTTTACATTGAAGTTTGGCATATTTTAGACAAAAGAGACTAACTCTTAATTCAACAAAATAAAAAGAGCTTTGATCAACTGTAAAACATGGTTTCCAGAGAGATAAAATGTTCAAATTCCATACATTTTATTCTTTAAATTAAATGAGTATTCCAACTTGTCAGAAGCACTTTAAAAGGCTTATATTACATATTTTTTATTTATGTCAAACTATTTTTTTTTAGAAATACTTGGAGTTCATTGATATTCATAATAAATGACACCTCCTTGTGATGTTGACAAACTATTTTCTGAACAGTTTTAGAATACTAGAAGAAGTCAACTTATAGTCTATTGTCTAAAACAATTAGGGTTGTTCCGATACCTGCAAAACGTCCGATATTGCACATTTCACAGGTATTGGTATGGACGAGTACTCATACCAAACCTCTGATCCGATACCGCCCTGTTTGTCCTGAATGAGGAGCCGTAGATGCAGCAGCTGTTCTTTGCTCGTGGCTAATGCTACGGCTAACAGTCAGAGCAGCTAGCAAAGATTCTGTGGAGACTCCTCAAAGTTCAACCATAAAATACTCCATATATGCAGACAAACACCCATTTTACCTCTGCGATGTTTCATTTAGTCTTTATAGTAGATGGACTAAGGTTAAACTTACTCTAAAAATGGTCCAACAGCAGCGCTAGCTAACGGCGCTAACAAGCTAACATGCTAACTCTGACTTTAGTTTGCATTGCATTTCATTAGAATAAGCGTTTTTTTTACAGGGCTTACTATCATTTTTAAAGGACAGAGGTAGAAAAGCACTAGCTAAAGAAGAATATTATCAATACAGTTATGAAAAATACATTTGACTGTAAAATAGGCCTAATATATAACAGTTACAATGAGTCGCTCTTTTTGAGTATTTATTTTACTTTTTGAGACTTATGAGTCTAGTTTGCCGAAGCTATGTTTAAAATGTATTATGGATTTAAATTTGAGTTAAAAACTACCTATAATTTACTTCTGTAGCCATTATTTAATGTAATATTTGGTATCGGCAATGGCACCTACGCTTAGTCAAAGTATCGGTATAAAAACAATGTGTTTTTATTTTAACCTGGTGTCAAAACGCGCCTTTCTGTATCAAAATGGGACTTGAGCGTTTTATGACTAATCCCAGTAAAACAAAAACTCTGCAGAATATTTCATTAAATCTGTTCTGCCGGTTGGTGAGGTACAATGGAAGTTTCCAGTGAGACTTTGTTTACACCACAGCATAGCTACAATCTCTCAGCCGAGGTCAAGCCAGGCGACGTCGTCCAAAATAGACACGCACAAGTCACGTATTCTAAAGCTTTACAAAGACTATTTTTAATTTTAATGAACTGTCGCTTTTTAAGTTGCTTCCTCTTTGTTCCATTCACGCAGGTTTACACACACATTTTACCTCAAACTGAAAACACTCTGTTCCAACTTGTGATGTCGTTAAGTGGCAACACAGGAAATGCTTCACTGAAAGACTGATGTTTACCTATTTTGGCACCTGATTATTATGTCGATTTTTTTCTTTCAATAAATCCATTTGGCTGTTTATGTCGCAAAAGGCCGCTCAATATGAGGTTTTTATGAAATTTGTTTTTTCTAGACCTACAAGTTTTTTGAACCTGTACTGATGTTTCTGCTAAAACCAAAGGCAGAAGTAGTTTTTTCACATGGGAGGCCTGTCTGAGCTCATTAATACTCGAGAAATCCAATATAGCAGAGTAAAGCAATGCTGCTCGATTATGATGAAAATAATAATTATGATTATTAAAATCAGAATTGAAATCACAATTAGTTGCTTGGAGACACTGCAGAGTGTTTGTGAGCCTTTAAGAATGAAGAGATCAAATGAAATATGTGACACTCACAAAAATAAACAGTTCTATTCTACAATTGCAAAAAAACCACCTATCTTCCAAATGAAGAAAATAAATGAGTGCGTAGACTTATAAGCTACGGTCAATAATCACGATTACTCGATTACACAGTTTTTGTAAACAATTACAGCAATAATTGTAATTGCACAACCCTACTATAAAATCATATATGCGATCTCTGAGCAGAAAGTGAGACTTTGTGCTGTGGATTTTTACTCAGTTCTCCATTTATTTATATTTTCAAACCTCAGATCAGGCAGTTATGGTGCGTTTACATGATCACAGTTTTTGTGTAAAAGGCCTAGTTTTCATCAGTGGATGCATTGTGTCCATTCTCAGGTTAGACTGATTTTAAGTTATTTTGTTAAAAATGGATACAACAAGGCTTTTAACACTGCTCAATGACATCACAAAGTGAAACAGCGTTTTGAGCTTTGAAAATGTAGAAAGACTAACAATGTGACAGTTTTACATAAACACCTTTGAATGAAACAAACACATTTACAGTTCTGATTTTAGACGATGAAGCAACATCTAAACAAGGCAGAAAACTCCCAGCAGTCATTTTGTGTAATATGGACCTTTAATGCAGGGGAAATCTCTGCAATGCAGCAGAATGTTTTTTAAGAGGAAGAGGGGCTCTCATACTGAGATCCATGTGGCACTGCACCGTCGACCAATAGTTTTCCAGCCTGACGGCCTCGCAGCCAATGGCAGCTGCACTCGAGGTTAAAGATTGACAATCGGAGGCAGAGCAGGACGCAGAGGCCTTCTGGAAAATTCCACAGCCATCTTTGATTCAGCCGGTACAGTGTGATTGCAAACCTTTCCTTTGTCTGTGAGAATAACCTGAGCACAGTGACAGACACAGACTTAACTGTTTATTACATTTACTTTCAGTTTATAGTTTCAGTTCACCCTTAAAACAATAAATGTAAATGTGAGTCTGCTGCTTTGAGTTTCTTATATTCACAGTCTGACGCAATCAGTCATGTGAGTGTTTACCTACAGTCAGACAGGACACAGTGCTCACCGTTGCATGTAGTTCCTCTTTTAAACACATTTAGTCAGAGAATCTGACCTTTTCCTGTTGGTTTCAATGTCATTAGTCAATTATCTGAAGTTACAATGAAAGGGTTTGTGTCTTGCATATTCTCTTGAGCTGTATATTTTGGAATTGTACAATGTGAAATTAACCAATTCTGTAGAATCCAAACAAGCCGTTTTGTCGTTTCTTTTTATTCAAGTAAGGTTTTAATTTTAGATTTTTTTTCTTCCAAAATGAAATTGTGAAAGACTTTTGAAGGACACCAACTAGTCCATTCTCCTATGGGAGGATTTTCTAAGGAAAGACTGATCCCAGTGCTCCTCCTTTTCTACTGTTTACTGGACCAGTGAGTTTCTTTAGAAACATAATGAGTTTGATTGACAGGCTAGCTGGCCAATAGACAGCCTTGTTGACCAGACACGACCAGAATATCATCTGAGATTATATTATAGGAACAATACTTGATCCAACTACATTTCATGCATTGGTTACATCCGTTGCCACTTTTGGATCAGTAGATCACTTGAGGAAATGGTAAACATGACTGCGCTCCTGTCACGTTTGAGAGTTTACATGATGTTGTGTGGAGAAAATTATCAAAACCAGCTCATAGGGGGGGGGCATCAGCCATGAAGAAAACACATCGCTCAGTCTCTAGTTCAACCAACAATTTAGAAGTTAAACAAACAAACAAACAAACAAACAGAAGTAATATAATTGTGAAACAAGTGGTTTTATCCAACATTTAGCACCAGAAAGAGCAGCTCTATTGTTTGTATATTGCATTTCCTCTTTTATTGGGCTTGGCCTTATCAAGATAATAAACTGTGAGCTCAAACTTGTGACAATCTGCGTTTTTAGTGAAATCATCATATCTTGATTTACTTTTTCTGAATTTAATGCTGCTAGACTCTTTATCCAGTTCTCCTGTTAGTCAGCCTTAGTCATGCTTCAAGTGAATGGACATTTTGCTAAAGCAGATGATTGTATTTACCTCAAAATAGATGTGAATTCTGATAAAATCGTCAATTAAAATGTTTAGTCATGCCACCCAATACTACTGCTATATGCATTGTGTTTTCTTGTTTAGTTTAATGCGAGCTTGTCCTGTCCACAGATGTGTTCGGTCCTCGTGTGGCTGTCGGTCCTTGTGTGTGTGTGTGGATGTGCCAGAGCCCGAGAGCGCGCTGCAGTGGGGGGATGGGGGAGCGGGGGAGGGGGAGGGGAGCGCGCTGTGGCCTCCATTTTCTGTGACGGGAGAAGCCTGCCTGCTCCTCTCTTCTGTCTCAAGAGGAGAGAGCCTGTGTATGTGGTGATCCCTGCTTTTTGTCCATCACGTCCTGCTCCTGCTTCTGTTTCTTCTGCTGCTTCTTCTGCTGCTGAAAAGGACCAGAGCTGACAGTATTTTCCAACATCCCGGATACTCAATTTCCCGAGGATATATTTGCCTGACCTTCCTTGTGGGGATGGGAAACGGCTTCAAATCTTGACATGTGGAGGAACATTCTGGCCATCCTTGCTTCTTGTTAGCCTTAGCAGTGTTTTCACTTAGGTACGAACACATCCACGCTCGCTCCAGTGCAATATTCACTTCTCGTGCACACAGCTAAGCAACTAAAATCTTTGTCATGTGGGCCCTGTTTTTTGCTCTTGTGTCTGGGACAGGAAGGCCCTGCCCGGAGCTGTTGTGGTGTGTGGGATTTTGGCCAGGCTGTAAGAAGATAGCAGCACTGTGTCTTTGTGTGTGTGTGCTTTTAAACCTTCCTGGAAACTATTTATGCAGGTACTAGATTTAAACTAAAGGAGCCATGTTTTGGTTTTTGTCTGCTTACAGTGCATAAGACAAGTTAGATACATTATTCCTAAGCATTGCTTGTTTTCACCAGTTTGGCTGTTTTGGTGAGGTTTATGAACGTCTTTTGTCCAGTAAATATGACATACCAGTATATAGAGGTAAATTCAGCTGTTTCCTAGCAACCACATTATAAATACTGGACAATATTCACATAAACGACAGACGTTACAATAGTTTGTTTTTGCATTTTAGCGCTTTTCTTCACTACTTGCAACTTAACTGGTGTAAAACTGATGAATATTACAAAATAATGTCAAAATTATGATGTGTCGTGTGGGCTGTAAGATTTGTTTGTAAGAGTTAGAGCTGGATGTTTTGGGAAAAGAATGTTTATGGCAGTTTTTCTGTAAAGTATTGAGATTGTGATTAGATGTGTGCATAGAGCGTCTGTTGGCTTGTTTAGGTTAAAAATCTGTAACTTTTGTACTGCTGAGTACTTCCTGTTTAATTCATCTTAATGCGGTTTTCATTAAGTCAGTCTAAAAGGAAAAACTGAAATTAATCAGTGAACTCGATTAGTTATTTTGACACAAAAGACGTGAAGATTTTTTTTTTGCTTTTTACAATGTTCCATCCAGACAAAGCTTAAAAATAAATCAGACCATTAGTTTGTAATGTACCAAATTAACTTTTTACTGCCTTAAAGTGAGATTTGCCAATGGAACAATCATAAAAATGTAGTGTTTTGTAAAAAATAGAAAAGGACAAGTATTTTTTTATTTTTTATTATTATTTATTTACGGCACTTGAAATAATCGCATAGATATATAGTTTTATTGGCAAAAAAAAAATAATTTATGTTTACTAGAAACACTTACTTATTATTGTGTGTTTTGTTTTGTTTTTTTAAATGCGGCAAATTTTCAGATTTTCTATGTGATTGCTGGCCAATAAAACAAGGTGGGGTAGTTGATTTTTTTAGTTGGAAATTAGAAGACTTTGTGTTTTTCACAAAAAAGTATATGATAAATGCAGCACTTTGTGAAAAAATGAGACAACTGAGTAGTGTCTGAATAGAATAATAAAGAATTTTAGCTTTAATCAGGAGCCAAATGCAGCTCTCTGATTGGCTGTGCTTGGGTGGCCCTCTCCAGTTTCAGTTTGCTGTTTATAAAAAGTGGTATTTAAGCCACAATTGGCACCAAAAATGAATACATGTCGATATTAACCATGTGTTGAAGGATTTATCAGAGGAAGTAGTCAGATTTAAAACCTTTTTTTTTTTGCAGTATCAAAATCAGCTACCCCACCTTTAAAGTTTTAGTTTTTGCACGTTTGGGAACCTATGAAGACCAGCTAATGATTATTCAACAAGTAAATTAGTTGAGGATTAAATCAATAATTGATAACTTGTTCAGTCCTATGGTGAACTTCAGTTGATGTTTCCATCCTTATGGTGCTGTAGAAAAAAGGCCTTGTCTTGCAATTTGCTTTATCAACAAGTTAAAGTAGTAGGTCACCTTGACTTTTGTAAATGATTGAACTTTGACTTTTCCATCAAAATTATTTATACAATATTAAGTACTTTGTGACAAAATGAGACCACTGTGTACTGCTTTAATCAAATACTAAGTATTTTCTTTCTCATAGATGGCCTAAAGCAGCACTTTCATTAGCTGTGGTCGAGTCGTCTCCTCCAGCTGTTCCAATATTTACATTTTGACTATAAATATCCAATACCTGATAAAGCACAGTTCAGTAACAGATCAAATAGTGTTATAGACAGTATTTATCATTCCAGCAATGACTGGACTACTTTGTGAGAATCAAGTTTCAGACACGAGTAACACAAGCCAAAAAACAGTCCTGTTGCAGTGAATTTAAGACCCAATGAAGATATCTTTGAAGTGATATGGGTTCGAGACCTGATCCAGCAAAATGTCATCGATAACTAGTTTTGGAATCTCTGATGCTTTTGACCATATATTTTTTAGGGATGCATTGATCCAGCTTTTTCTGTTCCGCTCCCGATTCCGAGACTTTAGCTTTAAATATCTGCCGATACCCGATATCAACCGATACGTATGTATTAAAACATAAGACATTTGGTCATATAGTGTGATGTAGCTATTATTTATTGTGTAAGTCACAAATTTACATCTTAATGTGAATAAAATGTTAAACAAGAGAAGTTCAGTCTCATTATGTCCAATTAAAGGCACAACAATGGTATCGGCTGAACCAATATCATGGAGCCGATACTTGATCCAGTAAAATTTCCTGGATTGGCATTGATATGTGATCCTAGTATTGGATCAGTGTATCCCTAAAAATTTTTATCACCATCTAAAAGAGAACTTTTGCAATAACAATATAATTAACAATAGATTTGTGGATCCTTTTTTAATATTTGAGCCAATGTTTTAGGCTCTTTAAGGTATAACTGTGAGTGGTTCTGAACCTCAAGGTGTATTTCCGTATTTCATGTTTTAGCCTCTGCAGAGCCTTCACAGTCTTTCGCTTATGACCTTTATTTAACCAGGGAAGTCCCACTGAGATTCAGAATCTCTTTTGCAGGGGAGCCCTGGGGGAAGGGTCAGGGCGCTCTTGTTCAAATCTTCAGAAGGATCAGACAGAAATTGCTGTAATTTTTTGTCCTTCTTCTACACAATTGAGCATAAAACCAGCTATAATGCTTCTGCAACTGGCACAGAAGTCAGTTTGCTAGATTATTTTCAAAAATGCTAACTTCCTGTTGGCATGTTCATTTCCTGTTAAGTTCATTTCTATGGGCTTTCACCGCCTTAGTCTAAATTGGTGATTTGTTCTGAAAACATGTAAAATATTTTGTAAATGAGGAGAATATTTCACCAAAGGACCAAAGTGTGTTTATAAAAGTGTTTGTGTGTCAATGCTAACGCTAAAGTCTGACAAATAGGACATAAACAGCTTCTATGCACATCAATTATATCACAATAGCCTACATTTCCAAAAGTACATGGACCCAGCTCACTTGCTAGTTGCCACAGACTCTAATTTGCTTGAACGTACGTGGATTCTCCTTCTGGCTTATTCCTTTCCGTTTCACAATCAGTACAAGAAGCCTTAATCTGAGCGACTTCATCACATTCTAGTATCTGCTGCTGCTGCTGTTGTTTTTGTTTGCTCAGAAGGTTGTCGTTGAGTCCTCGGTCGCGGTATCAGCCCGACAGCCTTGGTCGTTGCTTTGCTTATCAGCGTTCAATCGTGTTTGAGTGGAATGTGCGCGCGTGGACGGGGGCCCGGCTCATTTTTCACCCGCAGAAGAGAGGGAGAAAAAAGGCTTATCCCACAAATGCGCGTGACCTTTTGATTAGGGGCCTGTAAAACCATCTTCCTGGGAGGAGATCCAGAGCTTTGACCAGGCCAAGAGGGCGACCTGTCAGGGGTCCTTAGCAGGGTTTCCGGGGTCTGGGCTAAAAGAGAATAAAGGAGACATGGTTAGAATGAGGCCCAGTGGAGCTCTGACAAAGGAGGAGTCACTACTTCAGACTGGCTCCGCTTATTGTCAAAACAGGATTTACTCAGCATTTTCTAGAAGGGGAATTCAAGAAGGGAGGACATTTTCTGTAACTGTAGCAACAACAACAACAGTCTTTCTTCCATTATCAAAAACATACTTTTTATTTAGCTTTGTTCAAGCTTGTTTAATGAAATCGGGCTAGAAAATATTTTCTCCTCTGAGCGTCAAAACACTACATTTGAAATGATCAGATCTGTGGCGTCAAAGTCCTCTCTCTAGCTGTTTTTAAGCTCATGAATAAATGGCAGACTCATTCTAAGCTTGTCAAATCACATTCATTCCACTTTCATTACCTGCTTGCATTAAATGTTCTATAAACAATTTTGCTACATGTTTTGTTCAGTTGGCCTAATGCATTCTGAGCCGCTGAATTGTTCATCACGATGTGTTTCAAGCTTTTTTCAAAGCTTTTTTGAGCGAGACATGCTGGTTTACTAACAACAACGGACAAACTTTGTGTATTTTGGTGAACAAACAGGACGTTTTTAGACATAGTATGACATTGTAGACGGATTTCTACGTGATCGGATACATTAACAAGATATCTGTGCGAGGGTAAATGTGTTTTAAGTTACTGTAGTTTACTATATAAATCAAGTAAAGGAATTTTTAGTTAATCTACACGAGCTATGCGCGTGACCCTGACCTGCAGAAAGAGCTGCCACTCATTAACCAAACTGAAGAAACAAATCGAGTTAAGGCTATTGTCAACTACAAAAGTTTATCACTGTGCAAAAAAACAAAAGTTATGCTGCTAACTCACATTTGTGAATGAAATTTGACCCTGGCTACAACCCTTAAAAATTACATTTAAGTGAGTGAAAAACGGCGAGAAAAACACTGTCTCAAACTTCTTTCAGACCGGTTCATACCTGATCCAAACAGCTGCTCTCGTCCTGGTTCATTGTTTTATTCAAAGAAGTTTCTCCACCTAAGCAGATGGAGAGCTGCTCTTTCTGCATAAAGCATACGCAGCAGGACGGAAAGTGGCGTCGACCTAAAATCCCTTTAATAAATCCAGCAATGAAGCAAGTTTGGACAGAACAATTTAAAGGTGCGCCATGTAGGTTTTTAGATTTATAAAATGTGTTTTTAATCTCTAAAGCAGTCTTTTGTGCCCTAAAGCAAATAGTTCCCAAATAATCCGGTTGTATTTAAATTGATTCATGCACGACTGATTAATCTTGTCTTGTTCTGCATCTGAAAATCCCTGTTCTCACCTACCACCCATCCCTGCCCATTTATCTGTATCTACTAGTCAAAACAATCATATTCAAGTACAACATATGGGTTCAAAATGGTTGTTTAGCCACATTTCTCTTCTCCAAAACTTTGCAATGAATAGGCAGCGCTATTTAGTTCTGCAGTTTTGAACAGGAAGTCAACCCGTTTTTTATTAAATACAAAGATAGGTCTCTTTAACTTTCCATTTCAATATAATTATGCTTTGGATGTTTCACCCGCGGGAAGTTACACGATCTCACTTAACATGTAAATTGTGCTAATTTGGGAACAATCCTAATGGAAATCCTACATTTCAGTCCCTACATCCAAGACTATTAGCTCTATGAAGCTTCTGCTAAATCAAAAGCTACTTTCATCAACTGTGCCATGTGTTCTGTGGGTTTTGGCTGTTTTTAGAAGTTCTCTTTGAGGGTTTGGTCACTGAATCTGCCAATTTTGATGTTGGGACAAACTAGATATTATTTCTTCTCATGGTAATCCTTTTTTCTTTCATTAGTTGGAGTATTTTGCTGATCAAAATACAATAAAAAGGTTTTTACTAGAAAACATTTGCATTGCTACAGTATTATAACCATATTTGCACGTCCACATCGATTAGAGTTGCTTTTAAGAGTGTGATTTTGGTGAGTTATTGCGCCTTTAACCATATGTTTTGAAGCTGCTTTGTTACTCTTGCCGTGTCTCAAAGCCTTTGGGGTTTCCCTGTTGTCAGAGAAGGGGCTTAAGAGCGGCCACAATACAGGCTTCCAATCAACCAAGTGCCCCTGGCTTTTCACACTATAGTTGGAGGTATGTCCTTTACTAAAAATGAAAAACGCACATTAAATGCAACCTGTAAACTAGCACCACAAATAAAAAAACTAAATTGAGCTTTTAGGTAATGCAGTATCTACACAAAGTATATGAATATGCTAAGTCTGTTCATGCAAGTCAACAATAAAAAAAAGTTGTATTTTCATAATCACAGTCTAAAAACGCAAGATCTTTTATAACAAAGACTGTGGCATTGTTTAAGGGAGACATACTGTTGTACAAGCTTACTATTGAATTATTACAATGGAAGGTGATTATTTTACGTTTTAGGGATGCACATTTTCAAAAAATTTCTTTAACCGTTAGTTGGAGCTCTTTACGATCAATAATCGGTTAACCGAACACGTTAACACGGTACTTTTGTATTGCTGTTATTTTCACTGGACATGTTATAATTGAGCACAGCAGCGCTGCGAGAGTGAATTTAGAGCAGCGAGTTAGCGACAGGCCTTTAAACTGGGCACAACACGACTGAATAAGCCTCTATAAACACTGTTTTAATGCACTTTCGCTCTATGTATTAAACAAAACTACTCTCTCAAATAAGAAGTCATGTTTTAAAGTTGCTGCTAACGTTAGCTGCTTACCTTAGCTTACTGGTAAAACATTGATAAATTCCCAGGCAAGTTGAATAGCCCAGTCTGTTCTTCACCAACATAAAATCCAAGTTAATTAATCCATCCATGGTTGATATTAGTCCATAAACACTGCAGTGTCATGCAGGTTTGCTCAGTCTTTATGAGATAAAGTGTTTTTGTAGTTTTAGCGATCTTTTGTTCAGTTTAAATTTCTTGAATAAATGCAGCTAGTTTTTGGATGCAAGGATTCCTGACATCACATTAGTGCTGTCGTCCTTTAGTCGTTTAGTCAATTAATTGGTCAATAGAGTCTTAGTCGACCAAGATTTTTTTTAGTCGACCATTTATTTTATTTAGATTATAAGCATTTATGAAGATTCGTTTGACGAAATCGTTGGTCTAATCTGCCACCTTGGAAATAAATACACTATTTCCTATTAATTTTCTGTATATGTAGTTGTCATTGTCTTTTTTGTTTTGTTTTTTTTAAAGCCGATTTGGTCGCATTAGTATACTTTTTAGCTTCAGAGCTTTTACCACGACCCGTTTTAGTCAATTAATCGGTCGTTGAGACATGCTTTTAGTCGACCAAGAATTTCTTTGGTCGACTTCAACCCTTGTCAACTTCTCAAATAATGATTAGTTGTAGCTTGCAGCCTCAACTATGAACTGCACAAACGCTCTGAAAAGCATGTTAGACCGGGAGATATGATCTTGCTCTGCCTGAGTGACAGATGGATTCAATCAATCACAGTAAAGTGTGCTTATCTTCTGTAAACGCTGACAAATGACTGTTTCATTGTTCAGATTTTCTAACTTTCCTTTGGTCAAATCGACAGTCACATGACACTCTCCAAGGCTGACCAGGCTCACACCAGATGGACTTGTGCAGCACTCTGGATTGAGTTCTGTCACCTGGGAATTCACTCACTGAAAGCCGTTGGGAAAAACGCAGACCGACATGACAAACATTCGAGGTTGATTGGTCCAATTGTTGCAGCTAAATCCAGTGGATAGACAAGCACAGACATCTTTCCTGTTCACAAATGCACAAACCACCTCCAAAAAGTAGGTCCCGCAAATAGTTTCTCTACTATTGTCCAATACATTTACAGCTAAAATCAACTTAACCAGGGTTTCTGCAGGGTCTGAAATAGTAGAAAAGTTTGACTTTAAATTTGACCTTGTAGGTAGGGCTGGGCAATATCTTGATAAAAATCGAACCGTGAGCTCATCTCCGTGACAATCTGCTTTTTTGATGAAATCGTCACATCGTGATTTATTTTTTCTCTATTTGATGCATCTGTCTGTTCAAATAAAGATTATTTTTTTCCAACCTCTTAGTTTTAGAGTTGTCCAAGTCTTTACAGCGACTTTGGGCTTTTTTTTTCAAAGTCTCTTCTGGACTGCGCTTTTAAGTCATAAAACAAATGAAGCTTAGCAATTTTTCCGGTTTTGATTTGTTAAAATATATCAATTTATATGACTGGAACATGAACTTTTAGAATGTTTTCATGTCTGAAAATCGTTAACGTAAGAAAAAACACATGGTATGGCAAAAACACAATCAATTCTTTTATTAACTTTTTATTGAAAGGCTAAGTTTGCTTGTTTCTCTCTAAAAACCTGGCAACACTGGTCAGCTTTTGACAGCTGGATTTAGCTGTTGATAGTGAAATGTGTTTACCTCAAAGACAATAGGAAAATAAATGGTCTACAAGAATTGTGATAAAATCGAAATCATGATCTGGCTCCAAGAAAATCGAGATATACATTTTAAGCCATATCGCCCAGCCCTACTTGTAGATCTTAAAAGTGTTTGAACATGTCTATTTTATGGTCAATCTATTTCACACTGCTGCAGCTTTGTTGGAAAATTTTCAGTAATATTCGCAAAAATACGAAGCAATTGGTGTGTTTCTTTTACTTTTATTTGGTTGAAGGAATAGACAAAATGCTCAGTTGTTCTTTTTGTTAATTCATTAGATTTTTCAAAATTGTATCAAAATATAAAATTACATCTTAAGAAGCTTCCTGGAAAAGAAGCAGCATTGTCAAATACTACAAGTCACAACTCAAAAACAGGTCTTAATTTGTATATTTTGCGGCCTTAGAAAGGTCATGTCTTCTACCAGGCCTAGTGGTTCATACTTGATCCATTTTCTTAACAGTAAATTCTCCTGTTCGCGTTTTAAGAAAGCTGTCTGTAATCTGAACCTGGAGGATTGATTCTGCAGCACATTTAGGTATTTTCCCAAAGCGTTGAGCTATGCCACGGCGTCCTCAGTGACTCCGCGTACCGTTCAACATGTACTTTGGCAGGAGAGGAATGTTGCCATGGTGATTAGCACCGTTGTCTTACGTGTAGCCAAGCAGATTAGCACGGTCTGGTAACAATGGTGAATGAGCAACTAATGTAAGAGAAAATGTCACTGTGATATTATTTTTCATTGAGTTTGCAGTGTTTTTGAGCTTGTGCAACGCTGCGCTTGGTTTGGACACAATCTAGATGATAAAAACAAACATATTTAAAGACTTTATGTATTTTTTCTATGTATTTTTAATAAACCATGACTTATAGATGGTAATTTATGTTTTGTTCATTGTAAAACAGAAAATTGATTTAAAACGGTTTAGAAATATAAACAGGTTTGTTGACTTCCTGCTGAACTGATAAGCCCCGCCTCTTTATTGTAAACTGTATGTAACTAGGGCAGAGCCACATTGACAAAAATGTATTTTTTGGAATATCTCGATTACGATATTCAGACGATATTATCTCAAACCAATCAGAAAATGTTTAAACACCTCTTAAAATGCATTAGTTGAAGTTAAATGATCACAATTCGTCTGTAGTTGAGTAAAAACATTTTTGATCGACTTAAGATTAATCGATTGGTCGACTAAAAGATCCCCCTTTTCAAAACTTGTTAATGTCAATTTGGCCAAATATTTGACCCAAACAGCCCTCACAAAAACAGGCTAGGTTTGCAGGCTAAATTATTATTCATGAACACAAACTAAACGCGCTTGCTAAATGAGATTTTCAGGTAAAAAAAATTTAATAACTTTACAATGTGCTTCTAACTAGGTCAGGGCAATATGGCATAAAATTTTTGTCACAATATAAAAGACCATATTTGCGATAACGATATAAGTGACGGTATAAATCCAAGACTGTTTCGTTTATATACAGTAATTGTATTTTGTTGTATTTCAACTCTGTTTTCACTCACATCTTCTCTTGTTCTGTTTTACCCTCTGCATCACTGCAAAGTCACTCAGTTAATAGGCTTTTAAGTATTTGGCCAAAGTTTCTGTGTGCACACAATTATATCTCAAAATTACAAAATTCATATCACCAACAATATACATTTTTTGGGCGATATTATCACCAACGGTATATTATCGCCCTGCCCCACTTCTAACTACCGTAATTTCTGGCCTATAAGCCGCTACTTTTTTCAAAAACTTTGAACTATGCGGTTTATAAGGCAATGCAGCAAAATGATAGATTCTCATAGACTTACTGCGGCCTATGTATGCACTTTTTTATTTTTCTTATTTAAATCTAGGTGGTGCGTCTTATATTCAGGTGCGCTCAATAGGGCGAAAATTACGGTAATATGTTTTGCAACTAAGAGACCAATGAGTGATTTGACTAAAAAATCACCTTCTAGACCCATTTGAACATTTACAATGTTGTAACTTTCTTCATTTATATCTTAAAACTTTTTTTGATGCATTTTTTTACTACAAACGATACACTCAATATTCCATTTTTGCATATCTTCAAAACAACTACCACAATACTGTATCTAAAATTCAATATATTGCCTAGCTCTATGTAATATGTTACTCATTATTTTAGGAAAAATGGCTACATCACCATTTTTATCCGTACATTTTTTTTTATATAGTCATCGCAAGTAAATATAGACAGGTGCTGGGTAAAACAAGAATTTTCTGAGCACTTAGGCATCAGCTGCAGGATAGTGAGTAAGCTAATGATGAAAATTGATTGACTCAATACCGATGTGTTGACTCTGATTTGAGTTTTTCCACATTATCCATCTGGAACTTCCCCCGATGAAAGTGTTTGGGAAAAAGTTGGATGTTTAATGAAATACTTAGAGCTGATTGGTTGACTAGTGCCTACCTTAGTTTGTGCTTAACCAATCACAGCAACGAGTCTCACTGACGTATTCAATGTGATCGTGGAATAAAACAAGAATTTTTTTTTTTCAGAAAGTAAATACTCTGCATTTCTGCTATCAGAAAAAATCAGCAGCAGCAGAAACCAGGGTTGACAAATTTTCAGAAAGCAACAAGCAACCTTTGATAAAAACAAAACAAGTGACTTCAGACTCTCAATAAAAAGTACTTAAAATAATCAGTTAATCAAACATTATGCATCACACCAAAATTATGATTAATATTTTTAGATAGCATATTTTTAGAAGGCGAGATTTATAACAAAATATCCTAAAAGTCCATATTTCTGTTATTAGTGGCTACTTTTTCGTGAACCAAACTAACAAATCACCTCGTATATAAGTGCCGCTCAGGTACATACAGTATATACAAGCCCAAAAAAGTGCAATCCACGACGGTCAAAAGCACAAGCGACTTTCCAAAAAAAGAAGCCCAAACTCACTATATAGAAACAGACTTGGCAAATGTGTTCAAGTGTCGTCTTTGCAAACAAAACAAACCTCCTCCCCCACCCTTCTGCTGCAGTGTGATTGGGCCGTTAAACCACTGGGTCAGACTCCAAACCAGTCGGGCTGGTGGAGGCCCCGATGGATTTCTCTCAAGTTTGGCAATTCTCAAATATCCTGAGAATCCATCTGGCTGACCAGGTTATGATTTGAAGATATTCTGGATACACTTACTTTAAAATTAGAGTTATATTTTGATTATTCCTCATGATTCTTATAGATCATAAATAACTAATGGAAAAAGAAAGCAACATTTAATGGTATTTTAAGTATTGTTTTGTAGCTACGAAAGAGAACAGTGGATGAGAATGCTGTTCTAGATTTTTATTTTTATTTTTTCCCCTTTGGATGACCGTTAATGAGCACTCCCACAATACAATACAAATACAATAGACAAGAAAAAGATTACAATGCTCTGTAGCTAAATACATTTGTGAAGTATTCTCCCAAACAACATTAGGGCGTATGTATTGTGCTTATAAGGGCTGTAGTCGACCAAAGGACATGTTCCAGCGACCGAATAATCAACTAAAAGGAAGGCACGACAAAATCTTCTGATCTGATCATTTATCTAACTATGCTTAAAAAGACTAAAAATGTTGTGGAGTTCATGCAAAAGCAACAATTTATAGAGAAAAATAAATAAGAAACAGTGTACATATGTCTAAAAAGACGAAAGACAACCAATACTTCAGCTAATTTACTACTTTTTTGTTGCTATAACACCATATACTGTAATCTAACTGGTCGACTAATGAAAATTTTGGTCGACTAAGACGACTAAAGGATTACAACACTAGTGCTCATGTGGTACCATCTCGTAGCCCTAGCCTTATCTGTGTACCCTTCTCTTTCTTTTTTAAAACGACCCTTTATTAAAAACAGAATAGGCAGGTCATATACTGGTAGTAGTGCTTGTCTCGGTCCCTGCTGACATGTCCTGGGGGATCTCGCCGGGTGCCCGAGGTGGTGGTTCTCTCACTTGTTTATGCCTGTGGTTTTTATGTGCACCTTTTCCTAACGGTTGTTCCCTCTCTTTCCCTGTTTCCCGTCGCTGCTGCTGCTGCTGCTGCTGCTCGGTGCTGTTGGCGTGCGGCTCGTCTCTGCAGTCTGGCTGAGGAGGAGATAAAGGCAGAGGCTGATGTGGTAGAAGGGATGGATGCGTCAACGCGACCCAAAGGTAAGCCCACGACACGCAGGACGTTCAAATCAGGCATCGTTTGCAGTAGTGGAGAGGGCAATTAGTGGGTGTAGAGGTTAGGTTTTCGAGGCCTGTTGTGATGTGAATAGAGAAACACGGCAAGTAGAAAGCAAATTTTAGATATCGTAAATGTTTTAGAGGTTTTGTACATTTATTCTTTTATTTGACAAAAACTTCTCAACATTCTGACAAAAATACTGCTGATAAAATGTATTTCGTAGCTTTTTTTTTGGCCTAATTGGTGTTTATTTGACTGGAATTTTATGAAATAGCTTTTTTGTTGTCACGGCAACAGTGCAGACTAGCTTGTTTGCTAACGGTACAGTCGTACAACAGATAATTCACCCGTTGACCTGACTCAGACCATGCTATTTAAGCATAGAAAGGTAATACATTAAACTGTGCATGATTTTAAAGTCTGTGTCGCTGAAAAATGTGCGAAAAATGGAAGTGTAGATGTTGTTTGTCTGCTTTTGTGCTACCGTTTACCTTTTTTGGACATGTACATGCTCAATATTCAGCAGTAGTTTTGGTTATATTTATCAGTCTGTGCTTTTTAGCTTTTTTTTTTTTTGGCCTAATTGGTGTTTATTTGACTGAAGTTTTATGAAATAGCTTTTTTGTTGTCACGGCAACAGCGCAGACTAGCTTGTTTGCTAACGGTGCAGTCGGACAAAAAATAATTCACCCGTTCACCTGACTCAGAACATGTTATTTAAGCATAGAAAGATAATAAATTGAACTGTGCGAGAAACAGAAGTGTAGATGTTGTTTTTCTGCTTTTCTGCTACCGTTTACCTTTTATGGACACGTACATGCAGTAGTTTTGGTTATATTTATATTTTTTGTCAGTCTGTAGCTGCTTTTTCCTATTTTTGTAGTGTTTGGAGTAGCTACAGGAGAAACTGTAATTCGCCTTTCATTCATTTTTGCCACTCGCTGCTGACATGTCATCTGCATAACCTCTGTATTTGTTGTAAAAACTGCTATAAAAAGAGCCAATTAACAGTGAAAAAATTTGTTGATGCTGTACTCTTTGAAATAAAAAAGAGACATTTATTTGTAAATCAGAATTTGTACATTAATTAATTCAAAGTGCTTCATAAAATAGGAAAATAAAGAGGCATTGCTGCAGTTTTGTGACTAATTTGACAAATATTTCACATTTAAAGAAAGGTTTTAGCACATTTATGTTGGGCTGACCTGTATTTTGCCCAAATATCCTTATCGAGATGCCCCAAAATTATCTAGATTCAGTTTAGCAAGCTAATGGACCTCTAATTATTGATCGGATTCATATATTGTGGATTTTAGTTGAAAAAATTGTCTGTGTTTCAAGTCTTCCAGGCTTGTAGAGTGATAAGAGTGTTATTAATGCTGATTTAGTGGCGTGGATGTAATATAAAAGCAGCATAATAACTGGACAGCTTTAATATATACTGGTGTTTCTTTGTAAATGGCACATTAGGCTAAAACTGACTCCTTATCACATCGAGCTTTCTGTTTAGGCAGCCATTTTCTGGTTTCAGGTGTAACCTTTTTGGCCTGCAATGTTTACTCAGAAGGGAGCAGGCAAAATGTCTGTTGTTGATAGTAATTCACTGATATGAATAGAAAAGCTTAGGGGCGTAATGAACTTAATAATGGATCTAATTCATTAACTGTGCTGGAAAATAGTCCATCTGTGGTGTAAGAAAACTGGCTTGGGTTATTATTATATGCTCGCTGCAAGATTGCCTTGTTTTCAGGGGATTTTTGAGAAGTTGATGTGTGTAAAAATATGTTCTTAAGCTGTTGTTTGAGAAGGTTCTGGGGTGTGGATGTTAGGAGTGTAGACCCTTAGTCGATTAATTGGTCAATACATTCTTAGTCGACTGATTTCTTTATTGCATTTAACAGATTTTGAGTACATTTATTTTTGTTGTAAAATATGATAAATACACATTCTAACTAGAAATCAGTAAAAATCCTTCTGTATTTGGAATAAGAACTAAATTTACCTGCTTTATTGTCATAAAAGACAGTCAAAATATTCTCGTTAGCATTATAAGCATTTGTATTTTTCCTGCGCATATTGAAAAGCAACAAAAAGTAGTGATTTAGCTGAAGATTTGGGGATCAACTCGCGGTCATATTAATTTTCTGTATAAGTTTTTTTGGCATTAAATCCAAAGCATTTTCAGTCTTTTTGAGCACAGTTTGGTCAGATCAAAAAATAAGTTTTTGCTTCAGAGCATTGGCCACACCACCTTTTAGTCGATTAATCGGTCGATGGGACAGGATTTTAGTCGACCACAAATTTCTTTGGTCGACTACAGCTCTGGATGTACAGGCAAACTAGTGTTTACATGAAAATACACTAAAATTACAGACTTTTCATGTTACATCTGTTCAGTTTGATACTTTTCTCAGCTCATGGCATGTATAAAGATCAACTAACGATTACCCAGTGCAAGACAAATGCCTTTAATGTCACAGAACTGAGCGATAGTATGTCCTTAACAACAACCAGGGCTTGACCTTCCACCATAAAGTTACTTTGGACTGTAATGTTTTACTTCATTGTGATTCACTGCCCTCTGGTGGCCATCCAGGATTCATAGAACAATCAGTACAGTTGCTTTTTCTTCATGTTTTTTTCACTAATGTGGAGCAAAAGATCATGGTCTGCGTGGTTCCTTTTGTTTATTTAGTTGTGTTTGCGACTTATAATGTTGTTATACTGTGACAACACTTTTGCAACAAATATTGTAATTATAACTAAAACGTAAAATAGAGTAACTTCACCAGACTGTGGAGTGGAAACATACTTAGAACTATACGGAAGCTCAATACTGACAATCTCACCTTAAAGAAGGCACGTTTTTAATCAATATTTTAACAATGAATTAGTCCAATAAAATAAAGGCGTTTTAGATTTTTTTTTTTTTTGTAAAAAGAGTACCTTGGGTCTCCTTTTTTCACAGCCAATTAAATTGGAATTTCTACTTTATTTATTTTTTCAGTTGTTTCACAAAATGTCATGATAACTGTCGGGTAATAAAGTGATACAAGCAAGTAATTACCCGATAATGTCAGATAATATTGTGAAAAAAAAAGTAAAATCTGAAAAAATTATCAGGGAAAAACATGATACAAATAAAAAAAATGTGAAAAATGTTATCCGGTAAACACGTGATAGTATCAGGTAATTAGGGGAGAGCGGGGTTGGTTGTCACACTTTTTACTTTGATTTGAATTTCTCAAAAACAGCAAATCTCACATGAACCATTTTAACATCAGAGAAAAGCTTAAAGTCTTGAGTAACTAATGAATCCACCTGCTGTTCTCTATCTTATTCTGATCAAAAGTTATTGATCATTAAATGTTAATTGTTCACCTGTGACAACCAACCCCAAGTCAGGGTTGGTTGTCACAATGTTATGTCAAAGAGAGACCGATGACAAATGTGTCTTGTCTTTGGTTTGATTTTTTTAATGTTTGATTTCGTTTTGATTCAAGAATGTTTTACATTTTCTGAATCAGGAGACGTTAAATTACAAGAAAAATGCAATTGGCAATTTAAAAGATGCATTTTTGTCAAGACTGTAATTGTAAAACAATATTTTTAAGGTGAAAAAAAAATGTGACAACCCCGCTCTGCCCTTCTCGTTGTTAGGAAACAGTGGACTAAGGCACCTTCGTCTGAGTAAGCGACATAAGAACTACAGCTGTTTAGTGTTTTGTTGTATTAACGGGTCTGTTTCTGTCATTTTCAGTCCTGGATCCACCAGGCTCTGCGCCTCAGAAAAGAAAAATCTCTAGTCCCACTCACTCCTCCAATGGCCACTCTCCCTCCGACACATCGCCCAGCCCCCACAAGAAGAAGAAGAAGCCTGGCGC
Source organism: Mugilogobius chulae (assembly GCA_038363315.1). Taxonomy (NCBI): domain Eukaryota; kingdom Metazoa; phylum Chordata; class Actinopteri; order Gobiiformes; family Gobiidae; genus Mugilogobius; species Mugilogobius chulae. Next base: position 2,999,955 of record CM076398.1, read on the forward strand.
CGTCAACAACAGTAGCAAAGACCAGGTAAGTGCAGGAAAAAGGACATTTGTGTAGGTTTATCAGAAAGAGCGTTGGTATAGAGGTGGGAGATGTTGACTAAAAGAAATTCACCATTATTCGGCATTATTCAGTATTTGGCAATTAAATTTTCTGGAACGAGATATACCGTAGTTGCCACAATATTTTTCACACATGTAGAAAATTGTCGGGGAGATTGTATTAGGGATAAGGTACAGACATACCAGACATTTGCATTGAGGACGGGACAATATTAGGTGTTTGGGCACATGAAAGTACCAAGAACCAGTCCCAACATTCCACCATTTTCAGTGTAATTTTTCAGTCAGAGGAAGTAAACTGCAGCTTATTGTCCGAACACATTATTAGGCCTTGTCCACACGAAGAAAAAACGCAGATAATTTTAAAAACTAATTGCATAAACATGGAGCTGTCTTAGGATTTGTGAGCATTCACGCGAATTAGTAAACCAGCCTGAAGTGGGTGTAGTGCCTGTTACTCACCAGAATGTGGCGCTGTGACACCGACACAGAAAGTCACAAAACTAGAGAAAGACTTGACACTGAGCATGCGCAGAAAAGTTGCTGAATGTAAACAGAAACTTAGCGGAGAATTCTTTTAAACTTAGCAAATATTCTGAATGAACAACGTGGATCTAAAACTTACAGAAAGTGGATTTATGCTTCAGATTCTTTGGATTATTTTGACAAAGCTTCAAAACAGATTTAATGGAGATTGTAGGGGTGTCTGAAAATATCGATTCAGCGATATATCGCGATACGCGATCCCACGATACTCGTATCAATACTAAAATTCCAATATCGATATTTTGATGACATCATGGATATTAATAACAATGCTTTGTATCCTTGATTTCAACTGAATTCAATGTCAATAGTGGTTCAAAATGTGCATATTCAGCCAGGACAGTAGAGGGCAGCACTGTGTCTTTAAAAAGACAATCTAATGTTAACCCTTGGCACACTAATTATTACTATATATATTATAAAAAGAGACAAGTGGGTTATTAATTTTAGAAACTTTATTAGGTTTGTGTTGCCATTAGAGAATCACTGAGTATAAATACTGTTATTCATCATTTGCAGAAAATATACATTGTAATTTATGGGTCTAATTTTCTTTTTCGACTAATCAAAACAATGATAATTCACTTTGTAAAAGACCAAAGTTAAAGAAAAATCGCAATATATCAATGTGGGCGTCTCTATCGGGATATTTCGTATCGTGACCTGTGTATCGTGATACGTATCGTATTGCTAGATTGGAGGTAATGCACACCCCTAGGAGATTGTAGTGGATTTATAACATTTTATGTGTTTTTTGTGGTTTATAATGCAATGAGACAAAGATTTTTAAAGTGAACATAATATAAGGGTCAGTACATTCTGCAGATGAGACGTGACTCTGGGACAGTGATACAGCGTAACTGTGGAGACACCAAAGTTTTGAAATATTTTCACTCTGGGACCTGGTTTCGGAAATGTTGGTTTTCATTGTCGGGAAACTCCTGCTTCATGTGGACGATGTGGGGTTTAGGCCAAATGTTTGTTCTGAAATGCCTGAGCTTGGCTTCGTGTGGACAAGGTCTTATTGCGGTGAGTTTTGTCATTCTGGCCTCTTTTTTTACAAAAATTGACCCAGGAATGACTGAAATATAGACATTATCTTAATAAACTCCTTAATTAAGATAATGTTTATATTTCTTAATTGCCTAAAAACTAGATTAAATTTCGAAAAAAAAAAAAAGTAGTTTGTTCATGTGTGGCTTAACTAAATCAAAAACATATTGTTTGTATCGAGACAAGAATCAAATCGTGATAAATCAAAATCGTCCCATTCCTGATCTACAGTACATTTAATAATATTGTCCTATAGAAAGTTGTGATGTCAGCTAAACGCAACCTTTTTGTATTGTTATCCCACTAAAATATTGTGGCTCATCTTGTCTCGTTCCACCTCTAATTAAACCTTGTAACTTTTTCAATACATCTCCCACCTCAACCTTTTAATACAGACAGGCTTGTTCTCTAAATAACAACACTCCAACGCAAGGCTTAAATAATATAATCTAACACACACAGTAAATAACGTACATGCTTTCTCCATTAACACTTTTGATCCTGTTTAATACTATTAACCATGACGCTGACGACCAGAGCAGACGTCGTCACAGGGCAGAGTCAAGTCTTAAGAAACACAAGCTACACTAAATCAACAAAATGACTTCACATCTCAAACAGGAACACTCTGCTTTAGTTTAGTCTGAGGAGGTAACGCGGATGTGAAACAGTGAGTCACACAGTTTACACAAATAAAACATGTACTTAGTGTTGTTTCCTAATCAAAAATGTTGTATTGTATATTGTATATGTGTTGGAGATGGTGAGTGAAAGTGTCTTTTACAAATAAAATAGAAAATGCAAAACAACTCCAAAGCACTCTTGACGATAAGGATTAAAAAGCCTTTATTAGTACATGGCTTTTAGTTAAAAAACGCAACAACAGGTTTCCACTCAGATGAGCCTTCTTCATTGTACACATTTTGTATATTTGGTTGTTTTATTTACTCCAACTTAAACTCTTGTGATGTCATTAAGTGGTATTATAGAAAGTACTCAAGGCAAGTTTTTACATAATCATCATTCAATTTACAGATAAAGTACAGATATAGGCAGGGCAGTGTATCGAATTTTACATACAGTTGTGGTAGTTGTTTTAAAGATATGCAAAACATGGAATACAGAGTATATTGTTTATATTAAAAATACTTCAAAAAAATAGTTTAATGATGCAAATGAAGAAAGTTACAACATTGCAAATAGTGGTGCACCGATATGGAAATTTTGGGCCGATATCGATATTGATGTTTAAAAATCTCTTTGGCCGATACCGATGTTAGGCCGATATTTTAACACGTCGTTTTGATCGTACAACTCATTTTACAGGCAAAAAACAATATTCTTCAAAATTATTCCAATAATAATTTGTCTGACATACTGTATTTCAAGTTGAACTGTAATTCAAAGGAATAATGCACAAACAATATACAAAAGACTGCATTTTAAATTATTGAAATCATGTTGAAATAATGCAACATAAAATGTGCAAATTTATTCAGATTTTTTATTTTTAATTTTTTTCAGTTTCCCCACCAACCAATAACATGCAGGTTAGGGAACACTTGGTCTAGGTCGGAGGTTGAGGCGCCAGATGTTTAGACGTATTGCTTCTGCTGAGCTGCCCCAGGGCTACTGCTATCACTGAGTGAGGGCAGGGCTCCTGTGTGAAGCACTTTGGAGGACATCTGTATGTGTGAATGTGCTATATAAATAAATTATTCATTTTTAAATAGCCTCTTTTTGGTAGCATTTTTACTATTAAGCTGAAACGTGACATTATACAGCTGTAGAATGTTCAGTTAGTCTTAATGTTAAACCAATGGAGATTTTAAATGGCTAAATACTGATAATAGCTTTAATTAAATACTATTCTGACACTACAGAGTGATAGATAAGTTTACCAGCACTGACCCAGCAGTTTATTGGGCTTTTCCACGGCTGTTTTGTTTACTTTTTTTAATCGTTTTGCCTAATGTATTCCTATGGAAGTTCTGCTAAACTGACAACAAACATGGCGGATTTGCCATTATTTCCATGGCAACCACAGATGCTTCCCGAACCTAATAAACAATGTACTTAATATAACATTTTTGGATAACCTAAAAACATATCTCACAGTATTATCCCAAATTCAGTATATCGCTCAAAATAATATCACAAATTTGCGACACATTTATTTATCGATAACTTGCAGATTATATCCCACGAATTATTGAATTTGTTAAGAAGCAAAATGCATTTTAACATCTGCATTTATTTGTTATTCTGGACTTTGCTTTCTTACCATGGCAACCGTTCGAAATGCTTCCGGGTTGCCTAGTAACCTGGCAGAATGCCTTCCCGGCCTCTGATTGGTTAAGTGACGTCACATAGAACGTGTGTGTTAGAACAGACAAGCCTCTGTCACTTCACACTAGAACTTCAACGAGACGACAGCTAAACACGGGCGCTCGGGTTTACTATAGACTAACTTTGAAAACTGTAGATTTAGACAGCTAATTTAAGCAGCTAGTTTTAACCACAATCAATAACTGCTAATACCTACCTTTTTGACGTTCATCTGTAGATCTATTGAAGCTAAAAATGGAGCTAGGCGGTGACTTGTTGTGGCAAAACCTAAGCTCTTTTAGTAGTTACTTTAACACATTTGTATCAGCGTTGGACAATATGATGAAAGAAAACGACACGCTCCGACAACAGGTTTTAGACGGCGACGATAAAGCGAGAGGTTTTGCATTCAGCGCGGCTTTTGAATCGGCAATGAAAGAAAACGAGCAAGTGTGCGCGGGAAATTTGACGTCAGAAGAGCTAAACCAAGGCGACGAAGCTTGTAAAATAGATACAGATAAGGCCGAAGAAAAACGACGATTGCAGGAGGAGCTAGAAACCGCAAAGGACAAGCACAGCCGTTGGAAAGCAAAAGTTGAATCTCTAAAAGCAGACGAGCCTGCGGATGATATTAACCTGCAGTATATGGAGTTAAAAAGGGACATTTACAACATTCAGAATGAAACTGAAGCACTTATGGACACTTACGAGTACATAAGTAGAAAAATGGGCTTTCAAAATGACTGTAAGAAGCTGGAAAAGCAGATAGATACTTTGACACATCAAAAACTCTACTGGGAACATAAGCTTGAGTCGCTAAAATCCAAACAAACTCTTCAGCAAAACTTAGAACAGCGCTGCGTTACGTTAAAAGCAGAAGTTGATGGCATGCGCGTGGAAATTGAGACTATTCTCGAACGCACAGAGCAACAGAAAGCAATTAACGAAGATTCGACTCAGAGGTGTATAAGTCTGGAGTATGAGATTGAATCGCTGGCAGAACATAAATGCTTATTACAAGAGGAGCTGGAAGAATTAAGATCGCAGCTACCTCAAAGAGAAGAACGCAAAGAGCGCCTAGGAATGCGGAGAGACCAGAAACTTGAAGAAAATAAGCAGTTGCGGGCAGACATTTCCGACGTGACGCGTAAACTCGCTCAGGAGTCGCGTCGGAATAAGGAATCCGAGGTACTTACTGTTTCCTACGATGTTTTTGAAAGAGAAAATGAGAAATTGGACAAGCACTTTAAGAAGTTATCCAAAGAGTATGAGAAGGAAGTGGCTAAACAGGAAGTAAACAAGGAGAAAGTCATACATATTGAGCATTGTAGGATGATGATTGCGATGAAAGAGGAGGAAATTGATGGTTTGGAGAAAGAATTTGTAGAGCTCAAGGCCACATCTGAGAGCTATAAACATATCGATAAAGACGAGGCATATCTGTCGGCTAAACATCAGAAGCTGTGCAAGAAAAAGAGACAGCTTGAGAAAGAACTTGAAAAGCTTAGACAGTCGCAGGAAGGGATTAGTAACGTAGCTTCTCAAACGAGCGAGTTGAGAGAAGAAAACCGCAGCCTGTACAAAGAAGTTTTAACGCTGGAGAGTTTGATCGGCAAAGAGAACTGCTCAAAGCGCATTTTAAAACGCAGAACGCTGCGCTAACGTGCCTCAAACAAAGACGAGACAATCTGAGGAGGGCCATCTCAGACTTACATAAAAAGGACATCGGGTACGTGTCCCAAAAGGAAAAGTGTCAAGCTGAACTGAAAACGTTATATGAGGAGAATGAGGCGCTGCAGTCACAGTACGAGGACTTGTACGTGGCTCTCAAGAGTGAAAACGTGCTTCAGATTGAGCTAAAGTATAAGACGTACGAGATGAATAAGATGACGAGGCTGAATGAAAAGACAAGCTCTTACATCGAACGGCTTAGAAACAAACTGGAACAAAAAAGAAAAAGAGGTTAGCTTAGCGGAGCTGTATATTGTAAAAAAAAAATCCTAGGCCAAAAGTTAAACTAACTTAAATCTTTATGTTGATATAACTTGACAATGTGAGACAAAGATTTCAACTTAAACTTTTAAAGAGAGAATAAGAGAGAAAGAGGAGAGAGACAGATAGAGAAACAGGAAAGAAAAAGAGAGAGAGAAAGAGAATCAGAAGAAAGAGAGACAAGAGAGAAAGGGGGAAGCGAGAGGAGAAATGAGAAGAAGAGAGAAGAGAGGGAGACAGAGGAGAAAGAGAGACACGAGAGAGGACAGAAAAGAGAGAGAGGGAGAGAAGAGTAAGAGAGGGAGGAGGAGAGAAAGAAAGGAGAGGGAAGGAGTGAAAAAGAAATGGGGAAGAGAGAGGAGAAACTGAGAGAAGAAGAGTGAGAGACAAAAAGAGAGAGAGGGGAGAAAGAAAGAAACATTAGAGAGACAGGGAGAGAGCGAAAGAAGAGCAAAAGGGGGGAGAGAGAGAGAGAGAGAGAGAGAGAAATTAAGAAAGAAGAGAGAGACTGTCAGACAACTTACACACATCAGTTTAATCAACATAAAACTTTAAGGCAGAAATTGAACTTACATTTTTAGGCTGAAGTGCATTTTATTTTTACAGTGTAGCAGTAGGGATTAGTGTGCGTCGTACTTTTCAGCGACTGCACTGTTTTCAGCTTTAACAAGGCACTAGTCCTGCTTTTGTCAAGGCTGGTATAGTGTAGTAATTGATAAGTAGTGGTTTGGAATTGGTTTGATTGATAAAAAACTGATTAAAAACCACTTACTAGATCGAGGTTGGGCAAGCTAATTTAAGTTATTGTTCAGCAGTGGTTGGCAAATAGTTCCTAAAACCGTTTGAGAACCACTTTTAAACTCTAGGCGCGTAAGATTTCAGTAAAAATGATAAAAGACCATCTTAAAGAGGCCAAGCTCCAAAACCCAGACTCTATTCTTCACTGCGGACCACGGCTGTTCTCGTCCAAAAGGTTTCAATGGTCCTCCTGTTACAAAATAAATAAATTGGGTTCATCCAACACTCTTTTTGGGACAAAGATTTATTATATGAACATGGTATAAACGTGTACAGTTCAATTAAAAAGATGTAATTAACAAATGTTGATTTCTTTTGTGCTAGTATTGGATTGGTTGTACTTTATGTATTGTGTAATCTTGTAAAACATACACCTGAATTGTAAGTTTCATTTTACCCTTTAGAATAAACAGTAACTAAACGGCCACTTATTGACATCACAAGGAGGCGACAGGAGATCACTCAAACATGTTTTAATAAAGCAGAACACAACTCTAAAAATGTTTTGATAAGGAAACAACATGCAAAGCTCACTGGAGTCTTATGAGTGTACTTAGGGCTTTAAACAGCATTCACTTGACCACACACACCACACACTTTGCTGAGTTTTCTTGTGTCTGACTTGTGTCTTTTGCAGGTGGTAAGTAAAAATGTGCTGGACAGTGGACACAGTGACCCCTCTGCTGCTCCCCCTGCCTGTCCCACTTCACACTGCTTTGTTTTTGTTGCACTGCACCTTTTGTGTTTGCGTGTTTTTGAAACCTACCCCCTTTTTCTCTTGCCTGCATTTCAGTCAGAGCTAAGACATGGTCCCTTTTACTATATGAAGCAGCCAGCACTCACCACAGACCCTGTTGATGTTGTACCGCAGGACGGCAGGAACGACTTCTACTGCTGGCTGTGCCACCGCGAGGGCCAGGTGCTCTGCTGTGAGCTCTGCCCCAGGGTGTACCACGCCAAGTGCCTAAAACTGCCCGCCGAGCCCGAGGGCGACTGGTTCTGCCCAGAGTGTGAGGTATCTCTCTGCGTGTGCATGTCCTGTGTCAGACAGACGCACCTCAAACTAATCACGCACTAAGCTGAGCAGTGGACAAATTATTAAGGGCTTTTATTACTAATTTCTGATCTGTGATATAATGTTGATTCCGACTATTAAAACAAACCTGGAGTTGTTTTTTCAGTCACACTTAAGTAGGGATGTAACAATGTCCAAATCTCACAAAATTATATTTTCTATATTTATCAGATTACAAAGTAATATTGAGATTATTCTTACAATAATAAACATTAGACATATTTTCCAGTCATTACTTTTTATCTCTGTGATTCCTTTTGCCTGACGAGCCAGTTCCTTCTCACTTTTACAGACAATTTAATTAATTTAATTTAATTGACCTTTATTTAACCAGGGAAGTCCCACTGAGATTCAGAATCTTTTTGCAGGGAAGCCCTGGGGGAAAGGTCAGGGGAGGCATTAATGGACATGTTTTTAGTTGTAGGAGGAAACCTACGCAGACATGGAGAGAGCATGCAAACTCCACATAGAAAGTCGAGGGAGGTGTGACTAAAGTGATGTGTCTGTGGGACTCTGTGTCAACTTCTTTTTGTCAATTCCAACATGTTATGAGGAATTTTACAACAGCCAATCAGAGCAGCTAGACAGTGCCAGGCTTTAGTCTCTTTACTGCTTGCTTTAATTAAAATTGGACAAAAAATTGTTTATAAGCAAATTGAACAATCTAAAATTCTTCCAAAGAATTGTAAAAATATCTTCAGGTGTGTGGCCTGCATTTTGTGACATAGTTTTGAATCGCAGAGGATTCAAAATCTTCTTGTGTGCAGCGGATTTCGCCTAACAATAAAATCCTGTATGTTTAGGCTGTGTTCATCTGTAAAACGGAAAACACTGGTCCACATTGTGATGTCATTAAAAGGTAAAACAGAAAATACTATGTGTTACGACGATTATTCTTTCGATTAACTGATTTGTTGTTTAGAGTGCAAAAGTGAAAATACAAGATTTTTGCCAAATGTGAGCTGAGTTAATGTCGCTTGTGGACGTCCTGGAGATGTAGATTTTTGGTTTGTCAAAAGTATCTGAAGGTTTGATAATAATCAGCACTAAAACTAGATACTCATTTGAACAAGTATTGATAAAAATACTGTTAGCATAAAAAAATTGCTATTTTCTGATGAGTTTTAAAATGACCAAAATGTTGAATTCAAAAGAAGTACCGGTATTTACGTTTTCTGTTGAAATCTGTTACATAGAAATCTTACATAAAGAGCATTTTTAATGATTATTCTGGTTTCAAATTTAGGCTTCATCAAGGATGGAGTCTGTTTCTTAGTATTAAAATAGTAGTATCCTAACAACACTAGGCTCAGGCTGTGTTTTTCAAAAAACACAAAATGTACACAATTTTCATGTAATTTCTGTTAAATCTGAGGCTTTTCCACAGCCCACGGATGTTTGGAACCTGCATAAAGACAAGTTAACGAATATTCGATTACTAATTAGTTGGCGGTTATTTCAATAATCGATTAGTTGTGATTAATTGAGTAACCTGTTTCAGCCCTAACCTCAACTAATAATTACAACATTATAACCTATAGTTATTGTTCAATGTGCCCACGTTCAGTTAAGACGAAAACAGGTGTTCAGTTTTAAATACTACGTAATGACATCACAAGGTGAAGCAGAACATTTTCAGATGTAGACGGCCTAATGATGCAGAATTATTCAAACATTTGTGAGTGAGTCAAAAACAACTCCAGGGATGTTTTAGATGAAGAAACAAGATTTTAAATGTGTAAAAGCCCACAGAAGTAGTAGATTGTGTAAAACAAATCTTTAACTAAACTGATTGATCTGCCAAAGGGTAACTGTTCAAAAGCTGTGTTTATTCATTTAACATATTTTTCTTTTGGTAAAATATGCGTTGCAGAAAATAACGGTTGCTGAATGCATTGAAACGCAGAGCAAAGCAATGACAATGTTGAACATAGACCAACTTTCATATTTGCTGAAATTTGCACTCCAGAAGATTAAACAGCCTGGGGTAAGTTACGCCTGTGAGTTCAATTAATCTCTCTGTTCAGCATAAACGTGAGCCAATGTGACTGTTTCTGTTGTGCAGACCGAGCCTTTTCATAAACCTGTGTCACTGGAACAACATCCAGATTATGCAGAGTACATCTTCCACCCCATGGACCTGTGCACCTTAGAAAAGGTAAGAAATAATAATCATGACGTCTGGTTTAAAACATTTTTACTCATGAGGGCTGGGCAATTAACAAAAAAGTAATAATAATTGTGTTTTAGTTTTTTTTATTTTATGAACATAAGCACAGCATCAAATAATTGTATTATAATATTTTTAAAGGAGACCTATTATGTAAAATGTACTTTTCTGAGTGTGTTCTATGTGCTGGTCGCTATGAGCTCCAGAGAGCAGCGCCCAGCACATGGCACGACTGCTCTGCTTTGTCTGATGCCAGTTCAATTAGTGAACCTGTAGAACATGACAGTGGAGCAGTGCAAGAAGTTCACAGGAAAATATTAAGAAATATTAATAATAATCATATTTTGCCACCAATTCTAATTTTGTCAGTTATTTAGTTAGAAAAAGCCACGTTAAATGCCGTTATTAAATTAGGCAATATATTTGTAAAATAAAATGGATTCACTTAGTCAGACTTGGCTTCAATAAGTTTGTGTTTTTCCTTTAATTCTGTTATGTCGATCTAAAGTTATAATAAAATGATACGATGCTTGTGATAAGACTTACCTCAGAATCTTGATCCGGGCGTGAAAAGTTTATGAAAAAAAGCAGCGGCGTGTCCTCGTTATAATCCTTTTGAATGAGACAACTGCCCGTAAGCAGGCTCCGGTCCCGGTGTGATGCGAGCGGAGGTCCTTCGTGCGTGACCGCGTCTGCAGCCCCTGAACAAACGAGCGCGGGGTTGTGTCCACCTCGGGTCGGTTCTCTGGAAGCGCGATGTCAGGTAGCACAGCGCGGGCTCTGGTCCAGACTGTGCCAAACGGTTCCGCGCTCTTCCTCGTGCTCACTCACAGTGGTCACCGCCGTAAAATGACAGCCTCTGGTCAGAAACGTCCAGCGGCCTGGTGCGCCTGGCCACGGCCCGCGCTGACCCAGACAGGACCGAGCTCACGCAGGACCGCACTCTCCTGACTTTAACTCATGTATCTGTGTCGTGGGGAGAGCTGCATTCACACTGACACTGCCCCATGTTCACTCTCACAACTGATTTTTTTTATATTAAGTCAACAGGCTTTATGTAAAACCTTTAACCAAATAGATTTCTATTAATAGAGTTTTTTCCAAACTGAAGCTGCTGCTACAGTAACTTTTGCCTTGCTCACGTGTCACAGACGTGTCCATAGGCTAGTCATAATGAAATCGTACCCTCAGATCTGGCGGGCACCACACCTGCTGCACTCACAGCGTAGCTCTTGGAGAGAGCGCACTAGTGGCCAACAGAGGAATAACTAAGACCACGCCTAAGACTGATTAAGACTGACAGGAAGATCGTGCTGTCCATGTTTTTATGCACAGTCCAAATAATTGCTGAAATGTGACATGATTCCAGTTCGATCTCTAGTTGCCCAGCCCTAGTACACTTTGATCTAAATGTGATGACAAATACTGTGTCTGTTTTATTTTTATCAGAATATAAAAAAGAAAATGTATGGCTGCACCGAAGCCTTTCTCGCTGATATGAAATGGATATTACACAACTGCATTATTTATAACGGAGGTAAGACACAGACGGTGCATCTAATATATTAATCGCTCTTCAAGTAAAACATAAATTACTTTTTTTCTTTCCAATTGCAGCTAATCATAAGTTAACGGCAACTGCGAAGGTTATAGTGAAGATCTGTGAACACGAGGTATAAAAGCAGCCTCTGGTTACATCCGTTTCTGTTTTATAAATGCATAAAAACTTAAAATTCTAAATGTTTTCAGATGAATGAGATTGAAGTGTGTCCGGAGTGTTACTTATCTTCATGTCAGAAACGAGAAAACTGGTTTTGTGAGCCTTGTGTAAGTGTGAAAACGTCGAAGTTAATATTTTAAAAACACTAAAATCTGTAAGTATTTCATGTTTTCTTGTTCTGTTCTCATTTTGTACAGAGTCAACCTCATCCTTTGGTCTGGGCAAAGTTAAAAGGTTTTCCGTTTTGGCCGGCTAAAGCACTTCGGGAAAAGGACGGTCAGGTCGATGCTCGATTCTTTGGACAACACGACAGGTAAAGAAATACAAGACAAACTTTATGTTAAAGCGAACCCTGGATATAATCACATGTTTACCCTAAAACACTTATAATATCATCACTTATATAAATACAGAACAAATACCTTGGAAGTATTTGGAGTTTTATTAAAATAGTGTTATGAAAAAATTACTTGGAGGCTGCCATTTTGCTGCGGTTATGACATAAAATAGTGTTGTCAAGGTAACAGGCAGTAACTGTTACAGGTAACTAAGAAACATAATTCCTGGGTTAAACCTTGTCAGTTTGAGCCGGAGCAAAGCCAAATACAGAACGATTATGTGGAATCTAGTAAAACTGAAGATAATCAAGAGGAAGAGGCAAGAACTGGACACTGTCAGTGGTGTTTTTGTGGCAACTGTTCACAGATGAAACTGTGGGAGTAACCATGGAAACACTATTTTATGTCATCAACCAAAATGGCGGCTCCCAGTGGCTTGAAAACAACATAAACAATGACACTTTTATAAAAAATAGTAAGCAGTTATATATTTGTTTGTAATTTATTTTAATAAGCATGACCAGTACTAGTGTTTTAGCCAATTTGTCTTCTATCCAGGGTTCCCTTTAATATAAAGCTCTATATGTGTTCATTAGGCAGCAGGTCAGCCAAAACTAATATGAGCCTTTTGGGAATTATGGTGGAAAGCTGATATGCTAAAAAGGGCAAACATCAGCCGCGACGGAATTTTTTAATAGGTCATAAAGCAACAACAAGCTTCATTTTCACTCTATACTCAGCTTAAAACGACAGCTGAGGTTTTGTTCCATGTAGGAGGCCATTCTGAGCACATATAAAGAGGTTGTTCACTCGACGCATTCTTGGTTTTTCCAATTTGAGTTTACATAGCTGATTTTCACACTGCAAATATTTGAAATAGGTTTCTAACTCTCACAAATCCTTAAGCACATGGTAATTTCCACAACATACATTGTTTTTGTCCGTAATTAAGTGTTAGCAACCTTTTTATAGACAGCAAAGTGAGACTGGAGGTGACTGTCAATGCACACTTCGTATCTTTAGCTTTTCTTCTTTTACATGTTTGTTCGTATTAAATTTTAATTAAACACAGATGAAACTCAACGGTTAAACACAAATTCTCTTACATATTTCAACAAAGCAACTGATTGTAAATGAAATTATTACTGTTTAAAGCCGTAATCGTGATTAAGCTATTCGGCTGCTATCTGCTAATTTAAAATGGCGATAAATAAATGTGCTGTTTTGGGATTTCTATTGGCAAACATTTGCAAGATACATTCATACATATCAATATAAAAAATTTAACTGTACACTTAATATTGTGTTTAACAGACGTAATTTTGGCCTGCGCATACATAGTTTCACTAAAAGGTAAAGTGGGCACTGACAGTGACCACACTCAAACACAACCAATCAGATCCCGTGTTTGTCTCTCGAAGAGAAACAAAATGCTTTTCATTTTGATTCAGACAGTACACAGTGGTCTAATTTTTCACAAACTGCTGCATTTACAGTATACTTTAGAGAGGAAAAGACAAAGTTTACTAATTTACAACTAATGTAACTACTCCAACTTTAAAGCTCAAACCTACTGTCATCATACAAGTGAATGTCAGTCCTCATACATTCAAAGCTACACCAAATAACTTTTTGGCCAAAAATATAGCAAAGTAAAAACATATTTTTGCAATGTAAACTAAATAAATAATACAATTGTTTCTGCACTTTGAGTGGTGTACATGACTGGCCATAAAATGGACAATTAACTTGTATGAGTCGATGGAAAAGTAATTGTTTCCATTGCTAGTTTTCATAAGTTACACAGTGTCACTTTAAAACAGCAACGTCCCAGAAAAGCACATGGTCTGAGAACTGGTTTCGACTTTAGGGATGCACCGATCCAATCCTGGGATCAAATATCTGTGCCGATCCAGGAAATTCTGCTGAATCAGGTATCGGCTCCATGATATCAGTTCAGCCGATTACCTAGTTGTGCCTTTAATTGGAAATAATAAGACTAATTTACAGGCTGATGTTGATCCAGAACGTCTCATAATGTTGGATATTTTATTCAGATTAAGTTGTTAATGTAAGGCCTGCACTATAAATAACAGTTACACTATATGATCAAATGTCTTATGTTTTGATAAGAAAGAAAAGCAATTTCAGTCCTTACACTAGTATCGATTGATATCGAGTATCGGTAGATACTTAAAGACAAAGTATCGGAATCGGAACTGAAAAAGCTGGATCGGTGCATCCCTAGTTGACATTAGAAAGATAACTTCTGTTGTAGTTCAAGAACCAGTGGGAGCGCAACACAGTTTGTTTGGCTAATGTGTGCTGCACTTTTCTCACCTAAAATTGTTTTCTTCACACCTCATCATTTTAGCCTAAATGCAGACAGCAGAATTGAGTTTTTTATGACCACAGTTGTCTTGAAAACATGACCAGAGATATCACTTTCTCTTTGAAATTCAGCCTTACAATAATGTGTGTGTTTATTTGCCTTTCATTTCAGAGCTTGGGTTCCAATCAATAACTGCTACTTGATGTCTAAAGAAATCCCGTTTTCCGTGAAGAAGACAAAGAGCATTTTCAACAGTGCCATGCAGGAGATGGAAGTGTACGTGGAAAACATACGCAAGAAGTTCGGGGTTTTCAACTACGCTCCTTTCAGAACTCCCTACACGCCCAACAATCAGCTTCAGATGCTGCTGGACCCGAACAACCCCAGCGGAGGCACGGTTAAAATAGAGAAACCCGAAAAGCTGCGGTTAAACTTCGACACTACGGCGTCGCCCAAGATGGTGCTGAGTAAGAGTTCGAGCGGGATGGGGCGGAGGGTGTCCATGACGGATATGCCTCGATCTCCCATGAGCACAAACTCGTCGGTTCACACGGGGTCGGACGGAGAGCAGGACACGGAAAAGGCCATCAGGAACCCGGCCTTTCACTACAGCACCGGGGAGGAGTCTATGGACTGCACAGGTGGGTAACATGGAGGTTGTGTTCAGTCTGTCGTTGTGATGAAAGGTGATTTTGTAGAGAAATGTTATCATCTATGCATCTTTTGTTTATATATTTTGGGGATGATATATTGTGTTGAAAGTGGTGGTGAACCTCTGGCCCTCAGTGCATGGCCTCCCAAAAAATCTGGTCTCTGGAGTTGAACAGCCCTGTATAATGACTAGAGACGCGGGGTTCTGTTGCTAGGGCAGTATGGCGGCCCTCGTGCGAGTGGAAAGGCACCAAAATTTTAATTGAAAATAATGTATAAACAGGGTATAAAATCCTAATTAAAGAGTAAATATTTATAACTTTACAATACATAAATAACACAATGGTGCAGCGTTAGCACTCTGGCCTCATAGCAAGAAGGTCTGGATTCGACTCCGGATCCTTTTCTGTGTGGAGTTTACTGGTTTTTCCCCATGTCTGCATCTGTATGGAGGAAAGTGTTTCCTCTGGGCACTCCAGTTTCCTCCTACCACTAAAACATGTCCATTAATGCTTGCCCCCTCCCCTCTCCAGGACTACAGATGGAAATTAGCTGTAAAGCTAGAATCTACCATTGTGTTTTAATGTAATTGGTATATTGTCTTTAATACACATTAGCTAAGATACAGTGCAAATCAACGTATTTTGATACTTTTGCTGTTCTAACCAATGTAGAACTCCACAGTCTGTACCATTTTATGCACCTCTGCTTTAAAGTCTAGAGTCAAGAGTGTTTAAGTCGTTGAAGATTGTTTGAGTCACTGGAGACAGTCACTGCAGAGGCTAAAACACTAATGATAGAAATAAGACATGACTTAAGCTGTAACCTAAACAGACTGAATTAAGTAGCACTAATATTATCAACGCCACCATTAAGTAGGTATATTGTCTATTATATCTTTTCAATTATGTCGTAATATACATTTTGCCTCCATAGAAATTTCTCCTAGTAATTTTTGTACAAGGCCTGTCTTTAGTTTGCCAAGAATATCTTTAGTCAATTGTAATTACTGCTTCTTACACGAGTTTTAGAAATTAAAGAAAAAGTCCCTAATATTGTGTTTTTTCATCTGCAGCTTCACCCATGTCTGGTAAAATGGGCACCACTGGCAGCACGACAGGAAGCCCTAAACCAAGCCTAGTACCAAAACAGGAGCGAACAGCAGGCACAGGGGGAATTCTCAATCTCAATCTCGGTCAGTAAAAAACAACTACAAATTTCTGTTTTTTTTGTTATTTTTTATAAATGTATTTTGTATTTTCAGACCGAGTAAAGGCTGAGATGGACCTAAAGGAGTTGAGTGAAACAGTCCAACAGCAGCAGCAGCAACAACAGGGAGCCACAGTCGCCCCTGCCACTCCAAAACGACCCCTGAGGAGCCTGGACAAGACCATCGAGAGCTGCAAGGCACAGTTAGGTAAAAGGAAACAGTTATTACATCTATTTCTGGTGTAAAAGAAAAAATCTACCACGAGAGCAGAGATAGCAAAATGACTGAAGTTCACTACTCAAGTACAGTCTAGAAACAACTCTGCTAAAAGTCAAAGTCCTGCTGAGGCTCCTTTACTTGAGTTAAAGTAAAACCGTAAACGTGTGTCAATTTACTTCAGTAAAAAAGTTAAAAAAAAGTATCACAGCTAAGAGTTATTCTCTAAGAGTTATTTCTTAGTGTGGAGCATATTTCACTTTTATTTTATTTATTTGAGCTTGTATCAAATTTGCCACTAGGGGGAGTAAAAATGTCTTACTTCAATAGCAAATAATTTGGTTTTAACCCCTTCTCATTCCGGCATTTTTTCCCTCACACGCCTGACTAAAATCGGTAAAAATTCAAACTAAAACTGTTCCTAAACACTTTGGAGCTCAGGCAAATGTATCCCTGTAGTTTTTGCTTCTGACGTCCAACAGGCTCATCAAAGTGAGAATTTCTCCAAGCAAAAGAAAAAGAAAATCTAAAATCCACCTAAATTTTTTTGTTAGATATAAGGAATGGTAAAGCTGGTGTTGACAGCTGAGACATAAATGACACTAGATTTGGAATCTTTTGGGGTTTTGACAATTCCTCTGTAAAAGCTGAAGGCAATGTGGTAAAATGAGTTTTAGGGACCCATAATTACACAAAAAATCTAGGCGGAGCCATACAAAAGTCCTATTAAATTTTTGAATTGGAGACTTTTTTTTATTTGGAGGCTTAGAGCTGAAATCTGAGTCTGGATCATCCCAGAGGCTGCTTTTGCTCTAAATAAAAGAGATACAATGGGATTTTTATATGTAACCTTTCCAGGTGCTTCACAGTATGCATTTTTCAGACACTCAACAAAATGGAATTTTTAAAGAAAAAGTGGCGGGCCTTCAAAGGGCCGCCCAAAATACCCAAAATAAGATTAAAATCCAAATTTTAAGACATCTTAACCAGACTAGATTCTTTTTCCAGTGCACAAAGTTTGTTTGTACTGTGTTGAATCATGAGTTGGGCTTTACAGTGAATGATTTATAATTATTGTGACTTCTATCATGTGATAAATATGTAATTGTTAACATTTTTTTTTTTTTGTGGCAATTTTTAGTTCTTAATTTGTTCAAAGCGCTGATACACAACACACAGCAGCTCTGTAGGGTTTTAAAAGTAAAAAAGTACAGATATTCTTGAAAAATTTAAAAAGTAAAATTAAAAGAAAAAAAGTAAAGTACATATACTCAAGAAAACTACAGTACTTGAGTAAAAATATTTAATTACTTGCCAACTCTGCACGAGAGAGATACATTTATGAGAAGCAGTGAATAGTTTATAGAATGGACAAACATTGGCGCTAAGAATTTCACTTTTTGGAGCCTTTTCTGCCCTTCACTAAATTCATTGCTTCCTACTGTACATCCATTTACTTAGTTGTGCCTTGCCTGATTCTGTCTGACTGATTTTAGGCATCGACGAGATCTCAGAAGACGTGTACAAAGACGTGGACCACAGCGACTCTGAGGAATCGGACAAATCGGACTCGAGCGACAGCGAGTTCCTCAGCGACGACGAACACAAGCCAAAGAGCTCCGCGCAGCACAAGGACAAACCAGACAGAAAGAGGCCCAAGACCACCACCACCACCACGGAGGCCGACGGCAAAGAGACGGACTCTAGTAAAGCCGAGAAAACTGCAGCTGAGGACAAGCCTGCTGTTAGTGTTAGTAATTCAGACAGCCAGGACAAAAGCAAGACCCCACAGTCTCCTCTGGACAAAACACGACCTCCTGAAGAAGGCCGGGCGGCGTCCAAAGCAGCAGACCAGGACTCGGACTCGGAGAGAGAGCTGGTGATCGATTTAGGGGAAGAGCATGGAGGAAGGGAATCGAAAAGGGCGAGAAGAGATCCCGGAGCGGCTAAGAAAGAAACTACAGCGAAATCAGAAGGTAGGAATTAGAAAGAATCATGTTTTAACTGAGTTTCCCGATCAAAAACATACCTGGTGTTGTATCTAGCTGCTTTATGCTAGTTTACTCAATCATGTTTAAGCTTTAAAAACACTACATTCTGAATTTTCTATTGTTGACACGTCACAAGCAGTGTTTTTATTAATTGAACAAAAGTGCTAGTATCATTGTCAGCTATGATTAAATTAGTAAGATCATGCATTTTCCTAAATAAAACCAATTTATGCAAATTAAAGATTAAAGCAGAACTAAGCAATATTTTTACCTTTTTAAATGCCAGAGTTTCCTTGATGATGGTTGCAAAATGTATTTTGGGGCATTTGAAGCATACACTAGGCTCACTCAGCTGTCTCCGACAGAAACTATGAAAATTGCAGACTTCCTCCCTCACCTTCTTCACGACACAAAACTCTGTCTTAAAAAGAGCTCTGCCTCTGATTTTTTTTTTATTTACCAGTGTAAATTGTGTTTAGATGGGTTTTTGCTGTCTTATTTCAATCTTAAAGTCATGAAGCATGCGAAAATAATAAGTATAAGTAAGTAGTTATTTAGCTGGCTAGTTTAATTACACAAGAGAGCTTTAGGGAGACTGAAGTTACTTATTCTGCTTTAATTAGGTTGAATGAACTCTCATTTACTGTATACAACTTCTTTTATTAACTCTTGGTCCTAAACCCACATTGTACTCATCATGTACAGATCTGACAAACTGCACTAATCAACATCACTTCAGGATAAAAACTGCACCTCTTGGGCACTCACATTTACATTTACTACACATTACATCTGTGATGCACCAGTTACAGTGACTGGGACACAGACGAGAGGCTTCACAGCAGAAGGAAAGCATGAGCCCTGGGCACTGCTGCTGTAAAATAGTTTTTTCTGACAAAAACAAAATATTGTGACTCACATGCTTCTCTTAGTTTTAAAGAACAAAAATAATTCTTTGCTTTTTTTTTTTCGAACTTCGCAGCAGAAACATAGCTGGAGTCCTGCCTGTGAGACATACCGTAATTTCTGGATTATAAGCCGCTACTTTTTTCACAAGCTTTGAACTATGCGGCTTATAAGGCATTGCAGCAAAATTATACACACTTATAGACTTACTATTAACAAGTGCGGCCTAATATGTACTTTATCATTTTTCTTACTTAAATCTAGTGGGTGCTGCTTATATTCAGGTGCGCTCAGTAGGGCGGAAAATACAGTAATTTTATCTCTCTGAGCTTCTGAAAACAATTTCCTACTTTAATAATGTCAAAAGTAGATCTCAGAGATCTTCTGCTTTTTAAGTAAAAAAAATATATCCAGACTTGCTTTGAGTTTTCTGCAGCTTAGCATATCAAGCAAGAAGGGTTTGACTATTTTCCCTTTTAAGTTCCTTTTCAGCCAATAGGTGGAGGTGTAACTCAATTCCTGTTGTGGGAAACTCATGTGTACCTTAATACATTTTTAATAAACAGTTCTAATTGATAAGACAACAAAGAGACAAAAGACAAGAAGACTGCAAATATGTTGGAACTCTAGAAGTTTTTTTTGCATTTTTACAGTATGGTTGCTAGGTAACAGTTGCTGAATTTATTTATTGTATATGCTATGGTTGAATCTCCTACTTTCAATGTCGTATTTCCTGCTCACGTCCAACCAGAAAACATATACAGTATGTTACCAAAATTGTCAGTGGGAAAACACCTAAATGTTTTGCAGAATCTGAAATAAATGCAGTCAGTTGTTTCACAGAAAAGTGAGCTTAACCTAAACATACACCTCACGTCTTGCACAGTAACTTAATCAGTCTTTGTAAACTCATCTGTCTCTGTTTCAGCTTCATCATCCTCGGGTCAAAAGGACGCTTTACAGCCGGTTCTCACTGCAGCTCTCAACATGGCCACTGCCTCCGCATCGAGCCAATCCTCCATCGCCACCACCACCAACAATGCAACCAGCACCCCTCCTCCCTCCTCTGTCTCCTCATCCTCCCCGGCGCCCTGAAGAAACAGCGCCCTCTGCTGCCCAAAGACACGACAACGCAGGCGGCGCAGCAACAGGCCGTAGTGTGGACGCCGACCAAGCTTCAGACGCAGAAATATCACACTCAGAAAGTCTCCAAACAGCAGCACGGAGAGACGTCAGCGGCCCAGTCTCAAGTTCAAACTCGCAGCCACAGCATCTGCAAAACTCTCGTCCAGCACTCGCTATCAGACCAGACAAGCTGTTAAAGGTACATCTGTGATAGGAATGGAAAGAAATACAAGTTATTTAGGATGATCTTTTTCTTGAAAATTAGTAAGCAGTGTCTTTTTGACCAATAAGTGCTACACTGCCTCTGTTTACTGACTGAAAAAAAATTATATTTTTCAAAAATCTCAAAAGCTGCACTCTGGTTTGCTGAACTTTTTCATTCTAACTTTGCTGTTTAGAAAAAGATGTATCAGTCTAGATGCTAACCATGTGAAGCATTTGATTAAAGCTAGGAAGCAGATTACAGTGAGGTATCGCTGCTTTAAAGGAACCGTATGAAAGGTTTAGATTTTAGATTTCATAAACATGACCTATAAGTGTCACAGGCACAAGGTCAATATGTCCAAATATGCAGGTTTTTTTTTCTAAAAGCCATTGTAAATATGAGGTATTCAAAAACAACGGACATGATGTTCATTTGTTGATGTTTACATTTAGTGTTTTGGTTTTCAGGAGGAATATCCAATCAGAAAGCAGAATGAGCCTCACATGACTCTCTCGTGTGGGTTGTCAGTTTGGTTTCTTATGCCATGCGTCAGGAACATGTTTGAGTTTGAACTGATGTTGCACCAGGACACAGACACAATTGTTTGTGATAGGCCTCATGTACTTGTTTCCACACAGTTCTCGTTGGGCTCCACTCACAAGGTATTTAATTGTAAATCTTGGGAACAAATCATGACAAAGAGTCAGGTTTCTGAGAAAGTGACTTTCTGATTAATACCCAAGATTCACAGCAAACCTTTTTCCTGATTGGTCGTCAACTTTATCTTCAATGTATGGGCCATTTCCCTCTCTGGCAACCCAAGTTCATCCTGTAATACTTTTAAAAATGCTTGGTGTGCATTCTACATACGGTTCCTTTAAGGTCATTTTTACTGAGGGCACACCTGCAGACAGACAGACAGATTCTCCTTACTTACAAGCAGGATCATCAGGACTCCACTTAGTGTTTATTTTGTTTGTTTGTTTGTTTTTTGTGCAGGGCAACAGAAAGACACTCCTCAAAACGCGCTCTCCACCAGCGGCTCTTCGTACGTGTCCACAGACGTACAGATCCCGACGGTTTCAGCGGATGTAGCGGCAGACATCGCCAAGTACACAAATAAGGTACGTTAGACTGAATCTCCTCTTTAATACTTTCAACACAAAAAGAAACAAAGTGAAAACAATGTGGTGCAAATCTAAACTGAGACACACTCAAAACTAGGACTGGGACAAATATAATTTTCAATATCGTCAATATAACTTTATTATAAAGTGCTTTAAAAACTGCAAAGTTGGCTCTACTGCTGTACTGACACGTTACATAAAAACAGAGACTCAATCACAGAAAAAACCAGTGTTAGTATTAGTATTGATAATAATTAGGTGACGATCAGTGTTGGGGAAAAAGTATTGAAAAAACATATTATTACTTAATTAATGAGTTACACTACTTAGTTACTGCCCCAGAAAACGTAGTAACTTTGGGATTACTTTGTGTGTATTATTGCAAACATCAATCAAAAATAGGATTTGAATTGTATTATTGGCATTTAAACGGAGTAAACAACAAAGGAGTTGCTTAAACAGAGCTAATTTTTGCAAAATAAATTGAATAATGCATATTTTGTCAATTAGATTTTTGTTACACTAAATAATTAATAAAAATGTCGTTTTACTTTGGCTGAGAGTCCGAACCTTGTTTCTGCAAAAAAACTGTTCCTTTAGCTGATTTTTATTTATTTATTTTTTATTTTTTCATTTATGGCTAAAATGTATTCATCTCCATTCAGAAATCCCAAGTATAGTTTTGCTTTTTATTTTACTAATTGTGAGATTAATAACTTAAAGGTGAAAAGTCAACATATTCTTTTCTACTGGTTTTTATTTGAAAAAAGTTACCTTTTGTAGATTTTTACTTAAAAGTAACTCGAATTTTGAGTAACTATTTAAGTATTTTCACATTAACTAAGTTACACTACTAGTTACTCAAAAATGTAATTAATTCAGTAACAAAGTTACACCCAACACTGGTGATGATTGATTTAAAAATGAAAAATATTGTCTCCAATCTCAGCCCTCTTTTGCAAACAGCTTGATTTACTATTAACTTGTCCTTTGTAACTTTACCTGATAATCTATTTGAACTCATGGACTTGTACAAGTAAGAGTACTGTTTTGCAATAAAAACAAACTTTGTCACTATTTTTTCATGTATTTTGTTACACATTACTTATAATTTACTACATATTGTATTGAACCCTGTGTATTGTGATCATATGATTCTGACAAATCATCCCAGGCTCCCAGAATCACACAAAACACAGGAAACTATACCACAATTTTAACAAAACACGATTCCATAGATCTGCGTTCAACAAAGTTATTCATTTTTAATAATGTTATTGTTTTATACTTTAACCTGTGCTGTAGATAATGGACACAATCAAAGGAACAATGACAGAAATTTACAACGATCTTTCAAAGAGCACGTCCGGAAACACAATCGCTGAGGTAACTGCGCTACGGATTTGACGTTCGCTGTTTTTCTGCAGGTTGTTCACGTGTTTTTTGCTCGTGTCGTTTCAGATTCGACGATTACGGATAGAGATTGAGAAGCTTCAGTGGTTACATCAGCAGGAGTTGGCAGAAATGAAGCACAACTTGGGTAGGTTTTGGTTTTATTCATGTAAATCAATTTCACTTTGCTGATGAATTAGTTTTGTGCTTCAAATCCAGCAATAAAATATCTGAATAATGTGGGCTCTGTTACATTTTATAGACTATGAGTTTTGATTCATAGTTGTGTCACATTTTATATTAAAAGTTTTATACCTTTGTTTTAAGTTTTATCACAGCTTTTGGAGAGACTTGTCTGTTGCCAAAAGCAGTTGGGACCTATAGATTAGTCAGACATTGTGGACTAATTTCACTGATTAGAACATAAAGACGTCTGTGCTGGGGACATTGATTTTAAGTTCATTTAATAAAAAAAAAATCGAGTGTAGTCCTTTAAATAAATAGAAGTAATAACAATTTGAAGGATGCTCATTGTGCTCTTCAAAACTTGCTACAAAGACACAATAATTGCTTCAAATCATTGTAATTCATAGTATCACCATTAATATGGCAAAAAAGTGTTATACATTTTGGAGCAAAGTCACTATTTCGATTTTATCTTAACACATACACAATTTATATTTTTAAATTGTTTCATCTAAAGTTATAAAGTGCTTCTGCTTCTTGTGTACATTCTTGCGGTTTAGTGTCACTTTAAATCATCGACGTCCAAACTGTTATGGCTCGGAAGCCAAATGCGTCAGGCTCTGTGCAGTTGGCTTGTGTACGTTCAAAATACTACATCCTGTACATACAACCACTTCCTGTTCAACTCTCTTTTATGGGGTTTTCACTAAATCCATTTAAAACGAATATAAACCCTCTTTAGATCAGACAGTTGTGGTGAATGTTACAGAAAACATGTTAAAGACTTTACAAACCAGAAGAATATTTCACCATAGGACACTTAATTGTTTAAAAAGAGACGTGTCTGTGTTAAACACTAACCGGAAATGCTCATAAGTACAGAAGTTAGCTGTTTATATTGGCCTAAATTGCAATTACTGGGCATTTTAGTCTCCTACTACAAGCCAATTACAAGCATTTTACTGTTCGTTTGAGGTTCTAAGTCTGAATACAAGGAATGTTTAACCTGTTATGAATTAGAACCATGTGACTTTTCTGTAGCCCCAGTTGGCCTTCTACCTTGTCTGAGTTTACCATGCAACCTTACCTGTGGTCACAGTTAAAGCTCAAACTGATTTTTATCCTCACATCGCCCAGCCCTAGATCCTACTAATGAACGTAGCTGCAGCTCTGTGACTCCTCTACCTTTCCTCTTGTGACAGAGTTAACCATGGCGGAGATGAGGCAGAGTCTGGAGCAGGAGAGGGAGCGCATGGTGGCCGAGGTGAAGAAGCAGATGGAGGTGGAGAAACAGCAGGCCATCGACGAGACCAAAAAGAAACAGTGGTGCGCCAACTGCAGGAAGGAGGCCATTTTCTACTGCTGCTGGAACACGAGCTACTGCGACTACCCTGTCAGCAGGCGCACTGGCCCGAGCACATGAAGTCCTGCACACAGTCAGGTACACTATACAGACAGCCGGTTTGATTCAGTTCACTTTGTTTTTGTAGAGACCAAAATTTTATAAGAGTTGTGTCTGTAGATTTAGCAAACGGAATGTTAAAATAAACAACATTTGAAAGAGTCATACATGGAGTCAATGCTATGATTGATAAGTATTTTGATAATCGATTAGTTGGGCGATTATTCTTTCAATTAATCAATTAGTTGCTTAGAACAGAAAAGTCACTGGAATACAAACTTTTGCAAATTTTGACCTAAGGCACAAAGTACATTTATCTATAATATAAAGGTTTAGGGATAGATTTAGATTTTCAATATAAAAAAAGCAAAAATTATAGCACAAAATATTCCAAAATGTTTTTAAAGGTGAGCCATGTAAGTTTCTGGAGGTGAAAAGTCTAGTGATGGGCGAAATAAACAACGCTTCGGCACACGCTTCGAGCTTTTCCTGGTGAGGGACTGAAGCTCGTATTGGAGCTTGTGTTATTTTCAGGGAGTGACGTTGTCAGAGCATAATGAAGTGCCGTTGGTTGAAGTGGTTCAGAAAGTGGTTCTTTCCAAGTTGTGTTGAAGCAAAAGGATCGCCTCATGATCCGCAGCAGAGCCTGGATCTGGGACACTCAAGACTTGGATTGGTTCATGTTGGACCTGGTTTTACGATTAATTAAAGACTTTCAATGAAAAAATACGTTTAGACCCTGTTTATCAATAAAGTTGAATAGATTTTGGAGAAATGAACGCCAGTATTGCAATGGCTCAACACGCTGAGGTCTGCTTGGAGTGTGAAGGGTTGTGAGTTCGAGACCAGCTCAAACGGATCTTCAGCTTACATGTTTATTTTTGTCTGGATGTTACTTTAGAAAGGAAAATGAAATAGATGAAATGTAAATAATTATTCAACTAAGCTACTTAGTAAAGTATTGTTGGTTCATTTTCAATAAAATCAACATTTATTTGTTCATCACACGGTTTAATTTTACATGCTTACATGTTTTTGACCACAAGATAGCGCCAAAGAGCAAACAAACCACTTGTGTGACAGTACACTTGGCAAATGGTTTCAAGTATACAATGAAGATTCATTTGCCCATCACTAGAAAAGTCATCTTCACACTTGTCATTCTTCAGACATTCCATGGGGATAAATATGTTTTGCCAGATGTGAAATACAGAGGCTGCTCTTTCATGTAAACAAACAGGAGGAGACCCACCTCCTCCTCAAGTTACACGGTGCACCTCTAACTAATATTGTCAGTGTCATTAAAACATGCTTACAACCAAATAGAGCTGATAAACTTGGCGGTGCAGGAGAACTAAAAGTGTCTAAAAGATGAAGAGGATTATTAATCAGAACAGAAACAAAGTTGTAATTGGAAACAATCAGGGCAGAACGATGCTTTTTAAACACAAGTAGGAACAAAAGTTGATTTCGGGTTCTCTGTTTTTGCAGCCACAGCGTCGCAGCAGGAGCCCGAGGCAGAGTCGAGTTCAGATCCCTCTCTGAAGTCTTCGGGTCTTTCTCCGGCCGCTCAGAGCCTGCCCCCTGGACCTGCAGCCGGGACAGAGAAAGCTCCTCCCCCTCCTGTGTGGACAAAAACAAAGAAGGCGCCGCCGTTACAGTCACTTAACACAAATCGTCCTTCTGAGACTGACTGAAAAAACACTGCAAAAACAACACCGACGCAATCTAAAATGACAAATAATTCTGAATATGAATCTTGATTTGAGTATCTTTGACCATTTTAGACTTGTTTGGGCTTGTTTATTCACAAATTTAAATGGGACTGTTTAAAATGTGAATGATCAAAATAAGATTGCACAACGCAAAAAAGGATTAAACACTGACGAGTTACACATTTTTAGAAGCTGTATCTTTTTTAAAACAGTTACGACGGCAAAAACACAGCGAACTGTATGCAACTTACACTATTTAACTTATTTGTGTTAAACGTGTCTTGTCCCACCCTAGTAATTACCGAAATCAATCTAAAAATAAGTACTTTTCTCCAAAACCAGAAGTGTGTGTTAGCAGCTGCGTTGTTAGCTTTACCATGGCAACCAAACTGACTCTGGTTTCCAAAAGTTGTGAAAAGGGCTTATAAACTCATTGTTTTGAATAAGTAGGTGAGACTCATAATGAGTTAGAAAGGCTAAGTTAGGTAGGAATTTATCTTCTTAATGGTTCTTCAAGTTTTGGCTGAAAAAATTGGCTTTTTGCACAGAATATCAGTTGACTTGTTTATATTCAAAATGACTAACTTATGTACTTAACCGACTGTGTGCACAAGCGATTTTTTTTTTCAAAATGCTAACATCTTGCCGGCAGGTTCATATCCTGTTTAGTTCATTCTTATGAGGTTTTCACTACCTCAGCCTAAAATGAAAAATTGCTAAAGATCAGGCAGTGAACAGTGAGTTGTTGGTGATTTTCTCTGAAAACATGTTAAATACTTTACAAAAGAAGAGAATATTTCACCAAAGGACCAAAGTGTGTTTATAAAAAGATGTGTTTGTCTGTCAATGCTAACGCTAAAGTCTGACAATTTGAGGGTAGGTTAGGGTTAGGTTAGTAAACAGCTTCAATGAACAGAGTCAATTCCTGTTCAGTTAATTTCTATAAGGTTTTTACTGCGTCAGTCTAAAACGACTAGACTAAGCATTTATAAAGATGTATGTTTGTGTCTAAATGCTAAAGCCAACAGGAAGTACTCAGATAAGTTAGCTATTTTTAATATAAACAAGGCAAATGACATTTTGTTAACCTGGCCAGCCAGATGGTTTATCTCGCGATATTTGTGAATTCACAAACAGGAGATAAACCATCTGACCTTCCAGCCGCCTGATTGGTTTGGGAGTCCGAACCAGCGAGGTTCAGAGGTGTTAAGATGGCTGTTAGCGCCCCGGCATCGCCGCCGAGTCTCATTCAAGCTAAACAAAGATGGTGGCTTGCGTGGATGTACGTGTTTCTGCTGCTTTTGATGCGGTTTTAGCAGAAATACGGAACAATTTCTTTTTGAAAGAAGAGACGGACATTGGATACACCATTTACGAGTTGTTGCTGTGATTGGCTAAGATTGACCTGAGCCAGGTTAACATGTTGTGCTAATGTAAAAATTCGCTGGAATGTGAATTGAAGTGGCTGAAACGTAAATACCACTGAGACCTGAAAGAGGAAGTCTCACAAAAAGTAAATTTGAGGGGTTAAATTGCCACAAAAACTAAACATTAGTTTCAGGTTATTTGACGTTACTTTTGTTTAGCCTTGATTCAGTTGGAACGCTTTGAACGTTGAATGTGAAGTATTTTTCAACTGGGAATTATTCAACTTCCAGATGCCTGATGCATTTCTGGTTCAGTTAATTTCTGTAAGGTTTTCACGATGTCACTCTCAAACAAATAGGCTAAAAGGCAAAAGTCAGTTGTGGTCAGTGTCTCAAAAAACATGTTAAAGCGATCAGAAATACATCAAAATACACTTGTATGTTTCTAAATGCTAATGCTAACAGGAATCTCTCAAGTAGCTTACATAACTTTGCTATTTTGAATATTAACAAGCCAATCGACAAGCTTATATTCAGTGGATGTGATATAACAGTAAGTTGAATTAACTTACATGACATTTTTGCACGTAAACGCAATGATTAGTTCAATTTTCAACAGCAGCAATGTGCACTGACTATATTATCTGGGATCAAACCACTAGCCTTTGGACAAACTGTATCTTAACAAAATATTACAACATACAGGATCAGAAATACTTAAATCAAACATTCCGAAGAGTCATTTTAGCTCGCGTGAGTTGCTTTTTTTTTGCAGTGAAACGCATTTGTTGGAGCCGTAATCCACACTTGCACCTGCACTTCTGTGACAAATCAGTTGTTTTGTTTGTTTGTTTATTTTTTTTCCATTCCTTTCAACTTTGTGATTGGACATTTGATCTTCGACGGTGTCTTTAAGTCAAGTGGAATCTCTGTGAAAGTAATTTGTCCAAAACGTGAGTCTGTTTTAGTTTGTGGTGGCGCTAAAGTACTTTCTTTTTCAAAACACGAGATTGTATGATGTTTAGTCAGAGCTGAAGCAGGAAGTGTAGTGCTTTTCTGATGCACTACGTCGATAATATTTTGTCAACTTGAGGACAATTTGGGTTAAAACTAAAGGCTTAGCTGTTCACTTTCATGGTGCCATTTCATTCTTCAGTTATGCAATTTCAAAGGATGGTTTTCGAGCAGTGTTTTGGGGTATATCGAGTTTAACACAGTTTACAACCGTCATTGCATTTACCATTTTTGTATTGTATTCCAGATTACAAGTATACAGAAAATATGTGTGAATATAAAACTAAGTAAAATGTAAACTGTACATTTTTGTAAGAAAACACAAACAATATTTATAGTGTATGTTTTATAGTACGTTCAATTATATCATATTTCTACGTGTCTAAAGTTTTATTTGAGAACAAGTTAAAAAAAAAAACTTCTTCTGAATGTCCGCAGCGCTCTTTCCTCAGCTCATTCAAAGTCTGCCTGTGCTAGAGGTTTGGTTGTACATTGATTTGTGAGCATGTCTGTTTTATATGTTTTATGTTATTGTTTACATATTGTACATAAAATAAATGGACTTGTGTATAAAAATGGGTTTGTTTGTATAAGAGATAAGATAAGATATTCTTTTATTTGTCCCACAATGGGGAAATTCCAGTGTTGCAACGCACATTTTAAGAACAGCAGGGAAAATAGAAACATGCAATCAAACAAGATACTTTAAAGTAGACTTAAAGTATATATAAAGTTACAGTAGTTAATTTACAATAAATGTTTGCTATGGCACAGTGCAGGATATGACAGGATAAATAGATAAAGTGGCATCAGTATATAGTATTAGTATTATGTACAATATATGACTATGATTATGTACAACTGCAGCATATGAACAGAATAAATAACCAGTAATAAATATGATGTAAAAGTATGACTATGACTATGTACAGAGCAGCATTTAAGGAGGTGTAAATAGAGGTGAATAAATAATAGCAGATAAAGTGACATGAGTGAGTTGTACCAGAGATGTTTCCATGGTAACACAGTATTGCACAAGATTAAATGTGATGATGTCCAGAGTTAACAGTGTTCGTTGTACAGTCTGACAGCAGCAGGAAGGAAGGACCTGCGGAACCGTTCCTTCACACAGCGAGGGTGAATCAGTCTGTCACTGAAGCTGCTCCAGAGCAGACAGGGCGTCCTGCAGGGGGTGAGACTCATGGTCCAGTGTAGATGTGAATCTAGCCAGGACCCTCCTGTCCCCCACCTCCCGCACTGAGTCCAGAGGACAGCCCAGGACGGAGCTGGACTTCTTGATGACCTTGTCCAGCTTCTTCCTCTCCCTCTCTGTGATTCAGTCTGGCTCTGTTAAAGTAAAACTTAGTGGTTATAATTTAAGATTTCACCAAACATTGTTAACCATTCTGTTGATAAGTTTATTTATAAAAGCAAACGTTAAATTTAAAATTATAAATCTGCAACATTGTAGTGGTTAATGATTCTTTAACTTGTTCCGTTGTTGTAAATTGTCTTTGCATATTATAATAATAGCATTATGATATTGATATTGTGGAGAGATTTTGTTTTAACTCAATTTCCTGTATTTTCAACTTTTGTTATTTTCATCAAATTTGCAACTAAACTGCTGAAAATATAAAAAATTTACCAATGAACATACATCAAATTAAGATAAATTAGAAAAATATGATTATCCTTCATGTGGGCTTTAAATCAAAATAGCACAAATTTACCATTAGAAATTCTTTAATTATAAATAAGAACATATACAAAATCATCATTTTTGATTTTTTTCATCCTGTTCTAACATCACATTCTCAACAAAAACAGCTTAAAGTGCGTATGACAGGTTTTTGACTTTCGATTTTCTAACCTAATTTGTAGATGAATGCCTTATATAAATAGAAACAACAGTTTTACACAAATCAAGAACACATTTTTGAAGAAAAGCTTGAAAATATGTGAAAATATCAGGAAGTAGAGCACTGATGACATCACACTAAGGAAATAAGTATATTTTCAAGCTTATTCCCCAAAAAAATAAAATAAAAAAAAAAACATTTATGACCTTGTAGGCATTTATTTAACAAATTGAATGCCTATTGTTTCTATCTTTAAGTAAAAAAGTTAGAAGAAGCTTTTCCATAGTCATGCAAGTCTTCACAAATTGTATTATTTACTTAGTGTATTTAGTAAGCTCGTCTTTACATAAGGCCAACGGGTGGTGATTAGATACACAAAATATGAGCGACAGACAGGATGAAAATATCCAGTCAAATCAATATTAGTACCACATGTTGATCTAAAAGTTTTTATTCTTCCACAATACTAACTAACTAACTAACTAACTAACTAACTAACTAACTAACTAACTAACTAACTAACTAAAATAAATAAATAAAAAATAAATAAATAAATAAATAAATAACCCCTTTCGGAACTCTCGGAATGTCTGTTAGTATCGCGAGATCTCTGTGAGAACGAGAGTCAGTGAAAATGGAGTACGGGCCTCTGTAGCCGCGTTGGAGGATTCTCCGCGGCAAAAATTGTCACGAAACACGGTAAGTTGCTGTTTGTTTATATACATTTGCATAGCAGACACTAAAGTCATTGCATTTTGTGCTGCGGTTGTTTTCTGACGCTAAACTGAGACGCAGCGCCGTTTAGGAGCATGCTAACGCACCTTGTATTATCACGTTACGCCACAGTTAGCCACGATGCACACTGTTGAGATCGGTCACTGGAAACAACCTCTGTGGTCTCACTTGGGTTCATTTTGTTTTCATTTCATGCCATATTCATCCATCTAATTTATTAGCGATAGAGAATTTGGTTGCAAACTTAATTGGTCAGAAATAATACTAAACTTACTTGCAGGAGCCTAGCTTAAAGGCTGAATGTCTTTGGTGATAGCAAAGTAGGACAATGTAGTGAAAGTTATAGTTACCTTTGTTTATAAAGCCCTACGACTTTCAATATTTATTTCTTATATACTTATATAAGTTGGAAAGTTTAATAATAAATAGATCACGTCATATAATAATCCTGTAAGACAGAACTCTTCCAAAAATATTATTTTTCCTAGTTCTCTGTGTAAATGTAAACAATAGGTGACACTAGTGGAACTTTGCCTAAATTACAGGGCAAAAATAGGACAAGGAATTTATCTTTGTCTAATCAACTGATAAAACTGTACAAAAATATAAAATGGTATTAAATACTCCATATTTATATGTCAGAAAATAAGCAATATATAGCTGCTATCTTGTCCTTCTATATAACATGAAATTAAAGTATAACCTAATTATTGCCTTTGTTATGTAGTTTAAGGCACATGTAAACATATTAACAGAGTCTTGCAACAATGCCTTAACTGATGTAATCATTATTGTTATTGTATTATGTAATGTTTTAAATCTGGCATAGGCATTATTTCTCCAGCTGACATGCTTTTGTTTTAATTCTTTTTATTTTTAGATAACATCTAAAATGGATAGCCCCACGGACTGTAACAGTCCAGGTAACAGTTTTATCACATCTTCATTTGTCTCTGTTCTTTACATACATGTTTTTCTTATTTATTAGAATTGTTTAAGTAAGATGCTTTTGTACTAATGTGATTCATTTTTGTTTTTTATCTAGTGGAACAACAACCAGCGATTCCTGCAACAACCCCAACGGCCAAACCAAATTTGGCTGAGTTCAAAAAGTCCTGGGGCTTTCGGCGAACGACCATCGCCAGAAGAGAGTTCATGGAGGAGGTGGGGGATTTAAACCCCAGCCTCCTCTTGTAAGAAAAAGTAGAGGTCGCAAAAGCAAAACACCTTCAGTTCAGACCACGCCCACCGCCCAAGACAGCCCCAAAGCAGCAACATGTTCAGCGAAAAGTGTCCTGGATGATTTGGAGTGGTCTGCTCCCTCCTCTCCAGCGTCAGAGGAGAGTAAGTCCGTCTCTGAGGCGCCTGCAGGAGGGAGCATGGACCCCAGCATGTGGCAGAACTTCGGTTCTGCTTTCCAAGCAGCTTTCTCTTTACTTGGGGGAGCAGACGAGTCGCTACTGGACATGAAAGAGGCTGTAACGACCCCCAAAGTCGTCGAACTAAGCGATGAAGAGCCAGAATCACCTCTCCCTGAGCCACCAGAAGAAAATGAATTTCAGTCACAAGAAGTTGATAATTTAGATGATTTAAAAAGCCCAGCTGAGGATAAAGAGGACGATGATGATGCCTCGGTTTCCAGCAGGGAAGACTGCAGTAATGAAATTAGCAGATTATTAGACATTAAACAAAAACTAGAACTTGAAATACAAGCT
Source organism: Mugilogobius chulae (assembly GCA_038363315.1). NCBI lineage: Eukaryota > Metazoa > Chordata > Actinopteri > Gobiiformes > Gobiidae > Mugilogobius > Mugilogobius chulae. The sequence continues at coordinate 3,033,186 of CM076398.1, forward strand.
CATACTAAAAAGGTAAAGGAGAGTGGGAAAGCTAAGCAAAAGGGCAGAGGTCGCGGGAGGGGAAGGGGGAGGGGAAGAGGGAGAGGAAGGGGAAGAGGGAGGGGCCAGCTGCTAAAACACAGGTGACTGACAATAATAACGAGCTTACTATTAGTGATTTGCCCGAGCAGCAGCAGTTACAGCAGGTGGAGGAAGAAGATCTACACTTAAACCCACAAGTTCCAACAGAAATGGCACAAATGTGTTTAAACCTGGGCATCAGTCCTCCTCACCTGTCGGACTGCACAGTTGACCAAGAGCAGTCTGTTGTTGGTCAATTTGCTGACGCAGAAGAAGACGGAAAGAAGAAAACCGTAGTACAGTTTTTGAACACGCCTGACCCAAGCGTTGTGTGTCGTATTTGCGAAGAAAAACAAAACAACCGGTACCGTTTCTTTTGTCTTTGGTTTTATATGCTTGTTTTAGATGCTAACAATCACTCGTTGCGTTTAGATCTATGATTTGCTGCACCGGTTGCCAGGGCTGGTTCCATGGCGACTGTGTTGGAGACATGAAGACTGAAGGAAAAGAGTACATTTGTTTGGTTTGCATTGAACCGAACCTTCTTCAGGCAGATCTCTCTCTTGAGACTGATCTCGGGATGAGCTCATTGAAAAGCCTCATGCAGAGTCCACCTGCAGAGGACAATGAGGAAGTAGAAAATCAACAAACACAGGTGAAAATGGATATACTTGTTTGTAAACAAAATAGTGGAAAAGTTTCATAATATTAGCATGCACTTTATATTGAATGATTTTACATAGGCAACTGTCGTTATAGAGGGTCTGCCACCTGTTATTGCTCTCATCTGTCCATTTTGTCTAGTGGCATTGCCTGCGAGTGCAAAGTATGATCATTTTAAATTAACTCTTTGGAGCATTATATAAAAATAGGAATGGAGGAAAATCTGCTAATTCCTTTTGCAGCCTCTTGATGGCACTCTTAAGTCAATTCTTGTTGGATGGCTGTTTCTAAGACATTAAATTCCAAAACTGAAAGACTCAAGAGCAATGAATAGAAAACTTAAGCAATTCTCCATTTTTAATCTTAAAGAAACGTGAACTAGAGTAAAATATGGTATAAAAAAAAAGTTAGTCAGTAAATCAACATAGTGAAACGTTATAGTATTTGTATATGTGGGAGAAAATAACATTTCTCTGTGCCAAGACAACAAGAGCTGAGCTGGCAGTGTTTAACTGGCAAATAAAGAAACACTAGTTTCTTATACTTATGGTTTTTATATGTTGGCTTCATAACGTTGAAGTTTGACTTAGTAATTTGATTTTAGAGCACTTTGGAGCTGATGGAGGTGGACGAGAGCCCTTTAGTACTGAAAACAGAACCAGATCCTACCTCAGAGTCACAGTCCAGTTCCCCAGTGTGTATCGGCCCTGGCTGCTCCAAATTGCGTTGCCAGAGTCTGTTTACTGCGGCAGCGACTGTATCATGCAGCACGCAGCTGCCACCATCAAGAACCTGTCTGTGCCTAAAGCCCCCAAGACCAGAGCCAGAGCGCAGCGGAAACCACGAACTCAAACACAGGTCAGGACTGTTTACATCACAAACATTTACATTTAGAATTTACATATTCTGGCTAATATACTGTAAGTCCAATGACCGTGTTTAAGGAATTCACTACATGTGTGTGTAGAGGCTTAAAGCCCTGTTGACACAGCAAGTGAGGTCATTAAGACTAAATTTGCAGGCAGGCTCAAATGTGATGCTGCAATATTCACCTACTTTTTCCCCCTCACTAGTTCGGCCAGTACAATTGCTAAAAATGCAAGTAAGAGAGACATTTATTAACTTCTACAAATGTGTAATTCCAGCCCCAGACAAGAAGAACGTCGTCGAGGCGTTTGGCAAACCGAGGAGTGTTGGAGGAGTCTAAAGAAGAGGAGGAACAGTCGGAGTCTGAGTCCAGTCAAACGTGCGACTCCAGTGTCACTGAGGCTCAGGCGACACAGTGTAACGCCTGTATGTACCACAATCTACTCACACACATACAACACACAAAAAGCACTTTAAACTACACAACCCCACACGACGCCACTGCTCTGACGAGAGCTCAGGGATCAGCAGCTGGTAAGTATCACTTTACAGTTTATTTGTTTCGACTGTCCCAAATGTGCTCATCGAAATACCTAAGCAGTTCATAAAATGTGCAAAGAGCTTTCTGTCGACAAACGTATCAATGTCTCATTGTATTCTACACAGAGAAATACAGTTTGCCTTTGTTTCATGTTTTTTCCACATTCCGCACATTTGTGTAATCACAACAGCGAGATGAGGCTCACACAAATCAAACACTCCAAACATTTTCTGTCCCTTCGAAAACCTGGACAGGTCTTTACCACAGTAACGTTCCACTGCTGAAAAGCAGCTTCATTTTTACATACAGGAAACAAAAACACATCACAGTACAGCTGACGTACATTTACAGTGACCCTACCTTTAATTTACTCTCAGATAAACTGGTAAGGGCAACATTCTCTGTGGAATACAATGGAAAGATCTATGACTGGCCTGGTTCGTAGTTTCAACATGGTTTTGCTTCGTGGGTTTGACAAGGTGTATTTTATTCAGTCCTGGTTGTTTCTCTGGTATTTGTTCAAACATAAACACAAATGATGTGTGCGCCGCTGAAATGGTGAAATACTTCACTCAACACTCATAATTCAGTTTTAGAATTTTTCCAGGTTTATTGTTTGGCTTTGTACGCGCTTGAGCAGGAAATTATTGGCTTTTAAATGTTTGTATTTACTAGTAATTATTGGTGATTTAAAAAAATGCAATTTTAACCACTCTTACCAATATTATGAGGAGAAAGACATCAGAATAAGTTCAATGAGAAGAGAATGAGCATTCTAAAAGTATACATTTTCACAAACATACAAAGGAAGACCTTTTAGTGTCCAGTAAAGTTCACTTGATATTTCTTACATTTTTTAGCTCATATTAGCATTATACTGGTGCCTTTTATACAAAAATAGATTTTATAAAAAAAAATAAACAGAAATCTGCTATGGATGAGGAGAAGAAACAACACAACTTCATCTCAAACAAAGTGTGATGGAAGCAAGAAGACCAAAAGTCCGTCTGGAGACCGAGAGACAAGTGTTTTGGGTTTACACAAAAGCATGAGGAAAGAGTAGTGTTTTATTAATACATTTACTTCTCTTCAGTCAAATATTATCCAACAATACCACAGTGGTGTTGAACATCTTTTCTGACAGAAGTGACTGCCACAGTCAATCAAAATTCAATGATATGACAAGAAAAAATGATAGTTGCACTGCCATTAAGTGTGCGCACAGCAACTGTATCAACAACATCCATCAACGGAACAAAAACAGATCATTTAAAGAACACATTTTTCGAGAATTTGGATTTTTTGCGTTCATGGGAGCGTTACTTTTTAAATGTGAGAGTATGTGAGCACAAACATGATTCTGACATTTAAAAAAAGTATCCAGCTGCTACAATCACAGAAGAACAACAGTTTTGAGCTGTATCTGGCAGCTTGTGTCAAACACCAAGACACTGTAGAACTGAGGAGTAACTTTCATTCAAAGTGACCTTAAAGGAGTCTTGAGTAGTTTAAAATTCCAAGTTTATACTATCGGAGTGCCGTTTAGCATTAGCATTAGCATTAACATTAGCCTGTTTCAACTTCACACTAACCACAAACATTTTGTTGCTGAAGCTGTGCGTAAACCTCATCTGTGGTGTTCATGAAGCAGACTGAATCTGCTGGTTTCTAGATTCTTCTATTTGCAAAGTTTACACATTATTTCTCACTCACTTATCAGCTAAAATGTCAAACCTCCAGAAGCACCTGAAAACATGATTCAAAGTAATTAGGTTACTTTATTTGAAGGGACAATGTACAGATACATGATGTTTATAAGACAGATCAACTGTACCAGATTAATCGACTAGTTTCCATCAGTATTTACTAACACATCATGCCAGTAACATTAAAACACTTTCAGGATCTGCTCAGTTTCTCTCGGGTTGCACCACTTTCTTCTCAGTTTACTTTTGTCCCATCCGTAGTGTTTTGTTTTCTGCAGCTGTGCGTTTGATAAAAGCTTCAGTGTTTCTGAACTTTCTGCTCCAGATGAGCTTCGTATGCTGTCAATAAAATATACAATTCTAGGGATGTCAAAGTAATGAGGTTTCGCTACTAATTTGAACACACAACAAAACAAAAGCACAGTACTTATACTATACTAATACTAATACTATAAATATAAGTTCAAGCAGCATAGAGGTGAATGTGTGAGAGCAGAATCTCTGAAAAGTAGTTTAATGAACTGTACTGTAACCCTAACCCAATAATAATAATAATAATAATGATCACTAAAATCACAAGACACTGCTGTCGTATAGTTTTGATGCTGATCAGAAATGGTCAGTGGTCGGACGGTTACATAAGTTACACAGCTCTATTACATTCTAATATCTATACAAATTTGTATCTCTGGTAATACAATCAGAATGAGTTTCAAAACTTATTTAGCAATAAAACTTTGTCTATTTTATCATTACCTCATCAAACAAACAGATCAACATGTACTTTATTGTAGCTTTCAGAAGCTCAGTTTTCATTCCATTTTCTTACTTCACTTGTGGCTGAACTTGTTCAGTCGTTCTTTTCGTTCATGAACAGCTCCTCTGCAGATGTGACTGGAGTACAGTGTTTTGGTTACAGTTAAAAAAATGTGTTTTTGTGGTGACTTAGTCTCTTGCTGGTGTGGCGCGTATCACAGATAAACCTTCTTGCTATCAGACCGTAGAATATTACAGACCATCAGCACCATCTAGTGGCATCACACTGTAAATCCACAATTATGAAACATATGAAAAGACCATGAAGTCCAATTGTTTCATAAACAGATTATTCTGCTGCTGAGACCAGACGAACTGATGCAGGTCTTTGACCAGACCAAGAGCAGTGTTTAACTCTGCTGTAGTGTTAAGTTTGCATTGAAAGGACTTTAGTGCTCAAAGTACACTGGTTTACAAAACAGCATATAATGCTTCACAAGTCAAAGTATAACATTTCACAAAGAAGCTGGTGGAGGGTCACAAACTGCAAACACATTTCAGCATAAAGAGAAGCATTAGATCTTTATTGAATGAATTTATCCAGATCTGGATCCATTTGAGATTCGTATGAGTGCAATGATGCCTCAAAGACATTGTAATGATGATGATAAACTGACATGGTGACATGACGGCTCCCCCCCGGGCCCTCGGCCTGAGCTCTACCTCCTGTTGAAGAGGCACGCAGGTTTTGCGGGCTAAGTTTATGCCTGAGAGCATTTCCCGTTTCCTGTTAAACGTCTTCTATCCCAAGTTTTTTTGTTTGTTTTTTGGTGCAAAGTTTTCATTCAACAAGGTTGTTCAAACCACGGCTTTGTCACATTAAAACTAAATCTGAAGAGCTGCAGACCAGTGATCGATACGATTGGCCTTTATTCGACTTCATTTAGACAGTGACATAGTGAGTAACATTACTGTTACGTTTCTAGAAAAATAAAATTTCCTTCTTAGTTGCACAAATTCAGCCAGAAATGTGAGGGCGCATTTGGCTCCTGGGTCATCTTTTGGGCAACAATAACAGCAGTTATTGTTTGGGACAATAACAAAAGATGCTCTTAAGAAACCACAATTTTCTCCATTTAAGATAAAAGACTTAAAAGGCTAATAATTGTCCTGCTTCTTAATCCCTCAAGCATAACATTCAAAATTCTGGATAGATAATTAATTTACCATTTTTGTTTAGGTTTTTATTTAACAGTGGCCATGCACAAAAGCACTTTGATCTTACAGAAGAAAAGATTGAATCCTCAGGCTGTCTGAACGCAAACCAACACTGGGCCCAAATGCATCAGTAATTAAACTGATCAACTCATGGTACAAACGGGGACTCACATTTTGTTGCCTCAGAGAGTTCTGAATCTGCTGCTCATACAACTTTTCAAGGCAGTGCCTGCCATGGGCACACATGTTAAAGACAACTTTTTCCCCGCTCCTCATTTCCTCATGATTCTTAGACAGTGCCATTGATTGAGTTTGATTTTCTCGAGTATAAAAGCTTATTCGTGCACATATGGTGAGTTTGTTGTTGTCTGGATCATTTGACAGATCGTCACCTCCGCGTGACAAAAAGAAACACGACCAGTCTCAAGACAAGTCGCACTAAAGGCTTCCACATATGGAATTTCAAGAGTTACTATTGCCCTTCTCAAATCAATGTTCCTCTGACATAGACCAAAAACATTTATTTTTTTTGTGCTGGTTTTGTGCCGTCACTCTGAACTCAGGATCAGATGTTCGTCATCCACATGAAAAGAAATATTCACTGCTGACAGTTTCAGGATTTAGTTATTTTAACATGTATGTCTTTTTATGCAATAAACTGGCAGCTCATCCACAACCAGAAGAAAATTATTATGCATTGATGAGACATCAGCTTTGTGCTGTTGCCTGAGGTTAGATAATCAGAAAAAACAGGCCACTATATTATGTACTGTATGTACTTTTTCTGTATATACAGATATTATAGGTAGAATGAGAGGTGCGACCTTCAGGAGCAGACACCTGAGCTCAGATCTGAATCAGGCTTGGTCAGGACTTTAACTGGAGAGTTTAGCATTGATAGTTTTGGTTTTGGAAAACAAGAGTGCTCAGATAAAACTACACAGACAAGAGGAACACAGACTCAGGCCTGGGTGAACAAGAACTTTCTTGAAATGAAGAAAGAATGCGAGTCGCTCACTGTCAACACCACCACACACCTGCAGTAAACCTGACCGTCTTTGTGGCTGCTTCAGGAAATGCATCATGGGAAGAGACCTTGAGTTTCAGAGTTAACGTTTTATACTCATTACTCACTAAAGACGGCTTATTCTGACAATTATTGTCCTTTTATTTTCCAGAGTTAACAGTTATGCTGTTACGCGCAACAGAACTTACTAATAAAAACATTTCTATTCAGAAACACTTTTCCTCCAGCAACCATAACGATATTACCTTTCACTACTTAGATTGTTACTACTAATATACACATATTGTAGAAGTTGTAAAGAAGATTCACAACAATGAAAACGTGTCTAAGAGTGTGCACACATAACTCTACTTTTTAAGTAATAAATCGAACAATAACTAAAGTATCAACTTTTCTATAGAAAAATACAAGAAAAGACCCTTCCATAGTCCAAATAACAGTCAATTTTGTTGTCAAATCTGCCTCAAAGTAAAGACAGATTTGCATTATTCATTTATTGCAACAAAGACGACTGAATACAAAAGATGACTTTATTCAGGTCTTTTGGTCAGAAAGTTACACAGTGCATCTTTAAGTAGAGAGAATTCACAAAAATGCATCAAACTTAAGATGTCCTCATACAACCATTCAGACTTTCAACTAACAAACTTAAACCGATAGATCAGCCTCTCCTCATCTGAAACAGAGATGAAGGACAGTACATTTCAGCCTCTGCTCTTGGACTGACTGGAAACATTGACTTTGACCTCTGCTCTGGTTGATTTTATAAAATGTCATCGTCCCTTTTCAGTTTGTGTGATTTAAAGTAAACTTTCTCCCAGTCCAAAAAGTTTTACAACAAACCCCATTGTGTCTAGTCAGTGTGTGGTATGTTAATCATTCTGTTCAATAAGTCCACCATATTACATAAACGTCTTCTTCAGATAAAATTAAAGGTGCACTAGTTACTTTATTAGTGAATGCTGTTTTTCTGGAGATGGGGCTGCTTTGCCTGAATGAGTCTACAAAATTGCAGTTAATGATCTGCATTGAAATCATGTACGAGAATTTTGAAAAAACTAAAACTTCTTACCCCGGTATACAGTTTGTGACATATTGTGCCACATTCTTGACAAAGTAACACCATCTCCATGGAGACATCAAATTACAGATGCTCGACAAAAAAAGTTACATAATGCACCTTTAAACATGTATTTGAAAAATAATAGTTTTGATATAATTTAGTTTATCTGCCACACTGCCTACAGCAGTGGAATGAGACAGAACATAAACATAAGCTAAAAGACCTTTTTTGTCCCACAATAGGAACATTCCACTGTTGTAATGCACAGTTTATTATAATTATATAATAATAATAATGTAATAACTTAATTACAGTAAGTGTCTTATGTCAAGTCATCAGAATATGACAGATGATATATTAGCATCAGTATTTTTATTTTATTTATTTATTATTTTATTTACCTTTATTTAACCAGGAAGTCCCATTGAGATTCAGAATCTCTTTTGCGAGGGAGACCTGGCCAAGGTAGCAGCAAACACCATAAATACAATAAAATAATAGAACAATTAAGACAATATTACATTATAAAAACAACTCTTTCAAGAAAAACGTACACTCTTCTCAATCACTCTTTTTACAATTCTCCTGAACTTCTCCAGAGACTCCATAGCTTTTAATTTGAGGTCTTTTTGTAACTCATTCCAAGACCATGGTTCAAAGTACGAGACCTGTAAAACAAAATACAAACTTTGCTATGTTGCCCAACATCAGCTCTCAGCAGCTTCTTCCTGGAGGTTATCCCTCATGTCCCTAAACTTCAATGTCTCTTTGAGGCTTTTAGGTTAAGCCATACTTTTCACCTTCATCCACACACTTTTTGAGCTTGTGATGAACTGAAGTACATCTGCTCTCTTGTACTTTAAAACAGCTGTTAGCTGTCAGGTTGACAGTAGTGGAAAGTACTGAATGTAGTAATATACAGTGACATGGCTAACATGTATTCAGGTCTATCCTGTGTAAAATGCCATTTTACCTAAAAAAGCCTTTTTACTTTTCATTGTATCAAAAATAGTGTTACAAATCATGTCTGTTCCCTAGAATCAAAATTGAGTTTGGATGTTTTGTTTTTGACAACAACAAAAAAATATTAGCATATATATCTTATATATTGTATATCTTGTCTTTGCCATAATCTACATATTGTTTGAGCCTGTGAACAGTCAAAACTGTTGTTTGTGAGTTTAGAAAGTAGAATCTGAAGTGAGACTGATGTTATTGAGACTCGTCAGGTTAAGGAACGTTACATTTCTATAGTAGTATTTGACAAACAAACACTTTCAGACACTTTCAGAAAACAAAGCAATAGTGTGTTGCCCAAGGGCACAGCATGAAGGAGGATAATGACCCAACCATAACTCTGTGAGTGAAGGGTCTGAGCAAGCAGCTGCCCTGGGGCAGTTATGGTGGATGTGTGAGTGAACATGTCGGTCTGTTCTGTGTCAGTGATGTTTTCACAGAGCTTGAGGAAGCCGTATGTCTTCTGTCTTCATACTTCACATTGTGACTCAGAACATTCACACAAATCTCCACAGAAAAGCCTCGCACAGAGACTCAAATACTTTCGCTTGTTTCAGATGTTGAAACTACATAATGGTGATTTATTGGACTCTAATTTAAGTCTTGACCCTGAATCATGTAGCAAATTACACACACAGAAGTTATTGGTTGTCAAGGCTAATCCTATCCGCTTTAATGTTTATCAAATATATTCTACAACTGGCAAGTTTCAAACTTTGGATGTTTTGGCAAGTGACGGCAAAAAAAAGACAATGGATTTTATTTATTCAATAGGTGGGTTTCACATTCTAGAATTCCTGGCAGTCATAAGCCAGATGAAGGGCAAGAGGCACTTTTCCTATTAAAATCATTGGACTACCATGGAATAATTCAAAAAATATTTTGCTAATTTAAAAAAGTGGCTATTTCTAGGATGACTAGACCCATTACTTGTTTACTTTGCAAAAAATAAACTGCATTTAAACAATCTTCATTTTAGCTGCCCTCCACCTCATTGAAATAACATTGGCCAGTAGAATGTTATGTCACGTGAAACCAACCTATTATTTACATTAGAACGTTCCATTAAAAATACTCTTCTCGTGGTATTCAGTAATATAAATGATCACATAAATACAACTCTGTGTTCTTTGTTCCTGTTCTAACTGATCTTGTTTTGCATTTCCGATCTAATTGAAAAGTTTATTTTTATAAATACTTCTAAAGTCAATGCTCTTTATTTGTTAATCGAGTCTGTTAGCTGGCCTTATTTGGCATGTGCCCGTCCCAGCTGGTTCAGATTATACAGAGGATGTTTTCCTTTTATAAACTTACTCTTTCATCCTTTTATGGAGCCTCTCGGGTCAGCTGTAGGTCGTCAGCGGGTGTCACTAGTGTTTGATCTACTTTACCAGTCAGTCCATCTGACTTCAGCTGAGGAGGGAAGTTCTCCACCTCTCACTGATGCTGACTCTACTTTAGTGCAAAATCCTTTGTTGGAGCCTCAACCAGAAGCTTGCCTTTTCTGCTCCCTTTTTCATTTGTAAGCAGCCATGTTTGGTTTTGACACAGACAGATCATGCATTTGTGTAATATTGCGTTGTTAATAACACTCATCAGGTGGAAAAGCTTTGGTTTCAAGCCGTAAGACCTTTGTAAAGTAAAATATTGTTTGTAAAAGGGCCTGCTCTTGACTGGCCATGAAAAAACTCATCTGCATTTGACCCTCTTTTCATCGCTGCGGGGTAAACCAGCAGAGCTCAGATCTTCAGCTGGTCTTGGTTTAGACCACTTTACCTGAAGGTTTACTTATAAAGCAGGTTCACGAGGTGCTCAGGTGAAATCCAGCCAGACTCAGAGAGAGACCTACAAGCTCACACAGAAAGGCCTCAGAGTCTGTGAGGCGAGAATTCTGGTGTTAAAATTACCCATTCAGAGATACTTTCTATAGCCTTGTACCTTGTTTCCATAATCACATACATAACATGCAGGTGTACTCGCAGTATTATTTCAAAAAAGTACGAAACGCCATCAACGTTTAATTTAAAAACTGATGAGTTAAAGCCCATATGACAGATTAGCTACCATTTTCAGGAAACCATAGCAACAGCAATGCTTACCAAAATATTAGTCTTTGTTTCACATAATTATTTATTGTTTAGCTGTAAAATACGATTTTATTGTGAAATTCAAAATCTCTTCCGCCTTGAACATGTAAGTGAGCGGTGACGTAGGCGGAGGGACGAACTTGACTAACGTTCGTAATTCTCTATTGACTTGAATGTATTTTTATGTTACAAACATCGGTGTTTCCTAGTCTTACTGCTCCTGCCAGGACATTTTCACCTCCCTCAGTATTTAGGATACACTGTAGTTTATCAACAGAATTGCTTGAAATGTGTTTATGTGTGTTAAATAAATGAGCAGGGTCACTTGAATCGGGAGACACACACAGCAGCTGTGCAGCTGGCTGGCTCCTCCTTCTCCTCTTCCCTCTTCCTCTCAGCGTCTCGTGTTATGATCACATGTTACAGTAGCGGACGTCCACTTTGCAGACAGGGAATTGGTGAACTTTTGTGCCCCTGTTTTTGTAGAGAAAGTTGTTTTTGTGGCGCTCAAAGCGATAGGTTTATATCAGCAGCGCGGCGCGGCAACAGGAAGACTCCAGCGGCTGTTTGCTGCACGGAGCATGTTTTTGACGCGGCTCACAGACTCAGAAACAAAGCAATGCTTTGCTGGAAATGCAGACTGGATTTAAGGTGAACTTGTGGATTTAGACAGTGCGTCGGGGACCGACGGGGCCAATGGATTTAATGCGGAAAGAAACAGAACAGCCAGGGTATCTGCAGAGCCCTGATGTGGAGACGAACAGCTGGATTAACCCGTGTCCCCGTCAGACACATGTGTTTTAAGCTTCCCCTGGACATCAGCGAACATCGTCTTACATCGTCAGACATCCATGGTGAGTAAAAAGTTTGTTTGGGAGAGTTGTTTGACTTGAAAGGCTCGTTACACGTGCGTAATCGCCAGGCGCTGTTCTTATGTGAAGCTTGGTGGAGGATGTGCTCTGTTGTTGCTGCTGTAATAATTTGGCAAATGCATGTGCCATGTTGATCATCAAGAGCACATAGACAGAGAACAAACAGGGTATTCGGGTGCTGGGATCGGCTCATAGAAGAAGAAGAAGGGCTTGCGGGAGGTGAGCGCAGAAGGGCGTCTGACCAGTGCAAATGCTTTGAGCTGTGCCGCGCTCCATATCTCGGGTGTATAACACTCCTCTGACATGTGATTAACAGATGAAGCTGTGTTTGGGCTTTGTATTCACGTGTGGAAGGCTGGGTTTCTTTATTCCTTCATTTAAAAAAGCTACAGCCTTTTTTTGGTCTGGAAAGCATTACACAATGTGTCCACTCAGCAAACTCTTATTGGTCTGCACACTTACAATAATTAACCATTTTAACAAAAAAATATATAAAATAAACTAAAGGTGAACACACAAAATAACACCCTGATATCTAATTTAACTATATATAACAATCAGCTCTTTACAAATCCAGGCGACAGTGCAGATATTTGATCAAAAAGATGCTTAGTTTTACATGTAAAACAGCCTGAACTGATGCTGCGTTCCCCTCCGTCTACGTCATCCTCACAGCTCCAGGGGGCGCCCTAGCAACGGATAAACAGCACTTGAAAGTGCATGGTTTTATCAAGTTTTTTATCATTTTTGGCAACTTTTATGGAACAAAACGAATATTTATCATATCTACAAATATATTCTAAGTGGATTATATTAAAAAAATAACATTTAAGCAACCTGTCATATGCACTTTAAATGGTTTGTGATTTATATGTTTAATGCATTAGGCTTTATTTAAATAAGAGAGACTGGACTAATAAATGATGTGAACTCTAATCTTTATATAAAGAGGAATAACAAAAATCAAGCTATTTTTAATTTAGAGAATAAGATAGAGCTTAAAAATGTCCTTGCCTCGAGTCGAGGAGTTTAATTATCTCAGCAGGAGGAGCTGGGTCAAAAGACAAAACTCTTGATTTACCAGTCAACCCTCCTGAGCTTTTAGTAATGATCAGAAGGACAAGTCCCAAAATAAGAATTCCTTCCTGTGGAGCTGGAAATGGAGTGAGGAGCTCAGCCACAGTCTCCTGGAGGAGCAGCAGCTCTACTGTCGAGAGCAGCCAGCTGAGGTGGCTGGAGCGTCTGTTCCACGTTGGAGGGAATGTGTCGGCATCCTCCCGGAGGAGCTGGAGAAGGAAAAGTCTGGATCTCTCTGCCCGAACTCGAGCTCAGAGGAAGCAGAAGAAAATGGAATAGAATATAGAATTTTAACAAAACCAAAATCTGCATCGAACATGATTTAAAATTAGAAATACATGTTTTTTTGTTTTTGTTTTTTTTTTTTTTTGTTTTGTTTTTTTCATTTTGCTGAAAAAGTTGTCCTGCCTGCCCTGGATGGACACGAGCATCGGATAATCCTAAAACTTTGTTTTGTGACGTCAGCCTTTACGGCTAAATTTGGCATGATTACATGGGTTAAAGTTCATTGATGTATGCTCATTTCAAATTAAAAACAATTAAACAAATAGATTTGACATAAAGGTAATCCTACAGCTGTTACCTAGCAACCACAATGCAAACAAAATAATTATTCAAATAATATTTGAATGCTGAAATGAGTAGAGCACTACAAAAAGTCAATTGAATATATTTTGGAGCTTGTGACGTCAAGATGAACAAATCAGTGGCTTGTTTTTCTGAATTTTATTTGAATATAAACACATATACAGTATGATGTTTTTTATGTAACAAGGAAAGTCACAGAATCAGGACTCTGTTGGATTTTTATTTTTTTTCAATTTTATTTTACAGTTACATTACAAGTATTGGATCTCCTGAAGGCATTCACAAAACATTTTACATTAGTTATTTTCTAGACATTTTGGCACACATTTAAATAGACATTTAAATTTTTTGTAGTTTCAAGTTTTTTTGTAAGTTTTTTCTATGTTGAAAAGGCAGAATAATGAAATGCCTTTTTACCAGCTGTTTATAAGATTTATTAATATTTTTATATTCCTTTATTGATCAAATCAGAGACACTATTATGAACACTTGGAATACTTTCTCACTGCATTGCATAATGTTTATAGTGAAGAGATTAACTGACTTTATTTTGGCTCTATTCTTTTTTATTTATTATAAGATGGGAAAACATTTTTCAGAAATGAAGAGAGAGAGGAACATGCATGACTGTAAGACCTGTGATTTCTGTTTTTCTTACTAACTACAGGAGAGTCAAAGTCTTGTGTGCTCAGATACTAAAATGAATTATTTTAGTTAAAAAATGTATATGGCAAAAGACATTCTTCCAAATTTATTACCGTCTAGAATAAGGATTAGTAGATTAAGTTGTAGTTTAGCTCTCATGACTGCAGTAATCAAGACCAAGACCATTCCGAGACCACTGAGGGCCAAGACCGAGACCAAATCAAGATCACCTTTGTAATTTTATACAATTGTCAGTAGGGATGAAAAGAGTTCGAAAACTTCAAAAATCGTTCGAAGTTTGCAGCAACAGCCACTTACCTACACACACCACACACCACATAGTTATATAATACAAATAATATAATAATAACCATGATGTTTGAAGAAACAAAAGCGTGAACTTGTGCAAGACCTGACTGAACGTGTATTATGATTTGCTTAACAACTGATGGGTAAACCTCTAAATATGAACACTAATATTTATATTTATTTAATATAATATATATAAATATTACTCTTCAACTGTTCATAAAAAATACAAGTAGGGGTTTCAAATTAGACATTAATTGAGATTAATTAATTACAGACATATTAATTGAGTTAATTTTTTAATCGCATCAATCTATTTTGAAATCTTTAACTTTATTGTTTCCATCTGTGAGTTTCAAAGTGACATAAGGGTTGTTCAACTTGATAACTTAGCAACAAAACTTACTAAAGCTTCATTTTTTGCAATAGATTAATATTTCCATCTGCAACAATAATGTAATTAATTAAATTGGACAAAAACAAAACAAAAACACTTCAGTTGAGTGTTTTTCTCAGCATTTTTAACAACAGTGATTTTGTTTTAAATGTAATTTATTATGGTTTTGTTTTGTGCTTTAAGATAAACAAACAAAATCGAAAATCAAAATTGAAAACTGAATCAAATCGTGACTCGTCCCATCCCTCGTGTCTACATCATGCGTCTCAAACTGGGGCCCAGGGGCCAAATGCGCCCTCCAGATGATTTCATGTGCCCCCCAGGATGCTTTTTAACTATTATTGATCATGGCCCACCAATATAATACATCAATGAGATGTGACTATGAAACCTCTAAAAAGCACTAGAATACAGCAAATGAATTAACATTTTTCCAAAGTTTTCCAGGGCAGAACAGCTGACCCTGATTACCCACTTTTATTAACTTTACCACTTGGTGTTTGATGTAAAATGTAAAACAATGGATGGATTAGGCTTTACATGGCCTAATATGCTTATTTATATAGAATATTACATAGTGAGGTCTGTATTTTAAAATGTGACCTTCAACTAACTCTGACTTTGATTATTTTCATTTGAGTTTGAGGTCCTGTTCTACGTGGTCTTGTTCAGGGCTATTACTCTGCCTGGGACAGATCAGCGTGCTCCAGGTGCAGGTTTAGCAGAGCGTGGTGGTGGTAATGAAATGTGCTTGAGTGTGAGTCGCGACCAAGAGAACTACTACACTAAATATTCGTGAGTAGGGTTGACGATACGATATCTATTGTGTTTTGTTGTTTTTTAAGTATCGCGATAACGATAATTTATCAATCCAATTAAAATGCAGCTAAAATGTCCAACGGTTTTGTTCATGTTAATAGGTTGCGTTCACATTGCAGAATTGATGTCATAAGTCCAGATGAACAAAAGCCATTTTATCCAATTAAAGGAAACCTATAGTGATTTTCCACATATTTAGGATGAAACTAGGCATATACAGTTAATAATTTACATTTTGTTTATTGTAAAATATAGATCTAAAACAGATAGAAACAGAAGCAGATCTACTGACTTCCTGTTCAAAACTGCTGAACGATAAGCCCAGCTTCTTCATTGTAAAAATGTAACTTTCATAAGCAGTAGACTTGAAATGATTATTCTTTGTATGAACCTTACATGTTTTAACCGAAATCTGAATTTTTGAGTAATCGGCAGTAAATACAGACAAGTGGGCGGGGATAGGTGGTAGGTGAAGACAGGAATTTTCTGACCACTATAGCATCAGCTGCAGGACAATACAAGAGAACTCAAACATGCAGGAATCAATCTAAATACAACTTTGGGTAAACTAATGAGAGAGAACACTGTTGGAACACAGTTAAAAACTCATGAAGTAGATTTTAAATAACTGCTTTCGTTAATAACGATGTATTATCACACATTTCGACTAGACCCATTAACTTTTTGTTTTGCACATTTTGTTGCTCGATCTCCATGCGTATGAAATATTATTGACTTATACAGTGTTGGTGTCATGTGACTGCAACCTCCTGCCAGATAAATGTGAAAAGTTGGCAAAATTAATCACAAAAGTAAAAAAAAATGATGCTTTTAGGCTTTTAGTTGTAAATTAGAAGCATACTTTTTTTTTTGGCCTTTTTTGTTTCATTTTTTAATAAACAATATACTCGAAGTTAATTTGACCAAACTGGCCACAAACTTGAGGAAAGGTGATTTTTTTAGTATTGAGAATGAAAGAAAATTAAAGCCTTTCTCTTGCGATAATTGAGACACTTTCCCAGACCTTTCTGTGTAGAATTTACATGTTCCTTCCGGTATCTGGGGGTTTCCTCCCGATTCCTCACCAATCAATAATGTGCATGTTAGGGAATACTTGGTGTTGTTCGGAGGTTGAGGTGCCAGGTGTTTAGACAAATCACTTCTGCTGAGCTGCCCCAGGGCAGCTTGCCTCACTGAGTGGGGAGGGGGCTGTGTGAAGCGCTTTGGAAGACATCTGTCCAGTGCAAATGTACTATATAAATAAATCATTAAATTCAATATTTTGGAATATGGTGTCACACTGTTCGTGTTGTAGCAACAGAGCAGAGCTGCTGATTTTGCGTCGACTCAATTAATGTCTATGAGTTTCTCTAAATAATCACTGTTGGGAAGAAAACTGTGAAGATGTATTCATTTACAGAATAAATGCCGCAATAAATGATTTTGCATTGAATTCAAGACAATGAATACAATATTCTGAATACTACACTGAACAGCTTTTTGATTTTCAGTTTTGATAAAAAAACATTAATAGTTATTATAAAAGGAAAAATCACACATGCACTATTTTATAGTTTCAACCCTGAATTCTGTGTTAAAATACTAAAATGCATAGCATAGATAAAAAAGTATTCAGAATACCAGAAGTGTGGACTTGCAAGTCGTAACTTGGGCTTGAGTCAGACTTTAGTCACTATTTTAAGACTTGAGACTTGACCTGGACTTGAAGGTCAGTGACTTCAGTCGACTTGACGTGTCTTCTCAAAATAATACATTGTGTAACTTTTCACATAAAGGAACGAGAACATGTCCCTCCTCACATCTGCACTTGTGACCAGAGCTTTACACATCAGTGAACGTTCAAAAATAAAAGCTGTTGTCATTAGTTTGATAAACACAACACAAACCAAAAAGATTGAAACTAAAAGTAGAGGACTTAGACTTGTGGGACTTGACTTGCACTTTATAGTATGTGGAGTGTGCATGTTCTCTTCGTGTCTGCGTAGGTTTCTTCCGGGTACTCAGGTTTCCCCTACCTCTAAAAACAGGTCCATTAATGCCTCCCCTGACCCTTCCCCCAGGACAAAAGAGATTCGGGATCTCAGTGGGACTTCCCTGATTAAATAAAGGTCAACAACAACTTGCCTCTTTTTGACTTAAGATTTGACTCGAACCTTAGGCCAAAGACTTTTAAAACAATGACTTGTTACTATTTGCTAAAAACCTCGAAATGTAACTGTAACTGTAACTATCTTAAATTAGTATTCTGATTACTTATTTTCAGTACAAGTAGTTAGTTATTTTCCAGCATTGTTTTGAATTGGCATTTCAATTACGTATTTTTGTTATTTTATTCAGTTACTGTACTTTTCACCACTGGTGGTGAAATAATGGTAACTGCACACATAACAGTGTTTGCCCTAACTTAACTAGTATAGTATGGTTGGTTTGGCTGTGTACATGCACTGGTGAAAAATAAGGCTCATATATTCCAGGTTTATAATTGTTGGTAGTAATTGGTGACTTTTAATCTCATTTAAAGTTGTTAAAATGAGTGGGCCGTCCTTCATAAATAAAGGTAGAGGAAGCATTGTGTTAAACAATAGATAGAGAGCACGTCACTTCCACAGAGAAAGGCCACATGCATTTCAAATAATGTTTGTTCTTAAGTTCTTAAGGTCATTATGAGTCGCTTAAACAATCTGTTGACACACTGCAATAACAATGGTTTTCACATGAAACAAAGCAAATGTTTGATGCATCAATGCTGTTTTAGAATCCAATAAGGTTTTAAAACATTATATACTGGGTAACATTTGCTTATAAAACTGGGTCATCTTTTAAAATGCCCCGTGCTTCCTGTTTGTTTGTCATTTCTAGCTGCCATTGAGGACCAAGGATTAGCAACAGATGTCAGTGAAGTTATAAATCTTCAGAGCAGGCTCCAGACGATGCCCCTTCTGAGCCAGTTCCAACTACACCAGTCATTTCGCCTCCGACCCATGTCCTAATGAAAGTGCCCCTGCCCCACTTCTTACAGAAAGTGCTCCTGTCCCTGTCTCACCTTCTCAAGAAAGTACCCCTGTCCGTGTCCCACCTCCTCAAGAAAGTGCCCCTACTCCACCCCCTACAGAAAGTACCCCTGTCCCGCCTTCCCAAGATAGTGCCCCTGTCCCACCTCCTACAGAAAGTGCCCCTGTCCCCCCTTCTAAAGAAAGTACCCCTGTGCCACCTTCCCAAGATAGTGCCCCTGTCCCACCTCCTACAGAAAGCGCTCTTGTCTCACCTCCTAAAGAAAGCACCCCTGTCCCACCTCCTACAGAAAGTGCCCCTGCTTCTAAACTTACTCCTACCCCACCTATCAAAGCTACCTCTGCCCCCCCTTCAAAAAAACGTGCCCCTACTCCCAAACGTGCCTCTGTCCCCCCTCCAAAGAAAGTCCATCTACTCCCAAACGTGCCCCGCGAAAATCTACCGTTGTCCCTCCATCTAAAGACATTACTCTCGCTTCTAAACTTGCCCCTGTCACCCCTCCTAATGAGAGTCCATCTGCTGCTAAAATTACCCCTCTCACACCACCTAAAAGCAGTTCCTCTGCTTCTAAATCTGCTGTTGTCACCCCGTCTAAAAACAGTTCCCCTGCTTCTAAATCTGCCCCTGTTACCTCGCCAAAAAACCCTCTTCCTAAGCTTCCCGAACCAGCAGCATTGCAAGCTCGTCAGAAAAGCCAAAAGAGCCTGTCTATAACAAGAATGTCTCCAAGCCGGGTCCTACAAAAGTAAATTCCCCAAAGTCAAGCACTCCTTCCGCTACCCCAACAAAACCAGTTCCCTCCACAAAACAGACTAAAGATCCCGAAATGCCTCCAGCTCCAGCCGCCAGCAGACTGCATGAAACAGGTGCGATTGTGGTTAAAAAGACCGCTTATGTAATACCAAAGAAGACCCCAGTGCTCCCCAGCCTCGACCCGAACCAGCGCCTGCTCCGAGCCCAGAACCCGCCAAGAAGCCCCCTCCTGCTCCAGTGGTGCAAACGGAGACGCGAAACCTGCCCGTGCCCCCTGCCCCAGCGCCCCCTCCTCCAGACCGCCGCCTCAGCCCAACACCCAAGTAGGCAGAGCATCCAGCGCTCTCTGGTCGGCATCCTGTTTAAGAGGTGAGACAGAAGTTTGGATATTTTTAGAAAAGTGCTTATGTCATTCTAGCTCTCTCGGTTGCTAATTACAGCTATCAATAAAGGCACATTTTAACTTGATCAGTTTGATAAGTAACCTGGCTTTTGTTTTTGTAGTACAAGACAAGCACCTGACCTGTTTTAGATTATTTTTACAGTGCACACCAATATGCACCACATTTAGTTTTAGGAAATAAACTAATTACTATACAATATGTAAGTTGTGTTAGAGAATGTGTTTCAACTGGAGTTGAAGAAGCAAAATGCCTTCGGGGGTTTCCCTCAGATACGTGAAAGATTGAACACTGATTTCCTATACAAGGTTTGACACTTTTCACTTTTCAGTGCTTTTCATGATCAGGGAAATCAGACCAAGTTAAAAAAAACTGACTATTTGGTTTTCCCTTCAAACTGGTTGGACCAGTTTTGCTCCAGTTTACATGAAGAGAGTAAATCGATTATTCTGAAGAAACATGTCCTGCTGTATCAGATTCACTTTTGATTTTATCTGTGGCATGTAGGACTGTTTTAAGCATTTAGAAATATGTTAAATATAGTTAAATATTTGGCTGTGTGCCACTTTGCAGGCGCTTTTATGTTGTAAAAACCTTTGGAATGTGGAGTGGGCAGGAGTTGTGAGCATGCTCAGTTACATTTGTCCAGCTGCAGACATTGTCTGTTCACATGATGTCTGAAATCAGACTACAATCAGTTGAGACAACATGTGCCAATTGTTTTTCTGAAAACAGTTTACGACTTCTCAAACCGTCTGCAGAATTAATTCAAACCGGACAGGTTTTCCTGGCCTCTACGAAACGCCCTGAGTGACAGATGTAGATGCAGTTAAGTTCAATTTATACTATAGCCCAAAATCATAACAACCAGTTATCTCAGGGGACTTTTCACCAGATTGTTGATTTAGTAAACAGAATTGTCAGAAATCAAGCAATGAAACATTTGGCCAATCCAACAGGAGCATTACAAAATCAGAACCATTCCCTATTTGACAGAGATTCCTATTTGGCGGCCTAACAGATGAATTTATATAGTTTATGGCTTAACATTAATTCAGACATAAGAATAAGACGTTTACATTTTGTGTTTGGGGGTTGCAAATGTTGAGAACCAAAGTATTAGAATATGATGAAGTCATAATGGAAGAGTTTCTAATTTTAATAATATTGCACTTTGACATGAAGTGTCTAAAAAGTGTCTCATATCAACTTTTTCAAGACTTTATCAACTTTATTCCAAGAGACACACCAATGTCGATTTCGAAATTAAAAGTCAGATATTCCTGGTGGCCAGAGTAGAGGCATATGCCTTACCTGCATGGTTAATAACAGGCATGTTTTTATTAGCTGGTATTTTATAATTTTTTTTTTCTTGTGTGTTCATTTGTGTAGAGTGTGTGACACTGAAGAGCTGGACATGTCTGAAAACGACGTCGGAAAACTTGTCACAAATATTGAAACTGAAATGTTCAATATATTTCGTAACACGGACAGCAAATATATGAACAAGTATCGCACCATTATGTTCAACCTGAAGGATCCCAAAAACAAGGTACAATTTAATTTTCCAGCAGCTCTTTTAGGACCTGTTTTTTATAAATTTTTATAATGTGTGTTTTGGGGATGGCAGGGTCTGTTGTTTCGTCTGGTTCAAGGAGAAATCAGCCCTTTCAGACTGGTCAGAATGAGCCAGAAAGATATGCAGGCGATACAGCCTCCAGAGCCAAGTGCAAAGGAGGTAAGGACACTGCAGTATCTGACAAAAAGCCAAATAAACTTGTGTTAATAGACAGAACGAAGGTGTGTGGATTTTTACAAACCATTTACCAATTTACAATACAGTTTTATACACTTTCAAAATAATATACTTGAAGTTTTTTTATCTATGCAGATCTATGTGTTGTTTTATATAGCCAAAACATAACATAATATAAAAACAAAACAATAAATTATAAACAAAAGCATTTTTATCATGTTATATTTTCACATAGAAACAAGTCAATTTATGTGTAAAAACACACAAATTGTTAAAAAAACACAAAGCCAGACTGAACTTACTGGTTAAGGCCTTAAAAAGTATTACATTTACTTTTGTAGGTCTTGCAAATGTTTGCACAGGTCTTAATTTATTTAATTAAGCAATTTCTCAATAACATAACACATTTGGTGTGTTTCTTCTACTGTTAATTAGTTGATTGAATGCTTGGTCGCTGTATAAATTGCCTTATTTTTTGTTAATTCATTAGATGTTTCATAATTGTGGCAAAAGTTAAAATTATATCTTTAGAAGCTTTCTGGAAAAGAAGCAGCTATATATATTAAAGGGGACCTATTATGTCAAATTCACTTTTCTAAGTTTTTAACCTTGTTAAGATGGGCTTTTCTTCATCATTAGTTTGCTCAAAGTTATATTTGAATTGATTCATTCATGTTGGAGTAATCTTGTTTTGTTCTTCAGCTGGAGCTCAAGTGCTCAGAAATCCCCGTTCTCACCTACCACCTATCCCCTCCCACTTGTCTGTATTACTTGCTATAATTCAAAAGTTAATGCTCAAAGTGAAGCTTATATTGTTCAGAACTGTCCCATAGCCACTTCCAACAATAAAAAATAGTTTTGAAAAATCTGTTCCTTTTTACAGTTAGACTTTAAAATGAAGAGGCGGGGCTTATCAGTTCTGCAGTTTTGAACAGGAAGTCAATAGAGATGTTTCTATTTTTAAGTTGTTTTAGATCAACTTTGTGTTTTCAATGAACAAAAAGGTAAAATACTGATCTGCATATGTTCTAGTTTCTTACTAAATATATATATATAATATATATTAAAAAAACACAACAGGACCTCTTTAAATGAAATACCATAGGTTTCGACTTGAGAATTGGTCTTAATTTGCATATTTTCTGGTCTTAAACTTGACCTCTCGATCTCTGCAGAAACCTTGATTTAAGCAATTTACTGTCATTGCTTCAGTAACTATTTAGTTTTTAGTAAACGAAATAAATCACAAGATAAAATTTGTTTAAATTTTGATGTAATAACTTTGATACATTTTAGAATTACAATTAGATATCGACAAATCCCTGTGCAAGATTGTGGAGTTTGATGTATCACCAAGGATTGATCTTGATGAGAGGAAAATGCATTTGGAGAAAATACTCTTTAGATTTACAATGTTCCTCATGCGTTTGTAGATGAAGGGTTTTAAATAAAAGTTGTAATAATAAAGTATTTGTTTACTTTTGTAGAATGTACCTCTACAGGAAGAAAAGAAAAAGGTCCCTGATCCTGTAGTGAAGCCAAAGACGATCCAGCCCAGTCAGGGAGTGAGCGCTGCAGCTGATATCCTCACGTGTATGCTCAAAGACACCACAGCAGAGCATCACAAACACCTATTCGACCTCAAATGCAAAATCTGCACAGGTCAGTGGACTTTACTATTTGGTGGCAATTCAAACTTTTCACTGCGTTATAATATCCTGCTTTATTGGGGTGTTGAAAAAAATAATAGATTTGTTGTAATCAGTGGCGTGCTGGGATCATTTTTCAGCCCAGGAAAATTAGACCTTAGATTGGCCCATTTGTTCATTGAGTCACGTGACGTAGCTGGTAGTTGAGTGGTTACGAGCTGCGCATTTACACTTTTGCCCTTTCAGCACCCACGTTCGAGTCCCGCTCAGGAAACCTCTCTCTTTATTTTTTTAACCAATATCTACTCCACCTCTCATACATTCTCTTCTCCAGTAGTAAACTGCTTAGTTTTAGTCACAACATGGTCAATACAGTACAGACACAGCTCCCAGCTTTTCTCCTCCTGACCTCTGACCTCTCCTCTGCTCCACAGCAGTGCGCGCTCTTACACACATGAAGGACGGGCTCACACAAACACATAAACGCGTTCTGGCCACTGTTCTGGCCCACAAAGACAAACTTGTGTGTGAACCTTTTGTCTTGTTTTGTGTGGAAATGCGCTCCGCTCCGCCGCGGTGATTCGCGTGTATAAATCTGCTGAAGTGTTTGTTCATCAGCCGTTTTTGCTCGTAACTCCGAGAATATACAACGGATTTACTAAACTTTGAAACAAAGTTTGACTGAGAGCTTATGGTACGTGGAGTCTTTGATTATGCGCTATGTGCTGTGAAACACATCATAGACGAGGCAGCAGCTGGCTCCGCCTCTCCCACTTTGCGCACATTTGCCTGCTGCAGCTGTATGGGCCGCAGCCCACCGGGAAACGTCCCAACTCTCCCGATTAGCCAGCACGCCCTTGGTTGTAATGATTCTGCATCGATGCCAAATTCTCTTAAATCAATTTTATATTACGTACGTATTTATGTACATAATATAAACCCAGCACAAACACATGCAGCGCGCACAGACAGAGCATTGTGGAGCAATGTCCAGGATATTAGTGCCACTTTTAACCTTTCTGCTCCATGATTTGTACCGTTGTGTTGTTGTTAGCGATGGAGAACAGCTAACATGCTAACCACAGCCACAACTTGCCTGTATTAAAGGGCCAGTGACCATTTTTGTAATCATTTTACAAAATGAATGAGAAAACAATGACAAATGTTATCTTTGACAAATACACGAGTGTAATATCTATTTGGAAACATATTTAATAACATAACTTAATATCCAACTTTAAAATTAGGCCTACATCTAAAATTGGAATAGAGAATCGTGTTTGAATCAAATCATGATCCCAAGAATCGAAATTGAATCACCTGGTACTCAAAGATTCACACTTCTACTGCTTTATCTACAGGTCAAATGCAACAAGAAGAAGCAGGAGAACCTGTGCAGAAGAAAAAGAAAGTGTTAGAGGAAAAGCGTGAGCCTTTATGGAAAAGATCCAGAAGAGAAGACTCTCCTCTCCTAGCGCCTCCCGATTCTCCCGACATGGATTCACCCGTGCCTCAGTTTACCATGGGCTCTCCTGTCCTGACCATCGTAGAGTCCCCCGCTTCACCCACCACACAAGACTCCCCGCCTCCCCCATTATGGACACACCTGCCTCCCCGTCATGGAGTCTCCCGCATCCCCGAGCTCTGATGACCGACAAACAGCCCCAATGAAATCATACACACCGGTGGTCATCCCAGCCGTCTCCACTGTATCCATAACAAGACGGGATCCTCGTACTGCAGCGACTAGATACGCGCTCTGACTAATAGTTCAGCAGCTCTGAGTGAAAGAGAAAGTCAGAAATCAGACTCCTACTTCCCTTTAAAAGACACCAGCTCTCCTGCACCAGCTGCTCCACCTGTCTCTCTTCCGCCTGCCACAGTTTTACCAAAATCTATTCTAATGAAGCCATCGCATTCAGGAGATCCTAGACTTTATGGCTCATCCTCAAGGTAATAAAACTCAAATTCTAACAAATTATGGCTGGAATATATAGCGTTCACCAGACAACACAACACACAATGGTGCGGAGTGGTTAGTGCTCTCACCTCACAGCAAGAGAGTTCTGGGTTTGACTCCAGAGTGGCACACTTTGCACGTTCTCCTCATGTGTACATTGGTCTCCTTGTGGCGTTCCAGTTTTCCCAACTTCCAAAAACATGAACAATAGGTTTTTCCTATCCCCCTCCCCAGCCAGAAAAAAAAAATCCAGATCTCAAACTTTTCTTGTAAATGAAGATCACTAAAATAACCATATATGACTCCAAATATCACAATTTTGCTATAATAGATAGCCTATATTGCATATTATATTTGAATCAGTCTAGATAATAAAAAATCTTTTAATAATCAAGCAGTGAAAAGGTGTCACATGGTCAAGTGTCCTTTTTCTAAATAAGCAACAAAATTGTAACTATAAAAATGATCTATTGTTGCTGCAGTCCAATCAAACAGTAACATTACTCTTTCACCAATATTGCAACATTTTTTGACACATATTTACTACATGTACTGTGTAGTTCAGGGCTGGGCAATAATTGGCCAATAATGGAACTCTGAGAAGTAGTGGTGGAAGGCTGGACCCAGTCATTAGTGTAACTAATTTGCATCATTGCAGCATTTTTTTGTAAAACATGGGCTTTTTAATCTACTTTTTTAACCATTTATTTTGATCAATATTAGAACAACAAGCAATGAGAAATGCTCCATAGCCAAGTCAATCAAATAAAAGAAATATAATTAGTAGCACTTATTCTCAAAAACGTGCTGGCCCCCGGGCCGCAGTTTACCCATGTCTGATGTAGTTCATCAAATGTGTCTTAATTCTTTTTCAGGAATTCTAAAGCTTCTTCTGATGGTGGAACTGCACAGTTTCTTGCAAAGCAGGAAATTGTCTGGAAAGGTTTTTTAAACATGCTGAACATTGCAAAGTTTGTCACAAAAGGATACCTGGTTTTAGGTCCAGCTGAACACCTAAAAGTGGTATATATCTTCATAATTTGTCTGTAATGTACTTCATAGTTGTTTCTTCAGTTCATTTATTGTTTCACACTGTCAGGATCTACCTGATACAATACAAATTGGAGGACGGATTTTACCAAAAACTGTTTGGGACTATGCTGAAAAACTGAAAACCTCAGTTACAAAGGCAAGATCAACATATTTTTTTAATTTTTGAATGATGATTTAAATAAAATACTAATGCCTCTATTTTCTTGCTATTTTTGTTATTAGGAGTTGTGTGTAATCCGATTTCAACCTGCCACTGATGAGGAGGAGGTCGCATATGTCTCACTGTTTTCGTACTTCAGCAGCAGAGGGCGCTTTGGTGTTGTAGCAAACAACAACCGATCCATAAAGGACATGTACTTGTTTCCACTAAGTGCAAAAGAAGCTGTTCCAGACCTAATTCAGCCTCTTGAAGGACCAGGTAAATAGTTATAAATAACAATTGAAAAGTCTGTCTTGAATCGAAGTCAATTGGTGAAGATACTAATGTTTCTTACTCTGACACTTCTCAGGATTTGAAAAGAATCGTCCTAATCTCCTTCTGGGTCTTGCAATTGTCCAAAAAACAAAACGTTCTGGAAGCTTTTCGGCAGAGGTTGAAGAAAAGCGTCCCAAAGTAACAATGCCCTCTGACCCATCATGGATACCAAAACCTCCAAGTCTTTATGGCACAAACAAAGAAGAAGTGGAAGATGATGATGACCAACCCTATGACCCAGAGATTCCCATCAGCATCACACCTCCAGATTCACCTCCACGATCAAGTTTCAGCTCTGCCTCTTCTGTTACAACCACCTCTGTAGGGTTTGTTTCTCAGCCCAAAACCAACAAAGAAAGCAAGACTGATACAGCTGCAACAACTTCTGGAAATAACACTCCCCTTCAGACCATATTAAAACAATTATTTCCCACCAAGCCAGGTGAGTCTAGTGTCTCATCAGAGGCAAGTAGCACGACAAAAGCAGCCCGTCCTAAAAAATGTCCTGTGTCAATGGTAGATCCAATTGTTCAGCAGTTTGGAGGGAAAACCACTGTCAAAGAAATAGAGGAAGAGGACAATGATGATTTAGATCGGCCTTATGATCCAGAAGAGGAGTACGATCCTACAGTAGGATATGGTGTTTCTAAGACTACTAACACCACAAAGGAAAACATTCCTGAGTTTTTTGAAGATGTTGATGATGATGTTGCTTATGATCCTGAGGATGAAACTATCTTTGAAGATATTAAAAATGAAAATGCCTTAAAATAAGCTCAGATACTTCACAACCTTCACAAACTTCTAAGTCTCCTCCTCTTCAAGATTCTTCCCAAGAACAACCAGCTCCAGTTTCTAAACCAGCTCCATGCCAAGCTTCTGCTGCAGCTGCTGTATCGTACAGTGTTCCTACAGGTGCTGTTGTCGTCTCCGCTGAAACTCTAACTGAACAGCAGCGCATGCTTGAGGAACTTAACAGGCAAATTGAAGAGCAGAAACGGCAATTAAAAGAGCAGGAAGAGGCTCTCCGAAAACAGAGAGAGGCTGTGGGGATGTTCATGGCTCAGTTTTCAGTCTCAGATTCTCTTGTATCTCCTCCATCGTCAGCTCTGCCTCTAAACAAACTTGCAACTTTGCCAAGTGGCGCAACAGAAGCAGGCAACAGTCCAATTGCTGATACTACATCTGAAAAAGACGAATCTGCCCCTGCTGTACCAGTTGAAACAGACGATATAAATGATAAAAGTGAAACACAAGAAGCACCTACAGAAATACAGAAAACACCTTCTCCTGGTGAAGTTCTGGATTCTGATGTGGCATATGATCCGGAAGATGAATCTCTCTTTGATGAAATTCAAGCTGGTATGTTGGAAAAGCCCAGGTCAAAGTCTCGAGATTCATCTGTTTCTAAGACGGAGCAAAGTTCAAGCCACAGCAAAAGGAACAAATATTCACCAAAAAGACGGAGTAATCGCGAAAGGGGCCGCCATCGAAGTCCACCTAGAAGATCCCAGCGACGCTCCCCTTCACATTCCAGGAGACGAAGGGAAAGGGACAGACATCACAGAAGTGAAAGAACCAGTTCAAGGCACAGATCTAGAGACCGATCGGAGCGGCATGGTCGATCACGGAGGGACAGTACCTCACAGACTCGCTCAAGACGTCGCAGGAGATCTGACTCGTCACAGAGAAATAAACACTCTGCATCTCTTTCACCACGTCGAAAAAGACAATCCACCACAACCTGTCAAGATGGTGAAAAAAGAGAAACTAGAGTTGACGTCCCACAACCAAAAAACCCTGTTGAGAACTTGTCTTCTCGTTCTCCTGATAGAACTAATAGCATCAAGACAGAAGAGACACAAGAGCAACCATCAAGCAGTGACAACATACCAGGTGATCTTAAGCAACTTAAATGGGCTACAGATCTCTTGATGGATGGAAAACTCGATAGTTTAATACCATTGAGAGAGCTTGAACCACCTACAAGAGATTCTCCACAGAGTCCAGACCCAGAGCCTCGGTCTTCTGAACAAGACCTAACTGAATGTAGAGACACTGTAAAACGAGAGAGCAACAAGGAAACAGAACATGCTGCAAAGAAAGTAAAAACTGAACACTTTTGTCAGCCAATTCAAACACCTGTCAACTCTCATTCAAATTCCCCAAACCCATTAGCCTTAGTGGCAGACACTGCTATGGCTTCTGTTAAAGTAGAATTCAACTGTGAAGAAACCATTTTAGACAACAAAGTAGCCACAAAACTAGATGATCCTAAACCTCTTGCAGTTGAAAGCCCTCTAATTAAAACAGAAGATAGCCAGGACGACAGTGCAGGTAAAGATTCAATTCCAGGATTAGGGGATATTGAACATGCTCTCCGTGGATCTAGGGATGGTAGTCCTGCCTTAAAAAATCTAAAACCAGACAAGACAAATGCACTAGAACATATTTTAGCTAAATTGAATAAAGACAATGCTATCTTCAAAGAAATGCAGGATCAACAGTTTAGAAGCAGACATCTAATGTCTGAAGGAAACGTGAGTGCTGACATTAGAAATTGTAGAGACTCTCCCATGATCTCAAGTAGAGAGCAACAGTCTATGCCAGACTTGGAGGAGGCTGGTAAAAGACCAAACACGTGGAATACTGGGCCTGAAATGATGGCTCCAAGTCCAAATTTAAGTGAATCACAATTTCACACAAGACTTGGCTGGGATTTCAATAGCACTAACTCAAAAGACTCTGACAATAATAGTAATTTAAGTGGAGAAAGAGTTGGAACCTTTATAGGTGGCACACAGCTAGAACATAGAGGACCAGATTTTAACGCTCTTGGAGAAAAGAATACTACAGGGTTGTCATTTGAAGGGCCTGGATCACAAATGGGGAGACATGGCCCTTCATTTGATAGAAGAGATGTACATAGACATTTTTCTATAGTGGGACAAAGTCCACACCCAGATCAATCTGAAGGATCCAATTTTGGGCCAGGTTTTGATAGAGGAAGACCTGGGTTCTTAAGAGATGGAGAACAATGTGGTCCAATGGATTTTCACAGACATCACAAAGAACATGGGGAGCCAAATAGAGGTGACACTATGGATGGCCCTGGGCCCCATAAAGGAGTGTTTGGCCCTGTTGATGGACCACTACCTAACAGAGAAGATTTGAGAAACCAGGTTTTGGAAGTGGTTGTTTAGCAGATGAATCAAGGTGTGAAATGCCAAAGCTTGATATAGGTCCAGTGGATGAGCCAGGATTCCATAGAGAACATCAAGGTCAAATGGGCAGCACGGGTTCCTTCAGAGGTGGATCAGGAGGATCATTTTTTGGCAGAAGGCCTGGTTTTGGTAGTGATGAAAAACATCATGGTCCCTTTGATGGCCCAGGACCCAGAGAGGTGGCATTGGAGGGTCACGGTTTGGTAGAGGTGGGGAACATAGAGGTGGTCCAATAAAAAACCCAGAAACTCAAATCGAGGAAAATAGAGAATCAGACTTTGATAGAAAAGGCCCTTTGGATTTCCCAGGACTCCAAAGATGTGGCAGAGATGGGGAACTTAGACGTAGTTTTGATGATGGCCCTGGAACTCAAGTGGGGGCACATGAGGATCTTGGATTTAATCAAGGGGGCCTTGTGGAAGGGCCAAGACCCCATAGAGGGAGGTTTGGAACACCAGGGATTGATAGAGGCAAGGAACATTGGGGTCCAGTGGATATCCCAGGACATCCCATGGGAGAACATGGAGCATCAGATTTTGATAGAGGCCCTATGGATGGACCAGGACATAGTAGAGGGGGATTTGGAGGGTTGGTAGAGGTGGGGAGTGTAGAGTGTCAGAAAGAGGTGTTATAGATGGTCAAGAATCTCGTAGAGGGGCTTTCAGAGGGCGAGGAGTTGGTAGAGGTGGGGAATATAGGGGCCCAGTGGATGGCCCAGGACATCTCACAGAAGAGCCAGAAAGGTCAGATTTTGATAGACGTTCTATAAATTGTCCAGAACACTATAGAGGTGCATTCAGAGGGCGAGGGTTTGGTAGAGGTGCAGAACATAGAGGACCAATGGATGGGCCAGGTCACATGCTAGAGGAGCACGAAGGGCCAGATTTTGATAGAGGAGGGCCAATGGATGGCTCTGGTGGACCGCGTAGAGGAGGATTTAGAGGGCGAGGGATTGGTAGAGGTGGAGAACATCAAGGTCCAATTGACGGCTCAGGTTATCTGCTCGAGGAGCACGAAGGGCCAAGTTTCGGTAGAGATGATTCAATGGACGGTTCAGGTGGACCGCAGAGAGGGGGATTCAGAGGGCGAGGGTTTGGTAGAGGTGGGGAACAGAGAGGTCCAATAGACAGGCCAGGGCATCTGCTAGAGGAGCGTGAAGGGCCAGATTTCAATAGAGCAGATCCAATGGATGGCTCAGGTGGACCGCGAAGAGGAGGATTCAGAGGGCGAGGATTTGGTAGAGGTGGAGAGCAGAGAGGTCCAATGGGTGGCCCAGGACTTCTTCAAGAGGAGCGTGGAGGGCCAGATTTTGATAGAGGAGGTCCAATAGATGGTTCCGGAGAGCCATGGAGAGGGGGATTCAGAGGACGAGGGTTCGGTAGAGGTGGGGAACATAGAGGTCCAATGGGGGGCCCAGGATATCTGCCAGAGGAACATGAAGGGCCAGATTTTGATAGAGGAGATCCAATGGATGTTTCAGGTGGACCACAGAGAGGGGGATTCAGAGGGCGAGGGTTTGGTAGAGGTGGAGAACAGAGAGGTCCAATGGGTGGTCCAGGACATTTGCTAGAGGAGCATGAAGGGTCAGATTTTGATAGAGGTCCAATGGATGGTTCAGGTGGACCACAGAGAGGGGATTCAGAGGGCGAGGGTTTGGTAGAGGTGGAGAACAGAGAGGTCCAATGGGTGGTCCAGGACATTTGCTAGAGGAGCATGAAGGGTCAGATTTTGATAGAGGTCCAATGGATGGTTCAGGTGGACCACAGAGAGGGGGATTCAGAGGACGAGGGTTTGGTAGAGGTGGAGAACAGAGAGGTCCAATGGGTGGTCCAGGACATTTGCTAGAGGAGCATGAAGGGTCAGATTTTGATAGAGGTCCAATGGATGGTTCAGGTGGACCACGGAGAGGGGGATTCAGAGGACGAGGGTTTGGTAGAGGTGGAGAACAGAGAGGATCAATGGATGGGCCAGGATATTTGCTAGAGGATCATGAGGAGCCAGATTTTGATAGAGGTCCAATGGACAGTTCAGGTGGTCCACGAAGAGGGGGATTCAGAGGGCGAGGGTTTGGTAGAGGTGGAGAACAAAGAGGACCAATGGATGGGCCAGGACATTGGCTAGAGGAGCACGATGGGCCAGATTTTGATCAAGGTCCAATGGACGGTTCAGGTGGTCCACGGAGAGGGGGGTTTAGAGGGCGAGGGTTTGGTAGAGGTGGAGAACAGAGAGGACCAATGGATGGCCCAAGACCTGTCATAGAGGGGCATGATGGGCCAGATTTTGATAGAGGTCCAATGGATGGTTCAGGTGGACCACGGAGAGGGGGATTCAGAGGGCGAGGGTTTGGTAGAGGTGGTGAACATAGAGGTCCAATGGATGGCCCAAGACCTTTGCTAGAAGAGCATGATGGGCCAGATTTTGATACAGGAGAACCGCGTAGAGGGCGATTTAGAGGGCGAGGGTTTGGTCCAGGTGGAGAACAGAGAGGACCGATGGGTGGCCCAGGGCATCTCATAGAAGAGCATGAGGTGCCAGAATTTGATCAAGGCCCTATAGATGGTCCAGGAACCAGTAGAGGCCGATTCAGAGGCCGAGGGTTTGGAAGAGGTGGGGAACATAGAGAACCAATGGAAGGGCCAGGGCATTTCACAGAAGGCAATGAAGGAACAGATTTTGGTAGAGGTTGCCTTATGGATGATTCAGGCCCCAAAGAGGTGGGTTTGGAGGAAGAGGTTTTGGTAGAGGTGGTCCTATGGATGGTCCAAGATCTCGCAGAGGAGGGCATGGTGACCAAAGATTTGGCAGAGGTGGGGAACACAGAAATACTTTAATTGATGACTATAGTTCACAGAGACAATTTGATAGGCCAAGTTTTAATAGGGATTATCCTATGGATGGTCCAGGACCAAATAAGGGGAGGCAAGGCTTTGGCAGAGATAGAGAAAATACAAGTGGCCAAAGTGATGGTCCAGGACTGAACAGAGAGGAATTTGACAGGCCTCATTTTGGTAGAGGTGGTGGTAGACAAGGAAACACTTCTTTGAAAGACCAAGAACTGCACGGGTTTGGTAGAGATGGAGAAGATCCACACAGAGAGGGATTTGGGGGGCCAGGTTTTGACAGAGGTGGCAAAATGAATTGCCCTAGACCTCACAGCCGGAGTAGAGATGGTGAAAATAGACCAGAGCCATTGCACAGTGACACATCAAGGGGTCCTGACTTTAGGGGAAGAGATGAACAGGGAAATCTCATTTCAAAAGGGGGTGGATCAAGGCCAAGCTTTAGACAGGAAGGTGAATTTTGTGGTCCTAACAGTGAGAACCGGGAAGGTGGACAGGGAAATCCACGTCCTTGTTTTAGAGGACCCCCAAATGACCACAGAGACCCCAGAGGGGCAATGCAAGGCATGCCATTCAGGGACAATAGAAACAGACAAGAAGATGATTGGTCAGAAAGGCCACATCTCAGAAGGGACAGAAGGTCCAATGAAAGAGACCTGAGAGATGACCAACGTGGACCTCCTCATAGAAGGAGAAGTCTGAGCAGGGACCGATCCGCTCACAGAAGGGATCAGGAGTCAGGCCTAAAGTCTGATTTACCAAAAGTTGTCTCTGACGATCCTATATCGGAGGGTCAAAGTTCACATAAAAAAGAGCCAGGAATAAAAAGCCCAACACCAGGTGCGAGTGGACCTGAGCAGTCTGGTAACAGTGCTGTGAGCCCCAAACCTAACACAGAGGAAAAACAGCCTCCTAGGCGAAAAGCTGCTTTACTTCCCACTCCAGACGGTCCCAAGTTACCATTGAAATCACAAGGTAGGCCACAAGGTAGAGGAGGACGTGGGAGATAGAACTGGAAAAAAACTAAACGAAAACACTGAAACAAATACTAACATGTTTATTTGTAACTTACTGGCAACTTGCTGTAGTTGATTTTATTTGATTATGTTTAGTTTGTTTTGCCTTTGCTCACATGTTGAACAAAGTTTTGTACATAATTTCCTTGCCATGTCTGTACAGAAATGTTGCTGTATAGTATGCTGTTTGTTCAGTCCTTTTTAATAAATTGAAATTAAAAAAAGCCGTCTGATTCTTTTAAGTTATTGTGAAATCTTTTTATGTAGATTTAAGCGGATGGCAGTGAATGTAAGAAGTGCTTTTGATCTTCATAAAGGTCTGCCCTACTTATGTAGTACTGTATACAAAGAGTGAAGTAATGCAAATTAAACAAATTTTGAATCAATAAATGTCACAAATTGGAAGCAAGCAGTTTGGGAAGTTACTCAGTTCTTTTAAGATAGTGTAAGCCTATTTATTACTTTTTTTCCCTTTCCAATTATAATAATTTACAAATATAAATAAGAAGTTATATAAAGACGGATGCTTTTACTGTTAGTTTGACTATATTTGGGAATATATTGTACTTAATTGTGTGATTTACTCTTATTTAGGTAATCTTCTGGGCTACAGCTCTTTATATTTACTTACACATTTACATTTAGTTTATTCTTCCCATGAATCTACAGTACTATCTGCCCAGTTCATCTCTGAAATAAGTACATTGATTGCACATTTCCAAAGGCAGTAGAGTAGTAGGCGTTACCCCATCATGGAGTGATCTGATTGGCTGGGAAGCTGCCAATCACGGTGTCCTTGCCGCTCACTTCCGCTCCGACTGTAGTGCTGAACTAGGATTGTTTATGCTCCAGAAACTTCATTATTTTGGCCTTAAAACTCAGGTAGCTGTAATTGAATGCTGTTGAAATTTTCATTACGCCAAATACTCGAACATGCTTGTGTCTGTACGTAAAGGACGTAACTTGAAACTTGTTATTTAGCCTACTTTGCATCTGTTTATTAGCCTCTTGACAGAATGCTAAATGCTACCAGATACCATTAACGTTGATTGGTGTTGTTTGGGTCAGTTTTGTGGCTGACAGTGTGTTTTTACGGGCGATAAAGCAGCTGGTCTTGTGGTTTTTAGCTGTCTGCGGGCGCATGGTCCTGTCCAGGTCCAAATATGATGGTCGGGAACAGGCCGACGGGACAAACATGAAGTTGTGAATGACAGTTTTACTACAGAGCTCAGTATGAACAGCGAGGAGGAGTTTTACGACGCCGAGACAGGTGAGGTGCACGCTTTATAGTTGCTCTAAAATACTTTATATCATCAAAGTATGTCTGCCAGTGTTGTTGCTGTATCAGTGTCTTTATTACATTCAATATATTGCTCAAAATGTTTCTGTGTGTGGTAATAAATCATTGATCATAGCATATAATCAATAAAAACAGCACATCAAAATTCTAATAGTTATTTTTATGAAAGATCTAACAATTCACACATTCTTTATTCCTATAATTGCCCCAAAAATCTACTCAATTACAGTAGTACCATGAGCACCTTTAGTCTATAACTTTCCATACAAGCTAATCTTGTAATCCAGGACTGCAACTATTCTGGTAATCCATTAGTTGGCGATTATTCATTTGATTAATTAAGTAGTGTTTAGAACATATGATAACTTGAATGCTGCTGAGCTACAATGGAAAATATATACCATCTTATTAAGGTAACTAGTTTATGAGTTTGATCTTGTTTTGAGTAGGTTTTGACTGCCCTAATGATTTGCCAATGGAATAAGAAATATAAAACATGTAGTTTTTTATTAAAAATCATAGGCGCTTAACAGAACTTTCTCCAACTATTCATCTAGATAAGAAATAAAACACAATAGGCAGATACTGTTTTAACTTCCAAGTGGCTCTCGTTACAGCTCGTCCCTCAACCAAAGAGTCAGTAACTCTTACGTATACAATGGGAAGTTACATACAAGCTGAGATGCAGGTCAAAAACAAGTCATTACTGAAACAAGAGGAACAATCTCTTCAAATAAAAAAGAGGAAAGACAGCAGTCTTCCACAAAGTGAACACACTTTGATAACATAGCAAATAAGCATTATAAATACAAAATCCTTTACATTTTACTTAGAATAAAAATATAAATTAGAAATTAAAAGCATGTCTCACTTGAAATCAAGGGAAACTTCACTTTAAAAAGATAAGTTAAGTCGTAAGAAAGTCAAATTATGCCTTAAACAAAATACATTTCAGTTAATTCAGGTACTTTTTTATATTAGTTTAATCAAGTGTGTTAATGTTTCTAGTGCATCACAATTTGACACCACTCCACAAGTGTAGAAACTAGTGTTTCATCATCCTTCAGTCTGAGGTTTTATCTGTACATGGCATGTTTTGAAACTTCAGTTAACGATTATTCAATTACTGATTTAGTTGGCGATTAATCGATTAGGTACGATTAATTGATTAACTTGTTGCAGCCCGTAAAGTAGACTGAACTTGTTTACAATAATTAGCTGGCAGCAGCTCAAACTTCTAAAGGTTTAAGGTTTTATAACAAATATAAACATAGTTTTCTATAGTTTCATTCAGTTTGTGTGTTTGTTTCTTAACTTTAAATTGGTATTTGTGCTTTATGAAAACTATACTTTATGTAAAATCTGGTGTGAAATGATTTTGCAACAATATTTTAACTACTTGTCCATTACGTCTTAGCATTTTGCCTCCATTGAAACCCTATTTTAATTTACTCTTCTTGCTTTAATTTAAAACACCATGTTTGTATTGTGTTGTAGATAAAATATCTGCCTGTGTCTTTCTTCTGTGCCTGTTTGTGTCTCTTAGGGCTGGAGTCGGATGATTCATGTGAGCAGAGTTTTAAGGATGCCCAAGTGTCCAAAAGTGCCTCTCAGGAGAATGGACTGTGGCAACGCAGGTGAGGAGCGCTTTCATTCAATACTATTGTTTATTTAACCTTGTGGCTAATTACATGTTTAATGCGCTATTCTTTTGTTCTATGGAAAATGACCACTTTTGCTCTAATGTGGCTTATTTTTTTTATTCAGAAGAAAATCTATTCAAAGAACCCCTAAAGATTAGACTTACAAAGTTTTATTTGAATTTAAGATTTATGTTTTTAATTACATTCAGAGGCATTAAGATTGAAAAGATGAATGAAAAATGTATTGATTGTTAGAACTGCAAAACTACAAGAATCCAGTGGATTTCAAAACATGTTTATAAGTTTACAAAATTGCAACTTTTTCATAAAACTGAATGACTGCTACAGCTGAAAGCTCAGATTGTGATTCTATTCGTTAGTTTCGACAATATTTTTCATTGACATTTAAAAGAAATAAATGACGATGTCATAAATCCAGATGGTGAGCAAGAATCATTTTTTCCTACTAAAAACATTGTACTTTGCCATGAAATATCATTTCATGGTAAATTCATTTGACCAACTCAATCTTTAGATTTAGATTTTTATTAGTGACTACACGTGACTTCCCCACATTTTACAGGACAATATTATTTTGAATCTTTGGATAGGCTCAAAAAGGAAAATATATTTTTCATTACAGACTTGAGATGATTGATTGAAAAGACATAAAGCTGTCATTGTGAAATGCAACAGAACATCAAATGAAATTATGCATCACTAATATTTTCAACCTTTCACTAGGAAACGTTGCCTGCAGAAATGGTCTCCAGGAATAACTTCAGTGTGTGGAATTTCCTCAAGAATGCATCGGCCTGGTGAGTAGCAGCTCAGTAATAGAAGTAAATTATGAAGTAACAGTGAATCATTGATGTCTGATTTGCCCAGAATTATTTTTCATTTATCTGCAGGAGCTGTCCAAAATTGCGATGCCGGTGGTATTTAACGAACCGCTGAGCTTTCTCCAGAGAATCTCGGAGTACATGGAGCACACTCACCTCATTCACAAAGCCTGCAGCCTGTCGGACTCCATCGACCGCATGCAGGTACACAACTCTCACACTGTAAACTGATACTGTGGGTCTAGTGCCACTTTACAATTGCAACTGTGTGCATTTTGTGATTTCTTTTTCAACTTGGTGAAGGTAAAAATATACAGTTTGTTGTTTTCTAATTGGGATTTTCTTAGTGTAAAGTCCAGATAGTAAATAACCAAAAAATATTAAAATCTGTAAACGTAACAAAAAGAGATGTATGTATTCAGGAATAAACTATAAGACATGTATTCCAGTAATTTATATTTAGTTTTAACTCTAACACAAATTTGATGTAAAACAACAAAGGTCCATTTACTTCCTGTTCAATACTGCAGAACTGATAAGCCCTGCCTCTTCATTTAAGATTTTAAGATAACAAGCAATAGATTTCAAACTTGTAGTGTTTATTTTTGTAAAGTGGCTTTGTGACTATTTTGAACCATACATGCTTAACTATAAATCAGATTTTTTTGAATAATCACAATTAAGCACAGATAAGAGATAAGCTTTTCTGACAAAGTGACAATACAAGATTACTCAAACATGCATGAAGGTTAAAAACTTGGAAAATAGACTTCTATGATTTCATTGCAGCTGAATAAAAATATGTAAGAACTCTGAAAAAGTAACCTGAAATGTTAAGAAGCTTTGGTTAAAGTTTTCTCTCTGTTTTACAGGTCGTAGCTGCTTTTGCTGTGTCCGCTGTAGCATCTCAATGGGAACGAACTGGAAAACCATTTAATCCTTTACTTGGGGAAACCTATGAACTTATAAGGTATTGGAGATTAAAAACAATCTTTAAAGTCAACTCACACCGGGACGTCCTGCTGCGCTGCATATTTGCACCTCTATTATTTTCTATTGGTTGTTTACCCTGTGTAATTTCCAGTAGACAGAGCTCCAACTCAGTTCTTAATGTTGGAAAGCCGTGACTGTGATTTATTACACTATTTTAATGAGATTCCAAAGTTAAGGTGCTCAGGAGCATGTTTGGTCGACAGGAACGATGCAAAAAAATGCATCATAACTGACACAGCATGTTCCCATGGAAATATGAAATTAAAACTATCCTTTGGGGCATGGGTTCCCAAACTTTTCACACCAGGACCCCAAAAGAACCATACCAGCAACTCGTAACCCCCAAGGCAAATGAAACAGATGTTTATAATAATTTTAATTCACAAAACCATTTAAAAAGTTGGTTCTATCATATTTATTTTACTAGTTAATTGTGTTATATGACCCCAATTCAATCAAACATACAGATTGTAGTTAAAAAATAGATGCAATAATGAATCATAGTTGTAAAAATACATCTTGAAAGCATCTCTCAACCCTCACTTTGGGAACCACTGCTTTTGGGCATCTTTAATAGAGATTGTGTTATGTGTTTGTGCTAAATTTTAAAAGATAAAGCAGTCAAGGCAGGGGACTACAATCTGCTGCTTGAGAGCCAGATGCAACTCTTTAAAGACATCAGTGCAGCTCTTTGAGATTTGATTGACTAGACTATATAAAAGATACAAAATTCAAAAACACTCTTTACTATTCTATTCTAGCCCAGGGCTTAAAGTTCTCAGTCACTGTGACGGATTTCAGTCAATTTTTAAAAAATATAGGAACATTTGATGTTTTCTTAAACGTTTATCTGATAAGTGGCTAACATGGCCCGTCAGGCATTCTGTTGATTTATTCACAGTAAAAAGTGGATTCTTTGTCCAAATTCGACAAGGTAATGATAGTAACATATCATATACCATGGCCAAGAACTGCACCTGTAAAAGATCTGAAAAAAATTCCTCCAAAATGCAGGAAATTACTTCTGTTTTCAGCAAAAGTTTCCGGGGGAGGAGTACCCAGACCCAAGAGTTTGCAAGAGTTTAGCCTATATACATTACTCATCTCAACTCGAAATTTCTCATCACAAGTTTCTCCTTATCACATCGATCTCAATTATCAATTATCATAGCTAAGTTGTATTATCACTAAGATCAGGCCTATTTATTTAACACATAGATGTCACTGTAATATTACGATTAAAATGCAACTAAAATCTTGACTGCAAAAAAATTTCAGTCAAATCATTTTTTTCCCTTTAACCCCTGTTCTATCCACAGTATGTGTTTTTTTTAATTAGCCAGTTGTTTATGTATAGTGGTTTATTCAACACAGTATCACAAGAAAAGCATGTACGTACCACTACAACATAAAAAAGGGCACAATTTCAGGCCTTTTACACCGTATATACTGCACGATATGAAAAAGTATAAAAATTACACGAGTTTTGGTTGAAGCCACGTGGCAACATTTTCTTAGGTTTAACGAGTAAGTTTAGGCTTCAAATGACTAAAATGGGTTAGCTATGGGCTGGAGCTGGGTATAGGTTAAGATTAAGTAAAGGCTTTTGTTAAAGTTTATAACACATCTTTACAGCCACCATAGAAATAACATTTCAACCCTTTTCATATTTACCCAAAAAAGGCCTTTCTTTTGAGATCGAGTTGAGTATTTAATAGTTTCTAAATGTACTGACAGCCATAACTGCGTCAAAAGCTTCACAGACAAAAATTTGACCAAGAAAAGTTAATAAACCCATTTTATCAGGTGTTTTCATTGGCTCCTTAAGGTCAAGGTACACTTTATTGTCCCGTAGGGAAATTTGTCCTCTGCATTGACCCATCCTTCAATGCCTCTGGGGCATCTCCTCAGGAGCAGTGATCGCCACAGTGCAGCGCTCGGGGACCATCTCCAGATGTTGTTGCTAGGCTTGGTCAGGACTACACTAGCTGGAGGTTATTACCCTAACGTGCATGTTATTGGTTGGTGGGGGAACCGGAGTGCCCGGAGGAAACCAACCAGACACGGGGAGAAACATGCAAACTCCACACAGAAAGGCCCGGCCTGTGCGGGAGTCGAACCCGCAACCTTCTTGCTGTGAGGCGAGAGCGCTAACCGCTCAGCCACCGTGCCGCCCTTACGACTACATTCTGCATTTGTAGTAAAAAATTAGTTCAAACAGTACCTGATCGTAATATTTTGTGGCTTCCAGGGAAGACGAGGGTTACCGGTTGATCTCGGAGCAGGTGAGCCACCATCCTCCGGTCAGTGCCTTTCACGCCGAGTCTCTGAAGCAGGAGTTTGTTTTCCACGGCTCCATTTACCCCAAACTCAAGTTCTGGGGCAAAAGCATCGAAGCCGAGCCCAAAGGCACCATGACACTGGAGCTGCTCAAGTCAGTTTGGGGATTGTTTGAAATTAAAATGGAAAAATTCTTTACTTATTTGTATTTGTTTTGTGTTACAAGGCATAAAGAAGCTTACACGTGGACAAACCCGATGTGTTGTGTCCATAATGTCATATTAGGGAAACTGTGGATCGAGCAATATGGAACTGTGGAGATCCTCAATCATAGGTATACTTCATGGAAATAGTGAACATATTTTGTATTTATTGGAAAAAATATTATGAAAGTAACGTCTAATCCTGTGTCTGTTTTCAGCACTGGAGATAAGTGTGTTTTGAACTTCAAACCCTGCGGCATGTTCGGAAAAGAGCTGCACAAAGTAGAAGGCTACATTCAAGACAAAAGGTATTTAGATTGCACACAATCCCAGGGCTGGATATCACAACTAAATATTGCTGTGTTTCAGATGACATCACAACATTTTATAGGCCAATAATATTAAACTCAAATGAAGGTCAAAAGTGCATTAAAGGAACTCGATTTTTGCTTCCTTAAAAATGTGAACAAACAGAAATAATTCAGTTTAACCTTTTTACCTAAGTCTACATGTTTTGTTCACTTACCTAAAGCATCCTAAAGCATTGTTAAAAAATAATTGTTCACAAACTGTTTTAAATTTTGGGCCAGAGGAATTTCTATGACATAAAGGCCCCTTTCGTTAGTAAGGACCACACCAAACAGAAATAGTTATACATTATTTATTGAATAGATATTGATGTTGAAGCTCCGTGGAAACAGATGAGCGATGACCAGGCAAGGAGACTCAGTGTGGGGGTACTGTTTCAGCGATCTGCCCGGCCGATTCAAGACAGTTTTTTATAAGTAAAATAAAGCATTGATTCACTCACTCTTTCCTTTATTCGATGTCTTCATAATGCTCATGCAGCATGATAGTGTCTTTACGTTTGGTCTCAGCACATAGGAGCAGACGCAGACGTGAGGAACTGTTGGTGCTGTTGACCAATAATATTTCAGAACACCGCTAAAGCTGACGCTATGTTAAGTGTTTGCTGATCCTGAATCAGTTTTTCACTATTTTAGGCAAGCTCAAGTTAGTCAAAATTAGTTTTACAGTGATTTAAATTATTAATCGTACATCGTACAGGGGTGAAATTATCCTACAAATACGATAATTGTCGTAAATCTGTCAACACCTATTCTAATAGAAGTTAGCTACAATGCTAACAATTACAACGACAACAACAGACAAACTTAGTGGTGTCTGGTGAACACTGGGACATTATTATGGCCAGTTCATAAGAAGTAAGAACTTTGTTTTTACGCCTTGAGCTGTTCTCGCACAAGAATACTTATCCTACCAAAATGTTGTTAAATAGCTACAGCCCTAAAGAAAAGCAACTTCACTGTGAAATATTGTCATGTCATCTAAACTCTGCATTATCAATGTGTGTGTGAGTATATTTGAGTAATAATTAATTATCTTTTGTCAAACCAGTAAAAAGAAGCTGCGGGTGATTTATGGGAAGTGGACGGAGTGCATGTACACCGCCGACCCAAAAGTTTACGAATCGAACAAAAAGTGTGAGAAGAAGAGCGGAGGAGAATCTAAAAGAACAAAAGTAAGATTCTTAAAATATTTTACAGTCCATGTTGTTTTTATAATTTTTCTTTAATTATGAATCTGCACAATACATCACAAAATACATCAAAGTAATGTCAAGGTTGTGTCATTGTAATGTTTTCCTTAAATGTGTCAGAAACTTCATAATAAAACAAGATATCATTTGAGCAACTGATGCAAAAATATGCTTTTGACAAAATGATATTTTGACGATAGCCTTCAAATAAAAAGTGTTTGTGTTTATTGACTAAAAGACTACACAATGAGTCTTTAATTGACATAAACTGAACAGCATGTTCCAGCGAGATAATCCTCGGCAGCATGTTAAGACTTTATGTAAGCTAAATACTTAAGAAGAGAAATCAGCTTGTTTCTAATGCAAACCTTAATTTAACTCATAATTACTTCTAAAGTATTTGCACAAATTGAACTAACGTGCTTACAAAACGATCCACTCTGCATGCAATGTATTTTTATTAACTATCTCACAGAATGTTTTGTTTGTTTTTTGTTTATATGGGCCTTTAGACAATTTTAGCCTATTCAGCCTCATTGGTGTGAAATATTTACCTTGTTAGTTAAAGGTGGGGTAGGTGATTTTCACATTCATGTTTTAAATCTGACAACTTTCTCTCATAAATCCTTCAACAGATTGTTAATATTGACATGTATTAAGTTTTGATTGCAATTTTGACTTAAAAACTTAAAATCTTTTCCTTTTTTTAAATGAAACTGGAGAGAACCACTCAAGCTCAGCCAATCAGAGAGCTGCATTCAGCTCCTGATTACAACTAAAATTCTTTATTATTCGATTCAGAGAGTACTCTGGGCAAATTTTTTCACAAAGTGCTGCATTTATCATATTTTAACACAATTATGTACCAATTTTTGTACAATCCAAACGATATCTCTCAACATTTTACCAAACAGGAAAAAAAACAAAATAAGAACACACTATCTTAAGCTTCCCATTCCTCCAAAAGCCAAAGACGTTCATTATAAAACGCTCACTGGTGTTTACCCTTCAAACGAATTTATCAGGAAACGTTTTGGGATTGAATGTAATAAATGTTCTTTTTGTGAAATGGAGATAGAAACTACAGATCATGTTTTCTTTGTTTGACTTTTTGGAAAGATGTACATTTTTGGTTGTCTTCTAAAATACCCCATCTAAATGAATTCACGAAAACAGACATTATTTTTGGACTTTTAAGGAAAG
This sequence comes from Mugilogobius chulae, assembly GCA_038363315.1. Classification (NCBI taxonomy): domain Eukaryota; kingdom Metazoa; phylum Chordata; class Actinopteri; order Gobiiformes; family Gobiidae; genus Mugilogobius; species Mugilogobius chulae. Next base: position 3,077,083 of record CM076398.1, read on the forward strand.
ACAAGAAAATTGAACTGATACAAAGTGCATAAAAACAAAAATTTTAAATGTAAACCCCTTTTTCACGTATTTATCAAAGAACTTCAACTGTTTGGAACATCGCTCTGTTTTATGGGAAGCAAGAATGTAGTCACTATAAATGATCTTATAGAAGAATATGAACTTTTGGACCCCTAGCACAGTGTATTTTATTTTTGAAAATCCTATCTGACCTCTATTTGTCATTCATCTGATTTACTGTACACATGCCAATAAGTATGTACCATATTTTGCTAATAAAAAAAAACAAAAAAAAAACTTCATATGTAAATGGGTGGGGATAGGTGGTTGGTAAAATTTTCGGAGCTATCGAACATCAAGACGCAGGACAATAGAAGAATGTGCAAATCAGTCCAACTTTGAGTAAACTAATGTTGAGAAAAACACTGTTCAAAAGCTGATGAAAGTTGATTTTGCATTGCCTTTAATCCTGGTGTAAACATTGTCTTTTATCCTGCTGTATCACCTGCTCATATGCTGCTTTATTTACCTTTTAAATGTTTGTTTGTGTCTCAAATTTTCTTTCACATTCCCTGCAGTGGCTTAGCACAAGGTAAGACTGGGCTGGATGTGGTTCAGTGCAGGGCTGGGCAATATCATATCATAAAATCATATATCGCGATATTCATGTGGTAAAGTTGAGTTTTAGAATATCGTGATATAGTAGCACTTGCAAAGCAGCTCATTTAGCAACCCTAGCAAACATAAATTGTGACTAATTCCCAGTGTTGCCAGATTTTCAAAGATTACTAAGCGACAAGCTTCTAAAAAAAGCCAAAACAAACAATCTCATCATTAATAAAGACTTTAAAACACAATTTGTGTTCCATGTTTCAGACAAAAGTGGAAATATTTTTGTGGATCAAACTTGGAAAAAGAGCTAAAATTCACAATCCTTGACTCTCAAAAGTAATAAGCGACTTTCCAAATAAAGAAGCCCAACGTTCCTCTAAAGATGCAGACTTAGCAACTCTTGGCAATTTTCATCTGATCTCTTTAAACCTTGAACAGGAGTCACCTCTGCCAAGACTGTGGAGGCTCTGCAAACATGCCGCGCGATCTTGCCCCTGCCGGTCTAATACTTTAGCCGAAAGCGCAAAGAGTTCTCTGTGTTGGCCGCTATGAGCTCCAGAGAGCAGCTCCAGCTCGTGGCACTGCTGCTCTGCTTTGTCTGATGCCAGTTCAATCAGTGAACCTGCACAACATAACCGTGGAGCAGTGCAAGAAGTTCACTGGAAATTAGAAATAATAATAATAATCATATTTTGCCATCAATTCTAATTTTGTCAGTTATGTAGTTAGAAAAAGCCACGTTAAATGCAGTTATTGAATTAGGCAATATATTTGTAAAATAAAATGGATTCACTTTTTAGTCAGACTTGGCTTCAATAAGTTTGTTCTATATGTTTTAACAATACAATGTTGTGTCGACCTAAACTTATAATAAAAATGATCTGATGCTCGTGGTAAGACTTACCTGAGAATCTTGATCCGTGCGTGAAAAGTTTATGAAAAAGCAGCGGCGTGTCCTCGTTATAATCCTTTTGATTTAGACAACTGCCAGTAAGCAGGCTCCCGGTCCCGGTGTGATGCGAGCGGAGGGTCTTTCGTGTGTGACCGCGTCTGCAGCCCCTGTACAGACGAGCGCAGGGTTGTGTCCACCTCGGGTCGGTTCTCTGGATGTGCGCCGTGGTCCAGGTAAAGCACAGCGCGGGGCTCTGGTCCAGACTGTGCCAAACGGTTCCGCGCTCTTCCTCGTGCTCACTCACAGTGGTCACCGCCGTAAAATTGACAGCCTCTGGTCAGAAACGTCCAGCGGCCTGGTGCGCGTGGCCGCGACCCGCGCTGACCCAAAAAGCGCTGAAGGGGCCGGGACCTCACGCAGCACCGTGCTCTCCTGCTTTATCTCTCTGCTCTGTCGTGGGCAGAGCTGCATTCACACTTAACACTGTCTCATGTTCACTCTATCTAATTCTTTTTTATATTAAGTCAACAGGCTTTATGTAAAAGAAAATACATTTTTTAGACAAAGTTGTTAAAGTTTGTCATTTGAATAGACTTTTACCAAATACATTTCTATTATTACACTTTTCCCAAACTGAAGCTCTTGTAGTAACTTTTGCTGTGATATTAATGCACTGCTTACGTGTCACAGACATGACACGTCTAGGCCGTTCACTGAATGAAATTGTACCCCACACATCTGGTGGGCACCACACCTGCTGCACTCACGGCGTAGCTCTTGGAGAGAGCGCACTAGAGGCCAACAGAGGAATAACTGTCTTAACCGGTCTTAACGGGAAGTCTTAAAGGGGCAAGATCGCGCGGATGGTGTTTAAAAACTTACACTGTAACTAAAATGGCCTGAAACACATAATTATAATAATAAACGCTATAAAGTATATCGTCAGCTATACCGTTACTGCAAATGTTCTCTTTTATACCGTGATAAAAATTTTAGGCCATATTGCCCTGCCCTAGTTCAGTGTGCTCCTGCTGTTGTCTTCTTGTTTGAGTTTTCTGTCAACAGTGATCAATGGTCCTCAGACATTGCCAGCACTATCCTTTACAGCCTTGCAATGACGTTGCTTAAGAGACGTGTCTAAATTGTTGTTTCAGTAGCTCTGTGAATGAACAGTGTCTACATGGATTGTGTTTTTGTGGATTGGCCAGTACAAGTTTGCTTATAAAATGTTAAAATGTGTCGGGTTTGTTTGTGTTTAGGAACAAAGTTGTGAAGAAGAGGACTCAGACGATGTTCCGGAGGTTCAGGAGACTGTGACTGTAATCCAGGAAGTGCCTTACTCTGGAGGATAACGCCGCGGCCGCCTCACTCAGCACAGGTCAGTTTTATTGATATTTATAAGCTGTTCTATTTTAGATAAGTACTGGTCGCAAATGCACAAACAAAGAAGGTTGCAATATGTGAAATAATTACACTATATTTTGAGGAGAAGCACCAAGTTGTCTTAAGTCACAGAGCTTTCAAGTCGAGTCTCAAGTTTTAGACCAGTTTAACAAATACTGGCTCAAGTCTGTCTAGGCTGGGCAATCTTACCTGTTCAGGGACTGCTGATGGAAACTAGCTACGGCTATAATCTGGTATACATTGTCCTTGTCAAATAAATTAATAAACTAAACTAGTTGGCTCTGTGCACAGAAGTTTTTTTTTCTTTGTAAAAATAAATGATTTATACACAAACACACAAGAAAAATAAAACAAAAACAGACATATAAAGAAAATAAGGCATTGTACATTATTGGTTCCTAGGAAAATTTGTTTATGGAGGCAAGGCTTGTTGAGCTAAATCATTCATATGACTGACAGAGATATGACAGGCTTATTTATATCAAAATACTAGCTACCTGTTGGCATGTTCATTTCCTGTTTAGTTCATTCTATGGGGTTTCTTTGCCTCAGTCTAAAATGAAAAAATACTTTAAGATCAGGCAGTGAACAGTGAGTTCAAAGGACCAAAGTGTGTTTATAGAAAGATGCGTTTGTCTGTCAATGCTATTGCTAAAGTCTGAAAATAAACAGCTTCTATGCACAGGGTCAACTGTATTCCTCATTTGATCGATCTTGATTTTGGATTACATTTTGCTTAACTTAAAAAATATGAATATGGCTTTATATAGACATAGCAAAAAACAAACTTTAAATATTTTCTATTTAATAGGAAAATATCTATATATCAGTCTTCTGTCTCAAAGTCTAACTTATCCAATCTTTCAATTCAAAACCCCAATCACGATACTTGGGACTGATCTTTGACTACCAGCTTAAATTTGATGTTAACACTGCATCTGTTGTCAAATGAAGTCACCAGAGACTGCACCTCCTGAGAAGTTCAACTCTTTCTGTAAGTCATATCTAAATTTAAAAATCCAAATCAAATATTTAGCATTTCAAAATGAACAAATCTTAATTTTTTTGATTAATTGCTCAGCTCTAAGTTTGATTTGATTCTAAGTCATGACTTCAAGGTCACACTTGTGGTTTACAAAGCAACTGTAGTCACAAAAACACATGTTTGAAGCATGAGGAGGCACAAAGGAATTCATATTATTTCACTAGAAAAACCTGATGCGTTCCTATTGATGAATTCCACTGCAGCACAAATAGTCTCTGAGATAATTCTCAGACTAAGTACATTTAGGTTATAATACATGATTTCTGTCAACTTCCCCTTTATGTATCCATCCTATTTTCTCTAAAACTGACTCAAACTGAACTTGTTTCTTAACCTTTTGGAGCAAAAACAAGTGGCTAGACTCTTTGTAAGTTGAGACATTGTAGTTTGCGTAAAGCCACATCTTTACAAACAAACAAAATAAGTAAATAGTAAGTAAATACTGCCTGAGCTTTAGATTTTAAAGTAGAGAAAGAAAACACATTTAAAAAGAACCTGTACCTTGTTGTAGATGTATAACTTCACCAGCTTTGCCATGACACTAAACGAGCTGGAGCCAGGCACAGAGCAACTTCTGCCTCCGACGGACTGCAGACTGAGGCCCGACATCAGGGCCATGGAGAACGGACACATAGGTGAATACATTTGTTCAAACATTTAACAGCCTGATTTGTTTATGCTGATTGGCCCACATGTTTGTCCACAGACGCAGCGAGTTCAGAGAAAGAGCGACTGGAGGAGAAGCAGAGAGCTGCACGAAAAGAGCGCTCCAGAGACGAGGAGGAGTGGTCAACGAGGTGAGATTAGTCTTACATTTATGATAAACAGTGTAGTGCTGCAGTCCACTCTCCCACTAGTTCTTAGTTATGTCTATTTTCTACCATCTGATAAAAATAAACTGTCAAGTTAATTTGGTGGACCACACATCTGCAGAACATGGCAGTGGAGCAGTGCGGGAAGTCAAACAACATTAAAATATACATGTTTTTCTATCAATTTTATTTTGTTATTTGAACAGTTCTTAATGCATTTATGAATTTATTATGTGTTTGTCACAAAAAAAAAGTTTCACTCTTTAGTGAGACTTCGCCTTAATGAGTTTGTATTTTTCCTTTATAAACATTCTGTCAAGTGGCCTAAAGTTTTTTAAAAAAAGATTGATGTGTGAGACATGAAACTTCTTAATTTGTGGGCTCACATCCCCGGTGTATGCGTGCAGAGGGTCCTTCGTGTGCGGTGCTGTAGTCCCGGTGTTCTGTCCATATTGGACTCCTGTCGAATTGGACTGCTCAGAGCTGTTGTGACTGTGCGTGATGTAGCAAGCTTCCGCGGTAAATATTTACAATTGATTCGGCTAAGATTAGGCATAATTCGAAGGCTAAGTTTAGGATTGGGCTTGGGTGAGGGTTAGCCAAAGTAATTTGAAAATAAAAACTATTACTTATTTTCTAGCACTAACTTTAAACAAGGGGGTCCAATCTTGACGGGAGGGCCATCTCGACAGAAACCGGCACAGCCCGGGGCATGCGCTCCTCCTCGTGCCCACGCACAGTGTTCACTCCAGTCGGCAGCCTCTGGTCTGAAACCAGTTCCGTTTTGGGTGCGCGCGGCTACGGTGATCAAAAAGCGCAGAAGGAACCGAGGCTCACAAAACGCTCTGACGTTTATCTCGTGTGTTTCTGCTCTGTCGTGGGGAGAGTGCACACTGACAGCTCCAAAATTAAAGATTGAATACAGTTTTTATCTGTATTATTATGACTTTTGAACAGTTTTTGCATGGCTTTTTGCTAAAGATAATATTTTTACATCTTAAACATGCAGATTTACATTTCTTATATTTACATATTTGTTGTAAATATTTTTCTGGAGGTGAAGTCATCTATGCCATTCATTAGTTAAAACTTTTCTTTAGAACTTTCTTATGGAGATGAATACATTTTAAGCCATAATAAGAAAAAAATCAGCTAAAGGAACTGCATTTCTATGAAAACAGATGTGCTCAGGCCCTTCTCCAAGCCAAATAATAATCCATTTTGTGGCCATACTAGTTTGCTCAAAGTAAAACACTGATTTTATTAATTATTTAGGTATAAAAAAAAATGAATTTATTAAACTTTATTTTTGTCCAAAAAGTTGCGCAGTGGACCTTTAAATTAGAGTCTCATAAAGCATACACACTTGATCTTTCACATTGGCTCCTGTTGTTTTTGCAGGTGGTTTAACTTGGGCACAAACCCTCACACTGAAGCAGACGACTGGCTTTACACGGGCGGATACTTCGACCGAAACTACAGCGACTGCCCCGACATTTACTGACCCGCCCGCCCGGGATCTGCTCTGCGGCGCCGCCTATCGTCTATCACTAGTACTGTCTCGTGTTGAATCATGCTCTTTTTACGGCGACTCATCACTGACTGTCAGACGCCCACATGCGAGGCCGAACGAGAATATTTTAGTTTACTCAAAGCATTAAACCATCTTACTGTGCCGTACTTACTATGCTAATGATAGTATAAAGACAATGGGTTCTTTTAACACTGCGGCTAGGCTAGCTCTGGTTAGCTTAATACCTGTGGATTCTTCCTTTTCGTTCCTTTCATTCCTTATGGAGAATTTACCAAGCAAGCTAGACCTTCACATACGAGGTAAATACTTCAGGAAAGCCTATGTGTGATAAAATGGCATATTGGCGCAATCCTAACAAATAAATTAACCTAAATTAGATAAAATACAGTAAATGCCAAGCTGATTGTTTCTGTTAAAAGCTAATTCAGTTTGTAGCATATTTTAACTTAAGTGTTTAATTATAAGTTACCAATAGCTATTCACCTCGTATAAGTGAAGGTCTTAACATGCTGCACATAATTATCTGATTGTAACTTTAAATGTTTAGTTTTTTTGTGTGTGTTTCAGCTAATTCTTCATAGAGAATGAATAGACTGGAAGAGACAATCCGCAGGTATTTTCAGACCAAAGCTAGCCTAGCCGCAGCTGAGAAAGACCTTTTATAAGTTATAGGTGTAAGTTCTGTGGAGGGAACGTCAGTTGGCTTGTTTATAGTCAAAAAAACTAGCTTTTGTACGTATGATTGTTTCCTGTTAGCATTTAGACACTAACACATCTCTTTATAAACACACTTAGGTCTTTTGGTGAAATATTTAATATGTTTTCAGAGGCATTCACCACAACTTCATGTTCACAATTTAATCTTCCAAGTATTTATTTATTTTAGACTGATAGAAAAAAAAACATTTCAGTTATCGTGGCATTTCAGTTTCAATTATGATTATTGCTTTAATCGTTTACAAGAATTGTGTAATCGTGATTATTGACCGTGACTCATAAGTGAGTGTGTAAGCACTCAGTTATTTCCTTGAGTTGCAAAAGTAGGTTTCTTTACAATTGTAGAATACATTTACGACAATCCATTTTTATAAATATTTCACCCTTTCCATTTGATCTCTTCACTCTCTGCATTTGAAGCGAACCCTGACTATAATCACATGTTTACCCTAAAACACTTATAATATAATCACTTATATAAATTCAGGACAAAAACCTTGAAAGTATTTGTAGTTTTAAAAAAATCATGTTTCAAAGAAATAACAGGGCTGCCATTTTGTCCTGGCTGTGACGTCAGATGGTTGTCAAGGTAACAGGCGTCAGCAGCCAAATACAAAAAGACAACGTGGAATCTAGTAAAACTCAAGATAATCAAGAGGAAGAGGCCAGAACTGGACACTGTCAGTGGTGTTTTTGTGGCAACTGTTCACCGATCAAACCACAGGAGTAACCATGGCAAGAAACCAAAAGCAACCATTTGATGTCATCAACCCAGAATGCATTGTGTCTGGACAATATGGCGGCTCCTAGGGCTCAAAAACAATGCAGATTTTTAAAAAATAGTAAGCAGTTATATATTTGTTTGTAATTTATTTGAGCAAACATGACATGTACTAGCATTTTAGCCATATTTCACTTTATAGTCTGGGTTCACTTTAAAGAGCTCTTAAAGCTCTGCACTGTTTCTAAACAAATAATCGTTTGAATAATCATGATTTAATTATTCTTTAAAATATCTCGATTATTATTTTCATCGTAATCGAGTAGCCCTACAACCTATAGCAACAAATGTCCAGTTCTAGCAGCCATTTTGTGTAGGGAGAGTCTACTAAAGATCTCATACAAACTAACAGGAAGCTGAACTTTTAAATGACATTTTTCCTTAAATACTTCAACCTTTTTGTATTTGTACATTTTTGTATGCTTCTGTTCAAGCAAACGAAATGAAAACATCTTGAAAAAATACCTTAATTTCAGCTATAATTTTTTTATAGTAATATAGAGTTATTGGTAGACGTCACTTTCCACTCTACTGCGCATGCCCACTACAGAAAGATATGCTGTCCATTTAGTTGGTGGGGAAGCTTCTTTGATGAAAACAAAACAGGACAAGAGCTATTTGGATCAGGTCTGAACCGGTTTGACGGACGTTTGGCTCCTGAAGCTTGAGACAGTGTTTTTCTCTGCGTTTTTGTATTATTTTAAATTAGACTTTTGCTGCCTCTCCCCTCACAAGATGGCTGCCACGGCTGCCAAAGCAATAGACCCCGCCCTCTTTCTAGTAATAACACAGATAGATACAGTCGGCAACGTGTCACAGTTGGGGGCGTGGCCTGCTGAGGGGGAAAACATCTCCTGCCTCACCATAATAAAGAATGGGAAGCTAAACTGTTTACCTCTTTTGTACGTTTTCTGGTGGATTAAATGTATTTTTAACATCACTAATTCAAGTCGAGTTACAACCAGGTTTAAATGGAGGTTACTGAGATGTTGTAATGTCAGAAAAGTCAACAATAAGTTAAAAAATATGCTAAAAGATGCTAAAAGACGCCAGGCATTGCTAGCATCACGTTAGCATTTAGCTTGCAGCTATCGTTAGCATTGCTAGATATATTTACATACTTGGAAGGTTGAATCACTTTATTTATCCCCATGTCTTCGTGTCTGTATTTGACACAATATATCTCCTCAAGTCCACATTTGCTGTTGTAGTTTCTGTATAGATACAGTCGGCATCAGAGGCCACGCCAACTAACAGTCTTCCGTGGGGGAAAGTTAATATTTAGTGAATCAGAACAACAGTTTAATCACTCACTGCTCAACAACCACAACAACAAACGTGGACTTAAGAAAGTAGATTGTGTTAAATATAGATACAAAGACTTGGGGAATAAAGGGATCCAACTTTCCAACTAGTTAAATATATCTAACAATGCTAACGGTAGTTGTGAGCTAAATGCTAACGTGATGCTAGCGCCGCTTGGTGTGTTTTAGCGTCTCTTTTTATGACAGATTTTGACGTTTTTCAATTTTGTATTTAGTTTGGTAGGATAATACATGTTGTAATTATAAATGCTAGTTTTATGTTAATCAAGAACAAGTTTGTGGAGAAAAATGTGAAAATATGTTGAAAATATCAGGAAGTAGAGCAGAGTTCTAAACTGATGACATCACGGGATATTTTCGATTTTCCCACACGAAACAGATTTTATGGCCCTGTAAACACACATTTAACAAAAAAGTGAGTTCTAGTGTACTTATATAGGTCAAGTAAAAAAAAAAACATTAAGAGTTTTGGCCCAATTTATTAAATGGTTGCCAGGCAACTACCTAGCGTGATGTCATCATTGGTGAACAGGAAGTACATTTTTAATGCTAAAAAATGGCCAAACTGAAATGAAATTCGAAAAATGATTAGTAAAACCTTAAATATATTGATCTTAACAACGTCTTTGTGAAATGAGTTGTTCAACCTGTCATGGACACTTTAACTTTCTGTTTACTTTTCTGACATAACGAAACATCAACAAACTCCATTTAAACTCTGTTGTTCTTAAAATACACTAAATTTGCCCCCAAAAAAGTCTTAAAAGAGGTAAAACGTTTAGCTTTCCATACTTAAAATGTAGCAGGCCACGCCCCCAAATATGACGCAAATACCGACTGTTTGCATTGGTATAAGTTAGCCATTTTGAATATAAACAAGCCAACTGACATTATGAGCACAGAGCCTATTGTGAGTTTCTAAAGCCTTAAAATGTGACTTACATGAGCTACTCGAGATCAAACTTTCTAAATGTCTATGTACTGTACCTCACTTTAATATCAGGGCTTATTTAAACACACCCGCTTCCCCTTTTATAACCAGTATAAATATTTATGTGTCCCTTACCAAGTGTAGCAAATGAATTTCTAGTTGTTGTCGACACTTACAAATGGAAAGCTGCTTAAACGTGTTGGTTGGAAACTTACTGGACTTATTGGTACTTTTCTTTGTTGTCTGCTGAAGTGTGGAGGTTTATAGTGCGATATATTTAATAATCGAGAAGACTGGAGTGGGCCTAAGGCGAGACACTACAGGCGAAGAGGAAAAAAGATTAAATTCAATGCTGTCAATGTAAATGTTCTCATGAAAACTACTCACATAAATACAAGAAATATATGTGTTACGAGATTTTCTGTCATGCAAAGTTCTCATCTTGTGTCTCATTCTGATTTTGTGTGCAACTAGGGCTGTACTCAATGTATCGATCTGGGGATATATCGTGACAAGCTTATTGGCAATATGCGTATTGTTACAAGAAAGTGTATCGGGATACGTATCGGCAAATTAATTCATATAATTTACACTTATGACTGCAGCTTTAACGCTGAAACTATTGAGCTGAACAATAACTTATTTGTAAGACACTTGAATCTAACATAAAGAGTAGTTTGAAAATACAATTCCTCTGCATTTGACACTTGGTACATGACATATTGAGGAAGTTATATCAGCATATACGTGAATCGGGATACTTATCATATCGGAAGTCTCTTGGCCATACCTAGTCCTAAAAACAACCAAAATTGGACCTTTTTAAGTTAATCCAAGTCTGAAAAATCGATTGGCAAATCTTGTTTTAAGACCGTTAAAAACATCTACGAACCTGAGAATTTCTCGTCTCAGCACAAATCTCACAAAAATGGGAAATGACGTATGTAACATTTTTGTACGTACGCACTCGTTATAAATGAGACCCCAGTTCTTCTCTCCTGCCCCTTTTTAAATGGCTGCGTTGTACTTAAAGCTCAAATACATCAGATTTCATTATTACACTTTTGTATATTCTTTCTAAATAATTTTGAGTCCAACATTGCAAAGTTTGGGGTGTGTTAGAGCTACTTTAGAGCTTGATCTTTATGTCCGCGTGGAAGGAAAATGTATTTGGAGACAACAGCCTTTGAAATGATAATGTTCCATTTAAACTAAATTTTGGTAGTTACACGTGTGCTTAATGTAGGAGGATATAACAAGCTGATTAAAAGAACAAAATATTGAAAAAGTAGTAGCCTGTAGTGTCTCACCTTAACACAAGCTGGATAAAAGTTTTTTCCTTGTAGTTTGCTGACTGGTTCCCTTTCCTTTTCTCCGTTAAACATAAAGAACTATAAAAACGTTGGATTGTTGTCAAAAAGAAGCTTATGGAATATAATTTGTTTCATTCATTGTAAATTTTAGCATCTGACAAAATTCTCACCTTTTCTCCCACCTTCAAAACAAGAATGTGAAAGTGAGAATTTTACCAACATTTTACCCTTTAAGCACTAAAGTAGCAATTCAGCTCCAAGTCATTTCAGAATAAGTAAGTGTTAGTACTTAAGACTCAACTGTGTTCCAGTGATTATATAAATAATACAGAAATATCAGTTTTTAACCTCAAACCTCAGTGCCTAAAGGGTTAAAGTTAAGAATCTGATCAAACAATTCTCTTCCAGACTTTTTCTTCTGAAAGCAGTCGACCTCAGTAGACTTTTTAACAATCCAAGACGTAAAGAAAGAATTATGAATTATACAAAAGCAGCGATAACTTCTTTGCTGTGTGAGCTCATGAGTGTATAAATGCTAGTTCTTATTGTGATTTGGACATTTTTGTAGAGCAATAAAACACACTGCAGCTGTAGTTATTATCATCACTATAGAAACACCTCAAGTCCTGTGAATATTTGGACAATCTTGGGTCAAAAGCAGTGACGTATTGTGCAACTACCGACCCAGAAGCCCTGATTCTCGATAAAATCTGTCCCTCTGGAAAATTAAATTGATTAGCCTTGTTCTATAAGATTATATTAGCAAAAATAATATAAAAAAGCAAACAGCCACCGAACAACCAAAAAAACTGCTCAGTCACTACTGGTTTGTTTATTTATCACTCTGTAGTGTCAAATTATACTTTAGGGCTGCAACTAATGATTATTTTGGTAATCGATTAGTTGGATTATTATTCTTTCGATTAATTGATTAGTTGCTTAGAACGCAAAAAATACTTTAATACAAGATGTTTGCCAAATTTGAGTTGAAATAATTGTTGCTTGATGACTTTCAGATTTTAGGTTTGTCAAAAGTATAAAAAAAATCAATTACTACTATTGAAACTAGATCCTCATTTGATACAGTAACAGGACAATCTTTATATTTTCATCAAATAGAAAACTGTTTGGTGAAAAAACTATAATAATAGAAATCTATTTGGTGAAAATCTATTTACTTGACAGACTTTAACAGCTTTGTCTAAAAATGTGTCTTTTCTTTTACATAAAGCCTATTGACTTCTATTATTACAGTTTTTTTCCCAAACTGAAGCTGCTGCTACAGTTCTCTTTTGCCTGTGATCCTAACACAGCTGCTCACTTGTCACAGGCGTGAGCATGTGTATGGTTCAATGAAAAAAACTGCACCCCCTCACATCTGGCTGGAGCCACACCTTCTACACTGACAGTGTATAGAGCTTAGAGAGAGCCACTAGTGGCCAACAGAGGAATACTTAAGACCAAGGCTAAGACCGGCTAAGACAAAGGGCAAAATCGAGCGCTGCACTGCGGCGATCACTGCTCCTGAGGAGATGCCCCAGAGGCATTGAAGGATGGGTCAAATGCAGAGGACAAATTTCCCTACGGGGACAATAAAAGTATACCTACCCTATATGTTTTAAAGTTAAGCCTTACAATCTGTTCTGCACTGTGATAAAAAACAATGTAAATACACTTTTCAGACAAAGGGACATGAGCTTGTTCACATATGAACATCATATCTATGCATCCTCTTTCTCCTCCTTGTGGCACACACTTGCATATTTATATAGCTATAAAACACACACATTCTTTTATAATCACCCCCAAGTCTTTAATTCTCACATGTTTTTGTGTGTTTCAAATATTTGCCCAATATTAATACAGATGGCGGGCTATTAAAAAAAAAAAAATTACATGTAGTTCTGGGCGATCTGGGAAAAAATGTAATCTCAAAATAGCATTTATGAACATAAACACTACAAAACTTTTAATATGTCCCATTTATTAGACTTTTTTTAAAGATTATGTTAATATTCTGCCTCAAAACCACTAATTTTACAGACAAAGGACTGGTTGTCAAAATCCACAACCAAGTAAATGACATTCAACTGACCCTGTGCATAGAAGTAGTTTATTTTCAAATTGTCAGGCTTTAGTATTAGCACTGACAGACAAACACATCTTTCATAAACACACTCTAGTTCTTTGGTAAAATATTCTCCTCATTTGTAAACACCAACAACTCACTGTTCACTGTCCAATCTTAAAGTATTTTTTTTGTTTTTGACTGAGGCAGTGAAACCCCCAAAGAAAAGAACTAAACAGGAAATGAACATGCCAACAGGAAGTTAGCATTTTTGAAAATTTTTGAAAAACGACCAGCCCTATTTACATGCAGAGTTTTTGGCCTATTTTATGTCAAAGTGCAGTGTTACTAATAAGAACAAACTGACTCTAGCCAACCATTATCACGCTCTGAATGCAACTACAGCTTTCCCAACTATGGTTACTATAGCAACATCAAAATCCTTGAATCACTGCTGGAGATCTGTAGTTGTCAGCTATGTCTCGTCAAAAAGTCTTTATTATCTAAAAAAGAACACACATTTTTTGCCGATATTTGCCTTGCTAGTTCCCGTGAAGTCTATGCACAAACTGTCCAGAGTAAATCACAAGTCCATCTCGATAAACACGACTATTCAAAGCAGTTTGTGAGAACTTATGCCGCTCAGAGCTGCTCGTTATTAAAGTTTATTTGTACAGCATCTGTTGAAATGTTTACATCTCTGTTGTTACCCGCACTTCCATAGAAAAGCAGACATATTTAATTAGAAATAAATTATAAACTATTACAACCTACCTACTTTGTTGTGTGGCTTTCTTTGTTTATACATTATACATCTGAGTTAAATCTTAATATTGGGACTTTTTATTTGGAATCAGTTACAATTGTTGACAGAAATGACAATTGGACACTGTGTCAATGAAGAATTTCCTGCAGCTTAATTAGTTTTCCTTTAGCTTAATTTATTTATTTTTTTTAACTCCATAGTTCTAAATTAAACTAATGTTCAACTTATGGTTTAGTCTACTATATTCTTAAAAAGTATTTTGAGTTGATCCCAACCCGGTTAGGCCACACTGCCATCACATTGCACTGGTAGCTAAAAGCACAAGTTTACATTTTAAGAAGTTTACTTTAAAAATTTGGGTAAGGCTAGGGTTAGGATTGGGGCTGGGCTTAGATTAAGTCAATTTGGTTAAAATTAGAGATTTGGGAAAGGTACAGGCATGGACAAAGTTGTAGGTACACCTCTGTTAAATCCAACAAACCAAGAAAAGAACCATGGAGGAGGGGTTCTGTTTTGGGACTTTGCTGCATCTGGCACAAGTGTCTTGAATCTGTGCAAGGTACAATGAAATCTTAAAACTATGAAGGAGAGAAAGGTGCTCCTAAGCTTGGTCTCAGTCGCAGGTCGTGGGTCTTCAACATAACGACTCAAAACACAAACAAAAACAGCCAAGAATGTTTCAGAGAAAAGCGTTGGACTCATCTGAAGTGACCTTCCTTCTATGAGCCCAGATCACATTTTAGTCCTATTGAACATCTGTGGAAGGAGCTGAAACACTCATCTGGAGAAGTTCGCTCACAAGCAGAGGCCAAAACACCTGTGACAGGTCAGGTGTACAAGTCTTAGTAAGAGTTACACAAATCGTTGGTTGGTGATTGCAACAAAATATTAAAGTATGGATCTCATAATTTTTGTCCAGGCTTGTTTCATTACTATTAATATTTTTAAATATTTATTAATTCTGTTGGAAAATCAATTCAAAAGTAATGGTGATTTAGATTGTTTAGTTTTCAGTAAATTATTAACTACTAATTTTAATTTTTTGTTGCTTTTGTATGTTTTGAGTGATATCAGTTACTTTTTTTTTTTTTTTTTTTTTAATTAACAGAGGGGTATTAAGTTACAACAGTTTTGCAGGTGCGTATTCTAGGCTGGTCATGGCAAAGCTGCCTTAGGGTAAATAAAGGCGCCCCTCCTTTAGGACACAAAAAAGTTAATTTTAGGGATAAGCAAGCCCCACAGCCAAAAACAATTAAAAAAATTTAATTTAATTTTTTTTTTACTGAAAAGTGACATGATCTAAGCCACTTTTAAGCTTTTGAGAGCATAGAGGTAATAATATAATATAATAATATGATAATATATAATAATAATAATATAATATTAATAATAATATATTATTATTATTACTATTAGCCTATTTTGTTTTATTTTATTTATTTATTTTTATTTATTTATTTTTATTATTATTATTATTATTATTTTTTTTTTTTTTGCACTAAACAACAAACGTGTGTCTTTGCTCTGACGGGGTTTAATTATTTATTACATTCATTTTTAAACTGTGCAGACAGATTGTGCTCTTTCAACCTAACTTGAACGATACTTCTAGATTGACAGACGATTTAACCAATCACAGCTCGGCAACGTTTCCAATCAGCCAATCAGGACGCACCTCGCCATCCGACCACAGCGAGTGACTAAACAACATTAAAGAGAGATATGTGAGTATTTTCCGTTCTTTTCTTATTTTATTTTAGCTTAATGAACACACACTTTCTAATTAAGATGAAAACTCGAAAAGTAATGAAAATCTGCGCATTTTTCGTTGATAATTTGCGGATGCGGCTCGTGGATGCAGAGTCATGCGTCTGGTGATGGAGACAGGTGCCGCACGAAAAACCAATTTTGTGCTTAGAAATGGACCTTAATTATGTTTATTGTCAAAAAAGTTGTAATTTATATAAGCAACCAAATGAATTATGTCAATGCCAATGCAAAAATATGGTTGAAATGTTGAAAAACTCACAGCTATGCCATTTTTCTTCATCTTTTTCTAGTTAAATAGCGATGCAGTTTTGTTTTTTAGATATTTATAATTTTAGACTGAGGCCTGAGACTGATTTTAATTCATACAAATTCGTGGTCGTTCTATTACAGTCTAAAAAGAATAATGAAAATACTTGAGGTCACATTTACCCAATATAGGTATAAGCCAGACACTGTAATTTATATATTGTGTCTTGTCTTTTAACATTAGATGAAAGTTTTATTGTTAATTTTAGGTTTTGCTTAGTAAAATTTATATAAATAATAATAAAATACATTTAGGTTGATCATTTACTGTCAAACTTCATCATATGTGAACAGCTAGACATAAATCTTACTTATTTTAGATAGATTTGTTTATAGGACATGACAAAGCTCATGATCAGATTATTCGTGATTATTAGTGCATATGCAAACATTATTGTTCTGTTCACTGGGTAAGTCTGCATGTCACTCATTTAAAGCAATAGGAGCCATTAATACTAGCAATACAATTATAATACTACAATCAGGTGAATTGGTTATAAGGTTTACTCAGGTCTAGGCTTTATCTTCACACTGTTTGCAATAAGCATTGCACAATAAGATCAGGTAGACACTGATAATTGTTCAGGGAAGGGGTGATTTGTGCCAGTGGGAAGTTGTGCCACCCCTGTTTCTAAAGAACCATAGAAGAAATTAGTCATGTGACCACGCATTATTGAAGACTAAGCCATTTCACTCATCCCATCAAGATGGGAGCCTGACTGCATGAGAAATATTTAAGTAGAAAAAAACTATTTTTTCAAAATAACATTTCTATGACCAAGGTTTTTTGATTGTTACATTTGAACAGTCCAAAATGGTGGGGTTGGGGTGATCTGTGCCAATGAGCCTGGCACCTCATTAAAGAATAAATGAAAAATAATTAATTGTGTCATTTGTCACTAAAACAATCTAATTCTTAATTTTACACCAAACACAGACTGAAAAAAGGAAATAAGACCAGGATACAACAAAACTGGATTGGCCAATCATCAGTCAAGTTTGTCATTTAATTCTGGGCAGATATGATCATGTTGTGCTAGGCCTTTTTTATTATTTAATGTTAACTGTTTATAAAATATAGGTGGAAAATGCATAATGAGTTTGTTTCTGAGATTAAAATATACTATTTTACACAATTTATCCCAACACAATCTCTCTAACAGCAACTTCCCCCACACTAGGCTGGGTATTGCCAAGAGCCTTCCGATACGATACGTATCCCAATACAGTGGTCACGATACGATACATATCCCTAGGGATGGGTATCGATAAGATTTTATCGATATCGATGCCATTATCGATTCCTCTTATCGATCCGATTCCTTATCAATTCTCTTATCGATTCCTAAAATTATGTGTTTTATGTATCTAGATTTAAAAATGTATTTTAACTAATTTTATTACATTTTGACAATGATGTGGACTATATTATGATGATTACTAATTAAATATAGACTAAATGAAGAGCAGAAATAATATTTCAGAGCTAGAGCATAAACTATTTTGATATTGATAACACTAATAACGCTATGTAAGGGTGTAACTTTGGCCACGTGAAGTACACACATCACACTCTCCCTACGCTCACCAGGCCTTTCTCTTTCTCTGTGTCCCACAAACTGTGCTACAGTAGCCTAGTTGTTTTATTCAGAAAGTCCGCTCCAGGTGACGGTCTGCGCTTGGAGAAGGCGGAACAGCGCGCTTCAGTCCGAAGCGAACGCACGTGTCTCCCAGACCGGCTGTGTGTGCGCTAGTCAGGACACAGGCACGGCACAGCACAACGGACAGTCCGTATACACGGGACACAGCTCGCTTAGAGACGGATAATTCGTGCGCTCCGAGGCGCGACACAATTTACTTCGGGGCTGACATTGCTGACAGTTGTGGGATCCGAGGAGACGGAGGAGAGAAAGTGAGAGAGAGGTCGCCCAGGCTCGAAGAAAACGCACACAAAGTGTACATTAGGAGCGCGGAAAGAAAGAGTTTATACCCCCCCCCCCCAGCTGACGGTAGATGCACGCGCCTATCCTTCAAACATTCATATTAATGGAGGAAGCTTGCCTGTCACGGCGCTGGTGTGTGAGCCGCATGTGCGCCACATGTACATATTGTCTCCGTTTCTTCTCTCTTTTCCTGTGCGCGCTGTACGTAAACGCACTGTATCCACGTGAATTGGTGAGAGACTTAGGCTTTGCCAAAGCTAAAACTTGTGCTTGTAATGAAACTGAACTGAATAGCCCAGCGTGAGGTTGAAGTTTACGCAGTATTTAAAGCACAGCGGCCCAAAGCGGCATCGATAAGAAGAATCGATAAGAGAGGAGACTAACGAATCCAGTGGATTGCTAAAAATAGAACCGGTTCCCAAGTAGAACCGGCTCTCGATACCCATCCCTACATATCCCGATACATGTAAATCCTGATATAATTTCCTTAATATGTCACATATCAAGTGTCAAATGCAAAAGAATTTTACTTTCAAACTACTCTTTATGTTACATACAAGTGTCTTACAAATTAGCTATTGTTTGGCTAAATAGTTTCAGCCTTAACCCTGCTGTCCAGGTTTATAAGTGTAAATTATATACATTTTAGTATGCCGATACGTATCCCGATACACCTTCCTGTAACGATACGCGTATTGCCAATGAGCTTGTCACGATATATCCCGATACCGATACATTGAGTACAGCCCTACCCCACACTGAGGGCAATTGTGTCACATGACAACTTTTGTTCAGAAAGCTATTTTTCTTAAATTATATATTTAAGATTAAAAATTATTGTTTCCAGAGATGCACCACATCTTAAAATAAGTGTTCATGTTGTAGTTTGAAGAATTACTCTCATGGTCTCGCTTTAAAGTCATGGTAAGTAAAAACTGGCACATCTCAACCCACTTTCCCCTAAATGACAAAGATGGTCTTGATTTGGTCTTGATGGACCACGGTCTCGTCTTGGTCTCAACCTATAAAAGTCTCACAGCCCGATCTTGCCCTTTTGTCTTAGCCGGTCTTAGCCTTGGTCTTAATTATTCCTCTGTTGGCCACTAGTGGCTCTCTCCAAGCTCTATACACTGTCAGTGTAGAAGGTGTGGCTCCAGCCAGATGTGAGGGTGCAGTTTTTTTCATTGAACCTGACACATGCTCACGCCTGTGACAAGTGAGCAGCTGCTTTAAGATCACAGGCAAAAGAGAACTGTAGCAGCAGCTTCAGTTTGGAAAAAACTGTAATAATAGAAATCTATTTGGTGAAAGTCTATTACTTGACAGACTTTAACAACTTTGTCTAAAAATGTGTCTTTTCTTGTACATAAAGCTTGTATTTTTTAAACCATTTTTTTTTCAACGCGTTAAAAAAAATGTTGGCCTCTTTGGCCTTTCCATAGCATTCACACTGACCCATGTTCACTCTCACATCTGATTATCTTTTTTATTAAGTCAACAAGCTTTATGTAAAAGAAAAGACACATTTTAGAGCTTGGAGAGAGCCACTAGTGGCCAACAGAGGAATAATTAAGACCAAGGCTAAGAACGGCTAAGACAAAAGGGCAAGATCGGGCTGTCAGTCTTGTCTCGGTCTTGGTTTTGGTCAGTGCGGTCTTGACTACTACCACGCAGACACAAACTCTGCCTCCGTACCGCATTGGGAGAGTATTTACTGTATATTATGTGTATTCTTAGCTGGTTGTAATAGGTTTTACTTCATAATTGAGGAAGCTAGTAGACAAGTGTGATAGACAAAATAAAGTATGTGACTGCTGTTGTTCTGTCTGATTGTCAGTAACTCAATGATTGTACAGTTGTGATGTTTCTCCTTACCATAGCACAAATGATTTTCTAGCGTGTCATCCTCAGTTATACTACTTGGTCTTTAATTATGTTTCTGTTGTCGTTCACCTGCACAGACCTCTTTCCTCTGACCTCTATCATGGCGTCCGGAGCGCTCTTTCCCAGCCTGGTGTCGGGCTCGCGGGGGTCGTCCAGTAAATACCTGGTGGAGTTCAGAGCAGGGAAAATGACCATGAAGGGCAGCACGGTGACGCCAGACAAACGCAAAGGACAAGTTTACATCCAGCAGACCGACGACTCTCTCATTCACTTCTGCTGGAAAGACCGGACCACCGGGAACGTCGATGATGTAAGATTTTACTGTTCTAACATTGCCTCCTCAAAAACACAGCGGAAGTCTGTGAGATACTGTTCTTTTCAGTCTGAGCTTGAAAACAGTGTTGCCAGATTATCAGAGAGCATCAAGCGACCAACAAACAACTTCAGCCTTTCAATATGAAGTTAATAATGTACTCAATGAATTAAACATTATAGGGTTGCTGCAAAACGAGTGTCAGTGATTTGGACACATGTTTAAAAGGACTTTGAAGTCAAAATGTGATAGATAAATAAATATTAATCAAAAGTGAGTAAAATTTAGGGATTGTATCATTCCGATGCTGATTTAGGGCATTTTGTTGGATCGGGTATCGGTCCTTTGATAATGGTTAGACTGATATCATGTGTTTACATGTGCACGAATAAAAGTTCTGTGTTGTGTTACAAGTTACTTTATAGTTTTATAATGATGACATATTACAAATAAAAATAATAGTGTCATTGGAATAGGCTTTGAGCCTAAACAAGAAAAAGTGCTAAAAAATGAAAATATGGAAAAAGAAAATAATAATTTTGAGTCATTTGGGGAAAATGACGGCTTCTACCAGATCAGTTCCTTTAGTTTGCACATGCTCAGTTTGGCTCCATCGGTGAAAAATCAGGTTATGGTGTTTACATACATATTCTGGATATTAACAGAATATTCCAGCGAGAATAACCTGGTTTCATACGGTTATTCGATACCAGGTTATTAAAATCAGGTTATGGTGTTTATATTGACACACAAATAACCAGGATGCCTTTGATTAGACATAATGAGCAAATTTCTGGCTGGTTTTGATCCTGACCGTCTCATAATGTTTACCTTTTTAAGTTGACATTAAGTTAAGTTGCACCCTAACAGTTACATGCTACTACATTAACACATTTCTGTTATGAAAAAAAGCTGTTTCTTGCCTATTTAGTATAAGTGATTTCGGGTATCAGCAGATAAGCCGAAGTATTGGAATCAATATTGGAACTGAAAAAGCTGGATCAGTGCATCTCTAATAAAATTTGCTGCTAGAAAAATATTCTGAGAATCCAGTTTATTTTTCAAGTTTCACATAAGTAAATGTAGCTGAATAATTGAGAACTAACCACCTATGACTGTAAATATTGTTCTTACAACTGCTGAGCGCCTCATTTATCAAACATTTGCTCATGTGCAAAATAGGTTAGCTCACATTTGTGTCTCAGACAGACTAAATGCTGAATTTTAGTAGTTTAGTGTAGTAAATTGTCCAAACACTCACAAAAAGCACTTGCATCATATTTTTCAGTTTACCTCCGCAACTTAACATCTGGCTTGATAAATATGTGCCTAAATCTTTCACTCATTGTAAATGGACATTGAAATTAAGTTTTTTCTTCTTTTATGTGGTTTTAGGACCTGATTATTTTTCCAGACGACTGTGAGTTCAAAAGAGTGAACCAGTGCACCACAGGACGAGTTTATGTGCTCAAGTTTAAGGCCGGATCCAAGAGGCTCTTCTTTTGGATGCAGGTACAAATGTCTTCATTCTGTTTTAAAGTTGCACTGTGTTACTCTTTGAATAAAGGCAAGTTTTTGTCATTTATTCTTGAGCACTAAGTAAATAAAAAGATCACATCTTATTTTGAGGGCTTGCTTTGTCACAAATTATACTAGATAAGAGGAAACTTGCTGTAGTTTCATGGCTTTCCATGTAGAACTTTTTCAGTTCCTAGTACTTTTTTGTTCTGTCCCATTTTGCATTCACACAGACAGAACTATGACTGGGGCCACACTTTAGGATTTTTTAGCTCCTCCTGGAGCAGGTACTTCCAGTCAGACAGAACCAGGTGACACAAACACATTACAACACTGACTTTGTTATGAAAATGTTTTACACATTTCACATTTAGATAAACTTTCCTTATCCTTAAGAAAAATGATTTAAAGGCAGTAAACCCAAAATGTATTTATTTTTTGTAAATAGTAGCCTATAAACTATTATTAGAAATTGCAGTGAATAATTTTTTTTATTCATTTCAGTATGTTTTAAGTTTCACATATAGAATGAACAAAAAAAACACTAGCACTACAATGAATGTTCCGACTAAGATGCTAATGCTGGCTAGTTCCACTTTAAACTGTGTTTACCATAAGGTTTCTGCTACAGCTGGAAATGTGGGATAGTCTGTACTTCATGGCCCTATAGAAAATGTTCTTTAGTATATTTATAAACACCAGTTTTTGTTTTTTATTTCTGCTGTTGTGTGTTTCACAAGGTACGTATTTATATAGTTTTGTTTTATTCCTGTGGTTCACTATGACTCGTAAAATCCAAGTGTAATTTGTTTTCAGGAGCCCAAGACGGACAAAGACGAGGAGTTTTGTCGTAAAGTGAACGAGTATCTGAACAATCCTCCGATGCCTGGAGCTCTGGGCAGTGGAGGCGGAGGAGGACACGACCTGTCTGCTCTGGGAGGTTAAACACTCTTATTTTAATGTATTTTTACGCATTTGTGAACTTGTAAAAGTAAAACCAAACTCTTTTTATGAAGGGGAGGGAGGCCTGCAAAGCCTTCTGGGAAACATGAGTCACAATCAGCTCATGCAGCTCATTGGACCCACTGGACTCGGAGGCATCGGTGAGACACACATTATTATATAGCATGACATTTAAAACAAATACTGCCATAGAAGAATGATTAGACTGAAGCGTGTTTGTGTTCCCCTCAGGAGGTCTCGGGGCTTTAGCTGGTCCAGGTCTGGCCAACCTCCTCGGCAGCAGCAGTGTTCCAGCTGCAAATAACTCCTCCACCAGGTTCCTGTTTTTCAACTTTTTACATTTAATATATTTAGATCTTTTTTTTTTTTTTGGAATGACAAGCATGGTTAAACTTTTTGTGTATTTTTAATATCTGTTCCAGTTTCATTTCACTTCATAGAAAGCGCTGGTTGTTTTGTAGTCCACAAAGTAGAGCTTGTATATCAACGATCATTGCTGTTTTTATGACATAAACTTAGGAATTAAAAGATCCAATATCATATTCTAGGATAATATTTGACACAAGGCTCCTGTTCACGGATTGGTCAATGGTACTTCCTGATTTTGGAGAGAACTGTCTGCGCCCAACAGCTGGAGTGAAATGAAAGAGAGGAGAGGCACTTGGTTGTGCCAGCTTGGCTAATAGTTTTACTCAAACATTTGTAGTTCTTTTGGATGAAAAAGACAGTACAGTTGGAAAAACAATGTTCAAGATTAATTGAGTCTTCGTCCTTCATTATCAGGAGCATCCAAATTATGGTCCAGAGGCCAAATGGAATATTCAGACCAGTTTTTCTAGCTCATAAGGTTTTCTGGTGAACAGGCCCCATTCACCTGTCATCACAACATTTTACCGGCCAATAATATTTAAAGGTGCACTACGCAACTTTTTGGCCAAAAATAAACTTGAATAAATGCATATTTTAAATGCCTTTTTACACTAAATAATTAATAAAAATCTGCAATTTTGCTTTGAGTGGCCTTGCATGGCCACAAAATAGTCTATTATTTGGCTTGTTTCCGCAGTAAAGCGGTTCCTTTAGCTAATTTTTTAATTTGTATTTTATGGCATAAATGTATTTATCTCCATTCAAAAGTTGCTAAGTATAGTTTTAACTTTCTATTTTACTGAATTGTGTAGATGACTTTTCACCTCCAGAAAGTTACACAGTGCACCTTTAATGCAAATGAAAGGCAGATTAAAAAATGAAATGCAGTATTTTTATTCCAATAAAAACGTGAATGAACCTAATAGTCACTAACAGAAATCACAAGATTGATGATTTTGAATCAACCTTTTAAAGGTTGTATGGAGGATTTTCAAAAATTGTTTGTTGTCAGTTTAAAAACAGTTGCATAGATTTGTAACAGCCTTGTACTTATGCTAAACAAACAAATAATTATAGAAATATATAAACTGTGGACATGATGAGGCCAGGAAAACGTTGACCAATAGATAACGAGGTACCTTGTTATCTATTGGTCTGTTAACCTGTCAAGCAAACCCTCAGTGTTCCTGAGTAACTCATTGGTCCAGTTGCAGTGAAGGGCGTGGCCCTGGGAGAAAACACATGTGCATCATTTGCAAAAACAGCAAACAGTTGTTGGATTTGAAAAATCCTCCATACAACCTTTAAATATTTCAAGGAAAAGTACAATGTTATCAATGGGAACTGGCCTCTGCCTACCATCTGAACTTATCGACATCAATGTGTAAATCCTCCTCTTTATGTCCTCTGCAGCCCTTCTACTGCAGTGACTCCGACCTCCAGCTCCACTGTGAGTCGACTGGGTTCGTCTCAGGTGCCCACCACGCCCATCACCCCCTCAGCGGCTCCAGCGTCCTCCCCCCCGGCCTCCTCCCCCTCCACCCCCGCCGCGGCCCCCCTCTCTGCAGCGGCCGGCAGCACTCAGCCCATCCAGCTACAGGACCTGCAGAGCATCCTCGCCACTATGAACGTCCCGACTGCCACACAGGGAGGTAAATGTGAGCAGAGAGTGTCGTTCTGTAATACTGTACCTGACCTAGTCGCTGGAGTGAAATGAAAGTGAGCGAAGACACTAAGATCTAGTGCATCGTTGGGTAGGTGAGGCCAGCGTGCTGAAGTTGCTTAGTTCTGCTTTAAGTTCCCTCTTTTAAACAGTACAAAGTGACAAATACAAACTTTACAAGGCGGTGGTGCAGAGGTTAGGGCTCTCCCATGTGACTCAGCGGTTTCTATGCGGATTTTGCATGCTCTGCCTGTGCAGGGTCACATACACCCTGCACAATCATGATGAAAATACATAACTCTTTCACTGTCTCTCTCTTTACCCGTCTGTTTTGCAGTGGACTTGGCCAGTGTTTTGACCCCTGACGTCATGGCGCCGATCCTGTCTGACCCGGAGGTCCAGCAGAGGCTCCTGCCGTACCTGCCCAGTGGCGAGTCTCTGCCGCAGAGCCCAGAAGAGCTCCACAACACACTCACCTCTCCACAGTTTCAGCAGGTCAGTCACGACTTAAAGGGCCTACTCTTACATTTAGGACTTCACTGAGCATTTTGCTTGTTTTCAGCTCATTTGAGCGTTTGGATTTGGTTTGTAATTGTCTTTTGTCCAGCAAATATGACATTTAGAGAGGTAACTGCACAACTGTTACCTAACAACCACATTGAGCTAAAATTCACATGGATGACACAGGTGTTACAATCTGACACAAGATATTATTTTTTAACACTTTAATTTTGTTAAATGATTGTGTCAGTTGTGAGTAAATTGTCTTTTTATTTTGACGCTTTTTGGCGAAACATGTGGAAAAATTCTGTTTTAGAACTCAAATTACTTTAGGTAAATTTCATAATTTATTTGTTAATTTCTTCATAATTTGAAACTTAACTGCTGTAATGCTATGATATGCTATGAAAATTAGAAAGTGAGATAATTAAGTGCTTTAAGCAAGACTAAAACATTAGTTGTAGCTGCAGAGAAGAATCCAGCTTAGATATTGCATTAAACTTTATTTCTTAGTTGGATTAATATTCTTAATAAAGTATCTATTGAAATCTATTTCTACAACCATGTTTTTTGTTGACCTGAAACCCATTTACCACTTTTCTGTCCCGGAGCAGCAGAATGTGGAGCTGAACATTGACCCAGTTGTTTTTATTTCACTTTGCCTTGAAGCTGTTCTGTTAAGTTGTGTGTTTATTCTCTCGGTTGTAACTGTCTCCAGGCTCTGAGCATGTTCAGCAGCGCTCTGGCGTCGGGACAACTCGGGCCGCTAATGAACCAGTTTGGTTTGCCCCCAGAGGCCGTGGACGCAGCCAATAAAGGAGGTCAGTGTGTTAGTTCATCTGTTCAGCCATTACAGAGACACAATGGTCACGTCAACATGATGTTTTTGAATTCTGAAGTAATTTTTCTGAATGAAATAGGCTTTTTTAAAATTCTTGGTGGTTCTGATTGAACACGGAGGACACGTACGTCATTACGTAATTGCATCTATCGTCCACACAAAGCCAAACTCAAGTGTTTCAGAACAAATATTTGACCTAAACCACACATCGTCCAGGACACTGAAAACAAATATTTCTGAAACCAGGTCCCAGAGTGAATAGATATCAAAACTCCGGTTTAGCATCTCCGCAGTTACTGAAAACCACAGAAGACAAAGAAAAATTAAATAAATCCACTACTGTCTCCATTAAATT
This sequence comes from Mugilogobius chulae, assembly GCA_038363315.1. Taxonomy (NCBI): domain Eukaryota; kingdom Metazoa; phylum Chordata; class Actinopteri; order Gobiiformes; family Gobiidae; genus Mugilogobius; species Mugilogobius chulae. The sequence goes on from CM076398.1 coordinate 3,103,709, forward strand.
CGTTTTGAAGCTTTGTCAAAATATTCCAAAGACATCTGAAGCATAAATCCACTTTCTGTGTTTCTTCTGTAGGTTTTAAATCCACGTTGTTGATTCAGAATTAGGAATAGGACAAAATTTGGAGATCTCGCAAGATCAAAGTGTCACTATACTGCTACATATAAAGAACGGTCCCGCGGTCTTGGGAATGTTCATTATGGGTTTAGTTGCGTATCTTTTAGCAGCTGTAGTAAAAAGTCTCTTCTCTATATAGACTTGTAGAGAACATAATCACAAAACAGTCCAAACTCTGTGTCAGTTTTCATTTTGTTTTGATAATACAAATATTGACGGAGATAATTAGCACACAAAAAATACAGTAAAATATACGCTGTTCGCGGACATCCCAATGTTTTTCACACTTGAACATAATTTAAAATGGATCCACAATGAGATATTTGACCCCATTGCATCTAAACCAGGTAAAAAGTAGGACAGACGTCAAAATGAAGAGGAAGTCTGCACAGCCATCAGCTCCAAAAAGTTTTAATTAAACACCAAAACGTTACGTTTCTGGCATCAGCCCTTCATCATTCAAACATATGATGAAGGGCTTTTTGGAGCTGATGGCTGTGCAGACTCGGATGCGCTGTCTTCTCTTTGAAATAAACTCTGTCTTGTCCCATCTCTGTTAAGTTTAAGTTTAAAGTTTAAGTTTAAGTCTAAGTTTAAAACAATTCTCCTCTAAGTTTCTGTTTACATTCAGCAACTTTTCTGTTCATGCTCAGTGTCAAGTCTTCCTCTAGTTTTGTGACTCTCGGTGACAGGCGTTACACCGGCTTCAGGCTGGTTTACTGATTCGTGTGGACACTCACAAATCCTAAGACAGCTCCATGTTCAAGCGATGTGTTTTTAAATGTATCCTCCGTTTGTCTTCGTGTGGATAAAGCTCTAGGTGTGCGTCAAATGAACAGATCCATCTCCGCGGATTGTAATTATAAATGTGTTTCATTTTTGTCACAGATCTGGAGGCTTTTGCAAAAGCAATGGAAACAGAGACAAAGTCCAACCAAGACGGATTCAGCAAAGACAAGAAAGACGACGATGAAGATATGAGTTTGGATTAAGAATTTACCGTTAAACAGGGATGTAAGAATACTGGCAAAGTCTCACTTAAACTTTATAATATACAGTATTAAGGTCTTTGTAAAATGCTAAGCAGCCTAAACTACTGTTAAGTACTGTGTGCTTTTGAAACTATTTTTTTTTTCATAAACATATCGGCTCATTAGGCCAGGGTTGTCCAAACTTTTTTTATAGTAGGGTATTTCTGCATTTTAATGAATTTTAAAATAAAAAGTAATTAAAATGAATTTCTATTTTAATGAATTTAAATTTCCAATAAAAAGTTTTATGCAGGTTACAACACAACATTAGGAATTTTGTCAGTGTGTGGCAAAATTGCACGAGAGTCAACAATAACTGAGATCCTGTCATTACATTTCCTCATGCCAGAGCTAGAAACACAGAACTACTGCAGTCTAATAACAAATATACTGTAAGTCTACAATTGGGCTAAATATTAAGTTTGTACTTGATAGCTATAATCAAGTAAACAGTGGCACTACACCAGATAAACAGCAGGAAAACTGAAAACTATGCTCACAGTTCTCATTGATACTGACTTTGTTACCTTTCTTTGCTTAAATATGAGATTCCTGAATCAGTGTTTGAAGAAAATGTTTTTAGTCTGCACCAGCCATAACTTAATCTTAATGCATCTTTAATACTAATTCACTATTAAAGTTTTAATTTTAATGCCATTCAGTGAAATGTCAGTATTGTTACATCCTATTTTAAGTGATTATGTATTTATTTATTTATTTATTTATGAGCTGTGAATGCTTCCAGTAAAGATTATTTATTAATCCGAATAAATTCATTAGGTCTTCTGTTATAGTTATGTGTTGATTTTTCTTATGAACAAATATCATCGCTGGATCAGGGAGGCCATCAAAATCCGAAAACGCGCCCACCAGACTGTAAATCGGGGGGCTACCAACTATCTCACACCTGGGACACAGTTCTGAAGAGGTCGGACTGCAGATGGCGCCATCGTCCTACTATCCCAAGTAGGAAAATGGCGCCAAAACCTGTATAAACCAGCTGACCAGACACGTCACAGGAACACTAAGTGACACTTCTGAAGAAGGCTACAGTGTGCAGCCTGTCAAGGTATGAATACAAACAGAGGTCTGTTCATAAGAAAACCAACACATAATTATTTATTAACAGGCGTATGGACTTGTGACTTGGACTTGAGTCACTATTTTGTTGACTTGAGACTTTGTTAAATGGACTAAGACTTGGGACTTGAAGGTCAGTGATTTGAGACTTGACTAGAGCCTTGTAACTTGATGCTTCTCCTCAAAATTAAATGTATTAATGTTAATTATGAAATAATGTAATTCATTTTACAACTGCAACATGTCTCTTCTCACTTTTTATGACCAGAAAATAATTTTAAATAATAGAATAATAAATACAGCACGGTAGCCAAGTGGTTAGAGCTCTGGCTTCCCAACAAGGAGGTCGTGGGTTCGACTCCCGGTCGGATCATATCAATATTTCACAATCTCTCTGGGTGAGTTTGCATGTTCTCCCCGTGTCACTATGGTTTTCTCCGTTTCCTCCCACCTCCAAAAACATGCATGTTTAGGTTAATTGGGCATCACTGTAAATTTCCCCTGTGAGTGAATGAGAGTTATTATTGAATATTTGTCTGTCTAACCTGCGACGAGGGTCCAGGGTGTTCCCCGCCTAAGGCCCAACGTACAGGATAGGCTCCAGTCACCTGCGACCCCTAACGAGATTAATCAGTAGAAAATGAATGAACAATAATAAATAAAAAAGGATTATTTATTAAAATAATTGAAGCTGTAGAGATATTTTTTTTGGCAATAAGAAATAGACTTGAAAAATCCTTAACTTGTGCTTGACTTGAGGCCAAGAACTTGAGACGTACTTGACACCTGCAGAACAGTGACTTGGTTCCACATCTGTTCATTAACACGACAAGGATCTGACTGTGTTGTGTGCATTATATCTCCGCTGCATGTCACTCAGCCGTGATCTTTTGTCTGTTCTACCACAACAGAAAATAGAATAAACTAAACTATCCTTGTGTGTGTGATTGAAGCATCATTTACAGTATTTGTTAACACTGCAAGTTCAATTATATCATGACCAGAGAGAATAGGTTGTGGTCATGTTCCAGATAAAAAAAAAAATGTCACAAAGATGAGTCATTTTCTTTCCTATTAAAATCCACTTACCACTTGTTCTTCTTAAAACGCCTGACTATGTCTAACAAAGTGAAACAGTTTGAAAACCCTTTGGAGCACAAACAAAAGACTCTGAGATTTTGTAGTTTTGACATTTGACATTTAGTACTTAGTTTTAAGTGAGAAAAGGCATTGTACTTTGGCCATCAAATATCTAAATTGTAGGCTAAATTGAGATTTTTTTTAATCTGGTGATTTCTATTAGTGATTAGACCTATTCACTTTGTGTAAAACTGCAGAGACACAACTACAGTTTTCTCAGTCGTCTCACTGAGGCACTGGAGTTTCCATCGATCTCCATCCAAGTACTGCCCAGGCCTAGCCTGCTTAGCTTCTGAGATCTGTTAAAGATGGGGAGCTGATTTTCATAAAGCAAACACAATTTAGGTTTAACTCTGACAACTTTCTCTCATAAATTGTTCGACACATGGTTAATGTCGACATGTAAACATTTTGATTGCAAGTACATTTATATTTTTTATTTAGTTTGTTTCAAGGAACTTACTACAAAAGGAAAAATAATTAATTTCCATACAGGCTTATACAGTAAATATCTTTTTACAGACAACAAAGTGAAACAGGAGAGGGCTGCATTCGGCTCCTGATGAAAACTAAAATTGAAAATTCTTTATTATTCAAATCAGACAGTACTCACTGGTCACAAAGTGCTGCATTTATACTTTACTAATTTAGTACAAAAAAAGTTAAATACCCCAACTTAAAATGTGCACTGCGCAACTTTGGCCAAAAATAAACTTTAATAAATGCATATTTTTGTCATTTAGATGTCTTCGTTACACAATATAATGCTTGCATGGCCACAAAATGTGTTATTTGTCTTGGAGGAGAGCCCACATTGGTTTCTACAGAATAGTTGTTCCTTTAGCTGATTTTCTTTTCATATTATGGCATATTAAAAAATCATATCCATTCTGAAAGTTCCAAAGTATAGTTTTAGTTTTCTATTTTTACTGAAATATGTAAATGACTTTTCACCTCCAGAAAGTTACAGAGTGCACCTTTAAGATCAAGCTTTGACAAACTGGTGCGTCCAGTTCCTTTGTGCTATTGTGGGTCAAATAGTAAAAGAATAATCAAATTCCAACTAAACATTTAATACTCATAAAAATAAATGTCTTTTGTTCAATCTATAATGAACACATGCCATTTACTACTTTTTTATGATGAAATGACAAATGCTGACAAATGTTTAAATAGTCTTTATTTTTGGAATGGTGAAACCTCACATTAGACAGCACAGGTAAAAGTACAGTATTTTCAGCAGGACAGAAACATCAACCACAAACGTGTCAGTAAATAATTTAATCAACAAACATAAAGCATAAAAAGCCTCCTTCATAACAGCACATTACATTTACAGTGAGAATGTGTTTTAATAAAAGACAAGACAATCGTAAGAATGTCATAAATAATAACGTCTTTGGATTTCCTAGATGTCATTCAAAACAATTCCTGAGTAAAGAAAATATGGCACAAACAGAGAACACACAGACATTTTAGCAGCGGTGGAAAGAAACACACAAAAACAAAAGTACAGTTATAGGCACAAATAATAACAAAAACAGTCTAACCTCTGGTAAGGGTTAGGTAGTTCAGTTAAGTAATGAGATTCAACTTTTTAGTCAAAGTTAAAGGTCTTATGTTGTTGCGCCAATAAAAATAGACCTGGTGTAGAGTTAATAAATACTTTGAGCTGATTGGGTGCCGACCTTATTGTGCTTAAAAAAGATATCGTCAACGAAGTGTAAAAACGTTCAGTTGTGCGTGGGAACAAGTGTCTGTATTTCTGCTAAAACAGAATCAGTAGCAGCAGAAACATGTACATCTACAGGCATCTTTGTTTTTGCTTGATTCAGGAGCTACTTGCTGCTGCTAGAAGTGGTTCAGGCTGCAAACCAATCAGGCTGGTGAGGCCCAAATGGATTCACGAGTTTGTGAATTGATAAATATTGCGAGAGAATCCATCTGGCTGGTTAAGCTTAATAACATAAAATTGAAAGATTTTCATTAAAAATACTCAAAAATTCACACAAAAAACAAAACAACTCCCTAAATTTGTGTTAAAGGGGCACTGTGTAACTGAGGTGAATGCTTCTGCACACTTCAGTAGAAATTGAATGTTAATATACTTTGGGACATTCTCAATGGAGATAAATAGAAGGATTTTCGGTCAACATCACTTTTGCTCTACTGTGCATGCTTTATGCAGAAAGAGCCGTTCTCCATCTGCTTAGCTGAGGAAACTTCTGTGAATAAAACCTCAAAACAGGACGAGAGCAGCTGTTTAATCAGGTCTGAACCGGTCTGACAGACGTCTGTCTCCTGAAGCTTGAGACTGTGTTTTTCTCGCAGTTTTTTCACCTGAATGTAACTTTTAAGGGTTGTAGGGTCAATTTCATTCACAAATGTTGATTTAGCAGCATAACTTTTGTTGTCACACAGTGATAAACTCTTCTAGTTAGCTGACAACGGTGCTTTTAAGACTCGTTTCCACTGTTTGTGTCTATATGAGAAGGTCGGGTGCGCGCTTCGCTCGTGTTGATAAACAAAAAAATCTTTCTATAGACAAATGTGATGCTTTCAGTTAAAAAACTGGTTAACTACGACCTAATAATTGTAAAATTTCATCTTGAAATTATCTCGCACAAATGTTGATTTAGCAGCATAACTTTTGTTTTTGCAGAGTGATAAACTCTATAAGCGGCGGCTTTTTCTGCATTAAAGTTAGGTAGGAGAAAGAGCAGAAAGAGCATTTCTATGGAAATGAGCTGGCTCCAGGGCAATTGTCCATTTTGTGGCCATGCCAGATCACTCAAAGTAAAAATGTGTATAACAAAGACATCTAAATAACAAAACATTCCTTTATTCGGGTTTATTTTTGGCCACAAAGCGACAGTGCACCTTTAATCTTTCTGAAAAACAGTGTGTTTTTTTAACTGTACTTTCACTTCAGAAACATTGTTGAGTATTTCTTCCACCGCTGCATTTTAGTGCATTTCAAAAACACCAACTTTGTACAATAAAAATTCATCAGGATAGTTCATCAGACAACAGTAAATAACAACAGCGACACATTGAAACACATAAAAAGGTCACTTCTCTAGATAAAAACTAGCATCGTATTTACAATGCTCGAGTGAAAACCAGCGTCACAGTGGCTTCAATTTAAAAATCTACAGTATTTCATCGTCAAACACTAGAAATAAATACGACTCAGACTGTGCAATCACTACAAAGGTGCAGATGACAAAGAAGTGTACCAAAAATACATCGTGTCACCAGATATTTAAAATAAAGCACAAGTAACGTGCTGAGTAAACTCTCTAACATAGAGCTCATGAGGATCAACAACAGAACACCACAAATGCTCAACGAGACGGTTTGAGTCGAAAGATACAGCCGCCACCGAAGAATCTTGAATATTTAAACTCGATGTAATCCAGACCAGTTTCTTTTCTATAGCTACAGTAAATGTGTGAGGTTTAAACAAGGACTCAGGATCAATCTAAACCCAAACAAAGAACGTCAGTAGGGATGGGACGATTCTCAAAAATGTATCAAACATGTCTCTATATTGTCATTTTTGTGCGTTTTCACCGTTATTTCTCCTATTGTCGCTATATTCTAATTAAGTTGAGTTTTGTCATTCTGTCAGCTTTTGGTTTTACAAAAATATAAACTTTTTCAGACAATATTACTTACTAAAGGTCTGCCTTAGTTCTAAATCCTTACTAATACTAAAGCCTTATTAAAGCATGAATAAAGAGTTAACAATTTATGAACACATCATCAATTAATGAATGGAAGTGTTTATTAAGGCTTATCTCAATAAAGGAGCTAAGATTAGGATTTTGGTTTGAGCGGTAGCCTTGTAGTAATTAAGTTGTTACAAAGCCTTAACAGCCTATTTTGTTCATTAACTTCTTATTCGTTCATTAAGAATTAATCCATTATTCATGCTTTATTAAAAATGTATTAAGGCTAATCAAGATGTAGTTAATATAAAGTGTTACCGTTTGTTCTTGTGAGCAAAGGTGAGAAATAGATCACCGGAGATATGCAGAAATTAAATATTGAGTATATAATTTAGTAACGTATTAAAAACAAAACTGAAGAAAGATGCAATAAAAGTTATTTTTTCGCCATTTATCTGTATCACCTTATAAAAACCAATAATAAATAGTAAATAATAGTGAATAAAGCATAAATAAAGCCTTAATTATTCATAAACAAATGGTAAAATAATGAAAAAAAGTTTATAAATGCTTAATAACAATTTAATTAAGGAGCTAAGGTTAGCATTTAGAGTTGGGGGCAGGGTTCGGAGTAATTACATAGTTCATTTATTAATTATTGAATGAACTAAGTCTTTATTATAGTGTTATTAAGGATTTAGTAAGCCTAATTAATGTGTAGTTATTCCAAAGTGTTATCCATTTATCTCATATTTACTACAAACCTAAAAAGTGTTTGAATTAAGTCGTATTAATCATTTTTATGACAGAGTGTGGAGTATGATTATTACTGTGGTAATAACTAATGAAGTCCAAAAAACTATAAGATTTGTCAGAAAAAAACATGTTTAATTGCATTTCTGTTGAACTGACTTTATATTGTTTGAATATTGTCCAGCTCTAGTTGTGAGGCTTCCGAAATTGAAAATATATTGGAATCGTGACCCCGGTAAGGAGACAAGAATCAAACTGAAAGTAACAGAATCGTCCCATCCCTATTTGTCTAAGTCTAAGTTAGCAAGGAAAGTGGGTGAATAATAATAAACTTCTAAAAATATAAACATGCAAGAATCTTGAGTGGCGACGAAGCTGATATCATTGAGAAAAATACATTCAGTGCAGTCATGTTTCCATGGAGACCAGTGTTTCCCTATTGGTCTATAACAGGGCTGGGCAATTATTTTGACTCTTGGGTCATATTCAAACCCAGAATAGTGCTGGAGGGCCGGACTAACATCGGTATAACAAATTCTCAATACTGCAAATGCATTTCTTTGACAAAAGACCAGAACAAATAAATAGTGTCTAACAAAATCTAAATAATTTTATAAAACTTCAAGTTTAATCTATAAAATAGCTTCTTTTTATGGCATCAACTTTAATCTAAGAAAAATATGACTTTTAAAAATATGAGTTTTTTTCTAGTAAAATCATGCCTTTCTTTAAGCTTCAACTTCATTTTCATGAAATTATTAGCTTAACCTCAAAAGGTTTATTAAGGTAATTTTACGAGAAAAAAAAACAAAACTAAATATGATCAGCAGCACTCAGACTTGGATGAGTCAAATGTTTGCATAAAACATACAATGGATTTTTATATTTATAACAACGTGACATGATCCAAATTACTATTTTAATCTTGTAAAAGTTTAATATTGGGGAAAAAAAAATGCTTTTTATGGCTTTGATTTTATAGAGGTTATGCACTGACATCATTTTGCTTTGCAACATTCAGAATGAGCGGAATTTCTTCAATGTATTTCTTTGTTGTCGTGGCAACGGCTTGTCTGTAACAACAGTTGATGATTTAGGACATTTTAACTGCAACAAACAGACTCAAAAACATCTTTTTTAGGAAGAAAAAGGTAATAAGTTCAACTGTGTGTGATTTCAATGTCTGATAAATGTGAGAAGCTAAAGTTTATCTGCTTTACTACAACTGTTGACTTGATTTTCTCTTTTTACATGTCAGTTACAAACCCAGTGCTGAGTAGACTTGTGGTGGGTTGAATTTGTTATCAAACTGTAGTTTATTTTTCCTGTTTTAGCTGTTTATTAAACTCTTACAAGAGAAAATGTCCTTTCTCTCCATTAACTCTCATGCATCGTTGCCACTCAGCATTCACATTTACAATGCTGTGATGTCACCTGCATAACCTCTATTCTAATAACATTGTAAATTTAATTTAAAATGTTACAAGTTTCTTGTCGTAGCCCAAGTTTTGAGCGCTGCCAAGAAAAGCGTACGGGTGGGATAAAGTGAATAAACAATGTATGCAGCTCAGCTAGCCAGAGTTGCCAAGTCAGCTTCTTTATAGCGACTTTGGGCTTATTTTTTTGGAAAGTCGATTGTGAATTGCGTTTTTTTTTAGCTTCTTCACGACCTCATAAACAAGGTAATTTTTGCATTTTTTCAGATTTGATTCGCTAAAATGTACCCACTAATGACAGAAATATGGACTTTTAGCATATTTCACATTTTAAAGTCTTTCTTAATGATTAAATACTGTACTATTTAAACTATGCCAATGCAACCACCGTTTTGCTGCGACGCATAAAGCTTAATTCATTGATCGCTTGTTTTAGGAATTTTTCAAAGGCTTAGTCACTTGTTGTTCTCTGAAAATCTGGCAACCCTGAAACCAGCCCCGCTAAACCAATAAACTTGATAGAAACACTGGCGACCTACAGTATGTTCTCACGTATTTGGAGTTGTTCTAGGAGTGTCCTGGCCTGTCTCTTCTCTTTGGTCCTACCCCTGCTGCACCAGTCTGCGGTAGTGAGGCATGACTTTACTTTCGGGGAGGTAAAGTCCCATCTCCAGGGCAACCAGCACCGGGAACTCCAGCGGAATCAGCTCACGCCTGTTGATCCGGAAACGCTCCTCCAGCTTCTGCTCGGGAAGACAAAAATACAAGAGAGAGTTTGTAATGGTCTGTGTGCACTCCATGGAGAGTATGGGTGGCAAAAAAGACGGTTTTCTTGGGGATTTTATCACAATTCTCCTAGACTTTTCACTAGTATAGTATAGTAGTATAGTATTTGGCTCTATAAGTACCACAGGATCAAACCTCAGACTATATCAGGCCTAAATTAGAGCTCAAAAAGGTAATACACCTGACAACACTATTTTATGTCATAACCGCAGCAAAATGGCAGCCTCCATGCAATTTCTTCATAACACTATTTTAATAAAACTACAAATACGTCTAAGGTATTTGTCCTGTATTTATATAAGTGATGATATTATAAGTGTTTTAGGATAAACATGTGACTATATCCAGGGTTCGCTTTAAATCTGCATTAGTCTGTGTGTTTGATTTGTGTGTGCTTACGTCGAGGAGCTGTTTGACTTCCGGTTTCTTCAGATCACTGCTGATCTTTGCCGCGAGCAGGACGCACGCCGCCGCCACCAGCTTCCTGTTCTGCTTGTTCAGTCGACCCTGGAGCACCAACTTCTCAAAGTAAACAAAGGCCATGGCGACGGTAACCGGCTCCAGACCGCACTCCTCGCTCACGGCCCGCATTTCCCTCTTCAGGCTAAAGCAGGACAAACAGGCAGGAACACACTTTTATCCGACTTTCATTCAGAACAACAACTTTAAGAGCATATGACAAGTTTGAATACTTTTCTTCATTTGGACTTAATACTTTTACATGGTTCAAGAACAAGTTTTTGAAGAAAAGTTAGATGTTGAAAAAAGCGAGAGAGACGAGTACATTTTGAATTTTCTCGCAAGAATCAAATAAATGCGCTTGTAAACATAAATTATGGTGTACTTTTACTTGTCAAAAATTTTTTACAATAGAGAAGTTTTGGTCCAGTTTAGAACATGGTTGCTAGGCGACTTCCTAAAGCAATGTAATATATAATCAGGAAGTAAAAATGTAATCCTAAAACAATGACTAAACTGAGATGAAAAATCTAGAACTAAATGGTTCTTACTGCATTCTAGTGAAACCTCAAATTTAAGACTTTGTAAGGCCTCAAATTCAAACTTTAAGAATTTATTTTGACTTTATAAGACCCTACAAAAGCTATATTCTGTGCTGAGTAATTAGCTGCAATGTTTGTCTGGTCACTCTAAGACTTTAAACAAGGGTGACTTTGTATTTCTCCTGGGATGAACCTTTTCAATTCTAATTTACATAGCATAAAGCCCGAGGCAACGTCATAAGATCTCTTTCAAACTATTCTACAGTTTCTCTCCACAGACTGACAAACAGAAACTTCTCTTGGTAGTTTTTATAGCTGCCTGGGTTTTAAAATTCTCTTGGCCCCTCGATTTATCTCTCCCTCTCTGACAGAAACCTCTGAACTACACCAAATAAGGCCGTACCTTCTTATCTTGCTGAGTGTGAGCTTGATGTGGGGAAACTTGTCTTTGAAGGTGTCGTTCATGTCTTTTTTCAGGTCTGAAGGCTTGACGTACTCGATAACAGTCGTCTGCAGAACAAAAGCGGCAGGTCAGTAGTTCACTTGAGCGGTTTCTCTGAATGAAAACCTTTGAATGTCTGAGGAGATTGTGACGTGAAACTGCTGTGTCCTGTGGTATGAACTGTAAAGCAGCAGTGTGATGATGTGAGCAAAACAGAAACAGCATTTTGTAACAGCTGGCTCACAGGAAAGACTTTATTTACACTTACTTCTGTCACACTAAACAGAAACAAAGCAAAAAGTGACTAAATGTATTTGGACACCACACTACAGTAGAAGTGATTTTAGTAAACACAAATATATACAAAGAAATTAAATTCAATGAATCCCTGTTAAGCAAATGTCAGAAAGACTGCCGATTAGAAACTTACATAACTCCACAAACAACATATTTTGCTTTTACAAACTGTTAGCACCATTTCTTGGCTGTGTACAAACTAGGAATGGGGCGATACCCAAAATAATATCATATGGTTTGATTCTGGTGTTGAGTTTAAACCTCATATGTCCCTCCATGGCTCTATTTTGTCATTTTCGATAATGTTTTATAATAAGGGGACATGAATTAATTGATTATCATCATGAATTCATGATATGTTCATGAGGAATTAATGCATGAATTTGTAGTAAATTCATGATGTATTTGTGCACCATGAGTCAATAAAGGTGCACCGTGCAACTTTTGGCCAAAAAATAAACTTGAGTAAAAGCATGTTTTTCTAGTTTATATGTGTTTGTGACACTACATAAAAAATAAATATGTGTGTATGAGAGAGCTTGTAGGGCCACAAAATGTACTATTATTTGGCCTAGAGGAGAACCTCATCTTGTTTATTTTCATGGAAAAACAGCTCCTTTAGCTATATTTTCTCAAATTATGGCATGAAACGTGTTCATTCCTAATACGAATGTTCTAAAGATTAAGAATGATTTTATTTCCTTGTTCTATTGAATTGCGAAGCTGACTTTTCACTCCCAGAAATCATCTAACAAACTGTTTTAAATCCAAGGAATTCACATGATCTAAAGATATTTGAACCAAAAATAGTAATTAATCATGTCTTTTAAAAGTCACACATCATGAGTCATCGTGAATTTCCTTCACCAAAAACTCAAACAAAACATAATCTAATCTTTTAGTAAAACTTTGTTGTAAAGAACTCTTAATCAACTCATGATGAACTCATCATTATTTTTTGATTTGTGCTGCATTTGAGCTTCTGGTTTTGGTTTCTTGATGACTAATGGTGAACTAATGAATACATTATAAATTCACCATGAATTCATGTTTTATTCCTCATGAACATATCATAAATTAATAATGATAATCAATAAATTCAGGTGCCCTTCTTATAAAACCTTACCTAATTTTCTTGCAGTGAGGAAAGGGTTGGTTCCATTGTTATTTATAAGTCTCAGTGCAGGTCTATACTTTCTTATTCAGTCATTCTGTCCCATTTTATTTCACAAAAACTGACCCAGGAATGACTGAGATATTAACTTTTTAGATGCTGTCTTAATAAAATCCTTATATTGATATAACAACTGCCAGGCTACACACATCCACATTCACGCACACGCGTAAATGTGGATGGAACAAAGCGGCTAACAACTTGAAGCTAACGCGGAAATAAGTGAAAAGTTTTTTGTGCACGCGGCGATTTAAAAACTGATATTTTCACCACATGTACACCAACTATCGCACAACTTATATAAATAAAGATAATTTACGGAATGCACGCAGTGAATCATACGGCACGTTACGCGCAGCATCTGCAGCGCTAGCAATGGTAAAGTCAAGAAATGTTCAGCCCGAATTAAAGCGCTGTGAGCTTACCTTAAAACTCACTCGCTAAGTGAAACATGCTTTTCCTTTGGCCAAGTTGAACAGTTCTTGTTTAATCCCAGAGTTGTGAGGTGATTGGTGCTAAGCTAACTGTGAGCTCAGGCGCTCTGCTCCACGCACCTCTGTTGTGCGCTGTCGCTCCATCTGACCCTCGTTTACATGACGGGCATCACAGCAAATACAACTTCTCTGACACAAACACGCACATTCTTCATTTAACTTTGATAAATCTGCTCCAAATACAAGGTCTTAAAAAAGCCACTTCAAATTTAAGACCTAAACACCTAATTTGGACAAATTTAAGACTTTTTAAGACCTTAAATTTCCCTTTTCAAATTTAAGACTTTTTAAGACTTTTTAAGACTCCGCGGGAGCCCTGCAACAATACATCAGTAATGTTGCTATTTATTGAAAGGCTGTTTTATTCAGCAAAATCACAGAAAAAGTAGTTTGTTTTTCTGAGACTTTACAATACAAAATTGTGACCCATGTACTGAGACAAAGTTAAATAAAACACAACATTCCTAGTACAAACATATTCTAAATAATAATTCTTAAAACAGAAACTGCCTATCTAAGCACCATAATTCTCAGTAAAAATGATTCAGACTTTCAGATTTTCCTGTGAATGGTGATTACTCACCACATACGATGCAAAGATGAGCACTCTCTTGTGCCTCCCACAGGGCCACTGCGGGTCACTCAGCATGTTTGGGTCATACTCTGTCTCCTCTGTGTCTGCAAACATAAACTACTGTCAGATCCACTGCAGCTGCTCAAGGCTGAGACAAGAGACAAAAACACTGGACGAATCTAATAACACTTGAAATACAAAAGCATTTTAAGTGTTTATGAGGAAATGAACATTTAATACAGGAAAACAAGTATCTATAAATCTATATTAAAGTATCTACCAGCTCGGGTGGATGGTACACTCTATCAAAACTTTTAACATCTGTGTCATTGTGTTGCTGTGAACACTCAACATATCAGAGTGTCCTTTTATTGTGGCCAGCCTAAGACACACAAAAAGACCTTTTTTCTAACTGAGTGGGTAGCGTAAATAAATAAACATGTCCAGTGTTTCCTCTAGGTTTGTTTAACAAAAAATAATTTATTATGCAGATTTATAATTATTAATAATAATAATAATGCATTGAATTTATATAGTGCTTTCATGACACCCAAAGACGCGTCACATTCTGCATTACTGTATTCATTCATCCCACACTGGGTATTGGCAAGCTACTATTGTACATTTTGCGCCATCGGCTCCTCCAACCATCACCAACCATTCATACACAAACCAGATCCATTCTAGGCAATGTGGGTGAAGTGTCTTACCAAAAGGACACAACAACAAGTTTCTCCTCTGTTCTCTCCACTGTGGCCCACCTGAGGTTCCTCCATGGTCTCCCATCCAAGTACTGCCCAGGCCCAACCCTGCTTAGCTTCTGAGATCTGATGGGATCATGCTTTGGTCAGCTGATATCGCCAAATATTGGCAATATTTGGTGACTTGTGTCTATGGCATCTTATTACATAAATTTAAAATTTTGAAATGAAAAAAAAAAGGTCAAATACTTTTTAAGAACACAAAAATTAAAACCTATTTGCGAGTCGAGAATTAAAATATTTCCCAATGTACTGTAGTAGATTGAAACAGATCGAGAAATCTGGCAGAAATTGTTTCATTTAACCTGTACAAACATTTTTAAGCCCAAAAACAGCAAAATTAAGACTTTTTAGGGCCTTAAATTCTAACTTTTTTTAAGCCTCTTCTTAAGACCTTGCCTATCCAACGGTAGAAATACTGATCTCACACAAAAAAAGGTTCAAATGTCATATATCATACAGTATTTTTCAAAGAAACATTTAGGAGAAAATCTTGTTGCTGATACATTTCTGCCCTGTCTCTCAACTAACTACAGTAAAGTTAAATGAAACAAAGGCCCTTACTAACAGGAAGTAGGATTGGCCAGGTATTCACTGAGAAAAAAAGCAGCTCTGACAAAGCCCCGATGAAACCCAACTTTTATTTTCCTCAATAAGAGCCTCTGACCTTGAATCCGCCCATCCTACTTCTTACAAGAGTTTTTATTGAGTTTGTATCTGTTATTGTTGCGGTACTGACTGTAGTTACTGTCAGTATGTGATTTTAAACAAACCGTGACGCACTCGTGTCTACTTGTCCGGAGCTCGGCACTCGGGGGGTGTAGTTTTTCTGTTGGCTGTTGCCGCGGAAACGTGTCTGAGGCGTCTGGGCCGTGGAGGTCTCCGGGAGGCTCTTCTGTCTCATCAGGGCGTTGGTCGGATACAGGAACTGAGCGTACGAGACCGTCTGAGGGCGAAAGACAATATAAGAACGACACATGTTAGGACTGAAGTGTATATTCATAAGTTTGGTTTCTTTTTTGGTATATGGCTTTATTAGAGCTAGATCTAACCAAGAACCATCATTAATTAAAGCTAAACATTGATTGGATCTGATTGGCCGAGCTTGGGCAGTCACTCTAGTTTCACTTTGTTGTTTGTAAAAAGACGTTTATAAGCCATAAATGCAACTAAAATGAATACATGTCGATATTAAAGGGAACCCTGGATATGAAGACAAATCTGTTTAAAACACTAGTACTGCTCATGCTTCTTAAAAATAAATTGCCAACAAATGTATTACTGCTTACATTTTTTTAAATAAAATTGTCATTGTTTATGTTGTTTTCAAGCCACTGGGAGCCGCCATTTTGGTTGACGACATAAAATAGTGTTTCCATGGTTACTCCCACAGTTTCATCTGTGAACAGTTGCCACAAAAACACCACTGAGTGTCCAGTTCTTGCCTCTTCCTTCAATTTTACTAGATTCCACATTATCTTCCTGTATTTATCTTTGACCGGCTCAAACTGACAAGGTTTAACCCAGGAATTCATGTTGCCTAGTTACCTGCTACTGCCTGTTACCTTGACAACACTATTATATGTCATAACCGCAGCAAAATGGCAGCCTCCATGTCATTTCTTCATAACACTATTTTAATAAAACTACAAATACTTCCAAGGTATTTGTCCTGTATTTATATAAGTGATGATATTATAAGTGTTTTAGGGTAAACATGTGATTATATTCCAAGGTTCGCTTTAAAGACACATCTTTTTAAACTCACCTTTTTTATTTTAAATTGTTTATATTTTTGTTTATGTGTATACTTTGTTGGGAAGCACATTGTTTCTGTATGAAGTGTGCTATACAAAGGTTAGGGTTAGAAAAAAAACATAATAACAAGAATGCATGACTCAAACTATTTAAGTGAAGGATCCTGTCATGCTTTACAATTCAGTTTTACCTTCCCAGTGACATCGGGCTCCATTCCTTCCAGCGAGGGCATGAGGTCAGCCGTGGCCACAGAGGAAAGTCTCTGTCTGTGAGCGTCCATCTTAGCTTCGCTGTCAGACGAGAGTAAAGACGCGTCAGGATGAAGGGAACATTTTACAGCATAACAGCAGGATGGAAACAGCATGGACATAATCAGACGTATTCATTACTGAGCTGTCAAGAAAGGCTGGGTGACAAAAATGCATATCTCAATATTTTGTGGCTTATGTTGGTCGATTTTGAGTCAATCCAACAGAAATGTGTTAAAACTAAGGCTGGAAATCTTGTTTTCAAGATATTAAAAAATTGCATATCATTTTTTTAGTTTACTATAAATAAAGCTATAATTAAAATAAAATATACTTCAAATTTAATTAAAAAGGAACCTTATTATGTTTACATAAATCATAGTTTTACATATATTAAGAAAACGTTTGTGAAGAAAGGTTAGATAATATACTGAAAATAACAAAGTAGAGAGTTCTAAACTGATGGCTTCATATTAGAGAGAAGGTCATTTGTAATTTACTCACGAAACTTTTTTTAAATTTTTTTTTTTTTTTTTTTTTTTTTTTTTTTTTTAAAAAGTATTAGTAAATCAATTTGAAAATGAGACCACGAGTACTGTTGAACTGAATAATAAAAATATTAGTTCTATCAGGAACTGAATGCAGCTTCTGATTGGCTGAGCTGGGTGGTCCTCTCCAGTTCACTTTGTGTTCGTAAGAAGATGTTTATAAGCCATAATGCAACCAAAATGAATACATATCGATATAACATGTGTCGAAGGATTTATGAGAGGAAGTTGTCAATTTAATACCTAAATGTGTTTGTAGTGTAAAATCAGCTACACACGTTAACAAACATTGGTGTGCTCCAGTGCAGTCTTATCTCTCAAGCTAAATTTTATACCCTCTGAACCACTTATACTACTTATACTACTAGGAACTCTCTAGCGTGATGTCATAATAATCGACTAAGACTATCCACCGATTAATCAACTAAGCGACTAAAAGACGACAGCCGTAGTCCAATTAAGTTAAACCAGGTCTCCAAAGCAATGGTAGACTCATGTAAACAGACAATCGGTCTGCAGCTGCACAAACTGTATCTGAGCATGCTCACAACCCCTGCTTACTCCACATTCCAACAATAAATTTAACATTTTTACAACAGAAAAGTGCCCTTCACAAAGTGACACACAGCCCCTTGTTTAACTACATGTTTAATACAGTTCTAAATGTTGAAAACAGTCCTACTTGTCCCAGAAAGATCAGAGTGTCATTTTACACACAACATTACAAACAGTTATAAGATAATAAACAATGTTTAGGCAAATCACCATAATGCAGTTTGAATCCTGCAGTAGTGAATCTGATACAGCAGGACATGTCTCTCCAGGGTAATCGGTTTACTCTCTTGCTTGCTGGTCCAACCATTTTAAGGGGAAAACCAGATAGAGTCTGTTTTTTTGACCGTTTGAAACAATTAGAACAGTGTTGTAGTCTTATTTCAAATGTCTGTTTACATGACATTTGAAATAAGACTACAATCAGTCGCCAGTGCGTTTACATGGTCAGGAAAATCAGACTAGGCTAGAAAACCGGACTCTATTCGGTTTTCCCCTTAAACCTTTCGGACCAGTTTTGCCCCTGTTTACATGCAGGAGAGTAAACTGATTACTCTGGAGTGTCCTGCTGTTTCAGATTCACTACTGCATGATTCAGACTGTGTTATGTTGATTTACCTAAACATTGTTTGTTATGAATACGTGTTTGTAATATTGTGTGTAAAGACGGTGTAGTCCCTCATTCTTCCAGAAGTGATCCATGTAAAATTACACACTGATCTTTCCCAGAAAAGACTGTCTTAAACATTTAGATTTGTGATAAACATGTAGGACAGTGTTAAACATATAGCTAAATATGTGACTGTGTGTTCCACTTTGTGAAGGAGCTTTTTTGTTGCAAAAATGTTAACTTTATTGCTGAAATGTGCCAAAGGCATTAGTTGTGAGCATGCTCAGTTACATTTGTCCAGCTGCAGACTGATTGTTTGTTTACATGAGTCTGAAATCAGACTACAATCGGTCAGGACCACGTGCGCCAACTGGTTTTCCGAAAACCGGTTTACAGCTCCTCAACAGGTCTGCCTGGGTTTACATGAGCTTTGGAAAACTGGTTTAAATCAGACTAGGCTAGGTATCTGGTTTTCCTGGTCTCCATGTAAACGCCCTGTCTGAAATCAGACTGTTTTCCCGCCTAAGGCCCAAAGTTACGGGAATAAGGTCCACTCACCCATAACCCCTAACAGGACTAAGTGGCAGAAAATGAATGATGAAATCAGACTACGGTTGGAACACAAAATGCCAATTGTAATTCTGAAAACTGGTTTACAGCTCCTCAGTCTGTCGGCTCGGGTTTACATGAGCTTTGAAGAACTGGTTTAAACCATACTAGGCTAGTTATCCGGGTTACCTGGCCTCAATGTAAACATCCTGATTGAGAGTTCTGTTTCACAAGAAAAAAAAACACTTAAAACCTTAATGCAGACTAAACGAATTAACGACAATAACATTTTCACAGTAATCAAGTAGTAGTTACTGGACTTTTTGTTTTTCTGTTATTACAAAAGTGCAGAAATGCTACTTTAATATCCTTAGTTGAATGTTTGCAGCATCTCTTTTTAATTTTAATTTTTTATTTTATATTCAATTAGTTCTTTTTGTAGCTCTATTCACTGTAAACAAGACACTCGATATTCAGTTTTTGGATATCTTGAAAACAATACATTATCCATAAACAGCCCAGCTCTACTATATCAAGTGTTACCAATATTAATGCAGAAACAAAGCAGCCAAATGCAGTTATTCCCTCTGTATCAGCTCCCATGCATTTACCATCCTATTACTATGCTGTGATGTAAAGTGCTGGATCATTCAGACGGTGATGATGAGACACAGAGGTGACACTGAGGATGAGATGGAGCTCTTTGTACCTGAGGTGAGCACTCTCTCCATACGGCAGCACTGAGAAAGCGGCATAGAGCGACCTCTTGGCACAAATCAGCATGATCCTGGGGACACAGCAGTACAGGCACAGAACACATGACAGACCCATCAGTCGACTACACACAACACGGCTACAGTCACATCTACAGGTACAGCTACAGCAGCGCAGGCTCACCGCAGACGACACACGCCAGCATCAAGAGCATTGTTTAGATTGCAGCCTATTTCAGTCTTCAGTTCAGCATTTGTACTAAGAGAACTCTTATTCAACCACAAGTGTTCATCAATACTAACGTGTTCAGGGACATATTAGACATACAGCCACTGCAGCCATTCTCTTCTCCTTAGTCCACCTTAGTCCCTCCTAAACATACTTTACCCTAAATAACCTCCAAGGTCAGACATAACTGAGCATTCTCAGGTGGCTTCTGTCGTTAGTTTGTCTAGATTTACCTCAACTCTTTCATATGATTTAACCACATCCTCTGGGCCCTTCTGTTTATCTATAAATGTGGGTATTAATTATAAACTCAATTGAGCATCAGTTTGATTCTATTATGTGATATATTGAAACATTTAATATTTGGCATTAATTGTCTCTGCCTGATAAATTCAAGGCTAAATTGATGTTCCCTCTCAAGAGGACAAGAGCCAATCAATTATCACAATAGAAATTGTTTCATGAAGATTCGTCTCTGAGCAAAGGGAGGAAAAGCAACGTCACTGAGTCAGTATTTTCTCACTAAACCAAGACAACAAACCAGCTGAACAAGGGCTGAACATTTTCACAAAATAATTGTGAGAAACAGTTTTTCTACTGTAAATCAACTTTTCTGCAGCCTGTCAGCAGTAAACCACGCGGTCAGACCTTTAAGTAAGCAGACCACATCACAAGTCATCTTAAGATACAGAAGAACAATGTGACAATGAAATACAACATGTAAAACTGGAACATGCAGTGGGAACATGGATGAGATGGATGGCATCAAACAGAATAAGAAACCAACTATTCTTATGATTCATATTATTCCAGTGTGAGCGCTGCTATTATACTCAGTGCTTCTAATACAGAGATCTGTCTGTTTTCACTGAGTGACAGTGTCACACAGGCCACATCAGCCCACATGCCCCCGTGGTATTTTAGTCCTGTATTTGTCATTGGTGTTACTTCACTGTTGATGCAACATGGTGTTGGATTTCCACACTGCACCTTTCTAGGCATGTGCTAAGCCTCTGAGGGTGATTAAATTCACTGTAGCAGAGGGTCATGAGCAGCTGTGCCTCTGCTGTAACAGCCAAACTCTGTCTGAGAATAAGCAGCTTATTAAACACCAGCAGAGGCCACTGCTGAGTTTCTGTTTCACTTTCAGGAAAGCCCGTGTTTAAATGTGCAAAAGCCTCACTCACCTACATCCTCTGGTGTCATACTGCCTTATACTGCGGATAAAATGGACCTTCTTTGGCACTTTGGGTCCAGGAGACCCAGAGACATTTCTTGACCTGGAAAACAGGAAACATACACAATCTTAATTTGGGCCTGGGCTGTGTCTGTTCAGTTTGTTCCTCTCTTTGTGTGAATGTAAACAGTGCTGCTCACCTCTCTGGGGCTCCGGGGCCCCGCCGCTGCCCGGAGCAGGGCTCAGAGCGGGTTTGACCCGGGCACAGGGTTGTGGTCCCACAGACACTGGAGACACGGGAGACACGGGCACATCAGGAAGCAGCAGCTCGGCCTCCAGAAACACCTCGTTGGCCCCCAGACCGTTGGCTCCGGGCCCGGGAGAGATCACAGACCCAGGCCTGAGCGGGCCCGCGGTGGAGCTGGAGCTGGAGCCGCTGCCCTCGAGCTCAGTCACCTGTGTCCCGTTGCCTCTGCTCCCGGGGCCCGGGCTGAACACACGGACTCTCCGCTGTCTCTGTGCCGCTGTTGAGGCTCCTCACCGCCGCTGGGAGCCGAAGCCGCATCGCCCTGAGACGGCCGTCCATCGAGAGAGATGTTCGTGAGGAAAGAGAGAGCGGCCTGTCTCCGCCGGTCCTTGGCTTTCCGCCGCTGCTCGTGTGTTTTAGATGTTTTGTTTGACTGCAGACCGCACACAGCGGTCGCCATTCCTCTGTGAACCGAGTCTGCGGAGCCACGGAGCCGGTACAGCGGCAGACCCCGCCCCCGGCCTGTGATTGGTCCAGACGCACGGAGACGTGTTACTACTGCCACCGGATTGGCTCAGATATAAATATAACGACATATGTTGCAGCGCTCATTGTGATTGGCCGAAGACAAAAATACAGCAGACAGCTTTATTATATGAGGCCTTTTAATGATTTAAATGACACGACTGCTGTCTTTGAATAGGCTGAGAATAGAATGAACTTTTTTTAATTTCCAACCCAACATTTGCTTTATTCTTTCTCTTTCTTTAACATTCTTTCTTTCTCTATCCTTGTCACATCTCATGTAATGTAAACTCCTGACTGATTTTGTGTCATTAAGTTGAGTTGAGCCTGTGGTTGGCCATCTTGAGGATTGTAGTGAGCCTACATCTGTGGAGTGTAGAGGCCTGGATTAATACTGCTAATCCACCAGATGATGAGGGATTTCCCTGAATGTGCCACACTCTCAGGTCTTTATAAGAAGAAAACTCCAGTCCAGTAAACACATTGCTCTTTATTCAGAAACAACAGACTTATATAATCGTTTGTCACCTTGATGCTCTGAACAGCACAGTCTGGTGTGTGACCGCAGTTTAAGGCTTTGATTTCTCCGTTGTGTTTGAGGTACAGCTCCTCCACGCAGACTGTGTTATCCCAGTGTCATCTCAAACTGTTAGCACCAGATGAGCCTCAACATTTACTTTACTGCAATGGAAATATGATGACACTGCTCCGTATATCAAGGCTTTTTTTTTCTTCTCAGTTTAATCTGCAAATGAAAAATGTTTCTTTGTTTTATATGCACAGGATTACTCCTCCACATACACCATACACATGCTGGTATGTGAACCCACACACGCAATGTTCCTTTTGTGGCTACTCTATTGAAAACAAGGTCGAACACAGCATCACGGGCCTGTATCTTAATATCAAACCTACTCATCGTGGGAGTCTGAGATATATCTTACATTTTATCAGACGACAGATACAGTACATTACAGACACTGCTGTCTTTCTGCGCTCTCTCTACTGAATAGTTTAATTTACATGGAGTTAAATAAGTGCCCCTTTGCCTTTCATGTGCACAATGGAAACACCACTGAGTGAATATGGCCGAAGGAACTGAGACAAGCAGCAGAACACGTTTAAATAAAGACGCGTCCTCCTGAAAGTAACCGTGGTCCAAACACATCTGAACCTCGTAAAACACACAAAGTTCATTTCTTCTCTTGACAAAAAAAAAACAGATATCAAACCACAAGAATGTAAACAACCTCTGTTCAGCAAATAATCACATTGCAAACTTTTTTTTTTTTTTTTACATTCAACTCAAAAGTAGCTTCTGAATTTCCAAATCTTTTCAATGGCTTCTTAAAGGTACACTGCGTAACTTTTCTGGTTGAAGGAAATAAATAAATGAGCCTTAACTTGTTTATTCCACTTAATTGGGTCAAAAAGAAGTCAAGCTATCATGTGTGAAGACTAGAATAACATTGGTATGGCATTAGAGATGAAAATACACAAAGAAACTGTAAAAATTCACTTTTCTGACCTTTTAGCCATAACAGTGTCTCCAAATAAATAAATAAAATAAATGTATTAAAACTCTGCAGCTTGTAAAGTTAAAATTCACGATGACATCTCTGCAGTTTTGAACAGAAATAGTCAATATAGACCTGTTTATATTTCTCGATTAATTTAGTAAAAATGTAAATGACTGATCTACATTTCTCATAGTTTATTACTAAATACATAGAGAAACATGTTATATCTCCTATATACAGTATGTATTGAATTTAAAATACTGGCAACAACATTTAACCTTTTGAAGTACACATTTTCAAACTTTTTAAATCAACATCTAAATTATGAATGTAAAAATCACTGAATGTTTGATAGTGTGGTTTTAATAAGAGAATCTTTTAGTCTTTACTCTACTTCACAAATGTTCACTGAAACTAATTTATTTTGTCCAATTTGAGTCTTTCAAAATCTATGTGTTGAATTCTTAAAAAAAATTATTTACAATTTTTAACTGTGACAAAAAAATGTAAATGTTAAATCTCAAAATTAACTTTAACATTTTGAATAAAATAGTTCAATGTGAAAATATAGAGGTTATGCACTGACATCGTTTTATTTGAAAAATGCTCCTCAACACTGATGGGATATTTCCCACTTCTAACTTGTAAAAATGCGCTGGAACGCCACTCGACCTGGTAAACTTGTGAACTGGGACCTGGTCGAGGAAGCCCCACTTCACTTACGAGCTCAACAATCACCACAAACCATTTATCTGGAGGTTTAACTGACACAAAAACGGTGTAAACATTGGTTATGGTTATTTACCGTTACTTTTGTTTAGCCTCAAGGTTAGCATTAGCCATAATGTTTACATACGAGTTGATTAGGTTGGAAAGCTTTGAACTGGAAACTGGTATTTTACAAGTGGCCAGTTTCCTGGAAAGCAGCATGAGTGGGAAAATAATGTATTTCTTTGTTGTCATGACAATGTCTTGTTACTACAAGCTTGTTTGCTAACAACAGTTGATGATTTAGGACATTTTAACTGCAACAAATGGACTCAAAAATCTATTTTTAAAAAGTAAAAAGTATTAAAGGTAAAGTAGCTGATTTTCACTTTGCAAACACGGTTTAGGTTTTAAATCTGACTACGTCCTATTATAAATCCTTCGACACATGGTTACTATGAACATGTAATGATTTTGGTTGCAATTATGGCTTAAAAACTTCTTTTAACCATCATAAAACTAAAACTGGAGTGACCAACCCATGAACAGCCAATCAGAACGCAGCATTCGGCTCCTGATTAGAACTAAAATTCTTGATTGTTCAGTTCAGACAGTACACACTGGTCTAATTTTTTTTTTTACAAAGTTCAGCATTTACCATGACTTTTAGTGGAAAACACAATGGTTACTATTTAACAACAAAAAAGTTAGCTATCCCAACTTTAAGTTTAACTGTGTGTGATTTCAGAGTCTGATAAAAGTGAGAGAAGCTAAAGTCTTGTTGTTTATCTGTTTTACTGTCACTGTTTACCTGATTTTTTTTTTTTTTTTTCATGTCAGTTACAAACCCAGTACTTGTGGTGGGTTGAATTTCTTCTCAGACTGAGTGTTCTTTTCTTGTTTTAGTTGTATTTTGACCTTTTCTCCATTGACTCTTTGCATTTTTGCCACTCAGTGCTCACATTTACAATGCTACGATGTCACCTGCATAACCTCTATAAATTCAAACTCTAGTATTCAAAACTGTGACTAATTACTGTACATGTCTCCACACATAATTATGTTTAAGTCACACTAAGAATCATTCAACAAAACGTAAATAACCAGACAAAGTTACACAGTGCATCTTTAAATAGGATTCAGTGAATAGTTACTACGAGCAAACAAAACCCACTCTTTGTGCTGTACTTTTTGTAGAAAGCGTTGAAAAACACAGTAAGGTTCCCGTTTTTGCACGTCTTCCACGGCTTCTGTGTGAGTTGTAGCTGCCATAAATAGTCATGCGTGACAAAGGCCTGTCTGAACACTTAGATTCAGTTGTGCTGGAGCGCGTGCGTTTGGAGAACTTTCTGCGTTGTTTGATAGTCACACTGCCATTTTACAGCTCCACAAAAACAACATGTGCTGCTCCTATAGGTTTGGTTCAAGGACGTCACAACATTATTTATTTACTGCCCATATTTTCAGCCTGAACTGGACCAGGACAGAACTGTGCTTTTTAAAGGTGCACTATGTGGACTTCATGTGTGTTCATGGAGATTACCAAAATATAGCAACAAACAGAAAAAAGCAGGTAAGTCTCAGATAATGTGCTACTTTAGCCTGATCCACTTCTCTCCATCTGACATCACGTCATTGGGATTTGTTTGCTCCATTTTTTTTGTTTTAACTAGTCGCTGCTTTTTGGTCATTTTGTTTTCCAGAAAGTACAGAGTAGGGCTGGGCGATATGGCAAAAAATGTATATCCCGATTTTCTTGGAGCCAGATTACAATTGCATTTTATCACGATTCTTGTAGACCATTTATTTTCCTATATTTTTTGAGGTAAACACAATTCCCTATCAACAACTAAATCCAGCTGTCAAAAGCTGACCAGTGTGGCCAGATTTTTAGAGAGAAACAAGCAAACTCAGCCCTTCAATAAAAAGTTAATAAAATTATCGATTAATTAGAACATTTTGTTTTGCTGCAAAACAAGTGTTTTTGCCATATCAATAGTTTTTTTTACGTTAACGACTTTTAGACATGAAAACTGCTTCATTTTTCAGTCATATAAATTTATATATTTAACAAATCAAACCTGAAAAATTGCTAAGCTTCATTCCTTTTATGACTTAAAAGTGTAGTCCAAAAGAGATTAAAAAAAAAAAAGCCAAAGTCGCTTTAAAGACTTGAATTTGGCAACGCTAAGACTAAGAGTTGGGAAAAAAAAAGTCTATATTTGAACAGACAGATCCATCAAATGAGAAAAAAAAATCACGATATGACGATTTATCAAAAAAGAGATGAGATGAGCTCACAATTTGATTTTTATCACAATATTGCCCAGCCCTAGTACAGAGTGATCATGTGTGTCAGCAATCATTTCTATTTCGTTGTGATAAAAATAATAATCAAAACGTACAATACAAATTCTAAGTTGATATTTGAAGTCAAAGTCAAAGGAGGAGAACATGTACAGTCTGCCATCTCAACTCGGTTTGGTTCTGGCCAGCACACAGCTTAATCTCTGTTCATTAATGGGTCGAATGTACTTCCTGGTTTTGGGGAACCGTCTGCAGTTCTGTGATACCTGACCTTGTAGCTGGAGTGAAATGAAACTGAGCAAAGGCACTAGGTGGTGCCAGCCTGGCCTGTGGTCCTCGGGAACTCAGAAATTATTAATTTTTTTGGTGGGATCTGCTGTGTGGACGAGGGCAAAATCAGTTGATGTATAAAATTATTTTCAGGTCTTGAACCAGTTAACTAGCAATGCAAATAAGGGGGTTTACTTAGTCAATCTGTTCATGAGCATAACACATTTGTACTTAAAATGCACAGCTTTTTTGACACTAGATAGCTAAAGGATGTTTACCATCCTGCTCTTACTATAAAAGAATATTTTAATAGCTAAATTAAAAGTATGTTTTTTCAAATAAAAAATAAATATAAATATAAAATAAATAAATGTACAAATATGAAGTAAGGTTCAATTGTCATATTTCAGCTTGCTATTAGTTTGTATGAGTAGACTTTCCCTTCACAAGATGGCTGCCAGAACTGGACATTTGTTGCCATAGGTTACCAGGATTCCGCTCTTTCTAGTATTTTAAAATAAACTACCCATTTGCTTAATTTCTGTAACTTTTGGTAAATCTGCTTGTGGTAATTGTTTGATTTTCTCAACTTTTGCTGGTTAGGGTTAACAATTTTGAAAAACTCTACAAAATACACTAAATACAACATGGAAACATCTCCATGGAGACACAAAAAGCAAATGGAAGATTCTCCATTTCAGAAGTTACATAGTGCACCTTTAACTGTCACAATACAAATGTTTTGTAGTGGTTTGAAACAAAAACTAGTTCAATAATGCCAATGTTTTTGTTTTGTTGTATGTTGTAAAGAACTTTCAGCCACAAGTTTAATATGACATATTACTGAAATAATAAATTTCAATTTTCTTTCAAATATTTCTTTCAAAACCAGTAAATCATCCATAGAGATTAAACCGACTCCTGCCAGTCATTTGAACTTATGAACTCAACCCATCGAACAACACTTGACCTGAGAAATTAAACCGAAACCTAAAAAAATGCAGTTTGCACCCACATCACAAATAAAGACACTTCTCCTGCTCCTGTTCATCCGCGTTTCGGTTTTCGGGGCCGGTCCGGACGCCGCGCTTTAGCCCCGGAGCAGAGTCCTCCTCCTGCCGTTTCGGGGGCAGGGCATTTTCGACACAAGCTTGTAACAATAATAACAACAACACATCTGCAGCTTTCACACTGTGGTCTCGTACTCCATCACTTCTTTCGGCGTTCCCAGGCAGCGGTACTGAATCCTGGGCGTGACGGGAGCAGCACTCTCCAGCACTAAGATGGTTTTGCGCAGCCTCCGGTCGATGTAGTGCGCGTCCCAGGCCGGGTATTTCTTTCTGGGCAGGTCTATGCGAATGACCGGGCCCTCTGTCCTGGGGGAGAGCTGCTGTTGAGGAGGGGCATGAGCTCCGCGGAGAGCCCTGACTTGAAATACATCTCCGTCTATGCCACAGCCCTGCTCCGTGGCCTTAGTCCTCTGTAGTGTCCTGGGAGGGCTGCTCACTACATCAGGAGGGTGGCTTGAGGCAGGAGACGCCAAAATCTCAACAGGAACTTCCTTTTCTACAATATAAGTCCACCCTGACACTGGTCCGTCTGGGTGCAGCAGACAGTAATAGACAAACATAAAAAACGTGCCCAGGGCGTAGCTGCTGGCGACGACGCACACCAAAACGACCGCGTAGAAGTCGGACATCCTGGATCCGCGGTGCAGGTACCACGCCGTAGTCAGCGCCACGTTTTCCACAAACACCGTCAAGCTGTAGATGAGAAGACGACAGCGGGTGCGCCCCTCCCTGACGCTGAACCAGCAGAAGATGTACACGATCCCCACCATCATGTTGTAGATGATCTCCTCCCACTTGGACATGCAGAAGTCCGTCTCGCCCTGAATGATCCAGAAGGTCATGATGCACCAGTGGGCCACGATGAAGATGCCGAAGTAGAGCTGGAACACGGAGGCAAACAGGGCGAAGGCCAGAGTGCGCGCACCGATGGTGAAGAGGTGCCACAGGATCTGCACCAGCACTGACTTGTAGGACATGGGCAGCTTGTCGTCACGACTGTCCCGGAGAACTTTCTGGTACGATGCGATCATCCAGGCCAGGGAGATCAGCGAGGCAGATGCAGACAGACCTGTAGAAAGGACGAAACAAATGAAAATGATTGTGAGAATGTAAAAAAAAGTCAGGTAAAATTATATTGTTTGGTGCACATTATTTAAAAAGACACTAAATCTGACCACAACCACATGTTAGAAGGTATGAGAAAATCCGAAATTAGTATTAATATTAAAAAATCACTTATATTAAAAAGGATTTTCAAAAATTGTTTGTTGTCAGTCTTGGTCAAAAACAGCTGCATAGATTTGTAACAGCCTTGTACTTATGCTAAACAAAAAAAGAATTATAACAATATATAAACTGTGGACATGATTAGGCCAGTAAAACATTGACCAATAGAAAACGAGGTACCTCGTTATCTATTGGCCTGTTAACCAGTCAAGCAAACCCTCAGTGTTCCTAAGTAACTCATTGGCCCAGTAGCAGTGAAGGGCGTGGCCCTGGGAGGAGAAACACGTGCATCATTTGAAAACAGTCAGCAGTTGTTGGATTTGTAAAATCTTTTATACAACCTTTAATAATGTGTTATTTATGATTAACATTGTCAGTCTATTGTTTATAATCTTGGCCCAAAGAGCATTAGACTGGTCAAAATCTATTATGTTGAAGTGAGCCGTTTAATGCAAAACCTAATTTTGTTTTGCATTTAAACAGTTTATTTGAGAAGAGATAATGATTGAATTTTCTACTTTTTACATGTTTGGGAGATTACACTTGATTAGTGACATTTGACACTAATCAAATCCATTTTGGCATCACTGGCATAGAGCATTTTAGTTCTCATTGTGACATCTGAAATGGTCTTGAGAATCAAATCCTTTGTGTTTGTTTGGAGCAGTGTAATTGGTCTGAACACATATCTGCAGCAGGTGTTTGTAACCAGACACACTCGGCTGTAAACGACATGATGTCACAAATAAACTACAAACGTCAATGGCCAATGCAGTGAGACACAGTCAGTTTGGGAATATTTTGACCTAAAAGCTGCAAAAGTGCCAAGTTTGCAACAACACTGGCAAAAAAGACTCCGAAATGAAGACAATGCTAGAAACATATACACAGTTTAATAAGAAAAGTTAATTCAGTATTTAGTTCCACTTAAACAGGCTGTATGTGCTCAATGAGCCAGTAGAGGGCCCCCAGAAACTGAATAGAAATTGCCAACATTACTTATAATTAATTTAGCAGCCTACATTCAGAAGGCTAGAATGAGAAAGAAGCTTTTTATAGAAAATATATCACGCTAAATGTTGTTTAATGACAAAGAGCACAAACTTTAAATAACAATATAGTAATGGGCGATTTAAATATAGTATGCTGCTGTGAACTGAGAAAGGGTGATTTTATTTGGGGAATTGTATTTGAAAAAATTTGACTGTTCCTTTGCACTGTTTGTATTTAGTTTTCTATAATGCCTGACAAAACATGCCAAATATTACATAAAATTTGATTTGTTTAGTTGTTTACATTAAAGTGAAAGACTAGATTCTGCACACAATCACATTTAATATAGGGTTGCTAAATTGGGCAGAACCTGGAGGACTGTAGGGAAGAGAAATGGCTGAATCTAGAGGTATAACAAACAGAAGGATTGGTCAAACACACAGATATCTGCAGCAGGTGTTTGCAATCAGAAATACTTGTTGTAATCAGGGCAGTTCAAAGGTTAATGTCAGAAGTGACAATTATACGATACAAATGTCAGCTCTTAGAGGGAGCACTTAAACTAGAAAGTAGGGCTGGTCGATACGGCTGAAAAACTATATCACGATTTTCTTAGAGCCAGATCGGATCGCGAGTTTGATTTTATCACCATTCATGTCTATACAAAAACAAGTATCTGAGTTTTCAGAAAGTTCACTGTCAGTGGCTAAATCCAGCTGTCAAAGGCTGTGTTGTTGCCAGATTTTCCGAAAGAAACAGGTGACCGAGCCTTTGAAAATGAATCCCAAAACAAGCAACCTCAGCCCTTCTAACATTAACATCAACTTTTAAGTATTAAAATTGCTAAGAATCCATGTTTCTGTCAAAAAAAATGCTTTAATTAGCTTGTTTTATGACTTTATTATGCAGCCTAAAAAAAACACAACTTTCAAAATGTATAAGAGACTTTGAAAAGGATTGTGGGAAATCACGATGTGACGATTTCATGAAAAAATCAGATTGTCACAGAGATGAGCTCACGATTCGATTTTTATCACGATATTGCCCATAGAAAGCAACAAATTTGCCTAGATTGGACTAGAAATCTGCTCTAAAATGTATTTCTAAACGACTCTGAACAGTAGACAATCCAATAAACAATATACACTTGATAATATACTGTAGATAAGACATGAAATCTCTTTTGGTAATTTGGTAAACAGCTCACAGAATCTGCCTGGTCTCACTCACCCTGAAGAGGCAGCACCTGGTTGACGTAGATCATGATGCTGAGCTGCAGTACCAGCTGGGGGGCGCTCTTGAGGAACGACTCCAGCAGACGGAGCATGCTGATGTCCGCGCTCTCAAACATCATGCGCCAGAAGAAGTGTCTGCGCTCCGGGTCTGTGTGCCAGCGGCTCTGCACGCCCAGGTACAGCGCGTGGACGTACCTGTGGACGAAACAAAGGTCTGGCGTTAGGGTTAGCTTTAGATTTATTAAAGATTTCAAAGGTGTTAAAAAACTCTAAGGGCCTCATTTATTAACACAAGTGCTATTTACTGTATGAAATAAAATAACATATTATCAAGAAATGTGATGGATGGTACCAAAACCCTGAAGGGCTTGAAAGTCGCAACCTCTACAAATGCATAGGCTCAATACTAATATCGACCAATACATAAGATTTACATTATTCCAGAGGACAGATCAGCTGAACAGAACAGACCATATAGAAAAGCACAGTTATTCAGGAGAAAACATTTTAGAGCTAAATTGAGTTAGTGTAAGTTCTTTTAGCGCAAACTGAAGATCATTCCAGACTTTAGCTCCCTTTGAACAATAAACTGGGACTCTGTTGTACAAAAATAAGAAGCTCTAATCAGATTCAGCAAGTGGGATATTCATGGAATTCATTACTAAACCTGAACAGGTTGATAAAATGTTGTGGGAGACGTTTTCCAATATAAAACAAGAAACAAATATGAGCAAGTAAACCAATTTGAAATGGGTTTACTTGGTAAACACTCAGTATTTCAAAGGTTGAGAGGAATATCTGTATCCTGTGTTCAACTGCTATTTAAAGATTTTGCAAGCACATAACACATATTACAGAAAACAGATATGTTCCACCTAATTTTTTGCATTTTTGTTAGTGTGGTCAAGCGATTAAAACATTTAAGAGATTAATTAATTATGATCTGTAATTAATTAATCTAATGAATTTATTTTTAATCTCACCTAAAAATTGCTGAGAAAAACACTCAACTTAAGTGTTTTTGTTTTGTTTTTATCCAATTTGATTCATTACATTATTGTTGCAGATGGGAAATATTAATACTGTATATTGCAAAAAAATTAAGACTTTAGGAAGTCTTTTGTTGCTAAGTTGTCTAGTTGAACAACCCTTATGTCGACTTTGCAACTCGCAAATGGAAACAATAAAGTTAAAGATTTCAAAACAGATTAATGCAAATAAAAAAATTACTGAATAATATGCCTGTAATTAATTAATCTCAATTAATGCACTAATTTGACACCCCTAATTTTTATGTCTGTATGAAGAAAAATACCAGCTGTGTCAAGTTTTTGCTCCCCTTAACCCATTTTGCTCATGAGCAAGTGCCTGATAAACGTGTTGGGAAAGTGGTAAAAATAGTTTTTCTGCAATACTGGTTCAAACTACTGTATTGTTACTGTGAATACACGTGTTATATAAAAATAAGGCAATAAGGAAATAATGCCAAAACTGTACACAGTGGATAAGCCTGATCTGAAGATGGATAGAGTCAGATTTAAATGTATTGGCTCATTTTGTTGACATCATAGATGCAAAGAGAGTTATTTTATTAAAGGGCAATGTGCAGTTACATTAAAAGATGGCTGCACCAGATTTAGCAGCAAGCTAATTTCCATCTGTAGTCCTTCAGACAGACAACATAAATTTACAAAGACGACTTATTTACTACATTTAGCTTAAAACATTTAACTTTCACACATTTTAAAATACAAAAATCAGGTGGTGAAGATTTACAAACAAATGTTTCTTGTAGTTTTGTTAGCTTGCTTCATACAGTATTATGTCAATTTACTTGCAAAAATTAATCTTGCAAAAAATGTAATGAAAAGAAAAAAAGTGTTCTTCTCATTAGATTACTTAAAGGTGGGTAGCTAACTTTTTAGTTGTAAATGAGTAAACTTTGTGCTTTCCATTAAAAAGTAAGTAGTAAATGCAGCACTTGTGAAAAAAAATTGACTTCTGAGTACTGTCTGAACTGAATAGTAAAGAATTTTATTTCTAATCAGGAGCTGAATGCTGCTTTCTGATTGGCTGAGCTTGGGCGTTCACTCCAGTTTCACTTTGTTGTTTGTAAAAAGAGGTTTATAAGCATAATACAGCTAAAATGAATAATGTCGATATTAACCATGTGTCGAAGGAGAGAGTTGTCACATTTAAAACCTAAATTGTGTTTGCAGTGTAAAATAGCTACCTCACCTTTAAAGTTGTATTATGAATGATTGATGCATGTTTGATCATCTTGCGTTGTCGTAACTGAGGCTTAAAGTCCTAATGACAGATTATAACATTTTTCTAATTTTGACTTAGTTTGGTGTGATAGTCTTTGTGCTAATATTATCATAGTTTTACAGCAGTTAATCTGCAATTTGTGAAGAAATATACAACTAAAATTACAGGAAGTAATTTAAGTTCAAAACAGAATCCTCACGTCGTCAAAAGCACCAAAATGCAAAGACAGTTTACACACAACATGCAGTTAAGCTGTGACTGTGCTGCTGCTGAAGTCATGTGACGGTGAAATCGACAGTATGGGCACATTAAAGGAGCTCAGGTGGAGGTTGCCGTGGGCGACGAGCGCAGAAGTGTACATGTCGTTTCCTTTGGGAGAAAAGCCTCGTGTCAACAAGATAGAAACCAATAAGCTGTGCACAAAGCCTCAGTTGGCTTGTTTATATTCCAAATAGAACTTATGTCCTTATGAGTTTTTCCTGTTCAATTCCTGAAATGAATAAACTTTTGGAAAATCCGACAGTGAACAGTGAATGGTGTTGAATGTCCCTGAAAACATGTTAAAGCGAACCCTGGATATAATCACATGTTTATCCTAAAACACGTATAATATCATCACTTATGTAAATACAGGACAAATACCTTGGAAGTATTTGTAGTTTTATTAAAATAGTGTTTTGAAGAAATTACATGAAGGCTGCCATTTTGCTGCGGTTATGACATATATAGTGTTGTCAAGGTAACAGGCAGTAACAGGTAACTAAGCAACATAAATTCCTGGTTAACCTTGTCAGTTTGAGCCAAATACAGAACGATTATGTGGAATCTAGTAAAACTGAAGATAATCAAGAGGAAGAGACAAGAACTGGACACTGTCAGTGGTGTTTTTGTGGCAACTGTTCACAGATGAAACTGTGGGAGTAACCATGGCAACACTATTATGTCATCAACCAAAATGGCGGCTCCCAGTGGCTTGAAAACAACATAAACAATGACAATTTATAAAAATTTAAGCAGTTAATATTTATTTGTAATTTATTTTAATAAGCATGACCAGTACTAGTGTTTTAGCCAGATTTGTCTTCATATCCAGGATTCCCTTTAAAGGCTTTGTAAATCAGGAAAATACTTCATATAAAACTTCATATAAAGAGTCGCGTTTGTGTCTAAATGCTAAAGCTAATAGGAAAAAGGGCTAAGCGATATTGATAAAAATTCATATCTCAATTTTTTTGGGCATATCTCAATAAAGATATTCAGACAATTATTTCGTCAATCGGCTGCATTCAAGTTGTAGAATGTAATGATGTCATGAATCTAGACGGTGAACAGATTTCTGATTCATAACATTAAGGTTAATAAGTTAGTACTTTATTGTCCCGTAGGAATTTGTCCGCTGCATTTGACCATCTTAATGCTCTGGAATCTCTCAGAGAAGTGATCGCCGCAGTGCAGCGCTCGGACCATCTCAGTGTTCTTGCTAGCTGGTCAGGACTACGTAGCTGGATATACCTACATGCATGTTATTGGTTGGTGGGGGAAACCGGAGTGCCGGAGGAACCACCAACACGGAGAAACATGCAAACTCACACAGAAGCCGGCCGTGCGGAATCTATCCACTAGCACCGTGCCATTTCTTGTCATAAATATCTAAAAGATAATTTCAAATTGTTTCAATCTGGTGGTTTCCATTAGTGACTGGACCTGATCCCTTTGTATTACAACAAAAACTGACTTTGAACAAGATTTATTTGTGCTGCAAACAACTGTGTGAAGTATTATTGGTTTGGAAAATGCTGGGATGTCACGTGGACAATGTGAAATCAACCTTCCGGTTGCTTCACTATTTAATGGGCACTGTGTAACTTTTTGACCAAAAATAGACTTGAATAAAACAGTGTTTTTGTCATTTAGATTTCTTTGTTGCACTAAAAAAATATACAAAACGGCCACAAAATGAACTGTTTATTGGGCTGGAGGAGAATCCCCCCTCTTGTAATTTTCATAAAAAAACGACTAATTTTGCTAGTTTTCTTTTTAGATTATGACATAAAATGTATTTATCCACATTGAGTATGCTTTTAACTTCCTTTTTCTACTGAATTGCGGAGTTGACTTTTCACCTCTAGAAAGTTACATAGTGCATCTTTAAAGAAGACCTTTTTTGTCTGTATATTTAGGAAACAACTGAGCATAAGTTAATCAATAATTCACATTTTGTTCATTGCAAAACGAGAAATCAGTGAAATTGGCTTAGAAATAGAAACAAGTCTATTGACTTCCGGTTTAAAATTGCAGAACTTGTAAAATCATTGTCATTGTAAAATATAACTTTAACAAGCCAAAAAATAAAAATAAAAAAGTGGGTGGGGATAGGTGGTAGGTAAAACAGGGTTTTCTGAGCCCACGAACACCAGCTGCAGGACAACACAAGATTACTCAAACCCGCATGAATCAATTCAAATACAACTGTGGGTAAAGTGCTGATGAGAGAACACTGCTATAACATGGCAGAAAACTCAGAAAAGTAGATTTGAAATTAGGGATGCACCGATACTGGGATCAGATATCGGTATCGAATCCATGATATCGGTTCAGCCGATATTATAGTTGTGCTTTTAATTGGGCACAATGAGACTAATTGATTGGCTGGTGTTTGTCCATATTATTGAACATTTTAGATTAAGTTGTGAAGTTGTGGCTTGCACTATAAATAACAGTTACGTAACACTAAAATGACAAAATGTCCATGTCTCAATAAGAAAGAAAAGCAATTTCAATTCTCAAACTGGTATTGATTGATATCGGGTATCGGCAGATACTTAAAGGCAAAGTATCGGAATCGATATCGAAACTGAAAAAGCTAAATCGATGCATCCCTATCTGAAATGTCATGCAGTAAGTTAAATTATCCAGGCCTTTTCAGTAAATCAATAAACCTGGAGAAATTAAACTTTTTATTCCACTAAATTATTCAAATTTTTGCTAGACATTGTTAGTTTCTTTTTACTTTTTGCAGTGTAGAAGAGGAACATGTGGGTTCAGCTGTAACACAAGCCTGATCCCGTCTCGTGTGCACTGACATTTAATTCTGGTGGCCGGCCCAAAATTGATCCCGGTTCACCAACCCGTCGGTGTATCAGTGACAGATCATTCTTAAGTTAGAAGCAGAGGCCCAAACACACTGATAATCCTCCTGTTGTGCACAAATAAAAGCTTCAAAAACAATGAACATATGACATAATATAATATGTAAAATCCACTTTAGGCCGCAACAAATTAATCGTGACTAATCGATTATTTATTGTTAAATATAAATTCCAATTACAATATTTTTCAGCCCTCATTGAAAAATAATGAAAATTGGGCTAAAATACATTTATTTAGTAGTTTATTGCTTTGTATATAGAGATTTTCGGTCAATGTCACTTTCCTCTCTACTGTGCATGCTTTAAACAGAAAGCGCTGCTCTCCATCTGCTTAGCTGGGGAAACTTCTTTGAATAAAACAACGAAACGTGACAAGAGCAGCTGTTTGATCAGGTCTGAACTGGTCTTGTAACATTTAAGGGTCGTGGTGTCAAATTTCATTCACAAATGTTGATTTAGCAGAATAACTTTTGTTTTCGCACAGTGATAAACTCTTGTAGTTAGCTTTTTTGACTTGTGTCCACTGTGAGCGGCGGCTCTTTCTGCAGGTCGGGTGCGTGCTTCGCCGTGTTGATAACAAAAAGTCTTTCTACAGACAAATGTGATGCTTTCAGTTAAAAAACTGGTTAACTACGATCTAATAATTGTAAAATTTCATCTTGAAATCATCTCGCAGCCTCCAGATTTTGCTTCGCGATCCGACCCCCACTTTGGGAACCACTGTTCTAAATAGGGATGCACTGATTCAGATTTTTCTGTCCTGATACTGATTCCGATACTTCGTATTTGCCGATACCCGATATCAACCATTCTGGTTCACATTCTAGATTTTGTCAGTTAAAACAATTGGCAGAGCATTTTACTATTAATCATTGACTATTCAAATATTTAATACATTTAAAATTGATGATTTTTGGGTACTAGACCAATAAACTTTGAATGCAAATAAACGGTTAACAACTTAATTTTGCCAGTTGATGAAATAACATTGACTGTGAATTGTGATTCATCTGAAAGCCAGCAATACCAGTGTAAGGACTGAAATCGTTTTTTTTCTTATCAAAACATAAAGACATTTTGTCATATAGTGTTATTTATAGTGCAAGTCACAATTTACAACTTAATCTGCAGAAAAAGTCCAATAATATCATTAGTTTGCTCAAGTTGTATTTGGATTGATTCTTGTATGTTTGAGTAATCTTGTATTGTCCTGCAGCTGATGCTCCAGTGCTCATGAAGAGCCTGTTTTCACCTACCACCTATCTCCGCCCACTTCTCTGTGTTCACTTGTGATGACTCAAATAGTCATTTAGCCGCTTTCTAACAACAAGTAATTTAAAATCTGCTGTTACAGTTACACCCTAACCTTCTGCAGTTATGAACATGAAGTCAATGAACCTGTTTCTACTGTATTTAAGCAATTAGATCCATTTTGTGTTTTACAATAAACAAATGTAAATTACTGAGTTTATTACATGATATTACATTGCTTTGTTTGACCCACAATGTCTAACTAAAAGCACCAAAGATGTAAATGGATCCACTTAAAATGCCAATCAAATTCACTTTACATTTTGGTAATATAGATTTTTTTATATACAAGTTTCTTCGGGGATCAAGAGGTCAATTAAGACTTTAAGATCACAAAACATACAAATTAAGAGCATTTCCAAGTAGTGACCCATTCTATTTCACAAGCTGCTTCTTTTTCAGAGGCTTCTTAAGATATAAATTTATATTTTTGTAATCTAATGAATTAACAAAAGAAGAGCATCGAGTGTGCCATCTATTCCATCAACATTTAAGCTTCTCATCAATGCCACAATTATCTTTTAGAGACTATAAAGGGCATATATTACAGGCAGTTTTATTTATCAAAGGAATGCATCAGTTGTGTTTTTTTTCCCCACAGTTTCACTCATATTCTGTATTTTTAGGCTGTTCTTCTGAGTATTATAGAGTGAAACAGCATGATGGTGGCTAAAAACAAGCTGTAAACTTCTATTTTATGGCATCAGGGGGTGGAAAAAGCATTAAAAGCTTTAGAAAAAGATAATAATGCAGAATTAGTCAAACGTGTGAATGAAATAATTATAACTCAGGTAAGCCTTTGATGAAGTAACAATAACTAAAGCTCACATATGATGGCTTTCGTACACTGAATCTTTAATTTTAAGCACAAGCACATGCAGGAAATCGAGTTTTAATGGTTGTTCTAGTGTTGTGTTGTTCCTACAGTGAGCTCCCACAGACTCATTCTCGTCTGCAAGAGGAAATATGAAATCAATAACGTACAGTATAGACGCTCTGGGCTACAGCGGCAGAGGAACAAGAGGCCACACGGAGACAAACACAGGGCCAAATTTATCAGAGATGAAAGATAATCCTTTAGGCTACATGAGAGAAGACTTATTTCTTATCATCTGATGCTCATAAAAGCATTCTTTGAGAGCCTCCTCCCTGACTGTTCACTTGCCTGTTCTGAGCTGGCAGCAGTTCATGTCTGTCATAAGTCTAATGAGAGCAGCCTGTAGTGACTGACCACAGACCCACTGTCCCCGAGAGCACAGCCTCAGTGTGGGATCTGACTCAGAGGCTTAGGATACTACAGGAACATGGTTTAGTGTGAAGCTACAGCTAAAAGAGGAGTCAGAGCAGCTCACTGGTGCACAGAGGAACATGGCAGAGACACATTAGTCTGTGTTAGACTGACATCCTCACTGCACAGAAACATTTCCGTTTTTCTGCAAAGGGCAATTGGTTTGGATGAGTTGACCGTTTCCCCAGGAGATTATTGACCTAAAAGCCCATCAGGGCAGAGGAAGAGTGGGTGGAGCCTGAGCTTCCACATCCAGCATAAAATCATGTTAAACAATAGAAAGATGTTAATGTTCAGGGCATTTCTCTGTTAATTAACGTGTCATAATCATTCATTTTCATTGGCTACATAGGCTGTGTGTTTCCAGCTCCACTGTACAGTACATTAGTGAACACAGGAAAGATGCCAGCGTTAGCTGCACCTCTGTGAACAGCTCCGGGTGCAGCAGCAGCTTACCTCCAGACCTGCGCCAGCTGAAAGACGTGAATGATGCCCTGGAAGAGCCACATGCACACACTGCAGCAGCTCGGGGCTCCTCCCCCGGTGCTCGGCCCGGGCAGCAGTCCGCTGGCGGCGGCGGGCGCTGGCCGCTGTCCTTGGGGCTGGGGTCGCTCTGCTCCGCTCCTGATGCGGCCACCACCGCCGCGGCCGTGCCGCTCTCCACCGTCTCCACGAAGTCGTAGGCGAACCATCGAAAGCTGAGCACCTGCACCACGAGGGACGGGACAATGACAAAGACCAGAGTCAGAGCAAAGAACCAGTAGTCCCTCCGCAGGTAGTAGTCCGCCGCCAGCCACAGGTCTGAGGCCCCGTCCGAGAAGAAGACCAGCAGGGCGCACAGGGTCCAGCAGAAGTCCGACAGAGAGTAGCGCTGTGGAGAGGCCGCACGTCCGACCTGGGAGGCACCTCCGCCGGGGGCTCGTCTCGTGCAGAGACGGGTGCACCATCAGATTTCGCGGCCATGTTTGTTGTAGGGAAGAGTGAGTAAGAGATGGGAAAATGATGGAAGGGGGAGGGGGGTCGCTCAGCCCGTCGGTCTGAAGCCGAGCCCTGATGAGGGAGGGCGGGGAGGAGGAGGGAGGCGGGGGGAGGCTGTGGATGCGAGAGATGCCACTCCACTGCATCAATCAGCCGATCCTCAGCGCAAACACCTGCTTCTCACGGTCCTAAACACGCCACTCAAATGTGTGAGCTCATTTAATGATTGGACTGCTCAGAAAAGATTAACCAGGAGCAATAGTCACTGGAGGTAAGTATTGTAATGTGACAAATCACAGCAGCAAAAATAAAAAAAACATAAAACAATAACTGAATAAATACACTAAAGCAGGAAAAAAACTTCGAAAAGGAAAAAGACTGCATTTAAAAACGGAACCAGGAGTTTTTATATACTCTGAGAGCGTTTGTTTATAAGTTGAATGACAAATGTATGTAAAAGAACCGCTTTTATATAATGAAATAATATTTTGCTGCTAAGTATTTAATAGTATTGACCTACAGATGTTGTAATGTTTGAGAATTAAATTTGTTTGAATCATACTTATGTTTCATCTGTTTCGTTTTCTAACTGTAAATGACACTCAAATAATAATTTAATACATATTCTCAGATTAAAGTCTACTGAATTCACTACTCAAGTAAAAGTACAATTACTCGTGTAAAAAACACCTTGGTAAAAGTCAAAGTCCTGCTGAATCTTCTTCTCGAGTAAAAGTACAAAAGTAAACGAGTGTAAATTTACTTAAGTAAAAAAGTAAAGTACAATCACACTGCCAAAAGTTATTTAGTCTCACTCTTAGAAGCTTACTTCACTTGTTTCAAGATATTTCTGATGTTTTAAAGATGATCAATTGACAATGATGATAAAATGTTTGACGTCATTAGTAGCCTAAATAATTGACTCAAAAATATAATAAAAAAATTGAAACAAGAAAGAAAACACATGGAAATAAGTCATACAATCTAGGTACATCAAGTAAAACCATCTTAACTAAAGAAATAGCAAAAATAAGATTCAAATCTAGGTTTAGGACATTTTAACAAATCTAGAAATACTTTTTTTGCAGTGCATAAAGTTGGTGTGCAATGTTGTAGAGTGTGTGATGGGCTTTAGTTACAGTAAATCAGATTTTTATAATGTGATAAATATGCAATTGTAAATGATAACATCTTTTGACAATTTTCTTTTCGTAAAGCACCTAAACGCAGCAGCACAGCCGGTCTGCACTGGCCTATTCAACTTAAGGCCCAGGTGCCAAGTCGGCCCTCCAGAATCTGATCCGGCCCTCAAATCACTTTCCTTTACAATGCACTAGTTATCTTGATTTTATTGTATTTTTACTGTGTGAAAAGAAGACTTGTTTTTTTGTCAATCCTGTTGTATTTATTACTAGATTCCAGTGATAAATTGTTATCTTTTTTATATTTTTAGCAAAACAATCCACTTTCCTCTTGTTGTATTGGCAAATCTTATTTGAAGACAGTTAAAATACGCCCAAATAAACCTAATTCTTTTTCCACCGAAAACTATATGATAAATGCAGCACTTTGTGAAAATATTATCCCACAGAGTACTCTCTGAATCGAATAATAAAGAATTGTATTTCTAATCAGGAAGAGAATGCAGCGCTCTGATTGGCTGAGCTTGGGTGGTAATCTCCATTTTCACTTTAAAAGAGGAAAAAGAGGGTTTTAAGTCAAAATTGCAACCAAAACTTAATACATATTGATATTAACAATGTGTTGAAGGCTTTATGAGAGAAAGTTGTCGGATTTAAAACCTAAATTATGTTGCAGAGTGAAATCACCTACCCCACCTTTAAGTATAGTACTTGAGTAAAAACACTTAGTTACTTGCCTTTTCTGCATTTTAAACAGACAAACAACATGTATTAGGACGATGCAAAGAAAGACAAAATATAATGAAATGTACTAAAATTTAATTCATTCATAAAAGTTGGAAAATCATCTGTGACAGGATAACACAAGAAGCAATATTAGAATTGGTTTAGTACAATATAATTAAGCTCAAGACAACCACCAAACAGCACACCCCCCAGTCTATAAAATACTAATTTGTAGTTGCTTTATTATGGAAAAAAATGGAAGTAGAATATATTATGGGGATATTGAAGGCTCGCAGCTCTGAATATAAAACAAAGTCACTTAGGAAAGATGTCGTCAAGTGCACATCCTTATAAAGTAGTAACATATGGACTAATATCGATGCGTCTCTGACACAGTGCAGTAATGTAAGACAAGGCCAACAGTTTTCACATGGTATTCTTTTGTAAATTACCAAAGTTAATAAAACGCTTTAGTATCCAAGTAGATTTGAACCCTCGGTCTCCTCCTTTTTTCTTATTTTTATACATAGATTTTCAAAAAAGCAAGACACCTTTGGAGAACGGGGGATACAGTTGTCATAATAAGGCTGACGATACAAAAAGTGGGAGTATTTCTTTGCAGTTAAAAAAGCCGAAGTTATGTGCCCTCTCCTGCCTCGAGCGAGTGGTTTTTCAGTCAGCCTTTTAAATATCTTCTGGAGAGAATACACTGGCACAGTCCACTGGGAAATAGTTTCTGCAAAACAAAACAAAACATGATTAACACAAACGCTGCAGGAGAGTGTGGAACAAGGCATCACAGTTTTTTACACAACTTCATTTGTTTGACAGTGTCTGAGGTAAATATTTATCAAGTTGTAATTTGTGAAAAAATAATAAAAGATGAACATTACAGGTAGTAGAGCTAAAAGAGGTAGCTTCTAAAGCAAAGGTTTCAGTATTTCCTACACAAGGACGGGCCACCCAATGTCCTAAACTTCATTTTCTACTGCTTGTTCCTCTTACGATTTGCAAGTGACTGAAGCCTATCCGGGTGACTTTGGCCTTAGGCGGGGGACACCCTGGACAGGATTTAGACTCAATTAATCATTAAACTATAGATGGATTTTTTGTTTATCAACACAGGCCATGCATGTGCACCCGACATGCACTTGCTGATTGACCAAACTGGAGAAACAACTCGAACTAAGGCCGATGTCAGATAACTACAAGAGTTTATTACTGTGCAAAACATAAGTTATGCTGCTAAATCAGCATTGGTGAATAAAATTTGACCCTACGACCCTAAAGGCGACCTATTGTGTTTTTTGAAACTACTTAGTATGAAACTAGAACATATACAGATCATTATTTACCTTTTTCGTTATAAAACACAAAGTTAACTAAAACAAATTAAAAATATTAACAGCTCTACTGACTTCCTGTTCAAAACTGCAGAACTGATAAGCCCGCCTCTTCATTATAAAATGTAACTGTAAAAGCAACAGATTTTTAAAAACAATTTTTATTGTTGGAAAGTGACTCGGGGACAGTATCGAACATACATGCTTCACTTGAGTATTATTCTTTGAATTATGACAAGTAAATACAGATAAGTGGGAGGGGATAGGTGGTAGGTGAGAACGAGGATTCTGAGCACTTGAGCTGCAGCTGAAGAACAATACAAGATTACTCCAACATGCAGGAATCAATTCAAATAACTTTGAGTAAAGTAATGATGAAGGAAGGCCGATATAACAAGGTTAAAAACTTAGAAAAGTGAATTTGACACAATAGGACCCCTTTAAAAGTTACATTCAGGTGAATGAAATAACGCTAAGAAAAACACGGTTTCAAGCTTCAGGAGATATACGTCCTGATCTAAACAGCCGCTCTCGTCCCGTTTTGGAGAGGGTCTCTCTCTTTCTGCATGGAGCATGCGCAGTAGGGCGGAAAGTGAGTCGACCGGAAAAGAAAAAAAACTTTTTGGTTGTAAAAATCCACAACCTAGTCTAATAAACAACTAAATTCGTTTTGAAGTAAAGCGTGGTTGAAACAAAGGTTGTGTTAACCAAACAAAGCC
This sequence comes from Mugilogobius chulae, assembly GCA_038363315.1. Taxonomy (NCBI): domain Eukaryota; kingdom Metazoa; phylum Chordata; class Actinopteri; order Gobiiformes; family Gobiidae; genus Mugilogobius; species Mugilogobius chulae. The sequence goes on from CM076398.1 coordinate 3,147,879, forward strand.
AGATTGCAGGAAATTGCATCTATTTAGCCCCCACCCAATATAATATTATTACCTCTGTAGTCTGTAATCTTTTTAAATTTTTGTTCAAACTTGGTAGCTGCACACATCAAACATGTTATTTTAAAATACATACACTGAATTTGAAACAAGTTTTGCACCGTGGGAAAGTGCCCTTTTTTCTTGTTTGAGCACCTGCCCCTCAAAATGTCTGCGCACCCCCTAGTGGACACTGGCCACTCTCTCAAGTATTCACCAGGAAAATTTACAGTATTGTTCAATTAACCTAAACATGCATGTTTTTGAAGGTGGGAGGAAACCAACAGTGACACGGGGAGAACATGCAAACTCCACACAGAGATGGTGAGATGTGAAAGTTAAATCCACGATCTCCTAATTGGGAAGCCAGAGGTCTAACCACTCTGCTAACGTGTGCCCTATGTCTTAAATTTGAGACATTTCAAAGCACTTAACATGCCTTAAAAGTCACTTAAAGTCATACGATTACTACCAGTGTGTATAAAACCTGCCATATGTATCCCATTTGTTTCATAAAGTCTGCGATCCAACCAGCCTTGCAAAACTAAAAACACTCATCAATAAACACACAGCTGACAATACATACAGTTTAAGCTGCTTAACAAATTTAATTCATAAAAAGGCTTTCATTATTTGATAGAACTAAACCATTGTAACATAAATACCTTTCGGCCATTAAACTTTGTGTAGAAAAATACATTTTGGCTCTCATATGGTTGATCTCAAATTGTACATAATTTTTTTCATTAGTAGTTTTTGCTGATATGTGGTGAGTCACGAGCATAAAATGTATATATGTTTCTGCAGCTTTAAAAAACACAGAGATATTAAAAGGTTTTACCAAATTTTAGAATGAAATGTAGAACCTAAATACAGAAAGAGGTGTGACACTTTTGCTTTATAACAGCAGAGGGCGCTGCAGCACTTTGTACAGCAGAGCTCAAACTTTATGTTTCACACATTCTGTTTTTGTTTATTTATTCATTTTTTTTTTTACATTTATGCATTTAGAAGGTTAATATTAAGAGCTTATGTATTTATTTTGTAGGTAAAAGTCTCAACAAAATCTTCTAATTATAACTGATACAAAAGCAGAAAAACTCATAAATGCAAATGGTGTGTGCTTATACATGGGGTTTAAAGATCTCATTATGACAGTATTTGGTTATATATTGTGCTCAGAGAAACAAGGATACGATGTCCCTTTCCCCTCGTTAAATGTGTAATGACAGTGTCCAGGATGTTCACTGTGGTAACTATGGAAACTATGACACAAATGGGATGAAACATGACAACAACTTTTCTGAATTTGTTAAAGTCAAAGTTGTATTTGGATTGATTCATAAAAGTTTGAGTAATCTTGTTTTGTCCTGCAGCTGATGCTCGAGGCTCAGAAAAAAAAAAACTGTTTTTACCTACCACCTATCCGCCACTTGTCTGTCTTACTTGTAATTACTAATAGTCGTACAGCCACCGTTCAATAAAAAACTGACCCTTAAACTCTGCTTGTTTTGGTTACTTTTTACACTGAAGAGGGGCTTATGGTGCGTTCCAGGCAAATGGAAACTATGACTATACTCGATGTATCGGGATATATCGTGACAAACTTGTTGGCATTACGCGTATCAATCAGGGAGGTGTATCAGGATACTTTAAAATTTACACTTCTGAGTCTGGACTGCTGCTGCTTTAAGGTAAAAACCATCGAGCTGAAAAATGACTTGTAAGCAACATTAAGAGCAGTGTGAAAATACAATACTTCTGCATTTTGTTGTTCTAATCAAAGCTACAATCTTAACATTGATTTTAAAGAGTCCTGTAGTAAAAAACATGTTACATTTTTTAGAGACAAGACTTTTATGTATATATTTTTTTATATTTTCTCATTATGGTCAGTAAAATATATCTTGATACGCATCGCTTTGAGGTAATTGTATCGGGGATAAACATGTATTCTGATACGTATTGCATTGTGACCCCTGTATTTTGATGTGCATCGTATCAAAAGGCTAATGGCAATACCCAGCCTAATGGGAACTGGGATATTTCCCACTTCCCACTTGTAAAAATGCGCTGGAAGCCAATTGAACTGGTAAATATCACTTGTGAACTGGGACCTGGACGAGGAAGTCCCACTTTACATATGAGCTCAACCATCACCACAATAAATTTATTTGTGGGTTTTACTGCCACAAAAACTATGTAAACATTTATTACAGTTTTTTTACGAGACCAAACGCTATTTTTTTATACAATAAAAAAAAAAATTAAGTAAATTTTTTTCTAGCGCACAGATCTCATCAATGTATCTTTTCAGGTGGAAATGAGTCCACAATGTCATGAACACATTTAATAAACCCAACTGCAGTATGTTTGTCTGTTGTTAGCATTGTGGTTAACTTCCATTAGCTTACTGACCCATTTTGCTCTTTACGGCTGTGAAAAAAGCTTAAAACACAAAGCAGAATGCATTGGTAAGTGAGCAGAACATGTGAATGGTATTGACCTATTTGTCCCGCCCACTTGGCTTGAAATGCACTTCCTGTTTAGCTCTGTTAAGGTAGCTAACGTGTTTGTTTGTCTGTCTTGTGGGCAATTTAATTAAATTAATGACAGTTAAATAAACCATCGACTGAAATCTCCAGCTAAATGCAGCTAAACAGGAAGTGCATGTCTAGAATAGTAGGGGACAAAATAGGGTCAATAGAAAGTATAAATTTAATTAATTCGGTTTGTTTACATTTTTAAGGAAGCAAAATGTGTGTCTAGGATTTAACGTTACTTTTGTTTAGCCTAAAGGTTAGCATTAGCCAAAAGTTTACATACAGGTTGATTCAGTGGACTCTCTGAACTAGGAACTGATATTTTTTAAACTAGGACTAGTTTTCAACAGGAAGTCAACAAACCTGTTCATATTTCTAAGCTGTTTAGATAATTTAATATAAATGTAAATTATTGATCTACATATGTCAGAGTTATTGCTTGATATGGTGGGAAAAAAAGAAGATATGTCTCCTCCCAATCATCACGCAATAAGGTTCAGGAAGTGACAACCGTTACCATGGAAATAAAGACAAATCAGTCATGTTTGCAGAACTTCCCATAAACCAAAACATTAACCATGGAACAAAACAATAAACTGCTGGGTCACTTTGTAAATTTAACTATCACTCTGTCAGAATATGTTTTAATTTTTTTTTTTTCAGAAATTTAAAATCTCGATTGGTTTAAACTTAAGTACTATTCACACGGAATAATATTTACCTAAGGAGGTCTGTAAACTTTAAATTACCCATGACCTCTGAGTTTTTACAGGCATTCGCACGGACATATTCGTTGTCTGTAATTTTCTTGTTTTTACAGACTTTCCGGAAACGGCGACAGATGATTTATGGCAACAACTATTTACTTAATTCATGAAATGAGCGTTTCTTGTGTTTCGGTTTGATTTAACGTGAATCGGCTAACGTTAAACTTACCTGAGCCGCGGCAGCAAATGTAGCTCCTCGTCACGTTGTTGAGTCCGTTTATCAGAATCACATCCACAACATCAGATTTCTTACAAAAACAAACCGAAGACTCTCTCCTTTAATCAATTTACGATGATAAAATCCAAACATCCAAACATTGCGGCGTTCTGTCTACTGTTCTGTCCAAACTTTTCCCCAAACATCCATCTTCTCGACCTTTCGTTGCTGCGACAATAAGGTTGTTGTACTTCCGGTTCACAGACTTTTAATCGTAGTTTGATTAATCTTTAGCTATTTAAACGTAAAAAAAAGGACAATCTCATTTGAAAATGATCCGTAAAAGAAAGTAATAATAATTTTGTTCAAATCTGAAGGTAAAATAAGCCGCAGAGTCATTATTCATTTATTTATAAACGGTTCACGGATTGAAAACATACGCATTTGCACGGCATTAGAATTATTAGAGGACGTCTGAGTTTACAGACATTTTTACAGACATGGGCGATTCACACGGGAGTAGAAACTCAGACGACGTCCAGAATTCTTACATTTTACATGAGGTCCTAGGTAAATATAAGGCCGTGCGAATAGGAATTTAGACCGACTGAACATTCTACTGGTGTGATCCACCTTATATTCAAGCTCAAGCACACAACTGAATAAATATTTTCATGTCTTCACACTGACCTGTCCTAAAGCACAAGGAGATTTAGAGCAATGTGCAATTCGACTTCTTTTTCGTTTTCTTTTCCATCGGCGTTTTTCTGTTGATCTGCCGCACCAGGTCGTAGAAAATCTGGGACACAATGAAAGTCTTTTAGCAAAAACAAAACAGCAGCAAATTTAACAACAAACAAACAACAAACAAACAAACAAAAAGCATAAATGATAAATAATAAAAAGACATAAAACAAGTTTGCTAAAGTTGTGTTTATTTTTGAATAGCCTTTTTGATTAACTTTTGCATTGATTACCTAATTTCTGGACTATAGCGTACTTTTTCACAAGCTTTGAACTCTGAGGTTATACAACAAAACAGCAAATTATAGATCGATAGACTTACTGTTAAAAGTGCGGTCTATATGATTCGCTATTCAGGTCGCTAATAGGCAGAAATTACGGTAAATGTCATTGTTTGATTTTTGACCATTTGTTTGCTAAATCAACAATCAGTGAAGTCCTCTGAGATAACTGCTGTTGTGATTTTGGGCTGTACAAATAAACTGAAAAGTTAAATGCTGTGCTCGGATAAAGGCAATAGGCCTTTTTTCACTGCAAGAACTTTTCTAGCACTTTTTGAGTTTTAGTTCCCAGTTTAAGCGCATTCACACAGAGCAGGAACTACAGACTGAGGCCACACTTTAGCTCCTGATCGGGGGCAGGTACTTTCAGTCAGACCAAGCACATTTACAATATAATTTGTTGGATACATGTTTAGACTAGGGTGTCAACTCAGGCCGGGGCAAATTCCTTAAATGATATCATGTGGCCCTGAGCATGATTTCAGATTATTATTGATAGTGGCCTTATAGGGGCTGAGATGTGACTATGCAACAAAAAGCAGACAATTGTCCAAATTTGTTGCAATGAAATATGTGCAATATAAGTAATAAACATAATGTAATGCGATTTGGATATACATAAGTAATGTGTTCTATTAGCTTTATACAGCCTATTGCCATATTGAATTAAACAGAAGACAATATTTAAAATGCGGCCTCTACCAACTCTGACTCTGATCGATTTGGCCCCAGCCTATTTGAGTTTGACACTGTGTTTTAGACGTTCTCACATTAAGATAAACTTTCCTTATGCTTAAGAGAAATGATTTAAAAGCAGTAACTCCCAAAACAACTTTTGCTTTCTCTAATGCACTTTATTACTTATTTCAATTTTCCAGATTGTACAGATGCTAATGCTAAAGCCACTTAAGAGCCACTTTCAGAAACTGTGGCTGTGTGAACACAAACCTGGGGACAGAGTAGTTCCTCTGACTAAACAGGAGCTAAAGGAATGTGGGCACTTAGTTCTTGGTACTTACATGTGTGAAATAAATTTTGATCTGTCGTATAAAAGGAATTAGCTCTAATCAGCTCTACTAAACTGTCAAAACTACATTTAATTCTAATTGAAAATGCATAAAACGTATCTTGATGCAATTGTTATATTTATGCGACTGATCCTGTAGTGTCGTTCTTTTTGTGTCACCATGAAGTCTTGTAATCAAATAAAGATCTTTCAAAAATTGTTCAGAAAGAGTGACATTTTCTCTGATTTGTATTTATTTTACACAGTATATACTGTTGATACTTGCTCAAACTAGAATCTAGATTCAATATTAGTTTAGTATTGACTGTTCAGACTGTTTTTGAATTTTTACCACAGACAGTTCATTCCGTTGGCGGGACGACTCACCTCATTTACATTGATCTTTGATTTGGCTGAAGTCTCTAAAAAGGCACAGTTGCACCACTGACGGGCCAGATTCTGCCCCTGCTCCTTCCCACCACACGCTCATCCTCCAGGTCACACTTGTTTCCCACCAGGATCATTGGAACCTGAGCAAAAACAGTAAACATTAGACAAAAGGACAACGCTTCGGCACACGCTTCAAACTTTTCCTGTTGGGAGGAGAGTAGGGCTATAACTGATGTATCGTATTGCGATTAAGACGGGGCAATATCGTGGTAAAAATCGAATCGTGAGCCAATTTGATTCACATTTCTCTATTTAATGCATTTGTTTGTTCAAATACAGACTAAGAGTTGCCAAATCCACTTCTTTATATGTACTTTGGGCTACTTTTTTGAAGTCTATTTTTGTGCAGCATTTTCAGGTCTTAAAAAAGGCAAATTTGAGCAATTTTTGTAGTTTGAGGGGATTTTTTGTTCATCAACATGAGTGATGCGCGTGCACCCCGTCTGTAGAAAAGTCACCCCTCATAGACACAAACAGTGGAAACAAGTCGAAGCTTGGTCAGCTAACTAAAGTAAGTAATAAACAAAGTTATGCTAATCACCATTTGTGAAAGAAATTCGATCCTACCTGAAGTTACATTCAGGTGAGTGAAAAAACAGCGAGAAAAAGCTGTCTCAAGCTTCAGGAGACAGACGTCTGTCAGACCGGTTCATACCTGATTGAAACAACTGCTCTTGTCACGTTTCATTGTTTTATTCAAAGAAGTTTCCCCATGTAACCTTCCTGTTTCTGCATAACGCATGCGCAGTAGGGTGGAAAGTTATGTCGACTGAAATCCCTCTATTTGTGTCTAAAGGCTACTTTAGAAATGAAAAATAAGAAGTGCAAACATGTATTCATTTAAGTTATAAGCTGTAGTATTGTTGACAATTTTCAATTAAATCGTGTTTATTTGTTCATATTACGGTTTCATTTTACATTCATACATTTCTTTAGCACAGAAGAACAAATGAAATACTTCTGTGAAGCATCAACTTCAGTTGGTAAAGCCCCACTATGAAACCTTTACTTTTTCACATTGTTTTTAAGCTTTTAGCATAATACAGTATTTTAGAATTCCCACCAACTAGAAGTGCATCAATCCAAATAAGTAAGGTACTGCTAGTAATTAAAAGTAATTTGTTTTTCTAGTAAACAAGGAGACGATGCCGCGCTCTCTCTACCTTCCTCTCTCTCTCTACCCTTCTTTCTCTCTGTCACTTTATCTTGTCCTCTCTCTTTCCCTCTCTCTCTCTCCCTCTCTTTCTCTTTCCTTCCACACCTCTCTCTCCGTCTACACCTCTCTCTCTCTAGTCGGAGCTGTCATAAGCACTTGAAGTCGTCAGAAGAGTGAAAGGTGTCCGTTCTTAACAGCGTTGACATTTGCGGAGCGTTACAGAGACGCCCCCCTCCCTCCGCTCTGCCCTCTCTCCCACCGAGCGACTAAAACGAGCCGCGCAGCCTCAGAGGTCTCAAGAATTATATAAAGACGCAACAAAGGTCATCACCACGGAGATTCTGCAAATAAAAACGACCTGTGGTTTTCCTGAGGCGAGACGCTTCAGGTGAACAGGAACAAATCTTAAGTTTAAACATATCATTTACTCACATAAATGCAAGAAAAAGTTTATCAGGTCACAGTATTTGGGTGGAGAAAAACAAAACAAAACACTGAATTAACCTGATGACGCTAAATTAATATGTGTATGTGTTTTTGGCAGAAAGAAAGCATTGTAATCTCATTGGTCGAAGCATCTGAAGTAGAAGTAGTAGAACCAGAATTCACCCAGATCTTAGTTTTTTTTTTTGGTAAATAAAGCCAAAACAAAAGCACAAGTTCTCATTCAAAAATGCACAAACCACCTCTGTCCTTCAAAGAAAACTAAACTCAGAATCAACTTTTTTCCCACTGTCAAACTGTGTATATGGAGTCAAAATTGATTTATCTACTGTTTTCTTCCTTTTTTTGACATTTTTGTGCAAACTCACTCATTTTGCAGTTTTGTGTTTAAAAAATGCGACTGAGTTTTCTTTTTTCTCATTTCAGTTTTAGAAAATACTCACATCATAAGCTCATGTGCATATGTGGGCTAAGGCAAAGGTTTCAAACATACTGTATCTCTGCAAAGTAGATAAAAAAGAATCTTAACGTGCAAGTGATAAACTAGACCTAGTGCTGTACATCCTCAGAGCTGTGAACCTCACCACACGCCAGGATCGCTCCCACACAAAACTCACATCACTCGGCAAAATAGCTGTCCATATTTGGTGCTGTCAATCAATGTCTGTTCACACCCCTGGGCGTCTATAAAAGGTAACTATTACGTGTCGTGACGTTTTTGCCAACACGAAGGGGAAAACATCAAACTGCAGTTTGATGTTTTCATCATACATCTACGTACACTAAACTTAACAAGCCTAATTAAGTAGAGGTGCTAATTTCAAACTGAACGCATACGAGTTTTCCAGATCCAGAAAGTGTGAGCTCGTCAGAGGGAAAGATAAATAGTTTAACAATGACATAACACGACCAAAATACGAAAAGTAAACAAATACGAACTTGTTAAAAGCTCAAGTGAGTCTGCTTGATGGAATGTACAATTAATTTGCATTTAGCACAAAGGCGGACATGCTTGCATCAGATTTTAGCTTACAGCTAATTTACATCTGTAGTCCTGGGGAGGCACACTGGACATGTTTTTAGTTGTAGGAGGAGGAAACCTACGCAGACACGGGAAGAACATGCAAACTCCACAGAGAAAGGCCCCGGGCGGGCCGGGAGTCAAACCCAGGACAATCTTGCTATGAGGCCAGAGCGTTAACCGCTGTGCCACCGTGTCGACACAGAGCGATTCATGTGTTTGTATCTACTATTGTGTGTCATTTGATTTCATTTGTGGCTTTATTTTCAGAGAAATTAACGAGTAGAGTGAAATTGCATTGTAGTTTTCCCCCTTCAGTGAAACTGCCCCAACAAAAAACGTCACGATGACGCTAGTCTAACCTTGAGAATATCGTGAGAATCCATCTGGTCAACATTAAATAAGGATGTCGTGAATTGCAATACAATAGGATTTAACCAAAAAAAGCAGACGACAACACAAGTGTTTTTGTGCTCAGATGCTCAAACAGCTTCAATTTGTCTTTCCTGGTGATATTTTAGAGACACTACACCCATATACTTCTATCGTCAAAGACCTGAGACTTACATCCTCTGTGTCTTTTACTCGCAGAATCTGTTCTCGTAGGTCCTGCAGGTCGTTGAATGTCGACTGTGCTGTGATGGAGTAGACCAGAGCAAAGCCTTGGCCGTTCTTCATGTACAGGTCCCTCATGGCGGTAAACTGCTCCTAAAAACAAAACAGAACGTGTCTGTCAACCCCTATTTACTTTAAAAATATAGGAAACTTAAGACGACTTACAGTTCCAGCAGTGTCCAAGATTTCAAGCATACATTGTTGTCCGTCGACCTCAACTTGCTGAAGGAAGAAAGAATGTGTTACTGATTCAATGTTTGCCTTTTGTTTTTAAACATTATGAAATATTAGCTTACCTTTCTGTAGGAGTCTTCTATTGTGGGGTCATATTTCTCCACAAAAATGCCTTGCACAAACTGAACTGTCTAAAATGTGAAAAAAAAAATTGTTAAATGCGGTTAAATTAAACAATAATGCTGTGATCTTGCTATAAACTTCTGAATGTTTTCAAAATTGTTCTGTTTGAATTGATTTAACAATTTGTAATACAATAAGCAGGGTTGTTGCAAATTTTAAGTCAGGGCTTTCCATGACTTTTCCCCCAAAATTTCAACAACTCCATACCTTGAATTCACCTTATTTCGGCCCACCCACTTTTCTTGGTGGCACACTTCCTGCTTAGATGCGATTAGCCTAAGTTACATTAGTCACCATCAAACATGGGTTTATTTTGACTTTTGTGATAAATATTTTATAATATCTATTAATAAAGCAACAGCAATGCATTAAAACGTAATTTTATGAGGAAATTATTAAAAAAAAAAATAATCTTTACGCCACACAAGTGTTGCAGCGTCAGAACAAAATCTCCAGAAGTTCATTATTTAACTCAAAGTTTTTCTGCTTTTTCCAAACTAGTGGAGTTCAAAACTTCTCATCTCTGTGAAATCTGCTTTTTCATGAAATCGTCACATCGTGATTTCCACAATCTTTTCAAGTCTTATTCATTTTGAGTTGTTTTTTTAGCTGCATAATAAAGTCATAAAACAGCTATTTAGCAATTTTCAAGTGATGATTTACAAAAATATATCCATTATGACTGAAACAAGTTGAAGTTAATGTAGAAGGGTGAGGTGCTGGTTTGGGATCATTTCAAAGGCTCGTTACTGTTCTTTCGAAAATCTGGCAACAACACAGCCTTGACAGCTGGATTAGCCACTGACAGTGAACTTTGAAAACTAGATACTTGTTTTGTACAGACATGAATCGTGAAAAATCAAAATCGGATCTGGCTCAAGAAAATCATGAAATAATTTTTAGCCGTATCGCCAGCTCTAATCAGTAGAACCAAGTTGGAAACTGTTCAGTGGGAATTTACAAGTTGGAACTCGGATAATTCTTGCTAGTACCACTGGAACGCACTATAACTTCTGTCTATTATTCAGTATTATTCAAAGATACCCTTGAAATGTTTTATATTCAAGCATAAATATTTATCTAAAATGATTAATTATAAGAAACAAGTCTGACTGATTTCTGGTTGAGGACTGCAAGTTTATGGTAAATCTTGCTTACAACTGCATACATTTGAGTTATATGTTCCACTTTCCAGCCAACTTTTGCATAACATTTGCAATATTATGACCTTTTTTCATTTCTCTCCACTCTTTGAAAAAATACATAATTAATACTGCAAAATTTAAACATGCATTATCCTCACAGAGAATCTTCAGTCCGGTCATTAACACACGAGAGATCTTACCAGGGCAGATTTGCCGACTCCTCCTGATCCCAGAACCACCAGCTTGTACTCGCGCATCGTGGCCAACAACACCAGAGAGCACAGGAAACTTATGGAGGAAGAAAAAAAAAACAGTCTAAGCATCACAGTTATACATCACAATTTACACTGAAATAATACTGAAAGAATAAAAAAAATAATCATAAACTACCTCAGGGTTTCTGCAGTTATTTAAGTCAAATTTAAGACTTTTTATGACCACAAAATAGGGCTGGGAAATATCAGTATAAAACTAAATTGTGAGCTTATCCTGTGAAAATTTGCTTTTTGATGAAATTGTTATATCGGGATTTCCCATTTCTCTATTTAAGCCATCTGTTCAAATAGACTTTTTTTACTAACCTTCTTTTCTCAACCTCAGAGTTGCCAAGTTTTCTTTTTTACAGCAATATTTGGCTGTTTGTTTTGTTTTTTTTGTGGTTGTGGTTATTTGGGCCTCACTTTCAAGTCATAAAAGAGGTGGATTTGAGCTATTTTTCAGGTCTGATTTAAAAATAGAACAGACTTTTAGTATATTTTCATGTCTAAAAGTCGTTAGTAATATTAAAATGGCTAGAAATATCTTTTGTGAAGATACACAACGTTCTAATTAAATGATTATTTTAAATATTTTTTTAGTGAAGGGTTGAAGTCACTTGTTTTAGGATAGGTCGCTTGTTTTTCTCTGAAAATCTGGCAACACTGATCAACGATGGCTGGATCTAGACATTAACTGTGAAGAAGGAACTTTCTAAAAAAAAGATGATTGTATTTACCACAAAAGCAATTTGAAAATAAACAGTTTAGAAGAATCGTGATAAAATTGAAATTGTGATCTGGCTCCAAGAAAATTGTAATATTTTTTTTCCATATCGCCCAGGCCAACCAAAAAACATACAAACTGAAACCTATTTGTGAGACATGACCAATAGTGTTTCACAATGTTGCTTTGTTTCTAGAAAGCTTATTAGAGAAATTATTGAAAATTTTCCACATTAGTAGTGTAAAATTACCTAAGAAATTAGACGAGATTACTACAATAAAAACGTTAAAACCAGGTATTTTTATTATTTGCTGGTTTGTTGGGAGAGAGCCTTGTAAACAGGTCCTATCAAACAAGCATGAATGAAGCCAAATAAAACTTCATGTATATTTTTGTGACAGAACTATGTCTTAACAGGATGAAAAAAAAATAATTTGGCCTCATTTATATTCACTATAAAAATACATTTTCTAAGTTTAAATAATTGCATTTTTTAATTTGTTTACTATAGCCATTTAAATAATTATTTTGATCTTGGACTTAAATTGAAAACTGAACCAATGACTAATGATTTCTGATGCCACAATACAAGCCTCACTGTTCTGTTGACGTCTGCTCGACAAACAGGCCAAAGTGGGAGTGTTAATATGAAATGTAAATATGGCTTTATGTGAATACAATTGTTCCTGATTACACTGGCCTCTGTGGTCGAGTCGTCAGATGTCGAATCAAATATTCCACAACAAGAACTCTGTGGCACTCGAATGGCATTTGCAATTCTAACGACGACGTATGAAGCTCCATCAGAAACCCACCCAGAGCCTCCACAATGAGCCTTTGTACTGACCCTCCTCTTGTCCAACACAGATCTAAACCATTCATCTCCACAGAATTCACTGACACGCAATCGAATGGGTCAAACCAATAATAATGTCTATAATAGCTCACAAAACACAATAAATAAGATGCGTTCTATAAAAATACAACCCTGCATCAGATAGCACTGTGTAAGTTGAGGTTAATGGGTTGTTATTTTAAATGTGGATCAATGTCACTTCCTTTGGACAAACATTAAATATCTTATTGGAGCTGTTTATAAATAACTTATGCCTACAAAATAAACGAAGCGCTCAAATTAGTCATTCATATTGACTTGTTAGCATGCAACCACTGCACTGCACTTCTGCAAAACAATTGCTTTATATATCTTAAGTGAATATAAAATAACCACAGTAGGAACAGGGTAAAAATGGCACAGATCTTTACTGTAATTTAAATATAAAATGAATACTCATTATGCATGAATGACATTGTTTTATACCCTCTGTACATTCTGTTTTAGTATGGCTTATGAACGGAAATTTAACACTAACACTGAATGACCAGAAGATGGTAGATTTAATTTTGATTTGACAAAAAGCCTCCTTTTTAGAAATGTAGTGCAAACTTTGTGATACTTAAATAATTGTAAACACATCAGTTGGGCTGTACAATTACCGTAATTTCTGGATTATAAGCCGCTACTTTTTCATGAGCTTTGAACTATGCGGCCTATAAGGCAATGCAGCAAAATTATAGATTCTCATAGACTTACTATTAACAAGTGTGGCTTATAAATGTACTTTATTATTTTTCTTACTTAAATCTAGTGGGTGCGGCTTATTTCAGGTGCACTCAATTGGCCAGAAATTACATCAGAATTCAATTTCAATTATGATTAATGCTGTAATCTTTTACAAAATTGTGTAATCGAGTAATTGTGATTACTAATCGTGACTGATAAGTGAGTTTGTATTGTCAGATATTTCATTGAGTTGTAAAAGTAGTTCCCAGGCTGTTTCTTTACAATTGTAAAAACATTTACAACGGTAATTTTTTTAAGATATCTCACCCATGTCATTAGAAAAAGAGTGCTTAAAGCTCTACATTCTTTCTAAGCAAATAATCACTTGAATAATCTTGATTTCAATTACAGTATTCTTTAAAAAATGTGATTATTATTTTCATCATAATCAAGCAGCCCTAACGTCAGTGTCAGTACAGTCAAATATATTATCAGCACCAAACGCAAACATCTTTAGAGCATTAAAACAAAGAATGTTTGTTGACAAAAGGTACATAACTAACCTTTTATATACACAGCGCCTCAGATACAAGTCCCTCTACATCTGGGGTGGGGATCCTCAGCTACACTGAAGCAAGACACGAGGCTGAGGTGGTCAAGAATCTGCAACAGTAATGTTCAAATTAATACTTTACCAATCAGGGATGTAATCATATCCAGGCAACTCTGTACAATGGTATAATAATTTGCAGATCAAAGAATGTTTATTAAAAAGTTTCAAGAGGCCAACAAAAATGTAAAAAAAACACCAATATGTTTCCCCCTTTAAAGCGTAATTGCAAGTTTTACAAATAAATGTTTTATATTCAAAAACTTTATATAAAAGAGCTAAAATGGTAATTGCACTGAAACCGAATAGGATCATGGTCTATGTCAGTATAAACATATTCTATCGCCACTTCTTCAGTGTTTACTTCACTTAAGAGTACGTCACGTTTAGCTTTGCCGTTAGTATTTTGTTAGTTATAACTAATTTGGTAATGGTGTTGTCATATTTAACTGTCTTAGTCATAATTTAGACCTAAAAATAATCCCATTAATAGAACTTTGTGATTAGCTTAATTGTGTGTAAAAAGTTTGAGAACCACTAGTAGTCTATATAGTTGTGGCTACAAAACAATGTATTTAAAGGAAAAAAAAATATACAATCTGATATAATGGTCCACAATATTATTATAAGACAAATGGGAACATGATATCAATATTGCAACCAAGAAAAAAAAATTGAAATAAAACTAAACCAGGACGCTACAATAAATGGAATAATTTGTCAGGTAATATATAACTTGACATATATTAAATCTTTACAACCATTTTCTGTTGCCAGCTCATCTGCTGTTAAAGAGTCAGGAGGCAAGCTGTCACATGTCCCAAAACAAACAAAACTTTTCTTAAACAACTTCTTGCTAGTAAACACTGTGTCACAACGTGATGTTTAAACAATGACTCAAAAAAAGCAACCTACATTTTCAGAGTATTTTGTAAGAGATACTGTAGAAGCTCCACATTAAAGATGGGAGAGGATGTGTCAATATGTCAAATAGCCTGAAGGGGGCAAAGGCATCTACAACTTTTTGAACAGAAATTATCAACTTTAAACGCCATTACATTAATTTCGTGTACAATGCAAGTGTTACTTTATGCGTATTCACGAGATAAACAGTGAGCTAGATCATAAACAGGGATGTGAGTATGATATAGGAACATTTAAGAACTTTTAAGCTTGAGAAGATTTCGAAAGGAAGGGTGTGGCTATTAGTTTCCAAATGCATTAGTTGACCACCAGCAAAGTTTAAAACACACACTTGCAGTAACATTGCTGAAAGTTTCACCAAACAAGTGATCAGATGTAGAATAAAACAAAAATAATAGGTTTTGCTCACATAAAACTAAGTTAGCATTTTAGCTCAATGTTAGCAACATGGGGAGGAGTTAGCTTAGCGGATCTAGCAAAGTTATGAATCCAGTTGCAGAAAGATCAATACATTTTCACACTGTAGATATATGTACGTATAAGAAAAACAGAAGCGTATGTTGTTAAAAGTAGACGAGACTATACAATTGATTCACTTTGGGGCTAGCGTTAAGGTAGAAGCTAAAGTTAGCCGCTAGCTTTGGGAATACTCCACATCCACAACATTACAAGCTGCTAAGAGGACATTGACGCCAACAACGATAGCTACAAGTATCTACAGATCAGCTTTTAACCGTAATCATATAAACACAACTCTAAAAACGTACAGAACTGTGTATAATGTCCTAAGACTAATATTAGCTTACGTTAGCTCGTGTAAGAAGTGGAGTTAGCTCGTAACATGAAGCCACCAAGTACTTCTCACACTAGAGTAACGCGATGACGATTTTCAGCGGTTTTGTAGGATGAGTTACAGTTTCGTAAGACTGTTGAAGTGATATAAACGTGGTTTGTCTAATTAAGTGTCTTAATAGCTAATTTAAATGCGGGCAAAGCTGTGGAGACACTTACCGACCGTGTTCCGCTGTGCGCTCTGAGGATGTGTCCAGCTGGAGATGATTGGCCCGACGTCAGCCTATCACGTCCGGCCCAGGCACGACGGCACGCACGACACAGCACCACACACACTTTAAAGTGAGGCTAAACACACGTTCAGAGACTAACTCCGCCCACAACTGCACCTCAAACAGGCTCGCAAAAGTGGGAGATGCCTGGAGGCCTTTTAAGAGACACCCAGGTGGGTGTGAACAGACTTTGATTGACAGCACCAAATATGAACAGTGAGCTTGGCAAATAATGTGACGGAGCAGTCCGGGTCCTGACCACTGACAGTCTATCTGAGGGAAGCTGTACTAGTCTGTGCTTACTTGCACGTAAAGATATTTTTAACTTTACAAAACATATGTATTAAACCTTTGCTTTAGTCTACATAGGCACATGAGCTCATGATGTGGGTATTTTCTAAAAATGAATATGAAAAACACTTCACTGACACGGGATTCGAACCAGCGCATCGTTGCACAGCAGCTGCACTTCGCACCACTCGCTCAACAAGCTGAGCCAAATGACGGCTGATATCAGTGCGCAGCGAGTGATCGCTCCTCAACACTCCTCCGCAGTAGCGGTGTCAGGGGGAGGAGTTTCTTTATTCCCTCTGGGCGGCTCGTCTGCGCGTCAAGTCACTGTGACGTCAGAGGGTACTGAAAATGCACTGACAGCGTTTGCCCTGCGTGGCAGTACAGCCGCGGTTTTTACACACATAACTGCAAAATGAGCGAGTTTGCACAAAATGTCCAAAAAAGGCCGGAAACAGTAGATAATTCATTTTTGACCCCATATACACAGTCTGACAGTGAAAAAAGTTGATTCTGAGTTTAGTTTCTCTTTAAAAGGACACAGACTGGGCAAAGTGTCATTTTTTTCCCTTATTGTGTTGTAGCATTGCTTCTTCAACAAAAGCGCAGCCGGAGTTCTGTTTGTGAGATACTATTCTTCCCACTCTGAGCCTCAGAAAAGACTGTTCTTAATTTCAGATTTGTGATGTCATAGGTCAGACCTGAGCAAACTGCGGCCCGGGGACCAGATGCGGCCCTCAATCTTTATATCTGGCCCCCGGAGCACTTTTGAGAATAAGTGTTACTCTTTCAATTTCTTTTATTTTATTGATTCAGCTGTGGAGCATGTGTCTTTACTTGATGTCCTAATACAGTGGTTCCCAAAGTGGGGGTCGGGACCCCTCGGGGGGTCTCGAAGCAAAATCTGGGGGTCGCAAGATGATTTCAGAATGTGTTTTTACAATTATGACATAGCATTTAATCAGTTTTTTGGGGAAATTGGGGTCATACAAAGTAATACACTGTCAAAATCAACACAATTAAACCTAATTTAAATGTTTTTTTACCTTTAAATTATTACAAAAGTATATATTCTTTGCTGTGGGGGTCGTGTGTTGGTTGCATGGTTATTTTGGGGGTCCTGGGCTGAAAAGTTTGGGAACCCCTGTCCTAATAGACCTACTTATCATAATAAATGATCAAAATATTAGATTACACAAAATTGACCATACAATTATGATAATTTGTCGCACCAATGACCGAATTTCGGCCCTCCTAGTTCAGGTTCTAATCTGGCCCTTGGAGAAAAATAATTGCCCACCCCTAGTTCTCCGAGATCTTTTGCACTGTTTTATATGCTGTGTTTACAAGGTCCTTGGTTTCTCAGACCTTGTTGGCATTTGGAAATTTGGGATTTTAATGTCAGCATTCATAACATTTCTGACACAACACGTTTAAAGGTGAGGTAGCTGATTTTCACACTCCAAACACTATTTAAATCCTTTGACACATGTAATATTCATTCTTCTAGGTTGCAGTTATAGCTTATAGATGTCTATTTACAAACAACAAAGTGAAAATGCAGTGACCACTCAAGCGCAGCCAATCCTAGCGCAGCATTCAGCTCCTGATTAGAACAAAAATTCTTTCTTGTTCAATTCAGATAGTACACAGTGGTCTCATTTTTTTCTGTGCTCCATTTATCATACTATTTAGTGGAAAACACAAAGTTTACTAATTACAACTAAAAAAGTTAGTTACTCCAACTAGAAGCTAACAGAGCAAACGGTGAGATCTGTTGTTGTTGGTTTGTCCAAAAGTTAACTGTTGTTTGTATTTACTTTAGGTCAGAGGTGGGACCGAGTCATTGTTTTGTCTCTCAAGTAGTCTCAAGTATTCAGCCTCAAGTCCAAGTCAAGTCCCAAGTGCCCCACCACAAATCCAGTTGAGTGAAGTCATCTGATTTTAGCTTCAAGTCTTTATATCAAATTACAGAATACATTTTGTGTTTTTATAATTTCATTGATTTTTGCAAATGGTCCAATTTAAAATACATTTCTGGTCACAAAAAGAAGGGAGGGGAGACATGTTGCAGTTTATTAATGTAAAATCAAAACAAAACACAAGGCTCCAAGTTCAAGTCAAATCTTGAGAAACTGACCTTCAAGTCCAAGTCAAGTCCCAACTCTGAGTCAATTTAATCAAGTTAAGTCTCAAGTCATTAGTCACCAAACCGACTCAAATTTGACTCAAGTCCTAGTCACAACTTGCAAGTTCACACTTCTTTTTTATTAGCTAACTTTAGATTAGTAATTCCTTGAACAATAGTGACTCATTGTGACACTAATATGTTGCTAATGGTATAAACAACTAACTGCAAACCTAGTTTCTGTCACTGGGCTCACTCTCCACACAACAAAGACATCAGGTGCTGAGGTCGGGCAGGAGCTATGATTTCAGGTCCTGAGTAGTTGTTCAGAGCCGAGCATTTTTTCTCACATACCACATGAACATAGCATAAGTCCTTAAATCATTCATATTAATTTTGAACTCTTTTTGTAGCATTAGCATATCAGTCAAAATAGATTAGAATTTTCTCTACAGGTAATTTCCTTTGCAGCCAGTAGAGCTCTAACTCTAATATGTGCTTAATTACACTTTCATACATAAGACGCCAATGTAAAAATTCTCAAGAGCATGACTAGAACACGCAGAATTATTTGTCCATGAATAGAAAATAAGTAAAAGGCACTTTGTGTATCTGTGCAGGCAGTTTAAATCAGGGCAAACCAACAGCTCACACAGCATTGATTTGTTTTTATACAGTGAGCTGAAAGGACCAGTCATTCTGCAGAGAGTGTGGGCAACAAAAACACAGCAGCGCTCCAGTGCAGCGGGATCAGGCATTTTGAGCAGTGAAAAGAGCCTGAATATGATATGCAAGGTTACTCAAACAAGAGAAGAAACAATCTAAATACCAGTGTTTGGACTTGTAAGTCTTGGACTTGAGACAGACTTGAGTCACTATTTTCATGACTTGAGTCTTGATAAAATGGACTCAGACATGGAACGTGATTTGAACTTGTCTCTCTTTGACTTGGAACGTGACTCAGACTTGATGTCAAAGACGTACTTAAAAATGCACTGTGTAACTTTCTGGAGGAGATAAATAAACTACACTATTTGCTAGAATTAGAAAGTTAAAACCAAACTTTGGAACATTCTGAATGGATCTAAGATATTTTATGCCATAATGTGAAAAAATACAGCTACAAAATACACAACTTTTCTAGCAGAAGGAGCCGCTGATTGACCAAGCTGTAGCAAAAACTCGAGCCAGCGCTGTTGTCAGCTAACTACAAGAGTTTATCACTGTACAAAAACAAAAGTTATGCTGCTAATTCAACATTTGTGAATTAAATTCGACCCTACGACCCATTAATGTTATATTCAGGTGAGTGAAAAAACAGTGAGAAAAACATTGTCTCAAGCTCAAGGAGTCAGACATCCATCAGACCGATTCAGACCTGATTCAAAACAGCTGCTCGCATCTCATTTTGTTGTTTTAATCAAAGAAGTTCCCCTAGCCAACTAATGGACAGTGTCTCTTCCTGCAGGGGGCATGCGCAGTAAGGCGGAAAGTGATGTCGACTGATAATCCGTTTATAACAAACATGAGCAGGCCCTCCTCCAGGCCAAATAACATTTTGTGGCCATTCAAGCAAGTTCAACGTAAAGAAGAAGCTTTACATTGTTTATTTAGTGCAACAAAGAAATCTAAATGGCAAAAACATTCTTTTATTCAAGTCTATTTTTGGCCAAATGTTACACAGTGCACCTTTAAGACTTGAAAAACAGTAATTCAGCCCCCTCTCTGCTACATACAACTAATACAACTTATAAAGTATTATAAGTTAGCTTAGTATTTAGAACTTTTAGTAAGTCTTATTCATGCAAAACAACCTTTGGTCAATCTTCTTTTACTGTACAAGGCATTAAAAAATGGAACACGCTACCTGTAGAATTGAAAGGAGAGACAAATTGGGTTCTTTTTAAACGAAAACTTAAATATTTTTTTATTACAGGTCAGATTTGTAACCTCTGACCTGTTTTGAATTGACAATGTGTATTGTTTTTTATATTGTGTAGTGTTATATTGCATTTTGACTGTTTGTATGTCAAACCCAACTAGGAACGGACATTGAGAATTAGCCTCGGCTAAAATGTTGTAGTGTGTGACATGAGCTCATGAAACATACTTGTCCCTATCAAATAAACCTAAATAAATAAAAATGTGACATCAAAACATTCCCAAGGCCAATCACTGAAGGCAGCCACTGCTTAATTGCAATTTTTATTGTAAAACAAAACAAGAAGTCTGGCCACATTTAGAAAATATCAGATTGAAAATGTGTGATTGCAAGGACAAAGTACAATGTTATTTATTTGAAAAACTGTTTCTTACCTGAAGAAGGACATTATTATAGTGACCAGATTTTCAAAATTAAAAATAGGACACTTACAAGTTTTTTAGTGGAGTAACAATGAAACTGTAACAATTAAAGTAACAAACAATCATGTTGCATAAGTGCATCAACAACATGTCTAACAGCTTACATAACCTTTTTATTCTTTTTTTTGCATTTCTTTGTGTGTGTGAGAGAGAATAATACAATTTTCTTTTTCTAATTCTATAATCACATTCACACAGGTATGGACAACAACTGTGTCTTCAGCCAACAACAGTTCTTTAGAAGCTATGGGCTGCTCATGGTAAGTGATACGTGCTTTCATAATACACATTTAGCAACAGTAACGACACAAATACTAGCTTGTAGTAAGTCATCTGGGTGGAGGTGTCGCATGGAGAGGAGGTGAGAAGTTTGACTCATATTTGCACATATTTTTAGCCTCACGCTGTAAATCATCAGAGTGGGATCTATAGATACACTTTATTTATATGCTCTGTAAGCCTGCGTGACTGGGGATTCATCAGCAGTTTGCCACAATAATGAGGTCAATTTAATGCAGCAGAATTTACAATTAGCATGAAGTGTTAAATAATGTTAAATAATGCAAAATGAGTACATAAATTGAAGTCTGTGAGGCCTGGACCTTTTTTTAAGTGACAGTATTGATAATAGCTTTAAAATGTATCAAACAGACCTGGTAAATGGGCATGAGAAAGTTGGTTTATAACAATGTTTCAGACCTCAATAAACATCTACTATTTTTTGTTAGTTTCTTTTTTAATTTCGTGTCCAACAAAAGTGTCCATGACAAAAGAAATGACAATGTCTCAATTCAATATGTTGGTTATATTGTCATTTGTGTCAAGGACATAAATGATAAATGACAATTTGTGCCAAAGCAGTTAGATCATCTTAATGAAGGCCATGTTTTTATAATGTTACTAGTTGTGGAGCTACTATAATAATTTTGAAATTGCCTCATGCATTCTCACATCAAGAGAAGGGATTGTCTCACTTTTTTGTACTTGATAATAAAAGTTAGAACACATTTTTCTTTAAGATGATGAATCTTTTTAGTCAAATATTCTTTTTTTATGGTCATGGGAAAGTTCAGAATCCTGCATTCGGCCCTGGTTTTAAAGCCCATATGACAGATTATCACATTTGTCTAATTTTGATTTAGTTTGGTGTGATATTCCTTGTGGTAAATATGTATCATAGTTTTACAGCAGCTAAGTTGCAAATTATGAAGAAACTGACCAATAAAAGTTGAAAATTACAGGAAGTAATCTGAGCTCTTAAACAAAATCCCTCCACATGTATCGTCAAAAAGCACCAAATGTAAAGAGAATTTACACAATTGACATAATTTAACACAATTTAAGTGTTGCAAAATATTGTCATTTGCCGAATCATAGCATCTGTGTCATTTATGTGGGTTTTCACCCACATTTACTATGAGGTTGCTAGGTAACAGCTGTGGGTTCACCTCTACATGTCATATTTGCTGAACAAATGCAACTTCAAACTTCATAAAAATAGCTAAAGTAGGTGAAAAAAGCTAATAGTTGGTGAAGTCTTGAATATAACCTGTCATACACACTTGCAACATAAAGCACTTTTTCTAGAATAAGGTTTTGTAAAAGTAAAAGGCGAACATCACAACATTCTACAAAGCAATACGATTCAATAGAGAGAAACCACTATTATTATAATTTTTTGTTTTATTTGTTGTTGTTGTAGTAATGCAAACAATGAATAGGTCTGGTCACTAAATGCAATCTCCAGTTACCAGTCATGCAATGCAGTTTTATTGAACTGGCTTTTGTCCACAATCTGATCATTCATGTGTACTACTTCCTTACTGGTTTCTATCTCTGAGAATCAGAATTGTAAACTCCTCCCTGTCTCCAGCCTCTTGTTGCAGTAAAGAGTTTGGCTCCACCATCAGGAAGTCAACAAGAACTGTTCTCAGATTATTCAGTTTCCTTTAGATAGTTGACCAAAATGTTAACCTGCATCAAATCAAATTACAACTTCTTAACTTTTTTGTTTTGTGAATAAAAAAATAAATAAAAAATACACAAACAAAAAGACAGTATGAGTAGCGTCATAACCAAATCAACCAGGGATTTACAGGAGTCAGAACAGAAGTCAGACTTTTGTTAACATTAAACCGTGATGAAAAATGGACAGATATAGTTAGCTCCTCATATACACAGACTATTGAATAATAAAACAATAATAGCCACAATGTCTGAAGAAACAAAACGTGAACTTGTGTAAGACCTGACTGAATGTGCATTATTATGTTGAGTTAACAACTGATGGGTAAACCTCTAAATATGGACACTAAATATGATATATATATTTACTTTTCAGTTGTTCATAAAAATACAAGTTCTGAGCAATAGCAATAGTTATAACTACTGTGTGTGTGGTGTTCATTCATTCATCATCAACTGCTTAATCCCGTTAGGGGTTGTGGATGACTGGAGTCTATCCCAACTTTGGGCCTTAGGCAGGGGAACACTCTGGACAGTGGTCAACTCGTCGCAGAGTTAAAAACCTGGTATAGTAAAAAACACTAGAGGAAAGTGGGGTGATTTGTGCCAGTGGGGAAGTTGTGCCACCCCTGTTTCTAAAGACCCATAGAAGAAATTAGTTTTGTGACCATACGTTATTGAAGACTTATCTATTTAATACATCCTGTAAAGATGGGAGCCGTATTGCATGAGAAATAAGGGCGTTTAAGTACAAAAAAAAATATTTTTTTTTGCCCTTCAAAGTAAAATTTCTATGATCAAGGTTTTTTGATTGTTGTAACTGAACAATTATTGGCAAGCTTTAAATATATCACCCATGTGTTGGTGCTTTGGTAAGCTACATTTTGAATCCTATAGTTAGCATGATGTTAGCTCAAACTGAGAGATGATTCATTTTTTCCAAAATGGTGGGTTGGGGGGATTCGTGCCAAAGAGCCTGGGTTAAGTTGTGCCAATGACACCACTTTAATGAATAATTGAAAATATATAATTTTATGGCAATTGTGTCATTTTATCACTAAAGCAATCTAATTCTTCATTGTACACCAAACACAGATAGAAAAATTAAAAAAAGGACCAGGATGTAAGAGAATTAGACAGGCCAATCTAATCAATCAAGTTTGGCATTTCGTTCTGAGCAGATCTGTTCATCGTTGTGCTCGGAATATTTATTATTTAATGTTACCTGTTTATAAAACATAAAATGTACTGAGTTTGTTTAACTTGTATAAATCATCTGTTTTTTAGATTAAAATATATTCTTTACTGTAATAATAACTTGCACAACTGACCCCAGTGCAATCTGTCCAAAGGCACAACCTCCCCTGCACCAGGAACAAGTTGTGCCACAAGACAACTTTTTTCAAAAAACTGTATTTCTTAAACAATATATTTCAGATTAAAAACATCAATTTCCAGAGATGTGCGACTTCCTGAAATATGTGTTCATGTTGTAGTTTGAAGAATTAAGATCATGGTCTCGCTCTCAAGGCAAGTTAAGTAAAAACTGGCACAACTCACTCCACTTTCCCCTACCATCATAAATACAAACTATTCAATACTGGTGAGTTTTGAGGCTTTGCTGATTACAAATATTTTACCAAACATCATATACTATTCAAAGAAGAACATATAGTCATTATTAAATATAGTATAGTCTTGTTGTACAGAATATTCAGTGTAACATCAGGTATTTTAAATAGTTCTCAGCCTTAGTCCTGCACTTGACATGAGGCTTGTTCTGCTTTAAACAGGATGTGGTGTCTCTTTGTGTCTTTGCTGGTGAAGCTGCCTTGAACGCGTCACAGCCAACATTTCTCCCTTCGTCCTTGGCCTTGGTTCAGAAGTGACAAACGTTTTTATGGACCTGCTCTAATAGATGTGCTCTGTGCTGTCATTAACACCACCTTCACCTTTTAATCACAGAGAACAGTGACTCAGGGGACAAAGGTGAGCGGGAACAAATAGGGCCCACCTAAAACATACAGGTCAAACACTGAAGAGAAGCTACAGTGCAATATATCATGTATTTTATATTGTTGAACATATGAATACTGGACAACTTTATGTTACTACCTATATTTTCAATGAGACATGAATTTATCGATGCAACGGTTAATGCTTTGCTAGAAATGTCAAATGGATGACCAACAAATATATCAAAATAATAGGTGTTCTTTATGCAAAAAGAGCATTATTTCTGTAAGCTTCTGTAACCTGTCCACAGATCTGACCTGTAACTTGGTCTGGTGGCATCATCTTTTGTCTTCAAAGTTAAGAGTTGAATGCTATGGAACATTCCTGACAAATCAATAATTCTCCTTGGAGACCAACAAGTGACAAACTTCCAGGTACCACTTTATAATAACTACACCTTAATTGACCTCAGTAACCATAAATAAAGCATAATAAAACCTAATTATTCATTAACAAAAAAAAAAAAAAAAAAAAAAAAAAGTGTATTAATGCTTAGTAAGGTTAGGATTTAGGGTTAGGGGGCAGGATTCCAGTAATTAAGTAGTTACTAAGCATTATAAACTTTTTCATCTGTTATCTAATAATTTGTTATGATCATTTAAGTCTTTATTAAGGTGTTATTAATGATTTATTAAGTCAAATTTTTGTAGTTATTGCTAAAGTGCTAACCCTATACCTTAATTGACCTTAGTAAACCATGAATAAGCATAAATAAAACCTTAATTATT
Source organism: Mugilogobius chulae (assembly GCA_038363315.1). NCBI lineage: Eukaryota > Metazoa > Chordata > Actinopteri > Gobiiformes > Gobiidae > Mugilogobius > Mugilogobius chulae. The sequence goes on from CM076398.1 coordinate 3,173,236, forward strand.
CATTAACAAATGGTGAATTCATGAATGAAAAAAGGTATTAATGCTTAGTAACTAATAAACTAAGGACCTAAGGTTAGGATTTAGGGTTAGGGGGCAGGATTCGGAGTAATTAAGTAGTTACTAAGCATTAATAAGCTTTTTCATCTATTAATTAATCATTGTTCATGATAAATTAAGTCTTATTAAGGTGTTATTAATGATTTATTAGGTCTAATTTTTTTTAGTTATTCTAAAAGTGTTACCAACCAATAACTCCTATAGGTAAATTCTAAGTTCCTAAAATGATTGATTGATGATTTCCAGTTATTTACTTTGGTGTGCATTTGCTTTAAATTAGGCAAAATGTACATTTCTAGCCTAATGTTGTTGGACTTTGCTCGGTTCAGTGCTGCCTCCAGAGTCATATAAAGAGGAACCAGTCAGTGCTTGTTTGTTTTATGCAGGTTCTTCTTGAATGTGTGAGACAGCCAGGCCACTTTTCAAGACACACTATTTTGTCATTTTATTTAGCACAAATCAAATTGTCGGTCACAATTTTGTCCTCAAAGTTTCAAATTACCGTAATAATATGCCTTTGGTGTAATTCCATTGAGTTCTTTGCTTATGTTACAACAGTATCATTAGTTCTCGTCATTACTTTAGAGGTGTATTTGAATTGATTCGTGCATGTTTAAATAATCTTGTCTTGTCCTGCAGCTGATGCTTGAGCGCTCATTCCACCTACCACCTATCCCGCCCGCTTGTCAGTATTACTCACAACTGCAATAAATGTACCTCACACTTCCAGGACCACCAATCTTGGATAATAGACAAATAAATCAGTTTATTACACATTCTTAGTCTCTTGCTTTAAATATGTTGTCCAGATGCTCCAGATCATACTTAAAGGTTCCCTACAACAAAAGAATAAAGAATAATAAATTACAGTTCATCTCTAGTCTGTTCTTTGCTATTCACTCGTTGTCCCGTCCTCGTTGACCTCCGCCCCACCTCCCTCTCCAGGATTGGCCTGTCCTGGTCCTGCTAGACGAGTCGTTTCCCTCTGCTTATGGACTCTGGCTCCACAAACATAAACTCAATAACTTTAGCCTTAGTACATCTACAGCCTGTCCGTCCATGGGAGTGGATCCCTTCTTCACTGTGGTTCTCCTCGAGGTTTCTCTTTTTCCCTTAGGGTTTTTGAGTTTTTCCTTGCCGAGAAGGAGGGTTTAAGGACAGGGGATGCTCTGGACAATTATTCATTTGCTTGTTCACTCATAATCTGCTTTGACATTCTTGATCAATTACTGCTTCTCAATGTTTATTGCTTCATTGAATGTGTATTGTTTTATTTTTATTTCTTACTATTCATGTTTGCTAAATTAATAATCTTGGGAAGTCCTCAGAGTTGTTGTGATTTTGGGCTATACAAAAATAAATTGATTCGATTTGATGAGAGAAAACACAAGATTCGTCGTAGAACAAAAAGGGCTTTATTTCTCCAATATAAACTTGTAACATCTTTAAGTGCCCCATGTTCCGTCCAGTACCCTACATCAGGCTACATGCTGGGGTCACACTTCAGCAGCATCGCTCCTTCGTCCACTACTTCAACAAAACCACGTTAAATCTCTGTACACCACACCGAGAAATGGAGATTGAGCCGTTTGAATCAACTCAGGACAAATTATTGCTCAGATAAAATAAACTAAAAACAAAAAAAACTATTCTACAAAACCGGGACTATTTATATTAAGAGATGCAGTTACTAAACACGGAAAGTAAAATTTATGCGTTTTGTTTTTTAAAAGGCGGAAAGGGGCGTCTGAGGGTATAAAACCTTATAGCTACCTAATGCCCCTTACGCGATGCTTTAACATGCAAGACGTTTTGGAAATCCTTAATTATCTGTCATTAACGGGGCTTCGAGATGTAAAAACTCTACCTTCCTTCCACCATTAAAACGGGATCCCATGCAGCACACTTCACAACCTGATTTTTCAAATAGACGACCACAATTCATGATGAGAAAGAATATAATAATAATAATATTAATAATATATGTAACAATACAAAAAAACAAACTTCACAATTATATTTCTGGACAAGTCAAAAGGAGATAGCACCGTTGTTACAAAAGGATGGGACAGAGGTAAAGAAGGCGAAGGAACCAGACAATCCTCTTTAAAAAAAAAGTTTCTCATGTTTTTTTTTTTGTCTTCAGACGTCGCTGATTGAGCATCTGACGCAAATGTAGTCCTCTTTCTCCGCCGTTTCCGCGGTGACGCCCACGCAGACCTGGTGGAACCACTGATTACAGCTGCCGTCGCACTGCACCCAGTTCACCTGCGCGGGAAAGAGAAACGTTTACCATCACGGCAAAATATAAACATGACATATGCAGTAAAATATAAAACACGACATATGCAGTAAAATATAAAACACGACATAGCAGTAGAATATAAAACACGACATATGCAGTAGAATATAAAACACGACATATGCAGTAAAATATAAAACACGACATATGCAGTAAAATATAAAACACGACATATGCAGTAAAATATAAAACACGACATATGCAGTAAATAAAAACACGACATATGCAGTAAAATATAAAAACGACATATGCAGTAGAATATAAAACACGACATATGCAGTAAAATATAAACACGACATTTACAGAACATGTCTAACAGGTGGACAGTTTTTGCAATTTCTAGTTTTAACTTAAAGCAGAACTAAGCAACTTCAGCTCTTTAAACCAGCCGACTGATGCGTAACTCAACATTATTCATTCATGTTCTCACTTTTGCGTAACTTTGAGATTGAAATAGGGCAGCAGAAACACATCTAAACACATTTTACACAGCTAAATAAAAAAAAATTAAAGAGTTAGGGTTTCTTAGGCCAGAAATTCGGGTCGGGAATATGTTTTGAAGGAGGCGAGGGAGCTGCCGTATTTCGTACTGAAGAGCCGACACATGCTACAATATATATGTAACAATCGCCATGGAGACTTACAAAGACATTTAACAAGATCAAAATATTACTTAGTTCTGCTTTGAACCGACAGATTAATACTTGTTGTAATTATAATGACAGCTTTACATGAACGAAGATAAGAACAAGTTTTGTGAAATTTGTTGAAGATTAAGAAGTAAAGCAGAGGAAGACGAGGAAACTTTCCATTTTCTCAAAAGAAACACAGTTTTATGTCCTTGTAAAGATGATTTTAACAAAATTAAAGTCTCTAAGTGGATTTGAGGGCGTTCAAAAAACCTGTTACGAAAAAGAAGTTTTGCCCCAATTTATTTGGCTACATGGTTGCCGAGCAACTACTGTACTTGTGTGCTGTCATCATTTATAAACAGGAAGTACATTTTTTTAATCCTAAAATTGCCAAATTGGGGAAAAAAATTGTAAAAGGTTTAGTAATATCTTTAAGTGCGACAATTTTTTCAGTAAAACACAGTGAACATGATTATATTTAAAACTTATTTTGGTCTAGAGTGGCTATTTTATGAAGTTTGTAGTTGTATTTTGTCCAGCAAATATGTCATGCAAAGGTAACCCACAACTGTTACCTAGCAACCGCATTGTAAATGTATTTATTTATTGGTTTATTTGAATAGGGACAGACACATAAACATTGACTAACTGTAGTACAGCAGTCCGATGCACGCATCATAGTGCTTATAGCCAAAGCTAATTCGCAGCACTTGTCCCTAGAAGGGCTTTTAACAGACAGAAAATACATAGAAGAGAAATACATGAAAACACAGAGAGAACACACATTAATCATGAGTGCACTGCAAGACCAAGCGATGTTATAGATTTTATATGAACAGGGAGCATGTTCCATAGACCGGAACATGTGTCCAAAACCCACATAAATATCACAGATGTCATGATTTGACAAATAATAATATTTCGTAACACTTAAATTGTGTTAAATGATTATTTAAACTCCCACGAAACGGTGTCAGTTGTGTGTAAATTGTCTTTGCATTTTGGTGCTTTTGACGACTTGTGGAGGGATTTTATTGTAGAACTTAAATTACTTCTTGTAATTTTCATCTTTTATTTGTAAATTTCTTCAAAAAATGCAACTGAACTGCTGTAAAACTATGATAAATATTTACCACAAAGACTATCACACCAAACTAAGTTAAAATGAGAAAAATGTGATAATCTGTCATTTGGGCTTTAAGTATAATATCATAATTTTAATCACCCTGGGTCTAACCTGTCATATGCACTTTAATCCTGAGTATTATTAAATCCTAGAGGAAAAGAAAATACACTTTTAGAGTTTGTAACTATTTTAAAACCATCTGTTTGCTCATCACTACTGTCGTTCACTCACAAGTTGTGTTTGGATTGATTCTTGGATTTTTAAAGTGAGGCTAAACGCGCTTTCAGAGACTAACTCCGCCCACAACTGAACCCCAAACAGGCTCGTAAAAGTGGGAATTGCCCGGAGGCCTTTTAAGAGACACTCAGTGGGTGTGAACAGACATTGATTGACAGCACCAAATATGAACAGTGAGCTTGGTGAATGATGTGAGTTTTGTGTCGGAGCGGTCCAGGTCCTGACGTGAGATTTGCAGTGAAGGAAGCTGTACAGCATCAAGTCTTTGCTTACTTGCACGTCAAGATTTCTTTTTATATTTACTTTACAAAACACATGTATGAAACCTTTGCTTTAGTCTACATAAGCACATGAGCTTATGATATGAGTATAGAACCAGCGCATCGTTGTACAAGTGGTTGTACATCACATCACTCACTCAACAAGCTGAGCCAAATGACGAATGATGTCATGACACAGCGAGTGATCACTTTCCAACTCTCCACAGCAGCGGTGTCAGAAGCAGGAGTTTATTTATCCCACCTGGGCGGCTCGTTTGCCGCGTCAACTCACTGTGACGTCAGCGTGTACTGAAAATGCACTGACAGCGTTTGCCCATCGTGGCAGTACAGCCGCGTTTTTTGCACACATAACAGCAAAAGGACGAGTTTGCACAAAAATGTCCAAAAAAGGCCTGGAAACAGTAGATAATTCAATTTTGACCCCAGATACACAGTTTAACAGTGAAAAAAAGTTGATTCTGAGTTTAGTTTCTCTTTAAGTACCGATAATCTTGTATTGTGCTGCAGCTGATGCCTGAGTGATCAGAAAAGCCTTGTTCTTGTGCTTCACATCACTTATTTTCTTATTTATTATTATTTACCTTATTTATGACCAAGCAAAGTCCTTCTGAGATTGAGACAAGTAAAATACATATAGCTTGTTACGATTACATTTTATCAGTTCTGCACTTTTGAACAGGAAGCATCTTTTTTTTAGATCTTTTTAATGTTTTACAGTGAATCCACAGTTTGATCCTCACCTCGTCTCCTTCGGGCAGCTGGCACCTCTCCGCCGGGCACACGTCTGTTTCGTCTCCGGAGTTTTCCGACTGTGAGCCGTCTGATCGAGGAGACGAGGAGGTCGAGGCGGGTCGTCGGTGCGTGTGTTTTTTGTTCAGTTTCTGTCGTTTTAGAGGGTGCTTTTTCTCGCTCCCCCTGAAGTCTGTGTTTAAACTGTCCCGTTCGATATGACGCTTTGATTTCTTTTCGGACACAATGGCTTCCACGTCCTGAAACAACAACAGCTGGATTAAAGTAAGGTACAAATTACACTTTCAGTATAAGTAATGAATGTTTAACAATGTCAGAATATAGAGTTGTGAGAATTTATTGCTATGATCAAAATGTTTATTTAAAAATTCATTGCTTCCTACCTTTTAAAATAACCATGTAGATACTTTTTGCTCAAGCTAACACTTTATAAAACCAGCACTTATTACTTACTCATGCCTTAGTAAAGACTGAAGTCAGAATGAACAAAGAGTTTACCCAATTAATACTCTCACTATTCTTGAATCATAGTTTTTAGCTCTAACCTAGATTTAGTAGTTAAAAAAACATGAATCATTCTTAAGAAACTCTTTGTCCATGATAAATTAAATATCAGAAGGTGCAGTAGTTACAAAACTTTAATTTTTCTAAATCTAATTCTTAAAAAAAACACATGTACAAGGAGTTATCCTTTTATTTAACTTGAAAATGCATTTGTATAATTTCCAAAGGTCTAACAATAAATCAGCATTTAATCAATGTTCATTTAAAACAAAATGTGAGGTTTGGTATAAGGATGCATCAGATACTGGAATCAGATATCAGTACTGATCTAGGAAATTTCGCTGGATTGGGTATTGACCATATCGGTTCAATATCATTGTAGTCCCATTAATTGGAAATAATGTGACTAATTCACAGACTGCTGTTTATTGGGCATTTTATTCAGATTTAAGTTTTTAAGTTGTGACTTTGACTTGTACTATAACATATATGGTCATAACATAATATGACCAAAATTAAATTTAAACGTTATATAATGTTTTTATAAGAAAAAAAACAAAACAATGTCAGTCCTTACACTTGTATCGGTTGATATCAGGTTTTGGCAGACAGTTAAAGCTAAAATATCGGTACTGATAGAGCTGGATTTGGTGCATTGGTTTTCAAAATATGAAGATTATCCAGGAAAACAAGTTGGCAGCAGAGAGCAGATATCGTCATACTAACTATTAACTAAACTAACTACTAAACTTAACAAAAAGTTCAGGCAGTACTTGACACCGAAAGGTTGGGAGTCATTGCTGTAGGTGACCTTCATTGTACAGTTTGTCTTAGATCAGTGAACAGAATGCACACTGTCTACTAGTCAACACATTTTGGGTTTTCTAGTCTCTGTGCACATACTGTATATCAGTTTTAGCTCGGCCTGAAAGACTAAAGAAGAAAAATGCTAAATATATTTACTTAATAACATCACAAGATATCTTATCTTTAGATAAATATATTTGTTTGTGATCTTGTGAGTTGTGTTGTGATTTAAAGCAGAACTAAGGAACTTAACATAGTGCTCCACCTACAGTTCATCTGTGCAAATACCAGTATCAAGCCTACAACATAACTTTTTTTCCCTTATTTATTTTTTCAAAAACGGCAAAGAGAAGTATCTTAAATTATTTCACACTGTTAAAACTAACAAAACATTTAACAAAGTCAAAATATTACTTAGATCTGTTTTAACAAACAAACATTGGTATCGGCAAATATCGGTTATCAGCCACAGCAAGGGGGCCAAATATCGGTTATAGAAAAATTCATATCAGCCCATCCCGAATATCAGTACAAATTTAAAAAAACGGTGAACACTATAGGCCTTCTTCTTTCATATTCTCTTGTGTGGTTCTTACCAGCGGCGACGGTAGAGAGTTTTCCTGAGAGCTGAACTGTGCGTGTGTCTGACAGTCTGTTTGCTCAGGCTGTGACATGAGGCGGTCTGAGAGCTGATTATGGGCCTGGTCTAGCAGAACCTGGTACAGACTGTGGACCTCCGGCACAGACACCTGCAGCAGAAGCCCCTCCACCAAGAGCTCCTCCATGTCTCTGCTCAAACCTGCAAACAACACAGCACAAGGTTACATAGAAAAAGTAAAAACATATAAATAAAGTCTAAAAGTCTATGGGCCTGATTTATCAAGCCAGGTGCTAAATTGCGGGTGCAAAAAAAAATAAACAAATTGTGCTATTTATGAGCATTTTTACACAAACTTTATTATTGGAGGATGCACATACAACAAACTAAACAAAACAGATATGAACCACCTCAAATTCTGCATCTTTAGTGTGTGTGAGAGAAAAATGTCATCTCTGCCAAGGTTTTGCTCCCTCTAACCTATTTTGCACATGAGCAAATGCTTGATAAATCTAGCCCAAAGTTTTTAGTGATATTTTGCACCAGTACAGAGTTGAATCATACATTTCCAATCTACTGAAACTTATAAACATAAATGTGGAATCTAGAGATGAAGAGCCTGGAATGACTTGGTGCAGAATTGCTACTTTGGCCCAGTTTCCCGCGATCTGCGCCGCCAGGAGTTCGAAATTATTCTCAAAGAAACTATCTGTCTGTTAAATACTGTAGCTCTGCTGTGACACTGTCCTGACAGTTGCGTGCTTCCGAAAGAGAGAGAAAGAGAGCGCGTGGAAGAGCAAATGTTTCTGAATGAGCTAAAGAGCCGCACTCGGATTGGCCAAGAGCCGCATGTGGCTCGCGAGCCTCGGGTTCGCCACCCTTGGTCTATATTTATATATTCCTACAGTCTCTGTTTTTCACTCAAATCATTGTCCAGTTTGGTTAAAATGTTCATTTGTTGTTTGATCTTTCTACTCTTGTGATTTTGGATTTTGCTGTGATGTGTGAGTTTAACACCGTTACGGCAAAGGTCCTTTCTGAAAACAGATCTGTGGTGTTGGATAAACAAACTTAATCCACTGAACATTTCAGTTTGTGAATGAGAGCTATGTGAGCGGTTCTGAGAAAGAGCCTGAAAACTGTGAAAATGAATAAAAATAGTTGCAAATGTTCTAAATTATTACAAATGTTCAATACAAGTTTGAAACAAGTAATCAAAATAACTCAAGTTTCTAAAAATGTGTCAAAGCGATTGATAAAAACTGTAACACAGGTCTGACCACTGACTGGTTCTTACCTTGTAGAGGTATGCATTTCTGCTCAGTGTAAAAAACTGTTTGAGTGTGGCTGATTCGGTTCCATTCTGGAGTCAGACAAGGCGCCTAAAACAGCAGCAAGAACGTCGTGTCATTTTTAGAAGTCATTGAATGAATGAATGAATGAATAGATTGGTAATAAAAGAGATCAAACTGAATCACTGATCAAAATCTGACCTGAGTGTTTTTGGGTTCCTCCGTGTTGCCCGGTGCCCAGCGGGTCAGAGTGGGAGGTGTACCCGCTCTCTCCTCCAGCTTTAGAATCGCACACAGAACCTGCTGCGCTCTCTGCTGCCAGTCCACTGTCCTCTCCACAACGTAGTTCAGCGCGTCCCCTTCAGGCAGACGCACGCCCAGCCTCTCCAGCGACGCCAGCAGGGAGAAGATCTTCGCCAGCGGAGGTCTGACAGAGCGCCGACACCGCGTGCAGAGCCAGGGCTGTGTTCGGTCATCCAACTCCGGCACGCAGGCGCAGTGGAAAGCGTCGCGACAGAGTTCACACTGTAACATGGCGCCCATAGGAGGCTTCTGACACATGCACACTCTCAGGTCCATGCAGTCGGTCGTGGGCAGCAGCTTGGACTCGTTCGACGCTCGGAGGTTAAAGAACGACTCCATCTCTCGTAGTCTGAGCTCCTCCAAAGTCGCCAGCTAAAAAAGGCATCGACAGTTACAATTCCTAACCCTAAACAATTTGATCATAACAGAAGACTGACAATTTCTAATACTTTGCACAGTTGAGACTTACTGCAGAGGTAGAATCATTTGTCTCTGAAAGTGCCTTTTCCACCTCCCGAGATTGTTGGGTTTAAGAATTTTCTTTTTGCCATTTTTAGGTGATTCTTTTCCTTTTTTGGCTTTCCTCTTTGGAGATCCTAAACTACTAATTTCACATCTGGGACAAAGGATCTGCAAACAAAAAAAAATGTAAAAAAAATGTATCACGTTGGCAATTATGACAAAGATGTTTCGTTTTCATTACCTCCAATAGAGACAGTGAGGAGTCTTTGAGACGAAAAGCTGAGGCGGCCTCTTCTTTCCACTCCTGGATTTCGGACATTAGCGTCTCCAGTTTGTCCAGAGGCTCGAGGTGGACCTGGATGGCTTGTCCTCTGAGCACCATGTCCGACAGAGACTCGGCCAAAGGAACTCCTTCACTGGCCTGAAAACAGACAAACTTAATTATTGTTGTTGTTGTTTTTAAAGACCAGAGAAGATTAATGGACACACATGAACAGAACATGCATGTCATAAATTTGAACTAATCTCATAGTATTTTTAGGAGGAGAGACATTCCTACTATAACACTGAAGAGGACAGCTCAGGTGGTCCAAAATCTCAAGAACCACATTCGATTTTTATGCCAAAAGCAGCTTGGATGTGCCTCAGATTTAATCATTGCTACGTAGGCACATAGTTCATTGCCTAATCCTAAACCACTGGTTCTCAACCTGCGGGTCGGGGCTCCCGAGGTGGTTGGAAAATAGATGAAATGAGAAAAACACTGACATCTTAAACAAAGTTGAACACCTTTCAAATGCAGTGAGGCGTAGATTTCTATTTGCTGTTGTACTGAATGTATTGAGGCTTATGTTTTAAAATAAAATCAACACAAAAGACTTTTAAGGTGGTCTGTGTTTGTGTTTGGGGATTGCGAATGCCTACGGTTGTTATTTTGGGGGTTCTGACTGAAAAAGGTTGAGTACCACTGCCTTAATGTACATGAATATAAATACAACAGAATAAAAAAAAAATCATGACCTTTATTTCAATGGGGAAAACTGGCACCTTAAAGCGAATGCTAAATTTCTAATATTAAAAAATGCTCTGCAGGCTGAATGCTGCATGTAGCCTGCAGGCCAAAGTTTTCCTCCTCTGATGTAGGGCCTAGATAGATCCATTACCTGGAGCTCCTCCGCTTCCTGGAGCCACTCTCGGGCCTTCCTGATGGTGTCCTTCAGCAGGAGACAGTTTGGGAGATAAGCCCGGATCACAGACGCCTTCTCAGCCGCTCCACTCAGGGTCTCTATAGAATGTGGAGGTCTAAAACATGACAAAGATAAGTTTATGACTATGATTACTATTATTACAGGCTTAATACCAAACACAATGTTGTTGTTTTTTTTAAGCAGTAAAGGATAAACTACAGCAGACTGAAAACATGACTGCATACATCACCTTCTTTTGTCATAAAAATCCTTTTCTATTATTAAATTTGATTGTGTACCAAAGACAGCAAACTATACATGATGCTCACTTTTTGTTGATCTTGGGAAAGTTGTAGAGGGTGCTTTTTTGCAATAACTGTAATTAAAGCAAAATTGGACAGCACCAATGTATTATACAGTTTTGATCCAGACTAAATCAGAGACACAAAGAAACCAATGTACATTTGAGGACAGAATTTTTTTTTTTTACTGAAAAGAAATGAGAAAGTAACTCTTTAAAATCACATATTACACAAACTTGTGTCTCTTTACAAGTAGGCCTTATTATGACTAGTCTCAAAAATGCACAAAAGGAAATTAGAGCAATATCTTGAAAAAAGTATCTGCGATAACTGACTCACAAAACATATAGAGTAAAATCTTTTACCACAGCTTTCACATAAGAAGAATATTATGACTTTGAGCTGCACAAATTAGTCGATTCCCATGACTAGTCACTTATTAAAAATATTTTCTTTGATCATAGTAATCAAAATTAGACAATACAGATTAACATACATACAAAGTGGTATTAATCAGTTATGAAAAGAGAATACATAAACTTTATTTTAAGCCATTCTTAATTTAGAAGCTAGAGGAAATATAATATGAATGCTAAAATAATCAATAGCTGCAGCCCCAGAAACAATGTAAGAATAAACCTGATGATTATTGAGTGAATAAGTGTTTAAATATGACGTGTGTCTGACCTGGCCTTGAGCAGACTGATGGCTTTCTCCTCCCAGTGCTCAGACACAGTGAGCAGCTCCTGGAGATGTGCCATGGCCTTCTCCACAGACGGGTGCGGCCCCAGACCCACGCCCTGGTCTATCAGCCGCCTCATGGTCTCCAGACTCAGGGTTTTGGGCTGACCGCTCTCCTGCTGCACCGCCTCCAGCCAGCGCGCCTGCTCCAGTCGAACCCTGAGGCGAGGCAGCTCCGGCAGGTCCACGTCGAAGTCAAAGCTGACGTCCAACAGGCCCTGGATCTCAGACACACTGGGAACCTCGTCTGACAGCACCTTCTCGCTGTGCTGCTGGAAGTCCTCGATACGGTTCAACAAGTCCTGCACACAAACACAGATACAGCTTAAAGTGATACCTACTATACAGATCAATAATGTTAGGGATGCGTCAATATATTAGGCTCATATTTTATGAACATTTATACTTTGGGAATGCATTATTTTATAGTGGAAAATAAAAATAACTGAAATGTCATTGCTTTCTTTATTACATGGATGATAAATAGAGCAAGCACATTTCACAAATTTAGAGGAACCTCATGTAAATATATACTTTTACCAAAAAATGTTTGTCTAAAAGAGTAACTTACTAAAACTATGGATATTGCAAACCATACGCTGGAAATTGCCACATCAAGAAAAAGTGAACTCAACAAATAAAATGTGTCATTAAAAGTGTTTTAAATATAATAAATTAATTTTGGTTTAAAGGAGGATTTTTTTTGTTCTAGTATAAAAGGGTAAGCACACGTTTTATAAGTTGCATTACCCTGTTATACATAAGTTATTTTGTTTGGTTTAGTAGTGTTAATAACAGGAGAATTCACGAGAACTTGAGAGGCTATTGCCAGCATTGTTGGATCTGGCCCATCTTTGGCTGACATGCCACTTGCCGTACCAGATGTCAGCCGCCTGTGCCGGACTCAAGTCAGATACAGCCCACATTGGTCTGCAATGGGGTTTTCTTCTCAAGTTTACTTTTCGAAACTGCTATAGCTCAGTCCACATGGCCTTTGGAGGAGGAACACCAACTTTGTGTCATGCTTAACACACAGTTTCTATTGTTTCGTTTATTTGATTGATTCATAATTAAAGGCACCTATTGTTTTTTTTATATTTAGTAAGAACTAGACATTGCAGATCAGATTACTTTTTCATTGTAAAACAAAGTAATCAAAAAACTTAAAAATAACAGCTGTAATGACTTCTTTCAAATGCAGAACTGATAGCCCCCTTCATTTAATGTATGTAAAGCACAGATTTTTACTTTTTTTTTGAGTGACTATGGACAGTATTGCACCATATATGCTTCACTTGATGATTAATCTTTTGAATTATAACAAGTAATACAGTCAAGTGGGAGGGGATAGGTGGTAGGTGAAACAGGGATTTCTGAGCACTTGACTTCAGCTGAAGAACAAAACAAATTACTCCAACATGCATGAATCAATTCAAATATAACTGAGTAAACTAATGATGAAAGAAGCCATCATTTGAAACTTAGAAAAGTGAATTTGACATAATAAGTCCCTTTAAACTTTTATCGTTTAAAATCTAGTGATTGACATGACATGTGTCATTTACACGTCTTGAGATATAACTGGGAACCAATGTTTTAGGCAACATGTCAGTCAAATCAAAATATCAGCTTGTGCTAGAGAGTTAAAGATAATGGTCAACCATTCTTTCTATTTTTTTAGTCTCTATCAGATCAGATTTAAACAGTCACCTTTAACCAAAACATTCTATATATAGCACTCTTGTCTCACGAGGCCTTTCTGTGTGGAGTTTGCATGCTTCCCCCTGTGTCTGGGCGTTTTCCCTCCAACAATAACTTGCAGATTAGAGATTGCTTGGTGGTATCAGTGAGTGGGGAGGTTACTGTGTGAAGCACGTCGGAATACATCTGTCTGTATAAATGTGCTAAATAAACCAAACCAAACCTTTAACTTTGGAGCTTGAGGAAGGCTGCAGGAGAGATTGTACAGCTGCCGAACAAATGAACGCAGCTCCTCCACCGTGAGCTGGCTCCGCGACTTTCCACTTCCACAACAATACCTGAAAACAGCAAAAACTTTACATAAAAACTTCTCAAAATGGATGGGCCTATATATACTGTGCTGATTCAAACCTGGTCTGCCTCTTTCCGTTCAGGAGCTGCTGAGCGACAGTTGAGCATTTTTCAGCGTCTTGTGTAACGAGACGAAGACGACGCAGGAGATCATTTTCGGGGAACAATTTTGATTCAGATTCAGACAAAAGCTCCGGAAAACAGGCAAACCTACACGACGAGTGAATATAGATAAGTACACCTCTGTCTATTAGCCTCTTTCTTGGTCACATTTCTCAGTCTTACTCTCTTCTTTCTAGTTTAGCTTCCAAGTTTCGCTCACACGCACGGCCCATCGTCGTACAGCTGGGCGGCTCCTTCACTGCGTTCATCATTGGAAACAGGTCGTCACGTTGTATCTGTAACTGCAGAGACAAATATAGGAATAAGCTTTTATGAGAGAGTATCACATTTTTCTAATTTTAGACTTACAGCAGTTACAATGCAAATTAGGAATAAACTGACAAATAGTTGAAATATACAGGAAGTAATTGAGTTTAATGCTGCATGTGGTCCTGGATGCTTGGTTTCCGAGATGAGAGGTTGAGGTTCCGACTTTGTTTGCATTCATGTGCTTTTTACTTCGGAAAGTCGGGATTTTGTTGTTAACCATAATAAATAAATGACACAGCACTTTTAACAGTGATATGTGATGCTAGCCTGTCCAAAAACTAACGTTAAAGCAATTTTTCCACTGCTTGAGTTCATGTGCATTTTCAACTCGGAACATTTTTTCAATATCTCGAGATCATATGAATGCAGCATAAATCCACTACATATGTAATCAGAAAAGTGGATTTACAAAATATGCTTCTTTCAATTAATTTCCCTTGTCACTGTTTAAACATTAGGAAACCCCAGTTCTGTACCAATAACAACATTAAAATGGATTAATACATTTAACTGAAAACACAATACAATCTGATGTAAATATTTGGTAATGTGATTATTCTAGCTTTGGTCCAGTGCAGGGTCGAGATGTGCCCCTTGTAGAGATGTGCTTTCTTCACTTGCTTTCGTTATTAATCGTGACGCATCAACCTTTACAGGCTCATTCTACAGTTAGTTTAGGATTGGGTTTAAGGTGAGACTTAGCAATAGCAGTCCAAAATGTTGATATCTAGTCTCGGCTAAAACAACAAGAATTCAGAACATTCATCTTAATTGTAGCTGTTTTAAAGCAAGATTAGGATTAAATTGCTAACATTTGGCAGCATATTTAATTTAACTCAAGACTTTTTGATTGTTTACAAGTGATTTTGGCTTGAATCACCAATGAGGTAAGCAAAAATATCCTACACGTTTGGCAAGTATTTTGGCATGAAAGAAGAACAAATTTATTGAAACAAGACTAGTGAAATAATCNCACTACAAGCTGCTTGTAAGGAGACTATGGGATTCGCTCAAACACTGATACGCTACGAAGTATCTATTTACAGATCCATGCTTTATACTCGCGATAATCTGATATATATCCAAAATCGAAAGAGCCTCATGAATAACTATACGTAAAGCAGACCGTGTAGTAGAATTTACTCTAATTCAATAAACGGTAATTTATGTAGCTTACGTTAGCGTCTGGAATTGTTAAGAAGATGGACGTAATAGCTCGTAACGAAAGCCACTGTGTGTTTATGCCACCTTAATAGTTCTTTGTGCTCTTCGACTCAAGTAGTGAGACGCCGCATTGCCGGATTTTGCAGATCTTGGTAATGGAGTGATAGAGTCGTGGTGAGTATAAGTAACAGGTGTTACCGGATTGAAAAGAACTGTTGAATGAGAGTCTAACGAGTAAAGACCGTAGGTTTTGTCATATTTAGGTGTATCTATATAGCTCAAAATGTACAGAGTGCGGGCAGAGCTGTGGAGCGACACTTACGACCGCTGTTCCGGTCAACGGTGTGTTCGCTCTTGAGTGATTCGTTGATCGCCTTATGCGTCTGGATGAGTGATCATGGGTGCCAACGACGTCAGCAAATTATACACACGTCTCGTGCCCAGGGCTGAGCCACAACGGCGACCTCTCCCAGACATCGAACAAGCAACCAAGCACAAACACTTAAGTAGAAAGATCAAGCAAGAACTTGGCATAAGTGTAAATTATCTATTCTTCTCCCTGTTATTAGTTTGTTTGATAGCCATATTGTCGCTGTATTCTTACAACAACAGAAGGCCAGCAGTGCCGGAGAAAGTTACTGTGTTCGTGAAGATACTGAATCTATTTTCCCACTCTTAGCTGATGCCTCTAGAAAAAGACATTGGTTCTTTTAATTTCAGATTTGTGTGTTGATTCCATAAGGTTCACGTACGCTGAGCCAAACATGAGAGGCGGTCCTCCCAAGTCCGGAGGGACCAGATGTCTAGTGCAGATGTGGAAATGAAGATGACAAAGACCTCCATCAAAGGGTGGTATCAATAAAGCTGTTTTCCCCTGCTACTATAGTGCAAGAGTGATGCGACCACATAGATCACACACTGTTTGGTGTGTCCGTATAAGGGCTCCGATCTGAGTGGTCGTTTAGATATAGAAGAATTGTTAACCACATGAAAGCCAGAAAATAAGCCAAGATTTACTAAAGAAACGAGTCATAGATATGTTAGTTTTTTTTCAGTCTACAAATAGTAAACAAATGATCGAGAGTGTAACTACTTCATCAATATTATGTCGATAAATTAATTATGTTATCGCTATAAAAAGAACCAGATAGGGCGATAATTTCTGTTATAACACTTTGCTAAAGCTAAAACTATTCTACATCAATATTTTTTATACGAATGCTTTTTCTTTCTTGGGGCTTGAACGTTATTATACATTGTGCTTGAAACATTTGCATATGAAATGTTGAAATTACATAATATTATACATTTATATGAATATAGGTCTAGTGGAGAAAAATAGTACCACCATGGTCTTGAACCGCGACCCTTTGTACTCGGAACCAGCGGCCTAGCCAGTCAAGCCACACAGCTAATGACTTCATTCAGGTGCGGAGAACCATATAAATGTTAACCACGCTATATTCGTATTTGCAAATCCTGGTTATTTTTGCGTTTTTACATCACAACATTCACAGAAAATCAAGGGAAATCGTCTCTGAAAACATTTATGTAATATTTTACACGTTAAAAGAGCTTATTATTTGGTTTTATTGTTCTTTTTTCCCCAAGAGGCCTGGTGAAGCAGTGCCTCCTCTGACGCTCGTTGCTGCTCTCTGGTGTTGTGTAGAGCTGGTGCCTCAGTGACACGTGATACAGAATGATACTTTTCGATACCGTAACTGTGTTGGTCACGTGACTTTTCTTAAACGATGCGCTCGGTGACACCTCGGCTGAGGCTCGCTCTCAGCGCATGGCACATGTATCGGTACCTCGGCTCGTTTAGCCCATCACT
The DNA here is from genome assembly GCA_038363315.1 of Mugilogobius chulae. Lineage (NCBI taxonomy): Eukaryota > Metazoa > Chordata > Actinopteri > Gobiiformes > Gobiidae > Mugilogobius > Mugilogobius chulae. The sequence continues at coordinate 3,190,299 of CM076398.1, forward strand.
ACCAGATGCGGCCCTCAATCTTTTTATCTGGCCCCCGGACACTTTTGAGAATAAGTGTTACTCTTTCAATTTCTTTTATTTTTATTGATTCAGCTGTGGAGCATGTGTCTTTACTTGATGTCCTAATACAGTGGTTCCCAAAGTGGGGGTCGGGACCCCTCGGGGGGTCTCGAAGCAAAATCTGGGGGTCGCGAGATGATTTCAGAATGTGTTTTTACAATTATGACATTTAATCAGTTTTTTTTGGGGAAATTGGGTCATACAAAGTAATACACTGTCAAAATCAACACAATTAAACCTAATTTAAATGTTTTTTTTACCTTTAAATTTATTACAAAAGTATATATTCTTTGCTGTGGGGGTCGTGTGTTGGTTGCATGGTTATTTTGGGGGTCCTGGGCTGATATGTTTGGGAACCCCTGTCCTAATAGACCTACTTATCATAATAAATGATCAAAATATTAGATTACACAAAATTGACCACAATTATGATAATTTGTCGCACCAATGACCGAATTTCGGCCCTCCTAGTTCAGGTTCTAATCTGGCCCTTGGAGAAAAATAATTGCCCACCCCTGGTAGTTCTCCGAGATCTTTTGCACTGTTTTATATGCTGTGTTTTACAAGGTCCTTGGTTTCTCAGACCGTGTTGTCATTTGGAAATTTGGATTTTGATGTCAGCATTCATAACATTTCTGACACAACACATTTAAAGGTGGGATAGCTGATTTCACACTCCAAACACTATTTAAATCCTTTGACACATGTAATATTCATTCTTCTAGGTGCAGTTACAGCTTATAAATGTCTTTTTACAAACAACAAAGTGAAAATGCAGTGACCACTCAAGCGCAGCCAGTCTGAGCGCAGCATTCAGCTCCTGATTAGAACTAGAATTCTTTATTGTTCAATTCAGACAGTACACAGTGGTCTCATTTTTTTCTGTGCTCCATTCATCATACTTTTTAGTGGAAAACACAAAGGTTACTAATTACAACTAAAAAGTTAGTTACTCCAACTTTAACAGAAGTTAACAGAGCAAACGGTGAGATCTGTTGTTGTTGCTTGTCCAAAAGTTAACTGTTGTTTGTATTTACTTTAGGTCAGAGGTGGGACCAAGTCAATGTTTTGTCTCTCAAGTAGTCTCAAGTATTCAGCCTCAAGTCCAAGTCAAGTCCTAAGTGCCCCCCACAAATCCAGTTGAGTCATCTGATTTTAGCTTCAAGTCTTTATATCAAAATACAGAATACATTTTGTGTTTTTATAATTTCATTGATTTATGCAAATGGTCCCCTTTCAAAATACATTTCTGGTCACAAAAAGAAAGGAGGGGAGACATGTTGCAGTTTGTTAATGTAAAATCATGACGTCATTTAAACACAAGGCTCCAAGTTCAAGTCAAGTCTAGAGAAACTGACCTTCAAGTCCAAGTCAAGTCCCAACTCTGAGTCCATTTTATCAAGTTAATTTTATAAAAAAAATTCTCAAGAGCATGACTAGAACATGCAGGATTATTTGTCCATGAATAGAAAATAAGTAAAAGGCACTTTGTGTATCTGTCAGTTTAAATCAGGGCAAACCAACAGCTCACACAGCATTGATTTGTTTTTATACAGTGAGCTGAAAGGACCAGTCATGCTGCAGAGAGTGTGGGCAACAAAAACACAGCAGCGCTCCAGTGCAGCGGGATCAGGCGTTTTGAGCAGTGAAAAGAGCCTGAATATGATATGCAAGGTTACTCAAACAAGAGAAGAACAATCTAAATACCACTGTTTGGACTTGTAAATCTTGGACTTGAGACAGACTTGAGTCACTATTTTCATGACTTGAGTCTTGATAAAATGGACTCAGACATGGAACGTGATTTGAACTTGTCTCTCTTTGACTTGGAACGTGACTTCAGACTTGATGTCAAAGACGTACTTAAAAATGCACTGTGTAACTTTCTGGAGGAGATAAATAAACTAAACTATTTGCTAGAATTAGAAAGTTAAAACCAAACTTTGGAACATTCTGAATGGATCTAAGATATTTTATGCCATAATGTGAAAAAATACAGCTACAAAATACACAACTTTTCTAGCAGAAGGAGCGCTGATTGACCAAGCTGTAGCAAAAACTCTAGCCGCGCTGTTGTCAGCTAACTACAAGAGTTTATCACTGTACAAAAACAAAAGTGATGCTGCTAATTCAACATTTGTGAATTAAATTCGACCCTACGACCCATTAATGTTATATTCAGGTGAGTGAAAAAACAGTGAGAAAAACATTGTCTCAAGCTCAAGGAGTCAGACATCCATCAGACCGATTCAGACCTGATTCAAAACAGCTGCTCGCATCTCATTTTGTTGTTTTAATCAAAGAAGTTCCCCCAGCCAACTAATGGACAGTGTCTCTTCCTGCAGGGGGCATGCGCAGTAAGGCGGAAAGTGATGTCGACTGATAATCCGTTTATAACAAACATGAGCAGGCCTCCTCCAGGCCAAATAACATTTTGTGCCATTCAAGCAAGTTCAACGTAAAGAAGCAGATTTCTATTGTTTATTTAGTGCAACAAAGAAATCTAAATGACAAAAACATTCTTATATTCAAGTCTATTTTGGCCAAAATGTTACACAGGGCACCTTTAAGACTTGAAAAACAGTAATTCAGCCCCCTCTCTGCTACATAAACTAATACAATTTACAAAATATGTGACATCAAAACATTCACAAGCCAATCACTGAAGGCAGCTACTGCTTAAATGTAATTTTTATTGTAAAACAAAACAAGAAGTCTAGTCACATATAGAAGATATCAGATTGAAAATGTGTGATTGCAGGACAAAGTACAATGTTATTTATTTGAAAACTGAATGACACTATTAGAGTGACCAGATTTTAAAATTAAAGTAGGACACTTACAAGTTTTTAGTGGAGTAATAATGAAACTGTAACAATTAAAGTAACAAACAATCATGTTGCATCAGTGCATCAACAACATGTCTAACAGCTTACATAACTTTTTTATTCTTTTTTTTGCATTTCTTTGTGTGTGTGAGAGAGAATAATACAATTTTCTTTTTCACATTCACACAGGTATGGACAACTGCTGTGTCTTCAGCCAACAACAGTTCTTTAGACGCTATGGGCTGCTCATGGTAAGTGATACGTGCTTTCATAATACACATTTAGCAACAGTAACGACACAAATACTAGCTTGTAGTAAGTCATCTGGGTGGAGGTGTCGCATGGAGAGGAGGTGAGAAGTTTGACTCATATTTGCACATATTTTTAGCTTCACGCTGTAAATCATCAGAGGGGGATCTATAGATAAACTTTATTTATATGCTCTGTAAGCCTGCGTGACTGGGGATTCATCAGCAGTTTGCCACAATAATGAGGTCAATTCAATGCAGCAGAATTTACAATTAGCATGAAGTGTTAAATAATGTTAAATAATGCAAAAAGAGTACATAAATTGAAGTCTGTGAGGCCTGGACCTTTTTTTACATGACAGTATTGATAATAGCTTTAAAATGTATCAAACAGACCTGGTAAATGGGCATGAGAAAGTTGGTTTATTACAATGTTTCAGACCTCAATAAACATCTACTATTTTTGTTAGTTTCTTTTTTAATTTCGTGTCCAACAAAAGTGTCCATGACAAAAGAAATGACAATGTCTCAATTCAATATGTTAGTTATAGTCATTTGTGTCAAGGACATAAATGATAAATGACTTAATGTAGGCCATGTTTTTATAATGTTACTAGTTGTGGAGCTACTATAATAATTTTGAAATTGCCTCATGCATTCTCACATCAAGAGAAGGGATTGTCTCACTTTTTTGGACTTGATAAGAAAGTTAGAACACATTTTTCTTTAAGATGATGAATCTTTTTAGTCAAATATTATTTTTTTATAGTCATGGGAAAGCTCAGAATCCTGCTTTCGGCCCTGGTTTTAAAGCCATATGACAGATTATCACATTTGTCTAATTTTGATTTAGTTTGGTGTGATATTCCTTGTGGTAAATATGTATTATAGTTTTAAAACAGTTAAGTTGCAAAATTATGAAGAAATTGACCAATAAAAGTTAAAAATTACAGGAAGTAATCTGAGCTCTTAAACAAAATCCCTCCACATGTGTCGTCAAAAGCACCAAAATGTAAAGACAATTTACACAATTGACATAATTTTACACAATTTAAGTGTTGCAAAATATTGTCATTTGCCGAATCATAGCATCTGTGTCATTTATGTGGGTTTTCACCCACATTTACTATGAGGTTGCTAGGTAACAGCTGTGGGTTCCACTCTACATGTCATATTTGCTGAACAAAATGCAACTTCAAACTTCATAAAATACTAAAGTAGGTGAAAAAAGCTAATAGTTTGGTGAAGTCTTGAATATAACCTGTCATACACACTTGCAACATAAAGCACTTTTTCTAGAATAAGGTTTTGTAAAAGTAAAAGGCGAACATCACAACATTCTACAAAGTAATACGATTCAATAGAGAGAAACCACTATTATATATATATATATAATATATATATATATATATATATATATATATAATATATATATATATATATATATATATATATATATATAGTATATATATATATATATATATTTTTTTTTTTTTTTTGATTTGTTGTTGTTGTGGTAATGCAAACAATGAATAGGTCACTAAATGCAATCTACAGTTACCAGTAATGCAGTGCAGTTTTATTGAACTGTCTTTTGTCCACAATCTGATCATTCATGTGTACAACTTTCTTATTGGTTTCTATTTCTGAGAATCAGAGTTGTAAACTCAGACTAACCTCCCTGTCTCCAGCCTCTTATTGCAGTAAAGAGTTTGGCTCCACCATCAGGAAGTCAACAAGAACTGTTCTCAGAATATGTAATTGACCAAGAGCATCAGATCAGATTACAACTTTATAACATTTTTGTATTTATTAATCAAAAAATAATAACATGAACAAATAGTATGAGTAGCATCATAACCAAATCAACCAGGGATTTATAGGAGTCACAACAGAAGTCAGACTTTTCTCCAAAAAGCTTAAACACTGACTTAAAGAAAGGCATCGGTGTAAACACTAAACCAGACTGTAAAATGGACAGATAGTTAGCTCCTTTCGATGTATGTGCTGTTATTTATGGCTTTTATTGGCTTTTTATGTACTGTGTTTATGTCTATTAACTTTGAAAAGCCAAACCAAGGACAAGGGCTGTAAATGAGTTAATGGCTAGAAAATGTACATTAATATCTTTTGATGGCAATGTTTTTTGTATTGTGAATAAATAGATAAATAAATAAACAATAAACAAAAAATAATCATGTTAATAATTAATAATAAAATACTGAATGTTTGTTTGGGATAGAAAAGAGTTAAAAAACTTTGAAAATCGTTTGCAGCGATCGAATCGATTGACAAGAATCTATCTGTTTTGTTCATGCAGCCACTGACCTACACACACACTATAGTTGAATAATACAAATAATAACACAAAAATAGTCACAATGTTTGAAGAAACAAAGCGTGAACTTGTGCAAGACCTGACTGAATGTGCATTAATATGTTGAGTTAACAACTGATGGGTGAACCTCTAAATATGGACACTAAATATGATATAGGCCTATATATTTATTTTTGAGTTCTGAGCAAATGTAATTTATTATGTTTTATTTTGTGTGTTAAGATAAACCAACAAAATCTAACAAAATCGCAGCTTCAAAATTGAAAACTCAACTGATTTGTGATAGTGAAGTGAATCGTTCCATCCCTAATGTTGGGCTTTCTACTATGAATCACTCCTGGATGGATGAGGGATTATACTGACTGTTTGTACATTACATTTTCAAATGCAATGTACAAACATCACAACACAAATATATTGTGTTTTTATTTACTGTGTGTGGTGTTCATTCATTTATCATCAACTGCTTAATCCCGTTAGGGGTTGTGGATGACTGGAGTCTATCCCAACTTTGGCCTTAGGCAGGGGAACACTCTGGCCTGTGGCCAACTCGTCGCAGAGTTAGAAACCTGGTATAGTAAAAACACTATACCATCATAAATACAAACTATTTCAATACCGGGTGAGCTTTGAGGCTTTGCTCATTACAAATATTTTACCAAACATCATTATACTATTCAAGGAAAGAACATATAGTCATTATTAAATATAGTATTAGTCTTGTTGTACATATATTCAGTGTAACATCAGGTATTTTAAATAGTTCTCAGCCTTAGTCCTGCACTTGACATGAGGCTTGTTCTGCTTTAAACAGGATGTGGTGTCTCTTTGTGTCTTTGCTGGTGAAGCTGCCTTGAACGCGTCGCAGCCACATTTCTCCTTCGTCCTTGGCCTTGGTTCAGAAGTGACAAACATGTTTTATGGACCTGCTCTAATAGATGTGCTCTCTACTGTCATTAACACCACCTTCACCTTTTAATCACAGAGAACAGTGACTCAGGGGGACAAAGGTGAGCGGGAACAAAGAGGGCCCACCTAAAACATACAGGTCAAACACTGAGGAGAAGCTACAGTGCAATATATCATGTATTTTATATTGTTGAACATATGAATACTGGACAACTTTATGTTACTACTCTATATTTTCAATGAGACATGATTTTATCGATGCAACGGTTAATGCTTTGCTAGAAAATGTCAAATGATGACAACAAATATATCAAAATAGGTGTTTCTTTATGCAAAAAGAGCATTATTTCTGTAAGCTTCTGTAAGCCTGTCCACAGATCTGACCTGTAACTTGGTCTGGTGGCATCATCTTTTGTCTTCAAAGTTAAGTTGAATGCTACAGAACATTCCTGACAAATCAATAATTTCTCCTTGGAGATCAACAAGTGACAAAACTTCCAGGTACCACTTTATAATAACTACACCTTAATTGACCTTAGTAAACCATGAATAAAGCATAAATAAAACCTTAGTTATTCATTAACGAATGGTGAATTAATGAATGAAAAAGTGTATTAATGCTTAGTAAGGTTAGGATTTAGGGTTAGGGGCAGGATTCGAGTAATTAAGTAGTTACTAAGCATCAACATCTGTTATCTAATCATTTGTTCATGATAAATTGAGTCTTTATTAAGGTGTTATTAATTATTTATTAAGTCTAATTTTTGTAGTTATTCTAAAGTGCTAACCTTACACCTTAATTGACCTTAGTAAACCATGAATAAGCATAAATAAAACCTTAATTATTCATTAACAAATGGTGAATTAATGAATGAAAAAGTGTATTAATGCTTAGTAAGGTTAGGATTTAGGGTTGGGGGCAGGATTCAGAATATTTAAGTCGTTACTAAGCAATAAAAACTTTTTCATCTGATAATTAATAATTTGTTCATGATAAATTAGGTCTTTATTAAGGTGTTATTAATGATTTATTAAGTTTAATTTTTTGTATTTATTCTAAAGTGTTACCAACTTCCATAATAACTCCTATAGGTAAATTCCAAGTTCCTAAAATGATTGATTGATGATTTCCAGTTATTTACTTTGGTGTGCATTTGCTTCATATTAGGCAAGATGTACATTTCTAGCATATCAATGTTGTAGGACTTTGCTCGGTTCAGTGCTGCCTCCAGAGTCAATCTTAGAAAGAGGAACCAGTGCTTGTTTGTTTTATGCAGCTTCTTCTTGAACGTGTGAGACAGCCAGGCCACTTTTCAAGACACACTATTTTGTCATTTTTATTTAGCACAAATCATAATGTCGGTCACAATTTTGTCCTCAAAGTTTCAAATTAATAAATATGCCTTTGGTGTAATTCCATTGAGTTCTTTGCTTATGTTACAACAGTGTCATTAGTTCTCGTCATTACTTTAGAGGTGTATTTGAATTGATTCGTGCATGTTTAAATAATCTTGTATTGTCCTGCAGCTGATGCTTGAGCGCTCATTCCACCTATCCACCTATCCCCCTCAAACAACTGCAAATAAATGTACCTCACACTTCCAGGACCACCAATCTTGGATAATAGACACATAAATCAGTTTACTACACATTCTTAGTCTCTTGCTGATATAATTCGCATTGTATGCTCTGTTCCGTAGATTGAATAAGTTTTCAATCCTTACAAGTATCACACAGCAAACATCTCATATTATTATTTTTCTAAATAACAATTCATCGGAGTACTATCTCACACATACGAATAATTGAGGGACCACGAGTTGACATAATTATCTGTTCTACATTCCAAGTCACCATGTTTCTTACATATTCTTGTTGACTACTATTGTGTAGATTATCAGAGAGGCTTTGTACTTATGACCCTTATCTAATACGGGTTCATGACTCTTACCTCGTCCCTCGTATTTTGAATAAACAAGTGAAAATTAGACACAAATTAAACCGCGTGATGGCCTGAGTGTTGACAAGCAAATTGAAATAATATGACGAGAGTACTTCTCTAACACCACATAATAAATTATAGATAACACATGTTAAATATACTGAAGACATTACAAATATTTATTTAATTGAAAACAATGTGTCACTAAGAGTAGTCTCGTTTACATATATTAAATCTTTCAGAATGGTGTAATATGGAAGATTCCTTAATAGGCCTAATACTATCTCTATAAACATAAAGCAATATGGAAATAGATGCGATGTAAAATATAATGGTTTCTGTTTTTGTACTTAATGTCACGAGCGCCCTCTTGAATGATCTAGTCAAATTATGTTTTTTTTTTGCTTTGACTTGATGCCAATGCAACAACTTAAAGTGACAAGTTAGACGATATTTTTAGTAAAACATATAAAACATGAATAGGATTAAGATTTCACTAAACATTAACTTGCTTTTACCCAATTTGGTTGTTTTGGTAAAGTTTATTATTGTCTTTTGTCCAGTAAATATGACATACAGTATGTGGAGAGTCCATTAATGTTACCTAGCAACATAAATAACACAGGAGTGACAATGTGACAAATTATCATAACTTTAAATGTGTTAAATGATTGTTTAACCCTTGTGTCCCGTTGTGTCCAGTTTTACTCCGTTTGTTGGCACTTTTCATTTTTAAATTGTCCACCATTGCTACAGTTTTGGAGATATTTCAAACACAAGCATATTCCCAGACAAGGTGAAAATGTGACACGACAATGGGGGAAAGTCAAAAGTTTTTAACATGTCCAAGGCTTAAATAAAAAGTCCAAACAAATCCAGATTAAATTTTCATTTTATATAAAAAAAGGGCCATTTTGTGTCACATTTGTCACAATTCTGGACAAATAATAAAACCTTGAATATTATTTTTCAAATGTTGTATTTTTAGTGAGGAGAGAATTGGATTAACAAATTTAAGCAAAAGTTTGAAAAAGGATATATTTTACTTTAATTTTACAGCTGTTAAAAAAGGTGAAGTATAAAGGCGCTAACAGCAAATTAGGAACTTTTTCTAACGAGACACAAGGGTTAAACTGTGTCAGTTGTGTTTAAATTGTCTTTGTATTTTGGTGTTTTTTTGATGACACATGTGGAGGGATTCAGTTTTAGATAATTTTCTACTTTTAGTTTTCAGTTTCTTCATAATTTGCAACTTAACAGCTGTAAAACTATGATAAATATTTACCACAGAGACTATTACACCAAACTAAAAGTCAAATCCAATTTAACCTAGTTTTTTTTAATCTGAAAATCATTCCAAGTTTTGGTGCTCCCTTTTCCCTGTATTCCACTGCAAAACACAGCTTTAGTTTCTCACCAAATACAATAGTTTAACTTCGGAGTTCATGAGAGAAAACACAAGATTCGTCGTAGAACAAAAAGGGCTTTATTTCTCCAATATAAACTTGTAACATCTTTAAGTGCCCCATGTTCCGTCCAGTACCCTACATCAGGCTACATGCTGGGGTCACACTTCAGCAGCATCGCTCCTTCGTCCACTACTTCAACAAAACCACGTTAGATCTCTGTACACCACACCGAGAAATGGAGATTGAGCCGTTTGAATCAACTCAGGACAAATTATTGCTCAGATAAAATAAACTAAAAAACAAAAAAACTATTCTACAAACCGGGACTATTTATATTAAGAGATGCAGTTACTAAACACGGAAAGTAAAATTTATGCGTTTTGTTTTTTTTAAAAGGCGGAAAGGGGACGTCTGAGGGTATAAAACCTTATAGCTACCTAATGCCCCTTACGCGATGCTTTAACATGCAAGACGTTTTGGAAATCCTTAATTATCTGTCATTAACGGGGCTTCGAGATGTAAAAACTCTACCTTCCTTCCACCATTAAAACGGGATCCCATGCAGCACACTTCACAAACCTGATTTTTCAAATAGACGACCACAATTCATGATGAGAAAGAATATAATAATAATAATATTAATAATATATGTAACAATACAAAAAAACAAACTTCACAATTATATTTCTGGACAAGTCAAAAGGAGATAGCACCGTTGTTACAAAAGGATGGGACAGAGGTAAAGAAGGCGAAGGAACCAGACAATCCTCTTTAAAAAAAAGTTTCTTCATGTTTTTTTTTGTCTTCAGACGTCGCTGATTGAGCATCTGACGCAAATGTAGTCCTCTTTCTCCGCCGTTTCCGCGGTGACGCCCACGCAGACCTGGTGGAACCACTGATTACAGCTGCCGTCGCACTGCACCCAGTTCACCTGCGCGGGAAAGAGAAACGTTTACCATCACGGCAAAATATAAAACACGACATATGCAGTAAAATATAAAACACGACATATGCAGTAAAATATAAAACACGACATATGCAGTACATGCCTGAAGTGTGTTTGACAGGTTTTTGCAATTTTCTAGTTTTAACTTAAAGCAGAACTAAGCAACTTCAGCTCTTTAAACCAGCCGACTGATGCGTAACTCAACATTATTTATTCATTTTCCCACTTTTGTGTAACTTTAAGATTGAAATAAGTTAACACATTTTACACTGGTAAATAAAAAAATAAATAAAAAAAGACTGGGTTTCTTAGGACAGAACATTGAGTCAGGAAAGTATTTTGAAGGAGGCGAGAGCTGTCGTATCGACAAATGCTTCAAATGACCCTAAATACACATCGTCATGGAGACTTACAAAGACATTTAACAAGGTCAAAATGTTACTTAGTTCTGCTTTGAACCGACAGATTAATACTTGTTGTAATTATAATGACAGCTTTACATGAATAAAGAACGAGTTTGTTAAATAAGTTGGAGATAAAGAAGTAGAGAAATACGAGGACACTTTCCCTTTTCTCAAAAGAAACACCGTTTTATGTCCTTGTAAAGATGATTTTAACAAACTTAAAGTCTCTTAGTGGATTTGAGGGCACAATTTCAAAGTGTTGCCCCAATTTCTTAGGCTACATGGTTGCCAAGCAACTACCGTACTTCGTGTGCTGTCATCATTTATAAACAGGAAGTAAATTTTTTAATCCTAAAAATGGCTAAACTGGAAAAAAAAAAATTACAAGGTTTAGTAATATCTTCAAATGTGACAACACAGTGAACATGATTATATTTAAAATTTCTCCAAACTATTAGCTTATTTTGATCTAGATTGGCTATTTTTATGAAGTTTGTACGGTAGTTGTATTTTGTCCAGCAAATGTCATGTAGAAGTAAACCCACAACTGTTACCTAGCAATCACATTGTAAATGTGTCCAAAACCCACATAAATATCACAGATGTCATGATTTGACAAAGAATAATATTTTGTAACACTTAAATTGTGTTAAATGATTATTTAAACTCCCACGAAACTGTGTCAGTTTTGTGCAAATTGTCTTTGCATTTTGGCGCTTTTTGACGACTCATGTGGAAGGATTTTATTGTAGAACTTAAATCACTTCTTGTAATTTTCATCTTTTATTTGTAAATTTCTTGAACTGCTGTAAAACTATGATAAATATTTACCACAAAGACCAAACTAAATTAAAATGAGAAAAATGTGATAATCTGTCATATGGTTTGAATATAATATCTTAATTGATTTTAGTCACCTGGGTCCAACCTGTCATATGCACTTAAAATTTGAGTATTAATAAATACTAGAGGAATAGAAAATCCACTTTTAGAGCTTGTAACTATTTTAATCCTCATCACTAATGTCGTTCACAAGTTGTGTTTGGATTGATTCTTGCATTTTTAAATACCGATAATCTTGTATTGTGCTGCAGCTGATGCCTGAGTGCTCAGAAAAACCTTGTTCCAGGATTCCTGCACATTAAGACTTTTTAAGACCTTTTTAAGACCTTGGCTTAGATATGGAAATTTAAGATCCCGTCCACGTACAAAAACAATTGTTTACAGGTGCTGCACCTGTCACATGATCACTGACAGTTCTGTTCTGCGCCGTAGATCCATTTGATTCTACTGACATGACGCAAATGCAATATCTCCGACACACACAAACAGACACATTTTTCCTTTAACTTTGATAAATCTGCTTGAAATACAAGGTCTTAAAAAGCAGCTCAAAATTTAAGACCTAAAGTCATAATTTTGACAAATTTAGGACATTTTAAGACTTTTTAAGGACCTGCAGGAGCCCTGTTGTTTTCTCCCCTTCACTTCACGTCTTTACTTATTTATTTATGAACCTTTATTTAACCAGCAAAGTCCCTCTGAGATTGAGATTACAGATAAAATACATACGTATAGCTTGATACAAAATTTTACAGGCGTACTTATCAGATCTGCAATTTTTAACAGCAAGCTTTTTTTTTTTTTACATCTTTTTAATGTTTTACAGTGAACACAATGTAAACAGTTGAATCCACAGTTTGATCCTCACCTCGTCTCCCTCGGGCAGCTGGCACCTCTCCGCCGGGCACACGTCTGTTTCGTCTCCGGAGTTTTCCGATTGTGAGCCGTCTGATCGAGGAGATGAGGAGGTCGAGGCGGGTCGTCGGTGCGTGTGTTTTTTGTTCAGTTTCTGTCGTTTTAGAGGGTGCTTTTTCTCGCTCCCCCTGAAGTCTGTGTTTAAACTGTCCCGTTCGATATGACGCTTTGATTTCTTTTCGGACACAATGGCTTCCACATCCTGAAACAACAACAGCTGGATTAAATTAAGGTACAAATTACACTTTCAGTATTAGTATTGAATGTTTAACAATGTCAGAATATACTAGAGTTGTGTGAAATTATTGCTACAATCAAAAAACACTATTATTAAATCAATGTTTATTTTAAAATTCACTGCTTCCTACCTATTAAATTACCGTGTAGATACTTTTTGTTCAAGTTAACACTTTATAATACCAACACTTATTACTTACTCATGAACAAAGACTGAAGTCAGAATGAACAAATAGTTTATTAAGCATTCAATAATTACCTAATTAATACTCTCACTAATATTGAATCATAATTTTTTAGCTCTAACCATTAATTAGTAGTTAAAAAACATGAATCACTCTTAATAAACTCTTTGTTCATTATAAATAAGATTATGAAGGTGCAGCAATTAATTACAAAACTGTGTCATTTTTGTAAAGCTAATTCACTATTGTATGAGGAGTTTTTTAACTAGAAAATACATTGTGATACTTTAAAATAAAATAAATTAGGCATTTAAACAATGTTAATTTAAAACAAAATGTAAGGTTTGGTATAGAGATGCACCGATCCGATAATGGGATCAGATATCAGTGCCGATCTAGAAAATTTTGCTGGATCGTGTATCGGTTCTACATCAGTTCAGCCGATATCATAGTTGTGCCTTTAATTGGACATAATGAGACTAATTTACAGACTGGTGTTGATCCAGAATGTCTCACAATATTGGGCATTTTATTCAGATTAAGTTGTTAAGTATTGACTTTAACTACTCTTAAAACAGTTACATAACATAACATGACCAAATTTATTATGTTTTTATAAGAAAAAACAGCAATTTCAGTCCTTACACTTGTATTTGTTGATATCGAGTATTGACAGATATTCATTTTTCTACCGCTTAATCCCGTTAGGGGTCGCGGGTGACTGGAGCCTATCCCAGTGACTTTGGGCCTTAGGCGGGAAACACCCTGGACAGTGGCCAACTTGCCGCAGGGTTAGACAGACAATCATTCACTCTCTCATTCACTCACTGAGGGAAATTTACAGTGATGCCCAATTAACCTAAACATGCATGTTTTTGGAGGTGGGAGGAAACCGGAGTACCCGGAGAAAACCCACGGTGACACGGGGAGAACATGCAAACTCCACCCAGAGAGATCGTGAGATGTTGATATGGTCCGACCCGGGAGTCGAACCCACGACCTCCTTATTGGGAAGCCAGAGCTCTAACCACTCTGCTACCGTGCACCCGTATTGACAGATAGTTAAAGCCAAAATATCGAGATCAGTATCAGAACTGAAAAAGCTGGATTCGGTGGATCCTTAGTTTGGTATTCAGAACATGGAGATTACCCATGAAAACAAGCTGACAGCAGAGAGCAGATATCTGAGCACCAAGGACAAGTACAAACTAAAACTAACTACTAAACTTAACAAAAAGTTCAGACAGTAATTGACACCGAAAGGTTGGGAGTCATTGCTGTAGGTGACCTTCATTGTACAGGTTGTTTTAGATCAGTGAACAGAATGCACACTGTCTACTAGTCAACACATATCAATTAGGGATGGGCGGAATGTCGGTATCAGTATCGATATCGGAATTTTTAATCTCAATGAGTTGTAAAAAAAAAATCCTGGTTAAATAAAGGTTTGAATGAATGAATTGGGCTGATATTCATGATTTTTTTTGCAATATCGGTTTGGACTGAAATTGAAGAAATTGACAATATTTGGTGCGGATATTTTTTGAGGAGGTTTTCTAGTCTCTGTGCACATATATCAGTCTCAGCTTGGCCTGAAAACATCAAATTTGCAATTTTGAAAAGGCTAAAGAAGAAAAATGACAGTTCGTCTGTGCAAATAACAGTATCAAGCCAACAACATAACTTTTTTCCTTATTTATTTTTTCAAAAAAGGCAAAGAGAAGTATCTTAAATTATTTCACACTGTTAAAACTAACAAAGACATTTAACAGTAAAACTATGACTTAGATCTGTTTTAACAGAGAAATATTGGTATCAGCCAGCCAATATCGGTTATCGATTACGGCTCAAAAACTTCATATCGGCCCATCCCGAATATCAGTATATATTAATATATACTGATATATATTAATAAAGTTGAACACTATAGGCCTTCTTCTTTCATATTCTCTAGTGCAATTCTTACCAGCGGCGACGGTAGAGAGTTTTCCTGAGAGCTGAACTGTGCATGTGTCTGACAGTCTGTTTGCTCAGGCTGTGACATGAGGCGGTCTGAGAGCTGATTATGGGCCTGGTCCAGCAGAACCTGGTACAGACTGTGGACCTCCGGCACAGACACCTGCAGCAGAAGCCCCTCCACCAGGAGCTCCTCCATGTCTCTGCTCAAACCTGCAAACAACACAACACAAGGTTACATAGAAAAGGTAAAAACATATAAATTAAAGTCTAAAAGTCTATGGGCCTGATTTATCAAGCCAGGTGCTAAATTGCGGGTGCAAACATTTTTTAAAAATTGTGTTATTTATGAGCATTTTTACACAAACTTTAATATTGGAGGATGCACATACAACAAACTAAACAAAACAGATATGAACCACCTCAAATTCTGCATCTTTAGTGTGTGTGTGAGAGAAAAATTTCATCTCTGCCAAGGTTTTGCTCCCTCTAACCTATTTTGCACATGAGCAAATGCTTGATAAATCTGGCCCAAAGTTTTTAGTGATATTTTGCACCAGTACAGAGTTGAATCATACATTTTCCAATCTACTGAAACTTATAAACATAAATGTGGAATCTAGAGATGAAGAGCCTGGAATGACTTGGTGCAGAATTGCTACTTTGGCCCAGTTTCCCGCGATCTGCGCCGCCAGGAGTTCGAAATTATTCTCAAAGAAACTATCTGTCTGTTAAATACTGTAGCTCTGCTGTGACACTGTTGTCCTGACAGTTGCGTGCTTCCGAAAGAGAGAGAAAGAGAGCGCGTGGAAGAGCAAATGTTTCTGAATGAGCTAAAGAGCCGCACTCGGATTGGCCAAGAGCCGCATGTGGCTCGCGAGCCTCGGGTTCGCCACCCCTGGTCTATATTTATATATTCCTACAGTCTCTGTTTTTCACTCAAATCATTGTCCAGTTTGGTTAAAATGTTCATTTGTTGTTTGATCTTTCTACTCATGTGATTTTGGATTTTGCTGTGATGTGTGAGTTTAACACCGTTACGGCAAAAGTCCTTTCTGAAAACAGATCTGTGGTTTTGGATAAACAAACTTAATCCACTGAACATTTCAGTTTGTGAATGAGAGCTGTGTGAACAGTTCTGAGAAAGAGCCTGAAAACTGTGAAAATGAATAAAAATAGTTGCAAATGTTCTAAATTATTACAAATGTTCAATACAAGTTTGAAACAAGTAATCAAAATAACTCAAGTTTCTAAAAATGTGTCAAAGCGATTGATAAAAACTGTAACACAGGTCTGACCACTGACTGGTACTTACCTTGTAGAGGTATGCATTTCTGCTCAGTGTAAAAAACTGTTTGAGCGTGGCTGATTCGGTTCCATTCTGGAGTCAGACAAGGCGCCTAAAACAGCAGCAAAGAACGTCGTGTTATTTTTAGAAGTCATTGAATGAATGAATGAATGAATAGATTGGTAATAAAAGAGATCAAACTGAATCACTGATCAAAATCTGACCTGAGTGTTTTTGGGTTCCTCCGTGTTGCCCGGTGCCCAGCGGGTCAGAGTGGGAGGTGTACCCGCTCTCTCCTCCAGCTTCAGAATCGCACACAGAACCTGCTGCGCTCTCTGCTGCCAGTCCACCGTCCTCTCCACAACGTAGTTCAGCGCGTCCCCTTCAGGCAGACGCACGCCCAGCCTCTCCAGCGACGCCAGCAGGGAGAAGATCTTCGCCAGCGGAGGTTTGACGGAGCGCCGACACCGCGTACAGAGCCAGGGCTGTGTTCGGTCGGCCAGCTCCGGCACGCAGGCGCAGTGGAAAGCGTCGCGACAGAGTTCACACTGTAACATGGCGCCCATAGGAGGCTTCTGACACATGCACACTCTCAGGTCCATGCAGTCGGTCGTGGGCAGCAGCTTGGACTCGTTCGACGCTCGGAGGTTAAAGAAAGACTCCATCTCTCGTAGTCTGAGCTCCTCCAAAGTCGCCAGCTAAATAGACATCGACAGTTACAAATCCTAACCCTAAACAATTTGATCATAACAGAAGACTGACAATTTCTAATACTTTGCACAGTTGAGACTTACTGCAGAGGTAGAATCATTTGTCTCTGAAAGTGCCTTCTCCACCTCCCCGAGATTGTTGGGTTTAAGAATTTTCTTTTTGCCATTTTTAGGTGATTCTTTTCCTTTTTTGGCTTTCCTCTTTGGAGATCCTAAACTACTAATTTCACATCTGGGACAAAGGATCTGCAACAAACAAAAGAAAGATGATTATTGATGATTCTAGTTAGCATTCATGACACAGACTGATGTTTTGTTTTCATTACCTCCAATAGAGACAGTGAGGAATCTTTGAGACGAAAAGCTGAGGCGGCCTCTTCTTTCCACTCCTGTATTTCGGACATTAGCGTCTCCAGTTTGTCCAGAGGCTCGAGGTGGACCTGGATGGCTTGTCCTCTGAGCACCATGTCCGACAGAGACTCGGCCAAAGGAACTCCTTCACTGGCCTGAAAACAGACAAACTTAATTTATTGTTGTTGTTGTTTTTAAAGACCAGAGAAGATTAATGGACACACATGAACATGCATGTCATAAATTTGAACTAATCTCATAGTATTTTTAGGAGGAGAGACATTCCTACTATAACACTGAAGAGGACAGCTCAGGTGGTCCAAAATCTCAAGAACCACATTAGATTTTTATGCCAAAAGCAGCTTGGATGTGCCTCAGATTTAATCAATTGCTACGTAGGCACATAGTTCATTACCTAGTCCTAAACCACTGGTTCTCAACCTGCGGGTCGGGGCTCCCGAGGTGGTTGGAAAATAGATGAAATGAGAAAAACACTGACATCTTAAACAAAGTTGAACACCTTTCAAATGCAGTGAGGCGTAGATTTCTATTTGCTGTTGTACTGAATGTATCGAGGCTTATGTTTTTAAAATAAAATCAAACACAAAAGACTTTTAAGGTGGTCTGTGTTTGTGTTTGGGGATTGCGAATGCCTACGGTTGTTATTTTGGGGGTTCTGACTGAAAAAGGTTGAGTACCACTGCCTTAATGTACATGAATATAAATACAACAGAATAAAAAAAAAATCATGACCTTTATTTCAATGGGGAAAACTGGCACCTTAAAGCGAATGCTAAATTTCTAATATTAAAAAATGCTCTGTAGGCCGAATGCTGCATGTGGCCCGCAGGCCAAAGTTTTCCTCCTCTGATGTAGGGCCTAGTTAGATCCATTACCTGGAGCTCCTCGGCCTCCTGGAGCCACTCTCGGGCCTTCCTGATGGTGTCCTTCAGCAGGAGACAGTTTGGGAGATAAGCCCGGATCACAGACGCCTTCTCAGCTGCTCCACTCAGGGTCTCTATGGAGTGTGGAGGTCTAAAACATGACAAGGATAAGTTTATGACTATAATTACTATTATTACAGGCTTAATACCAAACACAATGTTGTTGTTTTTTTAAGCAGTAAAGGGATAAACTACAGCAGACTGAAAACATGACTGCAAACATCACCTCCTTTTGTCATAAAAATCCTTTTCTATTATTAAATTTGATTGTGTACCAAAGACAGCAAACTATACGTGATGCTCACTTTTTGTTGATCTTGGGAAAGTTGTAGAGGGTGCTTTTTTGCAATAACTGTAATTAAAGCAAAATTGGACAGCACCAATGTATTATACAGTTTTGATCCAGACTAAATCAGAGACACAAAGAAACCATCGTACATTTGAGGACAGAATGTTTTTTTTTTTACTGAAAAGAAATTAGAAAGTAACTCTTTAAAATCACATATTACACAAACTTGTGTCTCTTTACAAGTAGGCCTTATTATGACCTAGTCTCAAAAATGCACAAAAGGAAATTAGAGCAATATCTTGAAAAAAGTATCTGCGATAACTGACTCACAAAACATATAGAGTAAAATCTTTTACCACAGCTTTCACATAAGAAGAATATTATGACTTTGAGCTGCACAAATTAGTCGATTCCCATGACTAGTCACTTAAATTATTAAAAATATTTTCTTTTGATCATAGTAATCAAAAATTAGACAATACAGATTAACATACATACAAAGTGGTATTAATCAGTTATGAAAAAAGAATACATAAACTTTATTTTAAGCCATTCTTAATTTAGAAGCTAGAGGAAATATAATATGAAATGCTAAAATAATCAATAGCTGCAGCCCCAGAAACAATGTAAGAATAAAACCTGATTATTATTGAGTGAATAAGTGTTTAAATATGATGTGTGTCTGACCTGGCCTTGAGCAGACTGATGGCTTTCTCCTCCCAGTGCTCAGACACAGTGAGCAGCTCCTGGAGATGTGCCATGGCCTTCTCCACAGACGGGTGCGGCCCCAGACCCACGCCCTGGTCTATCAGCCGCCTCATGGTCTCCAGACTCAGGGTTTTGGGCTGACCACTCTCCTGCTGCACCGCCTCGAGCCAGCGCGCCTGCTCCAGTCGAACCCTGAGGCGAGGCAGCTCCGGCAGGTCCACGTCGAAGTCAAAGCTGACGTCCAACAGGCCCTGGATCTCAGACACGCTGGGAACCTCGTCTGAGAGCACCTTCTCGCTGTGCTGCTGGAAGTCTTCGATACGGTTCAACAAGTCCTGCACACAGACACAGATACAGCTTAAAGTGATACCTACTATACAGATCAATAATGTTAGGGATGCGTCAATATATTAGGCTCATATTTTATGAACATTTATACTTTGGGAATGCATCATTTTACAGTGGCAAGTAAAAATAACTGAAATGTCATTGCTTTCTTTATTACATGGATGATAAATAGAGCAAGCACATTTCACAAATTTAGAGGAACCTCATGTAAATATTGAGAACTTTTACCAAAACATGTTTGTCTAAAAGAATAACTTATTAAAACTTGTGCATAAGCAAACCATACGCTGGAAACTGCCACATCAAGAAAAAGTGAACTTCAACAGATAAAATGTGTCATTAAAAGTCTTTTAAATATATAATAAGTTAATTTTGGTTTAAAGGAGGATTTTTTTTTGTTCTAGTTTAAAATGGGGTTATAAGTTGTATTACCCTGTTATACATAAGTTATTTTATTTGGTTTAGTAATAACACGAGAATTCACGAGAACAGAGACTATTGCCAGCATTGTTGGATCTGGCCCATCTTTGGCTGACATGCCACTTGGCGTACCAGATGTCAGCCGCCTGTGCCGGACTGAAGTCGGATACGGTCCACATTATTCTGCTATGGGGGGTTTCTTCTCAAGTTTACTTTTCGAAATCTGCTATAGCTCAGTCCACATGGCCTTTTGAGGAGGAACACCAACTTTGCATCATGCTTTACACACAGTTTCTCATTGTTTGTCTTATTTGGCTTGATGTCAAATTAAACTTTTATCGTTTTAAAATCTAGAGACTGACATTGACACGTGTCATTTACATGTCTTGAGATATTAATTAGGAACCAATGTTTTAGGCAACATGTCAGTCAAATCTAAATATCAGCTTGTGCTAGAGAGTTAAAGATAATGGTCAACCATTCTTTCTATTTTTATAGTCTCTATCAGATCAGATTTTAACAGTCATCTTTAACCAAAACATCTGTCTATATATAGCACTCTTGTCTCACGAGGCCTTTCTGTGTGGAGTTCGCATGCTTCCCCCCCGTGTCTGGGCAGTTTCCCCACCAACTAATAACCTGCAGGTTAAAGAACGCTTGGTGGCATCACTGAGTGGGGGGTGGGGGTTACTGTGTGAAGCACTTCGGAGAGCATCTGTCTGTATAAATGTTGTAAATAAACCAAACCAAACCTTTAATTTTGGAGCTTGAGGGAGGCTGCAGGAGAGATTGTACAGCTGCCGGACAAATGAACGCAGCTCCTCCACCGTGAGCTGGCTCCGCGACTTTCCACTTCCACAACAATACCTGAAAACAGCAAAGACTTTTTATTAAAACCTCTCAAAATGGATGGGCCTATACTAATACTGTTGATGATTCAAACCTGGTCTGCCTCTTTCCATTCAGAAGCTGCTGGGCAACAGTTGAGCATTTTTCAGCGTCTTGTGTAACGAGACGAAGACGACGCAGGAGATCATTTTCGGGGAACAATTTTGATTCAGATTCAGACAAAAGACTCCGGAAAACAGGCAAACCTACAACAACGAGTGAATATAGATAAGTACACACTCTGGTCTTTTAGCGCCACTTGTCTTGGTCACATTTCTCAGTCTTACCTCTCTTCTTTTCTAGTTTAGCTTCCAGAGTTTCACTCACACGCACGGCCCAGTCGTCGTACAGCTGGGCGCGCTCCTTCACTGCGTTCATCATTGGAAACAGGTCGTCCACATTGTATCTGTAACTGCAGGGACAAAATAAAGGAATAAGCTTTCATGAGAGAGTATCACATTTTTCTAACTTTAGACTTACAGCAGTTACAATGCAAATTAGGAATAAACTGACAAATAGTTGAAATAAACAGGAAGTACTGTAATTGAGTTCTAATGCTGCATTCATGTGGTCCTCGGATGCTTATCTTTTCGAGATGAGAGGTCGAAGTTCCGACCTTGTTTGCTTTCATGTGCTTTTTATTTCAGAAAGTCGTGAATTTGTTGTCAACCATAATAAATAAATGACACACCACTTTTAACAGTGAGATCTGATGCAAGCCTGTCCAAAAACTAACGTTAAAGCAATTTTTCCTCTGCTTGAGCGTTCATGTGCATTTTCAACTCGGAAAATTTTCTCAATATCCCGCGGATCATATAAACGCAGCATAAATCCCACTACATATGTAATCAGAAAAGTGGATTTTACAAAATATGCTTCCTTCAACTAATTTCCCTTGTCACTGTTTAAACATTAGGAAACCCCAGTTCTGTACCCAATAACAACATTTAAATGGATTCATACATTTAACTGAAAACACAATACAATCTGATGTAAATATTTGGTAATCTGATTATTCTAGCTTTGGTCCAGTGCAGGGTCGAGATGTGGCAGAGATGTGCATTCTTCGCTTGCTTTCGTAATTAATCGTGACTTATCAATCTTTACAAACACAACTCTACAAGGTGAGAGTTAGCAACAGTAGTCCAAAATGTTATTATCTAGTACCGGCTAAAACAACGAGAATTCAGGATATTCACCTTCAATTGCTAACATTTGGCAGCATATTCAACTTGTTTCAAGACTTTCTGAATCACATTTGCCAATAGGGTGAGTAAAAATGTTCTACACCATTGGCAAGTATTTCAGTTTGAAAGAAGAACAGATATATTGAAACATGGCTAGAAACAACGTGAGACACATAAAATAATTCAGGTCCATCAAGTAAAACAATCTTAATCAGAAAAAATACCAAAAAGAATGATTCAAATCCAGATTTTAAGACATTTTAGCCAACTAGTGATGCATGTTTTTGCAGTGAACAACCGGCGTGTAAAAGCAGCAGTGTTCTTACTTGAGTGTGTAGCTGGAGATGGGGCAGGAGCAGAGCTGTCCGATGTGGTAGAGACACACGAGGACGCCGGGGCTGCAGGGACACGTCAGAGCCGACAGGAAACACGTGGTCCTGCACTTCACACACTGACGCTCATCGTCCTGGAGGTTGTCGTAGTTCGCCTCTTTACGCAGAACAACCCCCTGTGGACAGAGAGAAACTGTGGGTCAGGTGTAAAAATTACTCAGTTTCTCCAGAGCAAAGGTGGGCAATTTTTTCTCCTGATGGCCATATTCGAATTCAGACTAGTGGTAGACGACTGGGAGCGTTGGTGTAAGAAGTTCCTATCCTAATGTACTGAAGTGTAAAATAGTTTTCAGTTTTTCATCTACAGTATGCCTAATAATGTACCGTTTGTGAACTTGCAGTTGACAGACTTCAAATTTGTTTTACTATTTAAGCCTTTCTAATTCCGACCTTTTCCCTCCACGTCTGACTAAAATTGTCTAAAATTCAGACTAAAACTGTTTCTGAACTTTTTGGAGCACAAACAAAAGCTGCAACTCTGTAGTCTTAGCTTTTGATGACTAACAGGCTCTGATCAGAAGTGAGAACTTTCTCCAAACAAAAGAAAAACAGAATCTAATTTACGCCTACATTTTTTTTGGTAAATCTAAGGACTGGTAAAGCTGGTGTTGACAGCTGAGACCTGAATGACACTACATTTGGCATATTTTGTGTTTTGAGAATTCCTCTGCAAAAGCTGACGGTAACTTTTGTAAAAATGAGTTTTAGGGACCTAAATGTACTCCAAAAAAAAATTAGGCGGAGCCAATACAAAAGTCCTATTAAAAATTTTGAATTTTTGGGAAATTGTTTTTAGAGTCTGTCTGATTCATTCCAGAGGCTGATTTGACTCTAAATAGGAGGGACACAATAACATTTCCAGGTGATTCATATATATATATATTTTTTTTCAGATATTGAACAAAAAAGATTTTTTTTGAATCAAGAAAAAGTTGGACGCCCCCGCACAAGTTAAAATGTTCAAAGTTGTAATATATCAAATTAAAGTCCATTGGCACTTGCCTGAATGTGCACAATGTTTTGTAAATTCTTCGAGGTTGCCTCTATAGGAGCAGGCAGCCAGTTGAATGCGAGTGCCTCGGGCCGCACTAATTGGGCAAAAGCAAAGCAAGGTGCATCCTTTTTCACAGTAATATTGTAATTGTTTGAATGTATTGTATAAACTGTTCTGCTGTTATGCTTCAGACAAATCCCGTAAATTTAATTGTTCAATAAAAAGGGCAAAGCGTGAGGTCGATTGATGCAGGGCCAAGACCTGCACATGCTTTTGAGAAAACGCTGAAGGCGCACTTTTTTAAAAACTTTGCCACTCGCACATCCTGCACAAGTGAGATACTGCACACAAATTTGTTTATCATTACAAATGTAGGTCTAAATTATTGCAACATTTGAAATTTTATCTCTCACACTGATTTTTATTTAGTGTGAAACTGATTCTGTGCCCTGTAGTGTCTTTAGTTCATCTATGGAATGATCCGACTATCACACTTCCCATTACATTTCATACATCTTCTTCTTGTGACGACTAAACTCACCATCTTCTTGACTTTGTCCCTCAGCTCCTGCTCCTCTCGGATCATGAGGACCATGTCTTTGTGGACGGCCGAGGCCAGGACCACATCCAGAGTGTCGGCTTTGGACGCCATGTTACAGACCATTTCATCATGAGAAAACACGTTGTATCGATTCAGCGAGCGATAATGGTCCACGCACTGCCTCCCCAACGGCATCTGAGGAACAAGAGCAATTCAAAACATCATACAAACAAAAACTTCAAGTATACTAGTTATGTACTGCCATAATTTAGTTAGAACAATGGTCCTCAATATTTTTAACTAAGTGACAAAAGTATGAGGAGTAGGACTGCATAATTAATAAATGAAAGTGAAGCAAATCCCAAAGAATGCAATTTTGAAGTATTATAATTTCTGTTAACTGTTAATCCTTGTGTTTTTTAGGGCTGCACCAATTCAGATATTTCAGCTTTAGTATCTGGAAATACCCAATATCAACTGATACCATTGTAGGGACTTAAAATAGCTTTTTAACTTCCAAAACTCTGCCAACTAATAAAAAATGTGTCATACAACTGTTATTTATTGTGCAGGCAAGATAACGTGACAAAAAGTTCAAAGTTTTTCCCTAAGAGATGTCTTTTCTCACCATTGATTCCTAATGTTTTTTTTTCCATTTTGATAACCTCTATTGGTAGACGTCTTACCCAGTCGACAGTGCAGAAGTTGACGGCCTCAGCAAAGTTGAAACCTTGATTGAAGCCGCTGTGATAAGCTCTGGGGAAGGTGACGACGAACTCTCCGGCGCACTGGTTTGTCCTGTAGATCTGAACACAAACACACAGAAAAAGTACAGTAAACAAGACTGAATGTCTCAAAGTGTCTGTTAAGTTTCCCCCGAATTTTAGCTCCTGCAATTCACCAAACTCGAACGTCGTCTTGTAATTATAATGGTTTGCGAATGCGTATGTCTGTGTTTTCAATCTGTAAACTGTCTATACAATGATTAATAGTGACTCTGCAGCCTTTTTTATCTTTAGATTTGAACTAAATGATTTGATTTTTTTAGACTTGAACAAAATTATTATTACTACTCGCCATAAACATTCTTCAATGAAATTGCCTGGAAAATCCAGACGGATTTCTGTAATGGTGATTGACAGATTAATTAGCCATTCAGAGATATGCATCTTCTGCCGTGTGAAAACCAACATGGCGGCTCCAGACGAGTTTCTAATCCCGTACGTTAAATTTCACTATTTGTTTCGAACCTTTTCTCTGTGGATATAAGTCAGATTTGAACAAATGAAGCATCAATACGAAGCTCCAGTTTGGTAGAATGTCGCTGGGTGTGGCAAACGCTTCTTTAAAGACACAATCTGCTGCTATAAGCTCTGATATGACACAGACACACGCAGCTTCTGTAAAGTGAGGATGGGAGAGAGAAAAAAAGAAACGCTGTCGAAATGCAAATGTTTGAGTGAGGCAAAGAGTCTGGGTGTTCGCAACTGCTGGTCGAAAAACTTTATTTGAAAAGTTCCATCAGACTCAACAATTTCCCGCGGCACCCCTGGACTTACGTCACAGCACCCCATTTGAGAACCTCTGCTCTAGACATTAGTGAGACTTTTTCAGACATGTTTTTGAGGAGGAAACATTCTAAAAAACAACCACAAAAGTCACTCTTCCATAATAAATGACTCAAACTATAAAACTCTCTGGTCTTGAACAAAAAGTGCGTCAGAGGACAGAGGTGTGGAGCTCACCGGGACGCCGTGAGCCATCAGCGTGTTGGGGTTCATGATGGTGACCAGCTGATGCAGCAGATCAGGCTGAGAGTCGAACAGCTCCGGGGCCAGTTTCCTCATCACCTCCTCCAACTGCTCCGCCGCAAACCCAGGAGCTCCGTACCACGTTTTAGGCTCGCCCTGAACAAAAACAGGACAAGGCAAGGTTAACCTGTCCTCTGCTTTTCCCCCAACTTTCACCGCCAATCGGGGAATCTGTCAGGAGCAGTGCTTTGCTGTTATTCAGTAAAAAGTGAGCTGAACTGCATTTTCATAAGATAAAATAAAGCGTGTTTTGCTCTATCTATATCTGTAGTGTAAGATAAGAATATGAAAAAATACTGACATTTAGAGCGCCACATAATGTCTGACAATGAAGTGAATCATTCAATATGTTTTCAAATGTTGATAGGTCACCAAACTTTTAATAGGACATTAAACATTCAATTTAGACTACATCTACATTTTTGATTATGATGAAAGAATTGTTCAAATTTGACAATACCAAGAAAAAGTTTGCTAAAGCTTGTTTACCTGACTTATATTCTGTGAAATTGGAGCTACTTTATCTCATGAATTCTTTGTCCCATGGTTAATATTCACATACAGTACATTCTTTTTGGCTGCAATAAAGACTGAGGAGCAACTTTTTACAGAGAATAAACTAAAATCAAAGTGAATCACCCAAGCACAGTTAATTAGAGCGCTCTTTTTGGCTATCAATGATAAGCAATAAAATACTTAATTATTAAATTAAGAATAAACAAAGCAAACAGATTTACCACCAAGTTTGTGTTTATAATATACGGTATCACTTTATATTAATTATACCTTATTTAGTCTTACTAAAGCTTATTAACATGAATAAAGAGTTAACAATTAATGGACAAATCATCAATTAATGAATGGAAATGTTTATTAAAGCTTAGTAACTGCTCAATAAAGTAGTATTTAAGTCGTTACTAGCCTTAATAGCCTATTTTGTTCATTAACTTCTCATTTGTTCATTAAGAATGAATCCATTATTCGTGCTTTATTAAGAGTGTATTAAGGCTGATCAAGATATATTTTATTGCAAATAACTGACAATGTTTGATCATTTACAATAAAAAAGTCCGGTAGCCCAGCTTCAATGGACTACCAGTAATTTAGGAGTAAGTCAAGCCAGCAAAAATTGGTCCAAAGACCATTTTTGGTCCCTGGGACATACAGTAGTTTTCTTAATTTTTTTTTAATATATAGAAAAAAAGGAGTCTGTTTGCTTCTTAGGAATTGCTTTTATGAATGGATAAGGGGTCACCAGATATTTTTAAACTTGCCCATTGTTTCATGCTGAGTGACGCAGTCAGAGTCCAACACATTAAGCATTTTTGTAGCCAGAGTAAGGCTCGATATCTGCATCAAGGCTGTACTGAGCCGGGTCCCGTCAGAAGCAGTGCTTTGCTGTTATTCAGCATAGTTAGCTGACGCACAGTGTAGGACAAGACTTTAAGAGTGGGCTGATATAGTTCTAGGGCAGCTGGTGAAAGCCCATGACACATCTTAAATGCAAAACACGACAGAGCAAAATTCCGCGAGTTTGAAAGTTGTTAGGTGAAGTGTTCTAAAATGTTCCAGCTCTATCTGTGCGATATGGCATAAGAAGAATAATCTGCTAGTTTGAACAAGCCTGCTAAAACCTAACCTTATCCATGTCCTAGCTTTAGGCCTGGATGTCATAATAGATGAGAAATGAGTTCTTACATGAATGAAAGAAGAGAGAGACAGTTAGTACCAGTGCAGGTAGTTGATGGAGTAGCTCCAGTGGTCCTCGATGTGCCAGCAGAACGAGGAGAAGCACATTCCCACATAGAGCCAGGGCAGCGTCATACCACAGATGTCTGCAGTCACGTGAGTCAGCACAGAGCGGTTCATCATCGCAAGATTGTTCAGGTTCCACCCACATTTCAGTATTTCTGTTGGAAAACACAGCGACTTTAGTAATACAGTTGATAACACTAAGCTTCTGAGGCTAAATATATTGTTTTGATCAACTGAGCTACGAGATGTTATGTTTGTAATTTTGTTTAATCCACTTGCTTCTGTAGATTATATGAAACAATATAACTTCAAGATCATTATCTCCAAATGCATTTTCTTTCACAGGGGCAAATCAATCTGTAAAGATCAGTTCTTTAAAGCGAACCCTGGATAAATCACATGTTTACCCTAAAACACTTATAATATCATGACTTATTTAAATACAGGGCAAATACCTTGGAAGTATTTGTAGTTTAATTAAAATAGTGTTATAAAGAAATGACATGGAGGCTGCCATTTTGCTGCAGTTATGACATAAAATAGTGTTGTCATGGTAACAGGCAGTAGCAGGTAACTAAGCAACATGAATTCCTGGGTTAAACCTTTTCAGTTTGAGCCGGAGCAAAGCCAAATACAGCATTATGTGGAATCTAGTAAAACTGAAGATAATCAAGAGGAAGAGGCAAGAACTGGACACTGTCAGTGGTGTTTTTGTGGCAACTGTTCACAGATGAAATGTGGGAGTAACCATGGAACACTATTTTATGTCATCAACCAAAATGGCGGCTCCCAGTGGCTTGAAAACAACATAACAATGACAATTTTATAAAAAATAGTAAGCAGTTATATATTTGTTTGTAATTTATTTTAAGAAGCATGACAGTACTAGTGTTTTAGCCATATTTGTCTTATATCAGGTTCTTAAGTGCTCTACTTGGGTATTTATCTCAAGCTCTCAATGTTTGTTTTATAATATCTGTAAGTACTTGTTTCCGGTTAATTATAGCTGTAAGTTCTGCTTCTACTACTCATGTATTGTTTCTGTCTTTATTAGTGTTTTCTGCAGAGCCTCTGTGTTTCGGTTGATCATATTCAAGGTTTTAGAATGATCAGACTGTTTGTAACATTTAGCCATTATCTGTGTCTGATGCAATGCAAGTAAAAATATATTTCAACAATTCAAATTTCAACGTATTATTTGTTTTATCGATATATGATATTGCCCAACCATAACCAGGGTCTTCAACCTGTAGCTCGTGAATTACCAGTAGCTCTCCAACACTTCCGGAGTTAAATCACCTGCGTCTTAATATCTTTAAATGTAGATGTCTAACTTTGACTGCATAACCTCAGTAACAGCTAGTCTTAATCAGCTGAGCGCCAAAAGAATATTAATCCTCATCAATTCAGTTTTAAAAGTCGTCATTAAAAGCAGATTTATACCTCGTCGGCTGGAGCCACCTTGAACCTGCCGTTGGGAATGGGGAATCCGCTGCCGAACTCTTTTGAGGCGATGTCCGCTCCATACTCCACCGTCACATCTTCATCTATGGCTCCGACAAGACGCCAAAACTCCTTCTCCACCAGCTCCGTCGGCACCATCTGAAAACATCCAAACAAACCCACTTCAGTCGTTTTACTAACAATAACATGCAATACTTTTTCAGGAATTTACATTATTGTTTAATTCATTGTCCCTCCAAGATCAGTGGCCAGTCAAAAGCCACTGTAAAAGAACATGGCAAAGGTTGTGCATACTTATGTAAATGTGATTTTTTTGTTTGTGTTTTCTATTTTTTAAAAACTAAAAAATATCTTGAAAAACTTTTTTCACATTGTCATAATGAGGTATTGTGTGTATACTTTTGAGGTAAGAGATTCATTTAATACAATTTGGAATGGAGCTGTAACATGACAAAATGTGAAAAAAGTGAAGTGCTGTGAATACTTTCCGGATGCACTGTAACTTTTGCTGTAGTAAAAAAGCCTGAACTTGACTTGATCAGGATGTTGTGTCGGTAAAATAAACACGATGATACAGATCTGTGGTCATGTGATCGCACTCACGTGAACTGGCATGTTGAAATAGTCCGATTTGAAAGCATCGGCCATCTGTCCAAACGCTCTGAGTGAGTAGTCTCTGAAGGCCTGCTCGAACCCAAACGCCTCGTGAGGTTTGCTGCACTCCTGCGAATCACAAACAACACAAGTAATGACTGCACTGACCTGTTTAACCTCTGTATTGATTACTCATTAACAATGCACATTACAAAATAGAAGAGCTGCAAAGCGAAGAAAAATGCTTAGTTTGCTTTAGTTTTAAATCCAGGGTTTCTGCAAGGATCAAGAGGTTATATTTAAAGCTTTTTAAGATCTTTTTAAGACCACAAAACATACAAATTAAGACCTGTTTGTGAGTGGTGACCATAGTATTTCACAATGCTGCTTCTTTTCCAAAGGGCTACTTAAGATATGATTTTATATTTTGCTACAATTATGAAAAATCTAATGAAACAACAAAAAATAACACCATTTATATGGCAAACGAGCATTCCATCTATTCCATGAACCAAAAAACAGAAAAAGAAATATAGCAGCTGCAGAAAATGCTTTATTAAACAACGTCAGACCAGTGCAAACCTTTTAAGACCTACAACACCAACTCTTTAGACACTGGGTCTTGCTGCACATCGTTCCATCTTATTCTAGTGTTTTCTTTATAGAAGAAAATACAAATACCGCTCTGGAGGTTTTAATCATATCAAACTACAAGAAATGCAAAGTAAAAATAGCATCAGTAATAAAAGCGGCAACTGTTTTTGATACTGTATGTCCACAGTGCTGCTGGCCTGATGCATCAGCAAGTTTCATTTCACTTAATGGAAACCGTCTCACATCGCATCATTGAGGTTTGTTCGCTTCACAGTAGGCGGAGACTTCTTTTAATTAAACCATCACTGCTTTTTGGTTGTTTGTCGTCCAGGAAGTCGATTATAAACGTGGGTGTCAGTGATTGTTGACGTTTCTATGTGGTAAAACTTGCAAAATTAAGTTTTATTTGACAAAAGGTCAGAGGAGGAGAACACATCCAGTCTGCTCTTTCAACTCGAGTTGGTTCTGGCTAACACACCATTCTGCTCCTGGCTGATTGGATGACCGTACTTTTTTTTGGAAACTTCTGCAGTTCTGTGATACTTGACCTGGTAGTTGTAGGAATTTAAATTAAGTAGAGGTCTAGGTGGCACGAACCTGGATACAGTAAGCGGCATCTGAGATCACAAAGAGCAATGTTTCCCAATCTTTTTCGAGTCACAACACACTTTTTTGGTTCAAACTTTTACCTCCACACAACCTACTCAAAATGTCATAAAATATATATATCAATGTCGAAATTTTTGTCCATTACACCTTATCTTGTTCTTTGAAATGGTGATTGTCTTGTTTTCATCTTTGTGAAAATGGTATTCAGGACTCTCTAAAATAAAATTTCTTTTTATTACAATCATGAATTTGACTTCATAAAATAAAATGTTTTATAAGTGATACTTTTTTCAAGACACACCAGGCAGTATCTAAAGGCACACTAGTGTTCCTCTGCACACCGGGTGAAAATCACTGTTCTAGAGCATGAATTTGAACACTTCTACTACTAGTGTTATTGTTTGTGCTCACCTGGGCCAGACACTTGGGGCACCTCCAGTCTCCTTTGGGAACGTCGTGCAGGGGCGGGATCAGGCAGAATGTGTGGTAACTGTCGTCACAGCCGTCGCACAGTAACAGGCGATCCTCGTCTCCTCCACTGCCACAAACCAGACACACCACCAGGTCCACCTGCACAAAGGCAGAGCAAGGAGCACTCTGCAGTGACAGCGGCTCAGTTAAAGGCCTCTGTGTCTGGATATTAGTGCCACAACCACATCAATAACAACAACTGTCTCTATCTTATATTGATTCTAGAGCTTTTATGCATTTTTGAGTTTGAAATGCTCTTTTAAATGTGTATTGTGGCTGGTCTACATACTGTATTTAATATGTTATGATGCGCAAACATGAAGGACTTACTGGGTTTGGAGGAATCGGAGGCAGGACTTGCTTCTTATAACGTGACTTTAATTTTTCAGGTTCAACGATTGGCACTGGGATTTCGACTGGCTCCTGTTTGACTTGGATAGGAATTTCTTTTCTGTAACAAAAGAAAACAGCAACAATCAGACCATAGGATTAATGTCTGAAGAAATAAACAGATCAAAATAAATAATTGAATTAAGTAATACACACCAGGCTCTGGTTTGGCAACAAAAGAGCCCATCCTCCGCCTCAGGTTGGGTCTGTTCTCGCCGGTTCTCCTGGCTCAGTTTTACACACACACTCTGAGGGTAAAGATAAAACAATCTTAATTCACATAAACTTTTGTTAGTTATTATGTTGATTGAAGCTGAATGTCATTTCCATAACATTAAACCTGTCTCTCCTCTAAGCCTCACCTACGGTTTTGATTTTTTTTTTACGTGCAAAGAAAAGAAGACAAAATGAGAATTTACAACATTATTGTCTCTTACACGACACATTGGCGTAAAAAAAAACTCCTGGCATCTACAGTAATAAAGTCGGCTTCACACATCTTAGAACAGATAGTTGAATGACGGCTTAGATTAAAAAGAATCCGCACTTGATTACGTGCACAAAGAGTTACATTTGTTACAGTTATAGCGATGTTTTTTTTTTTTATGTCACTGCAGCATGTGACCCTACGATATGCATTCGACAAATAGTCGCATGACAAACATAAGAAGAGAAACAACAGAAAATCTCTATGAAATTGTTACTCTGCACGCTGAACGAACTCGCAAGAGCCATCAGCTAAATCTGCCAACTCCTGTAGTTAGCCAGCTTAAGCTCACAAAACACACTTCAAATGGTGTTTTAGACATAGATGTTATTAACTGCTGTCAGGAAATACATGGCTCAGCTGATAAGTCTTCATGGTAGCAGGTATAGCCTTAATTGGAAAGCTCATAGTGCTTCGTCATGGCAACCGCAGACCAATCAGGGCCAGATTGTAGATGTACACACCCCTTCTTCTCGCGCCACAGATTTCCATGAGGAATCACAGACAACATGGCGCTTAGCAAGCGACATGTTGTGCATCAACGGGCTTTGGAGAAAAGATGGCTCCTGATTGGTCACTTAAAATAGTTAATATACTGACTTACAATTAGAGGTGGGCAATATATTGATTTGCGATAATAGCGTGAAACAATATTAAATTGAACTGTATATCGCTTATAGAGAAATGTAACAAAAAATGTAAATTAAAAAATAAAGATTTAAACTTGGTGGCATATGTTCACATTTGTCTGGCAAGAGGCTGCATTCACATGACATCAAAAAGGCCCAATAAAATGTAGAAGCGATTAGCATCCAAGCCAGTTAAAATGCATTGTAATAAAAAAGTGGAATGGTTCTAATAGTACATCACTGAATTAAAAATGTGCAAAATTACTATGTTATTAACAAAAACTTGCTTAAGGAACCAGTCTCGAAAAGCTCTGGTTTTGAGAAAAATCTAACGTATCCAGCTCTACTGCTGTCAGTCTCACTTTTGCCCGTAATAGTTTTAGTATACAAACAAATAATGTAAGTACTACTGTTTGTTTTAAATGCTCTACATGAATCTGATGTTATTACGTTATTGACAAGTACGGCTGTGTGATATTGACAAAAATTATATCTCTATTTTTGGCATTCTTGATGACAATTTTTATCAATCCAACAGAAATGTGTTAAAAGTGTCTTAGTTTATGTCAATACGTTGTGTTCTTTTGTACAAATGTACTTCGTAGATGGTGGTTCTTTTTTCGTTACTGTTTCATTTTAAATGTTAATTATAGGCCTCAAATTATTTTTTCAGCTTTAATAATGCTAAATATCTCAAAGTATATTCTAAGACACACTTGTGGACTATTCAGTTACATATCAAAACAAACACGTATGCAAATGATCTGTTGATGCTGATATTAAAGGAAGAAACAAAAATTGATTAAAGGCGTCATTTTTCTGTATTTCCCGCAGGTTTCCCTGTGTTTGGTGCCCAGCCTAGACAGCAGCAAATACAGAGACAGAGACAGAGACGCAGATAAAATAGAAAGGTGGACAGAGCTGTGGTAGGAAACTCATGTTTCTCTTGTTCCTATTTGATGTGAGGCGAATGATGACGTTCACTCAGTCTGTACAATCTGTTTTTAGTGCCATATATCACCACCAGACTTTCAGAACACTTATGACACCGTTTAACACACATTCAGAACAGTTGTAGTCTCACCTCGTCTTCATGCGCTTGCCTCTGCGGGCGCTGCCTGAGTCCGGGCTCAGTTTAGGGACCGGTTCCTTCACGTCTGGACTCTCCACTGGTTTTTACTCTCCGCTGGCTTCTGAACGCACTGTGGGACGTACACACTGTTTACTGCGTTTATACAACCAGGAATTTATAAGTAAAACTGTTTAAAGCCAATAATGGGTTCTTTAAAAACATAACCCTAAATATTTCTCTGATATAAACATTAAAGGTCATGTTTAGTTTCACAATAAAGTGTTAAAACTAGGTATTTTTGTGCGTCAAAGCAATAATATTGGCCTTGCTTGGATAATGAACCTGTAAACCAATAAACTAATATCTCTCCAATAAAAACTAACTAGCTAAAGTGAAACTAGTTTAAGGAAAACCCTGAGACTTCAGTTGCACAGTGACACGTTAAGTTTCCGTTTGTGGCTCAAACAGTGAGCACAGCAGATAAAAGAGACACAAGCCAAATCAAAGTGGACAGATCTAAGCCACAGAGAAGTCAGAAAATACAGTCTGAAAATGTTTATTGTTTAACACAAGTCAGTCTGAATTATCGACATTAACATGAGGAAAGTGCAATGTTGTTTAAAATAGATTATTGTTAGTTCAAAGAGCATCAAAGAGAGTCGTGAAAGAAACTGTCGTGCATATTGAATAGGTTTTACTGTTCCTGATTGTTCTGTTATTATGTCTTTGTGTGAATTCGGAGTAACTTTGCTTCTGTGTCATGCAATGAACAGGGCTCTCATTTATTTAAAGATAATGCACTTTACCAACCTGCTTCTTCTATAGAGCGACGTCACATCTAGTTAGCTGAGAAAACTTCTTTGAATCAAACAACAAAACAGGACCAAAGCAGCTGTTTGGATCAGGTCTGAACTGGTTTGACAGACGTCTGGCTCCTGAAGCTTGAGACAGTGTTTTTCTCTTTTTTCACTCTCCTGAATGTAACTTTTAAGGGTTGTAGGGTCGAATTTAGCAGCATAACTTTAGTTTTCGCACAGTGATAAACTTGCAGTTAGCTGACAACAGCGCTTGCTCATCTTGTTGCTACAGCTTGGTCAATCAGCTGCAGCTCTTTCTGCATATCGGGTGCTGGCACATCTCTCGTGTTGATGAACTAATAATCTCTCTATATGGCCAAACCTTTAATTTTGTCAATAGTCGTTATGATGCTGTGCGACTGCCCAGCCCACATGTCATAGTCTACAAAAAATCTGGCCCTCAGGAAAATTACGTTGAATAACCTTGATGTACACTATCTATTGTCCTATTACCTCAGTATATACGTATTGTTTATTTATTAAGATTCCCATTAGCTTTGAAGAATTTGTCGCATTCTTCCTGAGGTCAATAGAGGTTTTTTTGATAATCAACACGGGCGATGCGCACGCACCCGACCTGCAGAAAAAGCCGCTGCTCATAGACACAAACAGTGGAAACAAGTCGGAAAAGCTCCGTTGTCCGCTAATTACAAGAGTTTATCACTGTGTGAAAACAAAAGATATGCTGCTAAGTCAATGTGAATAAAATTCGATCCAACAATGCATAAAAGTTACATTCAGGTGACTAAAAAAACGACGAGAAAAACACTGTCTCAAGCTTCAGGAGACAGATGTCTGTCAGACCGGATCAGACCTGATTGAAACAGTAGCTCTCGTTCTGTTTTGTTGTTAAATTCAAAGAAGTTTCCCCCATGTAAGCAGATGGAGAGTGTCTTTTTCTGGATAAAGCATGCACAGTAGGAAAATCCCTCTATAGGTAAATACTTCAACAAAATCAACTGCTTTTATTTAGAAAGTTCACACTTGACTGTGGTTCGCTAAATCCAGCTGTTACTCAGAGAAGTGTTTAAACAAGTTGACAATTTTATCAAAACGGCAGATTGTCAACGAGATGAACTCACAATTATTATCTTATCATGTTATTGCCCAGCCCTGTATATCATAGTTCATTAATAGTAATGCTAAATAAAGACAAAGCACTAAAGGTCTTCTTTAACAGTGACTGCATTAACACCTACATTGTTGTCAAATTTGACAGACAAAAACACCTTGCTTGTCTTATATAAATCCAATGCAACAAAAAGAACTTGTGTTAATGTCTTAGTAAAAATATTAAAAGTGAACAGAGGCGTAACAGAAACACTCATGCATGTTAAAGGTGCGGTTTATCGAGGCCCATTGACGTACCTGTTCGGTTTCAGGATCAGCCTCCAAACGCATCAGTTTGGAAGCTGCCTCTGGGGCCTGAGAGAAAGAGCGGGAGTGAATTTAATGTGACCAAAACCGGCCACTGTTTTTACCAATCTACGGCCCTGAACAAATGTGGACCAACAACACGAGGAAATGACTCTGAGTACACACATTTTATAAACTAAAAATAAGCCAATTCAACCAGAAAGACTGCATTTACCCAATCTTCCCGTCAGCCAATCACAAAGCAGATATTTGAGCAGTGAGTTTTGGTTGGATGTGACTGACAATATGTTTAAAACTTAATTATATTTCACCAAAGGACAATATTTGTTTACAAAGGAACAAGTCTGAGTCTCAATGCTAATGCTAGCTCTATTATAAACATATTTAAATAACTGAAAAAGACTCTTCACTTAAAACAGTTTTGAAGTGTAAAAGGTAGCATTAGCGTTGAGTGAGTGAGCTAACTAGTGGAGCTGTTTGCACACAAAGCCTGTCATTACCCAATTTGTATCACAGCCAATTAAACTGGTTTAACTCTATCAAATGTGTTTACTCTCTTCTGTGACCTCAACTAGTGTTTGCAGTTATATCAGAGTTGGATTATTTCACAGTGTTTATTCTTACAGAGAGAAACAAAAGTGTAAAAGTCTAATTTGGTTAGAGTTTTGGTCCCTCTACCCACAGAGCCTCTTCCACTAGCAAATTATTATGAAGTCAAAACAAGGCCAGGCGTATTTGCAAATAATAAAATTGCTTTGTAAATGTTAATAGTTGAATTGAGGCATTAACAAAGTGAACACACACAAATATTTTTACAAATTTGAATAAAAAATCAAAGGAATAAATATTTGTAAATCTTAAATAAACTAACTGCAAACATACATTTTACTCTCAAAAATAAAAAATTATATACTTCTGCAAAGTATAGTATTTCTTGCAAATAAATGTACTGACACAACTTTATACTGCCTCCTTGTGTCTTTGCAAACACTTTTCCTGCTCACTTCATTTTTTTTTTCTGCCAATTTTTGTCACTGCTTTAGTGTGGGGGCGGGGCGTTGGAGTGTTCATTGAGAAACAGAGATCGTTTATTGCAAAGACGTTCGTACGCGTTTAGAGCGCTTACGATAGATGGTTGTTTATTTCAGGTCAAATCATGAATAATATGGATTTGGATCAAGCTAACAGTGACTAGCATTGAAGATTAACAAGACAATGTTGACGTTATGCTTTTATGTCTGACATCTTTATCAATAGATGTATTTTTTTTTTTATGTTTTTATATTGTACAGTGTCCTTGGGTGTCATGAAAGGCGCTTTAAATAAAATGTATTATTATTATTATTATTATTATCCGCAAATGAACATCTGACGAGGATGCACCCCACACAGCACGGTTAAGTGACAGTGATCCAGGGGCTTCTCTCTAATGGATTTGGGGTGACCAAACGGTCTATGATGATCACTGATGAGGTGTCTGAAAGTGTGGACACTTTACGCACAGCCAGAGCTTCTGTATGCTCGGTGTGCACAGACAGATTCTGAATGGACGTAAGCAGGTGGAGGTACACAACTTCAAACCGGATAGAAGCATTATATAAGATGATTCTTTGTGGTCACACTCTTCCATCTGATCACATTCGAGCTGGGGTAACTGTTTTATCACCCAAAATCCCATCAGAGAGAAGCCCCTGGATCGCAGTCCTTTACCTGTGCTGTTTTATTTTGTTATTGCCTATGTTAGTACAATATAAGTTTGTATTAACATTTACAAAATTAATTTGCAAATACACCTGGCCCTGTTTTAACTTCATAAATTATTCCAAAATTAGATTTGAACACAAAATATTATCTAATTCTCCAAAACTTTTCCAAAGCCAGTAAAATTCCAAAACAAATTCAATAATTCTGTGACTTTTCAAGCTTTTCTTGAATGTACAAACCCTAGTACACTTGAAACACCAAATCGGACGACATTTCAAATTTGGTAATGACAGAATCTATTGCATTAGTTCAACAATCAAACTGACAAACACTTCTACCACTACTCTGAACATCACAAGCTAAAATCATGCCTCGAATCATGGAAATATCTGTTTTGAAAAGTGTTGTTTTTGACTCACCAGCAGGTTGGCTCCGCTCTGAAACAGGTTGTAAGGATAGAGGATTTTCTCATAATGTGTTCGAAGGTGTGAGCCGATCGCTTTTCCAGGTGCGAAGCCCATTTGAACTGCGATTTTCGTCCATCTTCTCTCCTGACAGACCTCGTCAAAGCCTCCCTCGTCTGCCACCAGCTGGAAACAAACGTCACAGAGATTTTAATACAACTGTTGCATTGGAAATTAAAGTAAACCAAATTAATATATTGTTTATGATTAACCAAAGTTAAAATGATAGATGGGGGTGCACGGTAGCAGAGCGGTTAGAGCTCTGGCTTCCCAATAAGGAGGTCGAACTTCCGAGTCGGATCATATCAACATCTCACAATCTCTCTGGGTGGAGTTTGCATGTTCTCCCCGTGTCACCATGGGTTTTCTCTGGTTTCCTCCCACCTCCACAAACATGCATGTTTAGGTTAATTGGGCATCACTGTAAATTTCCCTTAGTGAGTGAATGAGAGAGTGAATGGTTGTCTGTCTAACCCTGCGACGAGTTGGCCACTGTCCAGGGTGTTCCCCGCCTAAGGCCCAAAGTCACTGGGATAGGCTCCAGTCACCCGCGACCCCTAACGGGATTAAGCGGTAGAAAATGAATGAATGAAAATTATAGATAGAATAGAATAGATTGTGTTCACAACAAAACCTTCAATAGGCCAACTGATAATATTTATTACAGATGGAGAGGTAAAATAATAATGTTTAAATGCAAAATACAATGCATTATATCCATTGTCGTTGCAATGTAATAGAACCTAAAAAATGTGATCTGGTGCGTGCGTACGTACAAAAATGTTATACAAAATTTTCCACGTAAGTTTGTGATTTATAAAAAAGATAACTTGACAAATAAATGAGCAATACAATCGAAATAAACGTGAGGTTTCAGACATTAGGCAGAGAGAGATCTGTGCTGAGAGACGAGGAATTATCAAAACGGTAGAAGTTTGTGTTTTGTTTGTATGTTCACTTTCAGTAAAAAAATCCAAGCAAAGTTTTACAAATAAGACCATAGAACAGTATTTTCTGAGACTTTCTGAGAACAGAATTTAACACTCAAAAAGCAAATTTTTATTAAAATGTTACATTTCTGCTCTTCAGTGGTTTCAGTCCAGCCTGGTTATGATGAACTTAGCAATAATGCACCTAAGTTACAACAAGGATTTTTAGCACATGATTAACGAATGGTCAAATAATACCAAAATAATCATGTTATAATAATTTAAAAAATATATCTTTGGTCAGTAACACTTGACCATAATGAATAACATTTTAATATAAATGACAACAGCATTAGTAAACTTACTTCATATTGAGACGTCAAAGAAAATCAAATACACAAAAGAATTCTGGTTTGAAAACAAAAAATATAACAAAATAATGGATTTCTAAGCAATGTTTAAGCAGAAATTATAAGTGGCACTACAAAACTAAACTACCATTTTGTTTAAAAAGCACTACATTTACTGTTTCTTTGTTTATTTTAGTTCAAACAAGGCAGATTAGCAGCTTTCAGGTCAAAATAATCCTAAACTGCACGCTCGTTGCAGTGGCCAATGACACTTCTATTTTAAAGGGAACCCTGATTATGAAGACAAATATGGCTAAAATGCTAGTAGCTCATGCTTCTTAAAATAAATTGCAAACAAATATATAACAATTGTCATTGTTTATGTTGTTTTCAAGCCACTGGGAGCCGCCATTTTGTCCATGCATTCTGGATTGATGACATAAAATAGTGTTTCCATGGTTACTCCCACAATTTCATCTTGCTTTATTTGTAACAGACACACGAGCGTTTTCACAAACCTTATTGAGCTTGTACAAGTCCAGGAGTTTCCTCTCGACGTGAGGAATCTTCAGCGTACATCCCTGTAAATCCCAGAACTTGGCGATTTGGTCGAAGAAGTTAAGCTTGACTCTGGTTTGGGCCTGGGACAAGAAAAAAAACACACACATCACTGCTGCACCGCTTCACCGGTTTGAGAGACGACGTCATGATTCAGACAGGAAAAGGACAAATCAATAGTGTTATTATGGAGGTTATGTTAGGTGTTTTTAGTGAAGTCACAGGATTTAGGTTAGAACAATGAGAGAGACAGAGAGAGAGAGAGAGAGAGAGAGGGAGAGAGAGGGAGGGAGAGAGGGGGGGAAGAGAGAGAGAGAGGGAGAAGAGAGAGAAAGAGGGAGAAGAGAGAGACAGAGAGAGAAAGAGAGAGAAGGAGAGAGGGAGAAAGAGAGAGAGAGAGAGGGAGGGAGAGAGGGGGGGAGAGAGGGAGAAGAGATAGAGAAAGAGAGAGACAGAGAAAGAAAGAGAGAGAAGGAGAGAGGGAGAAAGAGAGAGAGCAGGAGACACAGACAGGAAACGAGGGAGAGAGAAAGAGTGATAGAGAGAAAGAGTGATAGAGAGACTGAGAGAAAGAATAAAGAGAAACAGAGAGAGAAACAGAGCGAGAGACAGAAAAACAAAGACAGAGAAAAAGAGAGAGAAGAACTATGACAGAGAAAAAAAGAGAAACTGAGAAAGAGAGAGAAAGAGAGAAACAAAGTGAAAGACAGAAAGAGGTAAAAGAGTGAGAAACAAACAGTGAAAGATAGAAAAAGAAAGAGGATGAGAGAAACAAAAACACAAGGAGAGAGAGAGAGTCAGAGAGAAATGGAGAAATAAAGACTGAAAGAGACTGAGTAATAGAGGCAGAGAAAAGGAGAGAAAGAAAGAAAAAGAGACAGAGAAATTAGTAGAGAGAAAGAGAGAAAGAAAGAGGAGAGAGAGAGATAGAGAAACACAGAAAGACAAGAGATACTCAATTCTCCCGTATTAGTTAAGAGTGACAGGTATCAGTTCTATTAGTTCAGCCAATATCCTGGTTGAGCCTTTAATTGGATACAATAAAAACAATTTGCTGGCTAATGTGACCCGTGTGTAAAAGTGTATTCACTAAAAATGTTAAGTTGTTATTTACAGGACCAATAACAGCTACTTATCACCATTTGATCCATTATTTATTGGTAATTATTGTGTTCTGAAGAGAAATAAAGTCTTGAATTCACAATGCAGTGTTTTACCTCGAGCTCATTGAGCCTCTGGATTCGAGGACAAAGTGTAGTTTGTCGACATCACAAGCAAAAGGAGGCTGCCAACCCTGGAAAGCACAAGACACAGAATAAGTACGTAAGAAGAATAACAAACAAACAGGAAATTATCAGCACGACAGACTAGAGTACGGACATTTTTGATGGAAACGCTTTTAATGCTTTGTAATAGAGAATGTACAGTAACACGCTATGGCACAAGATCTCTCATTTGGTTCAGTCATTTTGATTTGGCCAATTCACTAAACAACCTGACAGCACTTTGGCAACATATAACATACGTTTTGTAGCAAATTTTTGCAAAAGAGCTGCTTTCTCTTGTTACACAAGAGGTTCTAGGGTTTAATAGAGGAGACTTTGATGGCCCCCAGAGTCTAATTTATGCCCTCATAGTCTAAAAACAAGCTGAACCATAAACTGGTGGTGATATAATGATATTTACTCAATACTTTTAGATCAATAGAAGCAATAAATTACTTTTATAATTGCAAATATATTCAAACACAGACCACCACCATCACGTGCAATCACAGGATGCTACAGGCCAAAATAATATTGCATCTATACAGTTTTTGTAGCAAAGCAAACATTTAAAAAATCTAGCCAACAATAAAATATCACAAAACTGAAATTTTACTTTTTAGCAAATTTCAAAAGAACATAATCTCATGCAAGTTTTTGTAAAATTGATCAGAAAAAAGAAATTCTGCCACAAATTGCCATTGCACTGCGCATCAACTGTTTAAAACAAGCCATATGACTTATATTTATCTTTATTTTTTCGTAATAAGCTAGGTGGTCAGTCTGACAAATCTGTCAAACTGGCCACGTCTGGAAGATTCTATAAGAGAGACGTCACAACACCTCTGATGAAGGCGGAAGTCCTGCC
Organism: Mugilogobius chulae; assembly: GCA_038363315.1. Taxonomy (NCBI): domain Eukaryota; kingdom Metazoa; phylum Chordata; class Actinopteri; order Gobiiformes; family Gobiidae; genus Mugilogobius; species Mugilogobius chulae. The sequence continues at coordinate 3,232,827 of CM076398.1, forward strand.
GCCGAAACTGTCAGGTAAATCAGCACCTAGCTTATTACAACTGTCTTATTGCACGAAAAAATAAAGATAAACTAAGAAGAAGACAGAATGAATTTTAAGAATGAAAATACATTATGATGCGAGTGAAAACTTCTCAATTCCAACTAAGGGTGTTAAATTGATTTGACGATATATTGCGATACCCAATCTTCCGATACTCGTATCAATACCAAAATTTCGATACTGATATTTTTATGCCGTTATGCATTTTAATGAGGATGCTTTTTTTCCTGGTTTTCAAGTGATTTCAAAGTTAATAGTGGTTCAAAACTAGCCTGTTCAGCCACGACCGCAGAGGGCAGCACTGTGTCTTTAAGAAGGCTGTCTGATGTTAAACCTTGGCACAAGTTTTATCACTTTATTATAAAAAGAGACAAGTGGTTTATTATTTTTAGAAACTTGATTAGCTTTGTATTGCCATTATCAATACTCTATCAGAGGGAATCACTGAGTATCAATACTGTCATTGATCATTACATTGTAACTTGTGTGTCTAAATTTATGTTTGATTCAACAAAAAAAACACAAAAATATATCCACTTTGTAATAGACCACATTTAAAAAAATAGCAATACATTATTGTGGGCCTCTGTATCAGGCTATATTGTGATATACTGTATTAAATCGTGCCTTGTGTATCGTGATACGTATCGTATCGCCAGATTAGCATCAATGCACACCCTTAATTCCAACACCAGCTCACTACAGAGTCGGTGTCAGAAGAAGGAGTTTTTATAGCCCACGTGGCGGCTCGTCTGTGGAGTCAAATCGATGTGACGTCGGCGTGAACTGAAAATGCACCGACAGCGTTTGACCATAGTGGCAGCACAGTGATGGTCTTTGCACAAATAACCACAAATCGAAAGGATTTGTCCAAATAATGTCCCGGAAACAGTACATAATTTAATTCTGATCTTACACACCCACAGTTTGACAGTGAAAAAAAGTAAAAAAAAATAAATAAATAGATGTTTAGTTTCAGGACTGGCACTTTCCCACCATCCGACCATATGACTACATCACATCTTAGAACATAAACACAACCTATTGAGCAAGTTTTTCATAATATTTTAAGAAATTAGTAATTACTTATTTTTAGATGCACTTGCACCCACACAGCGACACTAATCTCTTTTGTTCCCGCAGTGTTTCTCATAAATAAAGGAGAATATGGAGGCCCCTCATAGTCTAAGAACAAGCTGAACAATAATAATCGGTAACACAAATGATTTTTACAGCTTCATGCACTGCAAAAAGCAAACGTCTAGACTGACTCAATTTGTTTCGATTTGAGCAAATTCCAGTTAAATGATTTACCAACAGAATAAAACACTGTGTTCCTTAAAAAACTTCTTGTTCTAGTTAGTATGAGAGAAAATAAATCTAAATCGAAAAACACTTCAAGCAAGAAAACATCTCTTTCATTACAAGACAACAACAAAAATGTATTTAAATCTTGATAAAATCTGCTCAAGCTAAATAGAAAGTAGTATGATCTTCATTCAGGAACATTTACTTTGAACTATTTGTAATCTGGACGAGTGAGAGATTATATTGTATAGAGTTTATTCATTATAGAGGCAATAACTGACATTTATTAAGGGCTGGGCAATGAATCAAAAGGTTAAAGTGAATGAAATTGAGTTAATTGCAACTAATCTAATATTGATTTAAAGGCGGGGTAGCTGATTATTACACTCCAAACACCACTTCCTCTCCTAAAACCTTCAACACATGGTTATAATATCGACGTGTATTCATTTTGGTAGTAATTATGGCTAAAAAAACCAACAAAATAAAACTGGAGAGGACCGTCCAAGCACAGCCAATCAGAGAGCAGCATTCGGCTCATGATGAGAACTAAAAAATTCTTTACTTTTCAATTCAGACAATACTCAGTGGTCTAATTTTCTCACAAAAATCTAGAGCAGGGCAATTCAAATGTCAGCCCGGGGGCCAAATGCGGTCCACTAAGACGTATGTTTTGACCCAGCTTGTTAACCCTTTAGGTGCCAAAGTAGCAATTCTGCACCAAGTCATTTCAGGCTCTCTGTCATCAGAATGCCAAATTCAACTAAGCCCAATGGTCTTATAAAAAATACAAAGAAATATCAATTTAATTTCTTCAAGTGAAAGTTTTAAAGGACAAATATTATGCATTTTTTGTCTTGTTTCTTTCCTTTAAACCTGCTTCTGAGCACCTCCATTTTGAAATCCCATGCACTACAACCATTAAAAAAGTGTAGTTAACAACACATGACAGTCATGTGTTTCCCACATCAAAAACTGAGTTAATCTACTGTGTTCAAAAGAAATTATACAGGGTAGGCAATAAAACTGATCTTGTCTGATGCTAATGTTGCAAAAATGCTCAAAATGAGATGAGGATTTATGGAGATCTACCTATGACATCACGGATCAGGGACATTCAGTGTTTTTTGGGGGACAAAGCAGTGGTTTTGATGAGGAAGCAGTTTTAGAATAGAATTAAAAACTAAAAAAAGTTTGCATACTATGTTCTCTTTAAGACTTTTACAGAATTGCATATCTACTGGAAAAACTCTGGCGCCTAAAGTGTTAAAACAAACCTAATCCAACCTGTGTATTTTTTTTATTCAGTAGCCTATTGTTTAGCCTAGTATTTTTTGCCAGATTCTGTTAGGACATTGACAACAAAGTGTGCTTTTTTTTTGCAGAATTTATAATTATCATTTTGTTGTTGTTGTTTTATGCTGTTGGAGCTGGAGATTCAAGACATTTCAACTGCTGCCCAACAAATAATTTCCTCAACAAACAAAATCAAAAACAATTTATTTAAGAACAGAAAGATAGTGAGTTGAAGTTTGAGTGACCCTAAAAATTGTGAGAGAAACCTCAATGTTCCTGTTGTTTATCTGGTTATTTTTAAGGTTTTATTGTTGCGTTTTATTAATTACAAGGAAAAGAAATAGCTACAGAATAGTACCATTTTGACTTTTTGTGAATAATAAATGCAAAACACATTTGTAGTTCAGTTTTGTAGTCAGGCCCTTAAAACCTTTGACCTTCGAAAAATTGGCCCACTTTAATTGAACAGCCCTGATCTAGAGGAAAACACAAAATTTACCAATTTGTAACGGGCTGGGTAGCAATGACAAAAGCATAACTACTCAATATTCATCTCAAACAAACCACAAAATGTTCAAACACATCTTTGAAGTTTAATGATCATAAAAATTAGGCTGTAGACATTATTGGTCAACTTGAGACAAATACTACTAGTCAATTATTCAACTAACAGGTCCACCTTTCTCAAAACTATATGTCTCATGTTCTGACCAAATATTTGACCCAAACTGTCCTCACAAAACCACAAACTCAAAGGTTTGCGTGCTAAGTTACTATTTATACAGAAAAAATGCAGCTAAATTATATTTTCATGTAAACTTTTTGAATAAATTTTGTAATGTGCTTCTAACGAATAAAAAAAAATGGGCCACTAAGACACCAATTAACTAAAACATCACCTTCTACACTTATTTGAACTGTTACAATTAGGTAACTTTTTTCATTTGTATAAACAATTTTTGAAGCATTTTTTACTATAAACAATATACTCGATATTCCAATTTTGCATATTTTCAAAACAACTATCACATTATTATCTAAAATTTGATATATTGCACATCTAGATTTGTCACTAAAAAGTTAATGACTCCAACTTTAATCATCAACTAATTTAGTAACTGAATCATCGTTAACTGGTCTTTAAAGGTTCCCAAACATACATGAACTGGAAAAAAAAATAAAAATTTATGATTCCAACAGCAATGTAAGTTTGCTGCTTTTACTAGAAAAAACACAATCTTAAATAGGTCAGAGTTACTAGTAAATACAAATTGTATCTTTTGAGTTTTTAGTGAATGTGACTAGGTCGAGTGTGCTTATTTTCAGTACAATAGGATGTTTGCTATTTTCAAAAGAGACACTGCTTGTTAATCTCTAGTTTTAGCAAAACAAAACATTTTTATGATTGTTCTATTGGCAAATCTGACTTTAAGGCAGTAAAAATCTTAATTCAGTCAATTATAACTCATGGTCTGATTTAATTCTAGGCTTTGTCTGGATTGATTTTTGATTAGCACATTGATCGTTAGTTGCAGCCCTAGATTAAGTCATGTTAAACTGTTAATTATTGTGATGTGTTTTTTGCATCGCTCCACAGACAGTTCTCACTCGGCAAAAGTCAGACTTACGAAGACAAAATGTGAATGTTTTCTGCGTTAAATGTCACGGATTAGACGTCTGTGTAACTTACGTCCACTAAATACTTTTTTACGTTTTGGAAAGAAGTAAATAAAATAAAATCAAAACAAAAATCTAAATCGATCAACAACATGAAAAAAACTATTTATTCTCAGATTGCCCAGCCCTACATTTATCCACCAAATTAAACAAGCTAATCAATTAATCCCAGCTAATTAGTAATCAAATTATTGTTTACTACACAATGTTATGACTCAAGAAAAGAAGGAATTACTGCAAAATTACACTAGATATGTGTAAAAAAAATGGTTTATTAATTAGACATTCTTTGCTAATTATGTTCTCAAGTGACATTTTTAAAGCAATTTTTTGCAAAATATTTGGCAAAAATCACCACTAATCAATGGACCGAATAAAATAATCAACAAATTTAGCGATTACCAAAAAACTGTTTGCCGTAGCTCTAATAAACCAACTTTATATTTATTGTGCCACGATAATCTCTGTGTGTTATGTATGTTAGAAACTAGGGCTGGGTGATATTGACAAAAATAATTATCTGGATACATTTTTGGCACTTTTCGATAACGATATTTGGAGGATATTCTGTCAGTTCAACATAAACGTTTTAAAACATCTTCAAATTTGTTACTACACTGGAAAAACCTTAAATATGCCAATGAGTTTAAAGTGATCGATCTACTTCAGTGGTTCCCAAACTTTTAAAACCGGGACCCACAAAATATTGATGTAACCAACTCGCGACCCCCACAGCAGAATAAAAAAAAAAAAAAAAAAAATTCAAGTTGGAAAAACATTCAAATAGGGCTAAAATGCATTTATGTTTGTAGAATTATTGCTTTATGTGACCAATTTCCAGTCAAACCTGATGCTAAAGTTATAAAAACAGATTAAAAACCAAGTCATAATTGTAAAATTACATCTTGAAATTATTTCGCGACCCCCAGATTTAGCTTTGCGACCCCCACTTTGGGAACCACTGATCCACTTAGTGTTGACTAGGGCTCTACTCAATGTATCGGGATATATCGTGACAAGCTTTTTGGCAATACGCGTATCGTAACAAGGAGGTGTATCGGGATACGTATCGGGATACGTATCGGGATGCTTTAACTCATTGTAAATTTTATATTCATGATCCTGTCCTGCTGCTTTAAGGCTGAAACTTGAGCTGAAAAGTGACTTATTCATAGAACACTTGTGTTTGTATTAAAAGAAGTGTGAAAATACAATTCTACTGCACATTTTGTTATTCTACATAATCAAAGTTACATTCTTAGCATTTGTTTTAAGGAGGGCTATACTCAAAACCATGTTTAAACATTTTTACAGGTGGTATACAATATTTTTTTTTATAGTTTTTATGCATTTTGTCTTTTTGGTCAGTAAAATATTTTGATATGTATTGGGATATACATGTATCGGGATACGTATTGTATCGTGACCCCTGTATCGGATGCGTATCGTATCGGAAAGCTCTTGGCAATACCCAGCCCTAGTGTTGACATGATGTTTTGACTTTTTTAGATAAACTTAAACAGACGCTTTTCCCATTTTCCCCTCATCATTTCAAGTTAGTGTGTATTTTTCGTATTTTAAGCAAAACAAAATATATTAAGCTTGTTCATTTATTCATTCATTCATTTTCTACCGCTTAATCCCGTTAGGGGTCGCGGGTGACTGGAGCCTATCCCAGTGACTTGGGGCCTTAGGCTGGGAACACCCTGGACAGTGGCCAACGTGCCGCAGGGTCAGACAGACAAACATTCACTCTCTCATTCATTCTCTAAGGGAAATTTGCAGTGATGCTCAATTAACCTAAACATACATGTTTTTGGAGTGGGAGGACAACCCGGAGAAAACCCACGGTGACACGGGAGAACATGCAAACTCCACCCAGAGAGATCGTGAGATGTTGATATGGTCCGACCGGGAGTCGAACCCACAACCTCCTTATTGGGAAGCCAGAGCTCTAACCACTCTGCTACCGTGCACCCCTGCTTATTCATTTAGAAATTTAAAATACTTAAAATACAAACATGTAAAACATTAGTCATTCCAGGTACAAATTATCTTGTTATTTAATTTAAGATGGTTTAATTATCAGTTTTGTGAAGCATTAGATTAGATTACTTCATGTACAAATTCATATACTTGCCTTGTCTATTAGAAAGTACACAGCATTAGTCATTATTTTTTATAGTAAACTCTACCACACGGTATTTAATTTTTGCATATCTCCAAAACAACATTCATGATATTATCTAAAATTCAATATATTGCAAAGCTCAATTAGAAACACTGTTATAACTAAATAATAACATTGTCTCTACATCTTTCACTTACTGTCCATATCATTTTTTGACATTCTACCAAAAACTACAACCCACACACATTTTTCCAGGTCAAAGTCAAATAAACAAATCAATACTGGCTGACTTGATTCATAATTGTGCCAGCAAAGCCTAAAATCTTAATGTAAGTCAGTCACCCACATCCCCCACTGACAAACAAAATGGCCAGATGGAAGCCTCATTCACCAGCAGCTTACCACAAAGCCAACATGGAGGACACCACCCAATAAGTCTCAAGCAAAAACTAACATTAGCATTTAATAAAAACATTAAATAAAGATTAAAGCAAGTTCAAGTGGTGCAAAATGACCAAATCTGAAGACAAAATCCAATATTTTTCTGTTTTCCAAATTGGGTGCTTTGATAAAAAACGTCAAAACAATAAACGTACCAAATTAAGATGACAGTAAATAAAAAAAACATAAAAGTATCTGCAATATAAGAGTGAAAAGGCAAGAATTGAGATGTGTACTTAAGGCCTGTTGACCAAAAAGTGCCTGTCCATCATGAGGTCTTCACCAAATTAACCACTAAATGCGCCAGAAATATCAAAGTTACTGACAGAATACGTTCGTTTTGTGTTAATATAGATGTTTAATTTTATTTAGCTGTTGCAGATGTTTATTTTGGTGCTTGTCTTCCGCGTAGCCACTTCTGTCAAAGCCTAAATTGTGACAGGTTAGTGCTGTTTGCTAATGCTAGCCTCCTCCTGGCTAAAGGCACACACATGAAGCTTTGTATTACGCGGCGACGTAAACAAGATTTTCTCGCAAAACAGCGCGTAATACTCGTCCAACATGGCCAGCGAGCAAGCATAAAGGCGATTTTGTACGTGTGTATCAAAAATAATAGCCGGCTAGGCAGCAGCAGTAGCACAAAGAATGAAAGTAGCCTTGTATCCGCCATGTTGAACAGTCCATTTAAATCCCTCTCTCTCTCTCTCTCCATCCGCAGCCTTTTACGCTCAGCCCAAATCAGCATCCGAGCGGCACCACGGCGCGTTTCGGGGTTTGTTTTGACACTCACCGGGGGCGGACGGACTTTACAGATGCCAGTCTTCTCCGCGATGGGTCGTATTTTGTTGATGAAAGCGTACGGGTCGCCAAATTCCTCCCAGCTGGGTTCGAAGACGGGGCATTCAGGAGGAGGCTTGAACTCATCTGGTCTCGGTTGGTTCATGTTTGTTGTTTGGCGTGTTTTCTCATACGGGACGGGTCGCGGGGTACCAAGTCGTGTCCGTGGATTTGTCCGGGAAAGCGAGAGAGAAGCAGCAGCAGCAGCAGAGAGGAGGCAGAGGCTGGCTGGCGAGTCCACATCAACACAGAGGAGACGGCACCACAGTCATTACGCACGCATACGCACACGGAGGGACTGTTCCAAGGCACTGAGCACGTCCGCACGAAAAAATAGACACCAGCTACTTTTCATATGTGCACGTGCCATCTGCCATGTCTCAGAAAATTCAGTGTTTTAGCCTTCCTGTAAATAAAGAATCTTGTATTTTGCAAAAGCTGTGTGACAAAAATATCACATTTATGAGGCTAAGATGATGATTGCTCTGTGGATCCTTCATTCAATTAGGGGAAGAGCCTTTAATATCAGGTCATCTTCACACTGAATACTGTTGCAGTCCAGATTTTTGGCTAAATAAGGCTAAATAATAGTTACTACTGATAAACCCACTTAGAAACATGACAAGCCAATAAACTTTCTCATTTGTTTAGCTAATACAGGCTAGACCTTTATTCATTTAACAGTAATTGTTTTAGTGTGAATCCATCAAATTTAATGCAAACATAAAAAGGCAGGTTATTATGGGACGTGCACTAGCTATAGCTTAATTTCTTTAAACAAAGCTTCAGCAAAAGTTTTCAGAAATCCTAAAAATAGTCCTGTTTGATCAATAATGCAATATGTGCAGCTTAAATGTGTGATAACAAGGTCCACATACATATTTTGTCTTTTAATACAAACTAAATCTAAAAAATATATATATATTCCAAATGATCCTAAATCTTGAATTAGGCTACATGAAAAAGCTTTTAATTTGTTCCAAATGAATGTATGGCAACTCTTAATAAACAAAGTGGAACCAAATCAAAGAAGCTCAGGGATAAAAGGAGGCACATTTATTCTATGTTAAATTTAATAAGGTTTAAGCTTAAATACAGTTAAGTTCATGATAAGTAAATAAATAGGTCTATTTTTTTAAAGAAGCAAACACTCTAAAATTTCTAATCAAAAATATTGAAGTTACTTAAAATGTCAAATTCATATTTAAAAAAAACAGCAACTATTTGTTATTATGAATGTGCAGTTTTTTAAGCTTGTCAGTCACAATAATTAAGCATGAAAGCATTACTACAGATAATAAAGAGCCTAATAAAGTTATATTATATAGGATGAAAAAAATAAAATAAACAAAGATAAACAAATAAACAAACAAACTCAAAACAAGCAGATTCCACTAAACATGCAAGTTTTATGAAATCTAAAATTCATGAAAATGGTCCTATTTGTTTATGTAAATCATGTAAAGACAATCATTTGCATAACTGAAACCTTTTGTGAACTTAAGTCTCAACATTTGCTCTCGTTTGTTCTTCCTCAAGATCAAGTCACGTCATTAATCTCTCATAATTCATTACCTCAAACTATTCAAACTGTTCCTGTCTTTGTGAACTGTGGTGTTTACACTTGGCGGATGAATACTTTCAGGTGACACCTTCACAACTACCGGGACTTATTGTTTAATGCCTGTTCTACTTTGGCTGAAGCCTTTTAATAACGACTTGATACACCGGCTGAGGACGCACGAGGAGACGCCAAAAGCCCCGTCAGTGCTTTAAAACAGGATGTGTCCAAACCATGGCCCCGGGCTAAAAGTGCCCCCAGTTAGATTTTTGTTTGGCCCCTCCAGGCTTCCTGTTTAATAGGTTGTGTTCACGCTGGAGAATGGGATGATGTCATAAGCTCACTTTTGGTATTACAATAAGAATCTTAATTTAAAGGACACATATTATGCAAAATCAACCTTTTTTTTTTAGTTTTTAATCCTATTGTAAAGTTGCTTCTTCACCAAAAATGCTGCTGAAGTTTAGTTTGTGAGATATTTGTTCTCCCAAAAACACTGTTCTGAATGTCCCAGATCTGCGATGTCATACACTGCGGTTACATGAAATCAGACTAGGCTAAAAAACCAGACTCTATTTGGTTTTCCCCTGAAACCGGTTGAATCAGTTTTGCTCCTGTTTAAATGCATGAGAGTAAACCGATTACCCTTGAGAGACTGGTCCTGTTGTATCAGATTCACTACTGCATGACTGAGGCTGTAATTTTTTGAATTACTTTAACATTGTTAATGTGGTTTATTTTTATTAACTGTTAGTAATACTGTTTGTAAAATGACATGTAGGACTGTTTTAAACATTTTAGAACCGTGTTAAACATGTAGTTGAATGTGAGATTGTGTGTGCCACTTTGTGCAAGGCACTTTATAGTTCTAAAATTCTTAATTTATTATAGGAATGTGCTGTGGACAGGAGTTGTGAACATGCTCAGTTGCATTTGTCCAGCCGATTGTCTGTTTACATGAGTCTGAAATCAGACTACAATTGGTCGGGATCACGTGCGCCAACTGGTTTTCCGAAACCGGTTCACGGCTCCTCAATATGTCTGCCCGGGTTTACATGCGCTTTGGAAAACTGGTTTAAATCAGACTGGGCTAGGTATCCAGTTTTCCTGGCCTGTATGTAAACGCCCTGATAGATAGATCTCTGAGATATTCAGCACTGTTTTTAAGTCCATACATTGTTGCAGGATTACATATCAAGACAGATTGGTTTGATTGCATAAGCTCTGTAATTTTCTTTGGAGTGAGTAGATCGAGCTCTAACTCAAATTTTGATCTAGAAAACACACACAGTCATTGTGTGACTTTACTAGACTTTTTTTTATTAGTTCTGGTGCATGAGATTCCAATGTGGAGGTGCTTTGGAGCTTGCCTGGGATCCAAAACCCACTCTTGGACTTTCAAGGCAACTTTGGAGCAGGTTTGAAGGAAAAACACAGCACAAAAAATGCATTATATGTGTCCTTTAAAGGAGACCTATGATTTTTCTGTAGCCTATATTTCGGAAGGAACTATGGTTTGTGCTGATAAATGGTTCATATTTTGTTCAAATAAAACACAAAATTAAAACACAGAATTATCAAAAAAGGGCTTAGAAAAAGAAACAGATTCATTGACTTCCTGTTCAAAATGACAGAACTGACAAGCTCCGCCTCTTCAAAGTAAAATTTTGTTTTAATAGGCCACACATTTTACTATTTTTGTTGTTGGAGAGTGGTTACATGCTACATGTTTGCTCTGAAACTGAATTTTTATGTAAATACAAGTAAATACAAACAAGTGGGCGGGGATAGGTGGTAGGTGAAGACAGGGATTTTCTGAGAACTGGAACATCAATTGCAGGACAAATTCAAGATGCATAAATCAATTCAAACACAACTTTGGGTAAACTAATGATGAGAGAACACTGTTGTAACATGGTTAAAACATTTTTACATAATAGGTCCCCTTTAAATAAATATTTACTTTAGCTGCCTTTATCTGTATTAAACAACTATTGATCAGTCAACTGTTCATATTATTTATTTATTTATTGTATTAATTTATTTTGTTTGCTTCTTTAGATGAATCCTTTCTTTTTTGAGTTTTTTTTTTAATGTCACATGAACACAACCTATTGGCACAGATTACCAAGTATATCAAGTATTAGTCTGTTTTACTGTAAAATTGGACATTTTCTATTAACAGAGCCTTTGAATACAAAGATTTTTTTTACAAACTTGCTTTTTTTATCATTCAGGCTATGTTTGCAACAAATTATTATTAAATTATTTTTTCTTCCAAATAGTTAAAAAAGCTTTAGAGTGCGGGAGCTTTCTTCTTCTCTAAATAGTTAAAAAAGAAAATCATAAAGCCTATATTTGACGAGTGGGCGTTTTCATTCTGAACAGCAGCTCATGATCATTTATTATGTATTTAATCCAACCCTCATAAACCAAGATTCAGTTTACTTATCTCTTTTCCATGGAAGCAGATGCAGTAGCACCACAGTTCTGATGTTTGGTTAAGAGAAAACTTTTCAAATTCACCTTAGGTATTGTAATTGAGAAAAGTATGTCGTTATAATAATGTCTGTCTCACAAAACCACTGACTTCCTGTTCAAAACTGCAGGAACGATAAGCCCCGCCTCTTTATTGTAAAATGTATATTTGATCACACACATATATAAAAATGAATATTCATTGTTGTTGGAAAGTGTCACATAACAATTTGAACCCTACATGTTTTACTCGCAATCTGAATTTTTGAGTAATCGCAGGTTAATACAGACCCATGGGCGGGGATAGGTGGTAGGTGAAGACAGGGATTTTCTGAGAACTGGAGCATCAGCTGCAGGACAATACAAGATTACTCAAACATGCAGGAATCAATCCAAATACAACTTTGGAACTGATGATGAGAGAACACTGTTGTAACAAGTTTTAAAACTCAGAAAAGTGAATTTTACAGAATAGGTCTCCTTTGAAAAATCAGAAATGTGTGTTTGTTGTGTGTAAACTCTGCTCTACGTATAGCGACAAACTGTTTATTTTTTACACTTTTCTTCACAAACAACTACTGGTTCTGGATTTACACACATTGTGCATCTTTAATTGAAACAAAATCAAGAATTATGGGGAAAATTAAATTAAAATCTCACTTAAAGGGGACCTATAGACCCCTTGCATGTTAGTAAACTCGAATTCTGGTGGGCGGAGCTTAGCCGGAGGCAGAAAAAGACGTTGCCTCCATTTAAACCTGTGTAAACTAGCTCGTTTTTGGAGGGAATTTTAAACACAAAAGCAGAAGAAAAATGGCAGATTCTGGTGGGAGCTGTCAGGATATGTATCGTGACTTACTCTGTGGGACCTGACACAGACTTTGGTGAATTATTTCTGACGGATGGAAGCATTTTGTCTGAGCTTGTGTGGTTCGTCTTGGATCTAGATCTGCTCTTTCACGTGGCTGAAGAAGTGATTTTTACATTTGTTTCAGGTTCGTTTTACTTTGCTAGACCCAGTAGTGGCTAAAATTCTGTCTTTTAACAGTTCATTCATGTCTTGAAGCTAATGCTAAATATGCTAATGTGTGCACCTCCCATTAGTTTATATGCTTTATTTTTTTAATTACTTAGCTAGTCCGTTTGTAGCTCTGAAAATCTGTTAGCTCTTGTCAAAGGCTTTGCTAAAGCAATACATGAGGGTCAACAGTACAGTTTTAGCTAGAATTCTAAATAAAACAGACCAATTTGTACATGAAACTGCACCTGCACGTCTGGGTAAGGTCAGGCTAACTTTAGACACAAAGGTCTTAGTCACAGTTCACAACGAAACGACATTTTAACCACGACAAAACTTCAAACTTTTAATGCGTCGGCTGTGAGTTTTTGTCTGTTTTGCCTCCAGCTAGAGCTGTGACGTCACTGTGACATGGCATGAAAAGGGTCTTTATGTTTATAGTCTATTTCTAAGCTGCTTCAAATCATAGAAGGAAATGTAAATGACTTTTTGTCAGTTTATTACTTATTACATGAAAAAAACAAAAACACAATTACTCAAAGAAAGAGACCCTGAGTGGTGCGTTGTCAACAGTTTTGTGATACATTATGCAGCCCAGAACAAAACCCACTAAACTTTTTAAAACTCCTATCATGCATCACAGTAAAAGCCATCACTATTCTCAGTATTCTTGATCTTCGTCCTCAGAGTCGGAGCTGTTTTTGCCCATCTCCTCGTAGTCTTTCTCCAGAGCGGCCATGTCCTCCCGGGCCTCGGAGAACTCGCCCTCCTCCATGCCCTCGCCCACGTACCAGTGCACGAAGGCCCTCTTGGCGTACATCAGGTCGAACTTGTGGTCCAGTCGTGCCCAGGCCTCCGCGATGGCCGTGGTGTTGCTGAGCATGCACACGGCCCGCTGCACTTTGGCCAAGTCTCCACCGGGGACAGCAGTGGGCGCCTGGTAGTTAATGCCAACCTGAGGGAGAGGGAGAGGAAATTGGGATTTACAGCTGATTTTAGGTAGCATGATTGTCAATGAGTGTACCACAGGGAACACCAGTGTGCCTAAGATTCAGGTCTGCCTTGAAAAAATAATCACTTTTCAATCTTCGCTCTAATATTTTACTGTTTGATGTGTCTGGAACAGCTCATTCACTAAAAACTAATTAAAATGTAATGACAATATTATGACACTAACTCAGTGTTGCAAGATTGTTAGAAATGTGACCAAGCCTTTGAAAAAAAGTCCAAAACAAGAGAACCCAACTCTGTGCTTTCTCAGAACGAGTATAATAGAATCACTGATGAATAGTATTTTTAACACTAATAACTGAGCTAAAACATAGAAAAGATTCTTAAAGTCTGTATTTCAGTCAGTGTATTTTTAGAAACAAACTTTAAAAAATTAAGCGACTTTCCTCCCCAAAAATGAAGGAATAACATTTAGAAAAATAAAAAACACTTTCCTACAGGGTTTGTTTTAAATAAATAAAATGAATTGTCTTAAATTAAATGCATAATTCATTCTATAGGCTTATGCGTGCATTTTTGTTACTTCAACAAATATACAAAATCAAACACAAGGACTATTATTTGTAATTTCTCAAAAAATAGAGAGGTTTATCACAGTGATTCCAACGTATGACAACTTCACCACTGTGGCCATTTGTGAAAATGACTCTGACACCCCTGGTGTAGGAGGAAGCACTTCAACAGTTTTTGATGGAGAAAGGACAGTTGGCGCTGCTCAGTTCTGGTTCTCTTTGCCTACGTCACAGCTATTCACTTTGTGAGGGCCAGATTTTACCTGGGACCATGGCTTCTGGGCCGGGTAGTTGCACAATACGTCATACTTTTTTACACAAGGTTGTGCCAAATATTCACAGGAATAGATTTGTTTTATAGTGATCATCTGAATCGGGGAAATCTCTGCATTAAACCAGAGTTAAACTGGGACTAAACCAGGTCTAAAGCAGAATTAAATCAGGACAGAAGTATGAACTGTAAAAAAAGACAATTTAAACTGAATAATGAGTGAATAAGTACTTAAAATAAGTTATATTTATTTGTTTTCTTTGTTTTTCAGTGAAGATTTACCAATAAAACAAGAGCTAAGTGGATTGTTTGGCTAAAAATATGAAAATTCAAAAATTTCTTACACTACATTTAATCTTTTCAGACACTTATTGACACATTAAGAAATTAAAGTTGGTCACAATGTTTTAAGTAACTACTCAAACTAAATCTACAAACAAGGAGGAAAAATATTTTGAAAGTGAGCTGAGGACCGGATCAAATCCTTGAAGGGACAATTTAGCACCCGGGCCTTAAGTTGAATAGGCCTGGCCTACAGGGAAGGTAACCAGACTGTAACTGCAGTGAGCATCATGAGCCTTTCTTTCATGACTTCAATCATGTTTTCCACATGAGCAACTGAGTTAGAACTCCATCTACTGGCTGCCCAGGACATTACTCAGTGGAAGTAATCAAAATAAGATAAAAAAAGAGACGAGAAGGCATAATATCTCACAGACAGAACTTCAATTGTGTTTTTGATATGAAACATAACAGGATTAAAAACATAATTTATTTTTTGCATAATACAGTATTATAGCAAAATATATATTTTTGAATCATGTTTCCTTATCAAAAGCACAGCTGGAGCTCTGTACGTGAAGCACTATGGTTTCTCTTATGAGCCTCAGAAAACACTGTTCTGAATAAGGACCAAACCTCCACACAAAGGCCTTCGGACAGTCTTCATCATCCAATTTCACTGATCTCATATTTATCTTATTCTTTCCCGCTCATTTTTCTTGGCAGTGCACTTCCCGCTTAGCTTGTAGAATTCTCCAGGTTTATTTTACCTGCCATTATATAAATTTGAGAGACTGACAAGCAAACATGTCAGCTACTTTGACAGAGCTAAACAGGAAGTGCGCAGCCAAAAAAGTGGGCAGGCAGAATAAGGGCCTATCTGTTTTGCACAGTCCTTGCTAACGAAGTGAAAGTTTTATACTATGTCATCCCCAAGCTTGACAGTTATTCAAAAATGTTTGTATCTATAATTATCAACAAGGCGGTGTAATCCTCATTCATCCAGGAGTGATCTATAGTAGAAAGTCTTCAAAGTTGTCATCTGGACAGTGTTTCAGAAGATCAAGACGTTCAAGACGTCCGAAAATGACTTTCAGATGAGAAATCTGTAACTTATCTTATAAATGTATAGGCCTATTCAAACAAAAGGGGCGGCACGGTGGCTGAGCGGTTAGCGCTCTCACCTCACAGCAAGAAGGTCGCGGGTTCGATTCCCGCACGGGCCCGGGCCTTTCTGTGTGGAGTTTGCATGTTTCTCCCCGTGTCTGGGTGGGTTTTCTCCGGGCACTCCGGTTTCCCCCACCAACCAATAACATGCACGTTAGGGTAATATCCTCCAGCTACGGTAGTCCTGACCAAGCCTAGCAACTACATCTGGAGATGGGTCCCCGAGCGCTGCACTGCGGCGATCACTGCTCCTGAGGAGATGCCCCAGAGGCATTGAAGGATCCAGGGTCAAATGCAGAGGACAAATTTCCCTACGGGGACAATAAAGTGTACCTTAACCTTAACCTTAACCTTATTCGAAAAGCTGAGAGATCGAGATGAGTCATGACCAATTATTAATTACTCAGTTGGAGGCTTTGAATTGAAAGATCAACTACCAATCGATATTTTTTCTTAGATAGCCCAGCCCTTGTTTAGATCATCTTTGTTGATCAGTTCTACAGATCTCAAGTGTTGTTCTGCCTCTCACCTTGAAGCCTGTGGGGCACCATTCCACAAACTGCACCGATCGTCTGGTTTTGATGTTTGCTATGGCGACGTTCACATCTTTGGGCACCACATCTCCACGATACAGGAGGCAGCAGGCCATGTACTTCCCCCGTCGAGGGTCACACTTCACCATCTGATTCAGCGGCTCGAAACAGGCGCTGGTGATCTCCAACACGGTCAGCTGCTCGTGGTACGCCTTCTCCGCTGAAATGATCGGCGAGTAGGTCACCAGGGGAAGTGAATGCGCGGATACGGCACTAAGTTGGTCTGGAACTCAGTCAGATCTACGTTGAGCGCGCCGTCGAAGCGTAGAGAAGCGGTGATGGAGGAGACTATTTGAGCGATCAGTCTGTTGAGGTTTATGTACCCAGGGCTTTCGATGTCCAAATTGCGCTGGCAGATGTCGTAAATGGCTTCGTTGTCCACCATGAAGGCGCAGTCGGAGTGCTCGAGGGTGGTGTGGGTGGTGAGGATGGCGTTGTAGGGCTCCACCACGGCCGTAGAGACTTGGGGAGCGGGGTAAACAGAGAATTCCAGTTTAGATTTTTTGCCGTAGTCCAGAGAGAGGCGCTCCATCAGCAGAGAGGTGAATCCAGAGCCGGTGCCTCCGCCGAAGCTGTGGAAGACGAGGAAACCCTGTAGCCCGGTGCACTGGTCGGTCTGAGGAGAGAAGAGGGTTTTGTTATTTGTGTATTTTATTAATGATAGAACTAAATTGTAAGGTTGGGACAAGATGCATTTCTCACAAGACAAGACACAAGACTTGGTCCACGAGAATGAGACAAGATTTCAACAGAATGTAGAGTAAATTCTGCACTCCACAGTTGCCCTTGCTGTTATTGTAGCAATGCTTCAAAAAAGAAACTTTTTTTTTTTAAAAACACAAGATTGCTCAATTAATAAAACAAACTTATAAATTTCATATAAAACATTTACAAGATGAAGACTGATCCTCTAATACATCCAAAAGCCTTTTATACGTGTTTAATGATACCAGATTGCTTAGACCAATTTCAGTTAGTTCATTCCAAGACGTAGGTGCAGCAAAGCTAAAAGTCTTTTTTCCCAACTCAGTTCTGACTCTAGGTACAGACAGCGTTAGAACACTCAGACCTCAGGTTATAGTCTCAGAGCTCCTGGGCACCAAATAAGCCCCCAAATACTGTGAAGTAAACCTAACATGGCTTTATAAATAAAAAAGGCGCCAATGTTTCAGTCTAAGTAGGGACAAAGACGTCATCCAACCTGTCATGTCATAGAGCACACAGTGATGTGTTAAGGCTCTTAAGTTTGTCACAAATCTCAGGGCTCCACGGTAGACAGTATCTAAAGTTGTAAAGCCTTGGAAGAAGCATGCATGTATAACACATCACCATAGTCTAAAATGGGTAAGAAAGTAGCAGACACAAGCTTCTTTTTAGCTTCAAAACTGAGACAGGATTTAATCCTGTAATAAAATCCTAGTTTATTTTTCAGTTTCTTCACTACTTGTTGAATATAAGAGTAAAAGTGATTCATCGAATAAAAAACCCAGGTATTTATATTTTGTGACCCGCTCAGTTCCAAAAATGCTCATGGAAATCTTACATTTAGTGATATCTGTAGGTGCTCATTGGTAATTGAGAACACAAAATTACAAAGAAAAAAGGAGACCCAAAGCAGTCTTCATACAATAAAACGTTATTGATTAAAAACGTTTTTAATCAATGATATTTGAACAATGAATTAGCCCGGGAAAAAAAGGCTTTTTAACTTTTATTGTATGAAGAGTGCCTTGGGTACTCTTTGCAATGCTTTTCTGAGCTACAACTTCACAAGAAATACCAGCGCTGACTCATTTTTACTTTAAGTCAAATGTAAATGGGGAAAAAAATCTTACGGAAATACTTTCAACGTGTCACGTGTGCACAATCTTGTAACAATTTTGTCTCACAAGATCTGTTCCATCTGTGTTGGTTTGCTGTGTACACAACAACTTAGTAGTAGAAATTTGTCTATTGACTTCTTGTTCAGAACTGCAGAACTGGCTGCTGAAGCTTAAGACGGTGTTTTTCTCCCTGCGTTTTTTCACACACATGAATGTAACGTGTCTGAGTTGCAGGGTCGATTTTGTTTCACAAATGTTGATTTAGAAGCATAACTTTTGTTTTAACACAGTGATAAACTCTTGTAGTTAGCTGACATCAGTGCTGGCTAGTTTGCCTGACCAGCCAGTCCTACACGCTTTGATAGACAACTTTACAAAGAGCACTATATATGTTTCAATTTCGAGGGCGGCTTTCCAAGGGCTGAGTCAACCAATCACAGAAAACCCAGAAATTACACCGAAACAGCAACAGGCTAAGTCAGATCGAAAATATTTTTTTCAGTATAAAAGCTCTCAACACAGTTTGCTGCTGAGGTTTTAAAGAACTGGTACCTTCCTAATTGTTCAAAACCAAAGCAAGGGCAGAAAAAAATAATTTGTCAGCTACATTCGTCATCTTTAGTGTTTTGAAACGGTTAGATAAAAGTTTTAAAACTGCGGTGGGGGGAGGGCGTCGGCCGTGTGAGACTGGATCGTCCTAATTATGGACGACAAAGTGATTGACTCTGGCTTTGACCCAGACCCTTTCGAACAGAATGTAAGAGGGGCTGGCTGGTCAGGTATCTGGCTATTGTTGCTGCTACAGTTTGTGTCAATTATCTGCTGCTTGCGTGCGCCTCACTCGTGTTGATAAACAAATAATCAGTCTATTGACCTTCATTTAACCAGCAAGATCCTCCTATAAGAGCTAATTGTGAGCTGAGTCCTCAGGAGGGGAGAGGAGTGGTGCCTATTGTACATGAGTTTTTGTGGAAACCTGCTTTGAGTGGGAGAAAAATCTTTTATGTAAACATACAACTAGTAGTAGTAAAAGTTATGGTGGTCGTGAAGGGCAGAAAACTCACACAAAGAACGAAGCAAATGCCCAAATTTATAAACATAGATGCAAATTTGAAAAAAAATAAACTAAACATGCACGTAAAATCTAAAACTAAAAAAAAAAAATTGTGTTTTTGAAATTTAGTTTGTGTACAAGCTTCCATACTTGTGTGAGTGTTTTTTCAGATTTTCAGAGCCACCATAATTATAGAAGACAGATTAGTTTCAGCAAGTCTGTGTGATCTTTTTTTTCTATCTACCCCAAATTGTCATGATTTTTGCTCTTTTCTGGCTGCGTGGATTTAAAATTGATTTAGTGTTAAGTTGTTGTCTGGTCACACTTTTTCCCTAAACCCACCATTTTGCGGATCCTCTCCATGACGTCGTCGATGATGTCTTTCCGACCGTGTAGTGACCACGAGCGTAGTTATTCGCAGCGTCTTCTTTCCCAGAGATGAGCTGCTCCGGGTGGAAAAGGCCTCTGTATCGTCCAACGCGCACTTCATCTGGAAAGACAGAATGCTTTTTATTGGAGAAATATGTTTTATTGTTTGAATAGTTCTTGCCTTTTAAACATGCTCTTGACGACTTTATTTTTGGATATTATGTAAGTTACTTAAGATAACTATATGAACTATGGTTTGAAATATATGTTCTACAGCTAATCAAGAAAGTCATGTGTTTCTCATGTCAGGGATCGGGTTAGAGTTCCATCTACTGGCTTCAAAAGAAATGACACAGAGGAAATAATCAAGCTGATCTTGTCTGATATGCTAATGCTGCAGAAATGCTCCAAACAAGTCTGAATGTTTTATTGACTTAAAAACAGTGCAGTTATCAGAGATCTATACCTATGACATCACAAAACTGTGATATTCAGCAGCATATTCAGCAGTTTCTGAGGCTCAGAGGGAAAAGAACAGAAACTCACAGACACAACTCTGCCTACCTACCTACCTACCTACCTTTTTTTATACATATATATAAACCGGAGTACCAGAGGAAACCTACGCAGACACGGGGAGAACATACAAACTCTACAAGGCCCCAGGTCGACTGGGAATTGAACCCAGGACCTTCTTGCTATGAGGCCAGAGCGCTAACTGCTGCAACACTGTGTCACTGTGACATTTACTCTTCCACTGGCTGCATGACCAAAAATGGACAATTAAGTGGCTCAGTAAAGGAACTCTTTTTGCTGTATTTTTCATATTGTGGCACGAAACCTGTTCATCCCCAGTCAGAATGGAAGTATGACTTTAACTTTCTATTTCTACTGAATTTGTAATTGACTTTTAACCTCTAGTGTAAAAACTTACACAGTGCACCTTTAATCCAGTTTGTGGCCTGTCCCGGAAACATGGTCAGAGTGTCAGGGCAGTACTTTTGTTTCTTGTTTGATAACAGTAAATCTATTAAACACACAGATCAATAGGATGTCCAGTGTTGTGAGTGTAAATACTGGTTGTATTAAATGATCAGATCTGATGTGACTCTGGACCTGTCACTTGGAAACCTGCCTCTTTTATCTGTGGACAGAGGCACTGAGGCGAAACCAAGCAGTTCACCTCACAAATATGATAAAACTTATTGATCAGAAAGGCTCATTTGGCTCTGAAATTCAACGGTTGTTGAAAAGGTAAGAGAATCCATCTGGGAGAAAGGCAGATACAGGCTGCTTAATATTACTAGGGGCCCTATCTTGCCCCTGGTCTGTCTTGGCGATGCATGAAGAGATGTTTTTGTGTGTTGGCCGCTATTAGCTCCAGATCGCAGCGCTGTTTTGTCTGATTCCAGTTAATTTAGTGAACCCCACATCTGTAGAACATGACAGTGGAGCAGTGCAAGTTCATATAAAAAAAAAAATGTATGCATTTTTTTAAATTAAATTAATCTATTTGTCAAACAGGAATTTGAAGTCTCTTTGATAAGACTTCACTTCAATGAGTTTTTCCTTAAAGCTATAAAAATTATCCAACATGAGACTTCTAGATCTGTGCGTGAAAACTCAGAAAGCTTAAAAGCTGCGGTGTGTCCTTGTTATAATCCTTTTGATAAAGACAACAACCACTTCCCGTAGTCAGGCTCCCAGGCTCGGGGTCAGCCCTCTCTGTCGACAGGCCTTTCTATCGACACACCGTTATTCCGAATGTCTTTATTTTTAAATCCCACTGTTACGACATCCCTGTCCTCCGAATGTATTGATGCAGCTCCTCCGACACACACTCAGACAGTGAACGTCATAATGACCAATAGCCTATGTGTGGTGGCCAACTTTATTGTCGCTTTAAGAAGGCTAAAAATTATACTTTATTTCTCGGTTACAAAGCGTCCTTCATTCACGTTGCTTTTCTGACAACCTGCCCCGGTAAGACAGAGAAGTATTTTTTGGACAGACGTAGAGACAGAATACTTTTAAAACTTTATCCTCTGCTTTAACACTCTCCAAACGGCCAGCGCAATGCGATTGTTCGTGCAGACCTGGTCTCAGACCGGAATTGGACTGAATCTCGAGTCTGGACTTGGACTCGCTCGCTTAAGCCAAAGTCGGGCGGAATTTTATTTCGGAATTAACATTATTTTCCAAGCTTCCACGTATTGACGGCGTCTTTTTTCTTCTATCTACTGGCAGCACTTTTTTCTAAACATTTTTTGCTTTTCTGACTTGAATAAAGCTGTAGACTTTGCCCATATCGTCTTCCTGAATCAGAGCTGCCGCTGCTGCTGCGACGAGGAAACATAACGCGCTCATCCCACGTCACGCAGCTCTGCTCCGCCTCAGTCCGCCTCAGACGACAGCCTCAAAGGTCCGTGTTTTTTGGCCTTATACGTTGTGGTTTTGAGCTGGCAGACTGTAATAAACCTCTCCATAACGCTACGCGCTTTAACGGGATGTATTGCACAAGGATGTGCAGAATCACACGGACAGAAGCCTCTGCACATGATTATGGATTATGTTTTACACTTTGAAGACTTTGTGATTTATTACCATAGATTTTTGTGAACATTGTCATGTGAAGGCTCCGTGGGAACGACGAGAATCAAGAGAAAGCTAGGCCATGGTGTTTTTTATGTCTCTTGCTTTTAAAACAACTGTTTGTTTTATCAAAGAGACCAATCGTTTCACGTTGTATGATGCATGAAGGTTACAGTCGTAACTGAGAAATTTCATGTGTGAAATGTGGATATAAACCAGTAGGATAATGCATTTTAATGAACAATATTCAGAATAGATTAAGTTAAACATCATTTCACCCCAGTAAAAGTCCAGACCACATTCACAACATTCTCTTACAAACTTTTGTTTTAAAATATAGGCCTAAATAAAGACAGTGTTTAAGACTCTCGTGGTTTAGATGCCACAGCGTCTAAATATGTACATTTGTAAAAGAGGGCCTGAGCAGCAGCGTGAGGCTGGGCGAGGCCGCTGCAGGCTGCTCTTAAAGCGGTCTACGCACTGTGTGCGCGGTGAATAAGCAGTCAGAAAGATGATAGAAGGGCGTTTTTTTTATAACATTCTGACAGTTTGTTGTAGGGAACTTTAATTGTTTCCTCTGGAACGTGAAAGGTGCACAAGAATGTGCCGGGGATTGTTGAGTGTAAAAAAGCGCAGCCTGACTGCGGCTCTAAAAGAAGGATATTTTAGGATTTTGTATGAATAATTCAAACATCATCCTTTCACTCTATCCATTTACTTATTTATCTAGTTATTGATCGATCTCCGTTTAACTTCAGCACCATGGACAGAAGCCGGGACAAGGGCCTTAGAAGCAGAGTTTGACAAAACGGAAATAAGAATAAACAGAAAGAAGAAACGCGCTGTTTTTTATACTTAGCGTCATGTTTGGATCAGTAAACAGTTGCGAGAAAACGCTATGTATATATTTTTTAAATAATTATTTAATAGAAGCACCCACAAAAGTTTGTCGGAGAAGCGGCATTTCTGAGAACAATAGAACTACATCGACACCACTACATCGACAAAAAAATGTTAGGTGTCGGAGTACCGGGATGGGAGAGAAAATATGCTAATGCCGCAACATCGACAATTACACTTTAATGTCGACATTCTGGGTTGTCGCTAGAGAGGGGTGTAGCCCCCAGACTCACTGGTGTGAAGCGCTGCAGTCCTGGTACAGACGAGCGCAAGCTTGTGTCCACTTAGGTCGGCTCTCTGGTTGCTCGCGGTGCGCTCTTCATGATCCGGGTAACAAAGCACGGCACGGGGCGCTGATCCAGACTGTGCCAAATGGTTTTGCTCTTCCTCGTGCCCATACACAGTGTTCAGGCAGCCTCTGGTCTGAACGTTCAGCAGACCGGTCTGAATGCGCACGGCCACGGTGATCCAAAAAGCGCAGAAGGGAATTTTATTCACAAATATTATTCACAAATGTGTCTATCTATGTTAGTGCACACTTCTCCTTCACTGAGATAATCATCCCACAATCTCACAGGTTTGACAAATTAAGATGATGATTAAACAGTATCAATATTGCAAAGTGCATCTCTGCAGCGTTAGCATATCAGGCAAGATCACTTTGATTATTTGTTTAGCAGCCAGTAGATGGAGCGCTAACTCAATTCCTGATTTGTGAAAACATGTCTATCATTGTGTGTACTTTATTACACATTATTTATTGTTTCTTCGGGTGCATGGGATTTTAAAGTGAGGGAGCAATGCTATACAAATGAAGCATCATCTTTGTCCTTTAACATAATTTGCATCTATAAATGACCGCAGGTGCTTGTCTGTCCATTGGGGTGGAGCGCTCCTTCACTGGTTCTTCTTGAGATTTCCTCCTTTGTAATTGTGTGTGTGTGTGTTTTCCCCATACGTATAATAGAATCTAAAGAAGCTATAGGACAGTCTTCTATTTCATGATTTCTGCTTCTCTTTTACTGACAAAAAACTGTTTCATCAATTTTCTAACTTTCTGTTGGTTAAATTTTTTGTGCAGACTTGCATTGAAACTGCTGTTGTAATTTTGGACAATCGGAATGTAATTTAAGTATAAGCGCAGGACCCTCACAAACATGTAGAATATGAGTAGAATATGAGTGTCACTGACCGACCACTGTGGGCTCCAGGTCCACGTACAGAGCTCGAGGGACATGCCGCCCGGAGCTGCCCGTGTTGAAGAAGGTGTTGAAGGGATCCTCTCGTGAGTTTGGCTCTGTGGGACCCTCCAGAAACACTCCGTCGGGGCCCACACCGTGCTCCAGACAGAAGAGTTCCCAGCATGCATTTCCAGTCTGCACGCCGGCCTGGCCCACGTGGATGGAGATGCACTCTCTCTGTGGGAACAAGAGAGAGTTCAAGTTTTGGTGCTTATGGTCATTTTGGTAAGTAATGTTTTTATGTTGAGCACTAGATTGTTATATATTGCAGAACCAATGCAGAAGAATTTTTGTGATGATGTTGATGATAATGTTTAGCAAAAAGCTAAACAAAGAGTTATTGACGATGATAGAAATTTTTTGTGACAATATCTATTACAAAAAAAACCCATCCTTTTATTGTAAGGGCACCTTTTTTGGTCCTTGTTTGATTCTGGATCAAACCTGTTGTAGTTTCATTCATCCAGTGGGACGGCCCTAGGCATAGGCAAACTAAGCTGCCTCGTTTGCCTATGCCTAGGGCGCCATCTGGTCTTGAGAGCGCCAAATTGCAGCCCTAAAAAAATGAAAATAAAATTCTTCCACTCAAAAGCTATTAGCCAGTTTTTTCTTGGATGTCAAAAAGACACATATTCATTGAGTTTGACCACAAACAGCTGATTAGCTAATACGATTGCAAACAATCCCAGTGATAGAAGCCTCATATAACAAGAGGTTATTGTTCCTGAACAAAATTTCAAGCTTTTAAGTAATTTCAAGTATTTCTTTTTCTAAAATACTGTCTTCAATACCGCAGAGGAGCAGTGGCGAAGAGGAGAGGGACTACATATTTTAGTACAAATTTATGCAGAAGTTGACAATTGTAAAAGATGCATTAAGATTAAGAGAGTTAGCAAAAGGGAAATCTTACATAGGTCACCAAAAGTCCTTTCCACACATTGCTCATCAAATTCTTCCCAGTGATCCCAAGACATTCCCAGGCCATTCGACATAGTCCCTCTAGTGTGTCGTGGATCTTTCTTGGAACACCTCACTGGATTGACTTTACCCAGGAGGCATCCGAAACCAGATGAGCCCAAAGCCTCAGCTGGCTCCTCTTGACATGAAGGAACAGCGGCTCTTCTCTGAGTTCCTGACCATTAGCTCCTTTCTCTGTCTCTAAGGCTTAAAAAGTAGTAGCATAAAAACCAAATGTGCTGTTCTGCGTGTAAGCATAACAGGCCTATGATGTTTTCTATTCCATTTCGCTTAACATTGTTTTCACTAACACTTTTTTGTGGTGAGCTCGTGGCTGCCTTTCTTGACCACATTCACATACACAGTTTTTATGTCACAGTCTTCTCTCTAACAAGTTTACCTTCACTAGATCATCCTAAAATACCCAGCTGGACACAGAATTAAAAAAATGCACCGTGGAAAGTGAAAGGACGTCTACAGCAACCTACTTTCCTGTTCGGTAACACTATGAATTACATTGTGAACTAATTGTGCTCTTCAAAGTAACTTGCCTTGCCTTACAATGGAATCTGGCTTCTGGGTTACTGTGTCGCTTCCATATAATTGTTTATCATGAATCGTGACATTTTTTTATGACACAATGTTAAATATGTGAGCAGTCTAACACTACAACTGCACAAACATTTATAGAATCCAATTGTTTTTTTTTGTCTTTTTTGCTAGTTTCTTTTCTTTTCTTATCTAAACAATAGAGAGAAGAGCTATACCTTCACTTCACTGATGCATTTTCAAAGCCTCCAAATTTCAAGTCCCGACACGTTGAGAATGTCAGGTTTTGTTTTTGTAAGACGAAGAACATCCCAAGATGATTTTTAGCAGATGAGTGATTACATTGGGCCAACTCCAACAGATATGAATATTGTTAAAATGTACTAAGTGTTTTAATTGTTTTTCTTATTGGTCACTGTCACGTTCTTCTTACTGCACGCAAGTTGTTCAAAGGAGTTTTTGTTTACATCTTATCTTATGATTTCTGCCCGGTCCAGTGAATTTAACTGCAAAAGGTAAGCGCCTTTGACACATTTAGAGTTAAGATACAAAATGCAGGTTCAATTCAGTTTACTGTCGGCTGCTAAAAATGGAAATAAGAAATCAGGTTTGGTAGGGCTATTAAACACAAGACTCAGTTACAAGCTACTGAAATATGCTTGTTAAACTGTACATTGACACGTATGGATTTTTTCATGGCCTCTGCTGATATTGGTTTAGAATATGATGGGATTGATTTGGAGAATGTTGGCCCCTTTCGTACTTGAAGACCCGAAGTGTGATTAGAACATGCACACATTGAAAATAATCATGTAAAAAGGTTGTTTTTAATCTAAACAGTCTTTATTCGTGAATTATTTAACTGTTTGTAAACAAATAACGAAGTGTTGTTTAAGAAATCGCCAAAAATTATATATATATTTTTTGAGGCACGTAAAGTCACGTGTGATGATGCGTTCAAGGGTTGAACGGAAAGATTAAACTCTTGTATTACACTAGATAAACTGCTAAAAGGCAAATAACGGCTGTGGGTAAAGAATATAGGGCTTGTGGATGACGATAGTATTATGTGTTTAAAAAGAAGAACAAAAAAGAGCCCTTAAATTACGTTTTCTTTAGAAAAAAAGGGACTTCCGGACGGATCGGGTCTTCCGGGACGAAAAAGGGTTGTGACATGCAAGTCGATATTGACCATGTGTCGAAGGATTTAGGAGAGGAAGTTGTCAGATTTAAAACCTAAATCAGATTTGTAGTGTAAAAATCAGCTACCCACCTTTAATGTTAGTTCTTTAGGAGCAGAATTTAATTCCATTATAATGACATTGCTTCACCAAAAACACAACTGAAGTTATGTTTCGTTACATTCACACTTACTGCAAAAATCCTGCATGTTCATGTGTTATACACTGTATATTTGAAGACTTTCCGTGGCAACTGAATAAAAATAACTTGATCTGATGTGAACAGTAGAGGATTGCACAGTAAACCAGTTCAATTGAGGCTACAAAGCAGCGAACTTTAAAACTACCACTCAGTGACATCACAAGTATGTTCGCTGAGATAACATCATTTTAACAGGACTAAAAACTCTAAATCTTAACCTTTAAAATCGATATCTGATAACAGCAATAATTTACCTGATATATATCGATGTAGATCTAGTTTGAACTGACGAACTTTGGACCTTCAATAACTGCCTTTAGCACTAGTTTTTTTGGAATTTCAAGCCAATTTACTGATTTCCATTGAAACAGACATTTAGTGTAATATTGTGACGTCAAACTGTGTCGAGCCATTTCAGTATCATTGTAGCGAGACAGTTGTAGTGGGATGTTAGAATCACAATGTACCTTTAACACTCAATATGTTTTTGCTTTGCCTGGAATGTTCCACCACATGACTTTAAACTCATCCATATCTCAGTGGGCCAAAGTACATGTCAGTGGTCTCATTCAAAAAGTGTGCCTATGTACAAAAAACACAGCTACAACAGGACTTTTCTTATTAAATGACACACAACTGTTTCCATATTGAAACAACTGTCTGTGAGATGCTTTTCTTTCCCAGGTTCAAAAAACACTGCTCTAAATTTCTTAGTTTTATTTCTTCTGCTCTGTTTTTAAGTCAGACTTCTTTTTACGGAGCTTTATTTAGCATCAGGCAAAATCCGTTTCATTATTTACCCTATGTTACATCCCCTGCAGCCAGTAGATGCAGTTTTATCTCAGTTCCTGATGTGGGAAACTCATGCATGTCATTTGTGCTTGGTACATGTTTTTTTTGTGATTCTAATACATTTATTTATTCATTCATTTTCTACCGCTTAATCCCGTTAGGGGTTGCGGGTGACTGGAGCCTATCCCAGTAACTGTGGGCCTTAGGCGGGGAAACACCCTGGACAGTGGCCAACTCGTCGCTGGGTTAGACAGACAGCCATTCACTCTCTCATTCCTCACTAAGGGAAATTTACAGTGATGCCAACTAACCTAAACATACATGTTTTTGGAGGTGGAGGAAACCGGAGAAAACAACGGTGACACGGGGAGAACATGCAAACTCCACCCAGAGAGATTGTGAGATGTTGATATGGTTCGACCCGGGAGTCGAACCCACGACCTCCTTATTGGGAAGCCAGAGCTCTAACCTTGGCTTCCGTGCACCCCTCTAATACATAAATGTCAAAGAAAAGGTTCTCAAAGAGCATGTTTAAAAGAGACCTATTGCTTTTTTAATGTGTTTAAGAATAAACTATAAGATAACAAAATGTATGTCTATTTAGTTCCTGTGCAAAACTGAAAAGCCTATGTTTAGTAGATTTTAATGCAACAAGCATCTAATTTTAAATTTGTAATGTGTATTGTTAAAGTGGCTTTGTGACAATTTTGAATCACACATACTTTACTATGAATGTGAATTTTTATTTTGAATAATCACAATGAAATACAGATGTGGGCGGGATAGGTGGCAGGTGAGGACAGGGCTTTTCTGAGCACTCAATCATCATCTGCAGGACAACAACAAGATTACTCAAACATGCAGAAATCATTCTTCCTAAAACCTGAGTAAACTTGATGAGGGAAGTCAGTTATAACAAGGTTAAAAACTTATAGACTTTACACAATAGGTTTCCTTTAATAAAATCTAATGTTTGTGATTTATAAAATAACACATCGACGGTAGAAAAGATGATATTTTGGAGAGCTTTATCCATTCTATGTTTTCAGATATGAGGCAAAGAGATCTGGACTCTATTGAAAGTTTGTGTTTTATTTGTACATTTTCACGCAAAGTTCTGTAAATGAGACCCTTATGGAGAAAATGCATGTTTTGTTTTAGCTTTAAAAGGCTGAAATTGAATAAAATACATTATACTTCAAATGGTAAAGCAATGCAATTAAAACAGCATTAAATATTGCTTTTTTAAAGAACTTATTGCCTACAGTAAATGAAATAAAGTAGTTTTGATCACTTATTACTGGCGAAAATAGACCTAGAAGTGTCATTTTTACTTCAACATAAGCCTGGATGTTTTGATTATAAATTGGACTATTACAGTTTTTTTTACGCAATTATTAAACTTTGTCGAGCGTTTTTTCAGAAATTACACTTTATTTCATCACACTCAATTGTTAGCATCTCCATTAGACCTTTACTTTGCTACTAAATTCATAAAACTGTGTAACTGGGTTTTGCCGTTCTACAATAGTTTATGTAAAGGCTAATGGAACAACTTCAGGCTATTACGAGTCATTATTTTAATTACAGTCGCGCAAATGAGAGATTGAGCAACGCGCAGAGACACGGAGCGAGTTACGACACAATGCATTTAAAAACTAAAATCACACTCACCATGTCTTGTGCTGTTGTTCAAAGATGGTCGGACCTGTGGAAAAGTTGTTAGTGCATCAAGTTTCGTGTCGAGTGTGGATCTGTGTCTCGCGTTTGCAGCTCCACGCACGGCCCCTCCCTCCACGCGCGCGCTGCTGTGCCAAAGCGGTGCGTAAAACCTGCCCGCGGATGATTTACTCAACGTTTGTAACCTGTTTATGACATTTCAACAAGACAAGCTCTATTTTTGACGTACTCTTTGGTTGAGCTTGCTCTTTCAGCGTCAGGGGCGGGTAGCACTCATTTACTCAGTGACATACTTTTTGGAGAAATTGCTCTTTCAAGAATTATACTGCTTTAACAGCTTACTATACCTGCTTGAGTAATATTTCTTTTGAAGTAATTCACACACTGCAAAACAGGAAGCTAAATCTATCCAGCTCTCACAAATTCTTTATAGTATCTATTCTCGTTCGTTTATTTCTGGCTTAAAGTTGGGGTTACTTTTTTAGTTGCAACTTAGTAAACTTACAGTATGTTTTCCATTAAAAAGTATCTGATAAATGCAGCACTTTGTGAAAAAACAAGACCTTAAAGTACTGTTTGAACTGAACAATTGAGAATTTTTGTTCTTATCATGAGCCAAATGCTGCGCTCTGATTGGCTGAGCTTGGGTGGCCCTCTCAAGTTTCACTTTGTTGTTTGTAAAAATACATTTTTAAGGTGTAATTGCAACACAAAATGAATACTTGTTGATATTAATCATGTTGAAGGATTTATGAGATGAAGTTGTCAGATTTGAAACCTAAATCCTGTTTGTCGTGTGAAAATCAGTGACTCCACATTTAAGAATATCTTTATAAAGACTGGTGCGGACCAGTCGAGCACAACCATACAGAGCCTTGGTTTTAAATATCTGAGATTTTAAATACATTATTATTAGATTCAGACAGATCTCAGAGGTCAGATTTAGTCACAAAGTGCTGCTTTTGGAAAATACAAACATACATCGTTGGCAAACTTTTCAACCCTAATAAAGTTCGGTCAAAAATTATTTGGTGTAGGCTGTTTTGTTGTTTAAAGCAAAAATGATCATTTCCACCTGGAGTACAGGTTGTTGTTAAAAATGACGTACATGCGAACAAATAACACATTTACAAATCTTTGTTAGTACATTCACTCACCCAGTCCTACATTTCATAAAACTAGAGACTTTCACAAGACTGTCACAAACAATATTTACAAATTATATTACTACCAATTTATCATCTTAAAACAAATAAAAATTAAATAATAAATACAAATAAGCTACTCCTAATAATTTTTACTTAAATTCCTAAACTACTGCTTCATTCTGCTTGAGAATTATTATTTAGTCTTACACATTTTGGCTACTCTAAGCGTTTCTGCTGTTGGGAAGCCACTAAATACTTGTACTGAAAAAAGGTATTCATAGTATTATTTAGCAACTGTATTTAGCTACGATTACTATTTTCATTTTGAGATATGCAGAATCTTTTTTTTTAAACTGATGAATACATTTTAAAGACCAATTTAGGGTTTAATTGAATATGTTTGAGTGCATTTATAAATTTGCAGCTTTCAGGTCAAAACAGTCTCATAATGACTACGTCTTGCCAATAACATTTTTAGTTTAAATGGGACATCATGCTGGACCAATCACACTCCTTATACCATCAGACTCCGCCCCTCTTTCAATTTAAGTCCTCCAGCTTTGCTCAGTTATCAGCTCTGTTTGAAATGTGGTTTAGTGTAAAATTAAAACCTCTGGCAAATTATAATAGAAATAAATTGTACCGTTAAGAACTTGAGAAGCTCCACAGTTTGTACTTTGTAAATAAAGTTTATTCAGATGACAGTGACGGCTGGATTTGTCGATAATAAAACTTGATATACATGTCTTGATCAGAAAAAATGACCATCTACATTTTAAACTTGTGGTTCTTCAGTTCAGTCAGACATTGTTTACATTTATAACTGACACACTGTAATTCTTATGCTTCTGTAAAATAATATTTAGTTAAACATCTGCTATACAATGAAAGTAGTAACTATAAAAAATCTCCATCCGCTGATCGCTCTTGTCTGATGAAATGCTTTAGGTCCGTTAACGGCAACATGAAATCCACTGTGCGACGAAGGCCGAAGGTAGAAGATATAGAGCAGCAAGTTCAGGTGCTTCATTCGTGTTTAAGTAGAAATATATTGCACTTTGATGACAAAATGAAAAAAATAATAATCTCACAGGTAATGACAGCAACATGTACCACTGACCCGAGTCATGCATGTGGCAATGGGCGCCTCAAGGCCTCTTTTGAAGCATCCACAGCTCAGTTTTGCAGAGTCGCGCCGCTGTCGTCTGTCCCGAGTGCTTTTGCATAAACAAACAGGGCTGCATGTGGCTCCGATGAAGTGGTTTACCATTGAAGTTCAGTCTCAGAGAGTTCACTTTTCCCGTAGCACGCAGACTCCCGCGTCGCATCGCTGTGTCGCCATCGACGTCACCACCTCCCACGAGTCGATCACCGGGTCGTAACATTCAATACTGCTGAGGAGCGAGTTTCCATCATATCTGCAGAAAACAGGAGCAAAAATACAAATGGTGAGACAAAAGGCAGAAGAATGACCATTAAAGGGGACATATAGTGCTAAATCTAATTATATAAAGGATGCACAGTAGCAGAGTGGTTCAAATAATGTCTTCTCTATAGTGAAAACGTGGGCTTGGATCTGAGGTTGAACTAAGTTAAGACTTCCTGACGATAATTTCCACGGGTTCTCTTATGAGTAAAGGTCACCACACACCAAAGTGAGGTTGCCCGCAGGGCATCACTTGCTGCACGTCAAACCTGCATGTCTACATGCACCAAATGCTGCGCAACTCAGCATCAATTTTCAATAAGCCGCAGTTGTAATAAGTTAAAAAAAAAGGTTAATTTGTCTAAAAGTGAAAACGAGCGTCACAAAGTGGGTACATTTAGTACAAACCACAAACTAATGTGCTTTTTTATTCACCAAAGAAGAAACTACGGTTTCCAGGATGGACATTTTCAGACTCGCCACCCAATTAACAAAGCAGGATCGAGGCGTGGAGTTGAGTGCTGCCATGTGCCTGCTGTGTTCACACTCATAGAAATAAAGGAGCGTAGTTTGTGCGAAGCAGAGTGTCCTTGTGTCGCTTACCTGCATGAGTTGGTCTTGTGCGGTCCCTGAAAGTGAAACTAATGACAGTTGTGTACTTTTACCTCACTGGAAAGATTTTTAACAGTTGTCAATTGTAAAAAGCTAAAACAAGATTGTGGATAACTTTATAAATGGTAAAGAAGGCAGATGTCCATTATATACAAGGTTAAAGTTTAAAAACATAGATTATTCCCTGTAAATCACGGAGAACAAAAACCTTCTCACCCTGCAATGGCGTAGAGGCGTCCGCGGAGAACAGTGGCTCCGACGTAGCAGCGAGGTGTGGTCATACTGGCCACAGTGGTCCAATAGTCTGTTCTGATGTTATAAACCTCCACAGAGTCCAAATGAGACACTCCATCAAACCCTCCCACTACATAGATGTGGTCGTTGAGCAAAGCCACTCCTGCCCCTAAAAACACAACCATGGCAATGTCAATAAAGACTGTATGATATTCTTTTATTTCAATATAAAACATTTAAAAGGATTAAACAAACTCACCTGATCTCTTGGTGGCCATTGGTGTGACACTGGTCCAATGTCCTGTGTGAGGGTCGTATCTCTCCACTGAGTTCAGAATATTCAGGCCGTCGTATCCACCTGCAGGACAAACATGAACATGTGTTTTTATGTCGTCACGATACTGAGATAAATACAATTATATTCTTACTTTGGTGTTTTGAACAAGAATCTTCAAATAATAAATCTCAATAAATAAAAAAAAAAAAAAAAAAAAAAAAAAAAAAAAAAAAAAAAAAAAAAAAAAAAAAAAAAAAAAAAAAAAAAAAAAAAAAAAAAAAAAAAAAAAAAAATCAAAAAATAAATTCAATAAATAAAACAAGACTTAGATACAGGTAGTGATTCAGCCTTTTCAATAAATGAACCTGAGTGGGATTGTACTCAGATCATGGACAGTCCACAGTTATGTTGATGTCAGGACAGTGTCTGTACAATGTACTAAGTAAGACATCAATGCACAGTGTCTATGGTCTGCTAAGTGGACTGCAGTAGAGTAAGCCTGAACAGTAATAAAAATGCAATGTAATTAAACGTATGATTAATGAATATGAGGATTGTTGTTTATCAACAAAGGAGATGCGCGCGCGATATGCAGAAAGAGCTGCCGCTAATTGACACAAGCTGTAGTAACAACTCGAGCCAGTGCTGTTGTCAGCTACTCAGATCAAGTGCCTAAACAAATGTTATTCTGCTTTGTAATGAAATTCAACCCTGCGACCCACAGTTACATTCAGGCGAGTGAACGAGAGAAAAACGTCAGGCTTCAGGAGCCGTCTGTCAGACCGGTCAAACCTGATCAAAACAGCTGCTCTTGTTTTTGTTGTTTTAATAAGTTTCCCCAACCAACTAGACGACAGAGTATTTTGTGCACGGGGCATGCGCAGTAGAGCGAAAGTGACGTAGACTGATAACCCTCATGAACAGACCTCGTCACTAATGGTAATAAATCAATAAAAGTCTGTATTTCTATTCACAGGAAACCAGGAAGTAAACATGTGTAAAGTTACTTTTGCATATTCAAATAAACTCTTTATGACATAATAACTTAAACAGAATCTGACTCTCCAGTATAAATAAAACTGCAGTGTTATATAAAGACAGTGGCTGAGAAGATTCTGGCCAGGTAATTCACAATGAGGAAATGTATGTTTTACGTGACTACAAGAGCGTTCTTCTGATATTTAGTCTAATTAAAGGTAAGATAATCCTGCTAAGTGAATTTATTTTGTGCTTTTCTGTTATGGGTAAAAACAGAGATTTACCTAGACAGTAAATGAGTCCACTGGCCACGACGAGTCCCGCTCCTTCTCTGGCCGTCTGCATATCTCCCAGCATGCTCCACTGGTCGATGTTTGGGTCGTATCGCTCCATGCTTGTGTGTCGTCTGCTGCCATCAAACCCTCCCGCCACATAATCATATCTAAACAAACAAAGCACATCACATATTTTAGATTAGATGTATTTGTAATAATAATGATCAAAGTTTTGGCTAATATTGTTCAAAAATAGAAACAGTAAGCTCCTTGACTTCCTGCTTCATATAAAATGAAAAGTGGCCACAAGACATTTTGAACCCTTCATGTTTTACTTTTACTTATTTTTTAATAATCACAAGTAAATAGAGATAAGGGGCAGGTGAAAACAAGGATTTCATGAGTGCTCAAGCATCAGCTACTGACAATACTCAATATGAATAAAGCAATTCAAATACAACTTTGAGTAAACTAATGATGAGAGGCTAACATGGTTAAAGAATTTAGAAAAGAAAGATAAAGAGGTCACCTTTATAGGAACCGTATGTGAGATTTTGATTTCAGGTTTCATAAACATGGCCTATTTGTGTCACAGATACAAGGTCTACATGTCCAAGTTATTCTTAAATAATAAGCAATAGACATGATGTTCATTTGTTGATGTTGACACTTAGGGCCTGATTTATCAAGCCAGGTGCTAATTGCGGGTGCAAAAACGAAGCAATGATGAGTTATGTATAATTTGTATATGTACTAATGTGTACATATACAAATTATACATATGTGTATTTTTTGTTTTGTTTTATTTTACTATGTTCGAAATAAATGTCCTCATCTCATCATCTATTTATGAGCATTTTGCACAAACTTTAATATTGAAAGATGCATACACAACAACTAAACAAACAGACATGAACCACCTCAAATTCTGCATCTTTAGAGTGTGTGAGAGAAAAATGTCATCTCTGCCAAGGTTTTGCTCCCCTAACCTGCTTTGCACATGAGCAAATGCTTGATAACTTGGCCTTAGTGTTTTGGTTTCAAGAGGATTATCCAATCAGAGAGCAGAATGAGCCTCACATGACTCTCGCATTTGGGCTGCCAGTTGGGTTTCTTACACGAGCTGAAGAGCTAAAGAGCAATCTTTGAAACACAGGAGTTATCAGAGTTCCTGATAGTTATTTGATCTTTAATGAGATCAAATAACTATCAGCCCAGCCGAGCGACTGGAGCAAAGGCAGTGGGCGAGGGGTCTGTGGACTGTGGCGGAGTGGAGCTGAAGTGTGATCAGCGCATTAGAGCCATGAATCATGAACATGTTAAGTTGAACTGATGTTGCATCATGAGACACAACTGTCTGTGATAGCCTCGTGCACTTGTTTACAGACAGTTCTCTTTGGGCTCCACTCACAATGTATTAATTAAAATGTAAATCCTGGGAAAAACCGTGACAAAGAGTCCGGTGTCTGAGAAAGTGACTTTCTGATTGTTTCGTGGTTGGTCAGCAGTTTCTAATCTTATGCTGCCTTCATTTGCTCTGGAAAAGATGGTAAATACCACTTGTGAAGTTGTAGTTACCAGTAGGTTGAGTTCAAATGGTTGTTTTGTGCCCGGAACAATAGGAAACTTGTTAAATACAAACAAATTATGTAAGTCCAGTGTAAAAGTAAACTAATAATTTCCTTTAAGATTGCCTGAGGAAAAATAAAAACTTACTTTACATACTAAATGGAATGCGATGTGTTCAATTTTGTCTATTTTCCAGAGAATAAAATAACTGCCAGCAAGTGGAAAAACATTTAATATTCTTCATTTGTGATTCTTTTGCCACCGTCTGCCATATTGAGAGGTCAAAGGTTATTTTCAACTCGAGAACTGAGGTCTCAAAATTATTTCCCCGTTTCCCAGTAGTATTCCCACACCAATGAAGGCAGCATTATCTTCAATATTTGCATTATCAACCCAAGTTCATCTGTGATTGTAATACCTTTTTTAAGTCACTAGTTGTGCATCTTACATACGTCCTTAAGTTTTTTTTCTAACAGACAGTGCTCTACGTTGCCATATTTGTAAGGTAACCTCCTCACCTCCGAGGGTGGTGGCTCCAGCGAGGCCTCGGCGTACGTTCATAGTAGCGACAGTGTACCAGACTCCGTCCTCATCGGCCGTGTAGTCCAAGCACTCCACCGAGCTGAGCCGCGAGCGCCCGTCGTACCCACCGATCACATACACTCTGTCGTGGAGAGACACTGTGGCCACGTAACGCCTTTTCCTCGCTATGTTCTGCCAGAGACACAAGCAGAACACAGCATTAAATGTTTGAGGTTAGTAGCAAAAATATATAAAAGTCAAGAAGCAGGCCTACTCAACTTAGGCCCGAGTGCCAGATCTCCAAAAATCTGACCCGACCCTCAATTCACTTTCCAAATATTACAAAAATGTAATTTCTATTTTACATACAGTGTGCATGGACATTAGGACATAAACACAAAAATAAAAGTCTTGTTACCGGGAGGAAGCTCCACTCTTGGGTTTTTGGGTCATATTTTTCGACAACATCAATGGGCGACTGTTGACTCCCGAAACCACCAATGACCAGCAGAACTTCTTTGGCACCTGAAAGAAGAAGAAATACTTTTACATTTAGGTAAATGCTCGATAGTCAGAGCCGGAGAGACAGTGATTAAGTTTAGGAGAACAGGTAAGATTAGGAAAAGGGTTAGGGTAAAGTTAAGATAAAAAATATAAAAGTTTAGGCTGTTTAGCAACAGTAATAAACTCATTACCATGGCAACAGCTCACTTATGTCTAACCTTTATTTTACCAGAAGTAACGAGTACATATAACACTTTTGGCAGCTCCACAATAGTCTGCTTTTAGTCAGTTATGGTATGAAATGCATACTCAACCAGAATTTCTTTTGTCAAATACAAGACCAATAAAGTTGTGTTCACTTTTAGGATAGATAAAGCAATATACCCAGCACAGATACTATGCCTGGATCCGAAACAGTTAGCATCAGAGCATCAGATCTCCTGTAAGTTAGCATCTAAGGTTCTTTTGCTAAAGGAACTTAGACAGGAAGCATACAGGCTCCTGACTGCACTATTCGAACAGTTCTTATAATGTGGTGCAGTGACGCTCATCCGGTTTTGGCTTAAGGAGCTATGGAGCCAATTTGACCTATTTGGTCGTAGCGTGCATATTGTAAATGTATCTAATGAAGTGAAAATGTGTTCGCAGTGTTTTGTTTACATCTACCAGTAATAATGCCTTGTTGGTTTACTAAAATCCAGGAAGCTGTTGTGAAAGCGTTGTGTCTTAACTGTTGTTAGCATATCAACAAGGCTTGCATGTAAAATCTGAAGTGCTAATAATTTGTAAATGAACAGAACATGTAGACTGAGGTAAAAAGCTTAGAATTTAATATTTTTTGTTTGTTTACAACAAACAGAAAATAGCAACTTTAATTTGTACATGAGAGCAGAAACTTGTATTGCTCAGGTGAACTGGATTTTTAAGGCTTCACAAAGTCTTTATAACCTTATGGTTTCAGTTACCAACAGTCGCACCTATCTAAAATAATAAGGTAATGTGCAAGCGTACGTTTTCAGTGCCAGTTTTTGTTTCATGTAAATAACTACAGACACATTGTTGCATGTACTCACAAATGTGACAGATAGAATAGAATCAACTTCAGAATTACTATTTGCTTTATCTTCTTTTCAAACTACAGTCTTTGAAATGTTACGGCGTCACCTGACCAGCCTCTCGCCGCGCTGTTTTGGGTGTTCTGATTACTGTGTATATTTTTATTGCCTAACTTTTATTAGCCTATTTTTGCATGCCCTTATACTTGATTTTATATATCTTACTATATTTGATATTTTTACTCTTTAGATTCTTTATCTTTATTTTGTGTTTTCTGTGTTATATGTTGCACTTTAGCACCGCAGCAAGTTCCTAGTCTGTGAATTCTGTTTGTTCACTGACAATGGCAATAAAATTCTTTCTGATTCTGATTCTGATTCTGTAAATACAGTTATAATTCGTACCTAGTCTGGCTTGTGTGCGTGGGCCTTGCATCTCGCTCCTCAGCTCAGGTCTCAGGTGGAATTTTTTAGCTTCGTCGACGAGGTCTCGACACGGCAGGCTGCTTCGGATGAGGGGCTGCAACAAGTCAAAACCTGCTTAATTATGTGATATACAGCAACGGGCAATTAGAGAGAAGATTCAACACAATTACACAACGTATGCATGGCTTGTCAGCAGCACGGATGTTTGTTTAAGTAGAAGTTAATTATGTCTTGACAAATATTTTACACGTAACAATTATAGTAACATTATTTTCGTTTTGAATTTTCACACAAGAAAACCAGGGCTTGAAAAACAAAAGGAAGAAACAGAAGGCAAGAAGTGATAATTAAGTAAAAATAGAAAATAAACAGTGATTGCTAAATAGCGATGGGATGGTAATCGATGTTATTTATTGTGATGTTTAAATGTCATGGTATCAATTTTGTGAAGTTAGGCTTCTGAAAATATTGACAGAGCTCATCTTTGAGAGCCCTCTTAGCAGCTCTGAGATCACAAATGAATGATTTAGGTTAGGGTTAGGGTTAAAGACATCAGTGCGCTTTTTTGATTGAGAAGGTTCTAGAAGGAAGGAACAAGTCTGAGGAACTTGACTGGAAACAAGTTAAAGAACATTCTTCACTACTCTATTCTAATTACAGTATAAATGCGTTTTAAATTAGCAGTTGTTTAGTATAAGTATATTGACTATTTAACCATTTCTAAATGCATTGAAGGCTATAAATTGGAGTTCACCTTTCTCTCTCTCAAAAACGCACAGGGGCAAATGTGTCTCTTTTGAGGTTAAAGGTTGCAAACCAAAGATTTATGGCTTAATACTGTATAGGTATAACAAGGCACAAATAAAGCAAATGACCGGAGTAGTCTCAAGACTTTCAATCCATTTATGAACAAGTCAATAAATGACCTTAATTTAAAGTCCTGCTGAGATTGAATTTTTATTTTAGTCCTGGTTGATTGGAGACAGGAGGTGGTACAGGACGCGCTACTGGACATGTTTTAGTGGTTGCGTTATCCAGAGCACCAGGAAAAAAGTTATGTAGATACTGAGAGAATACACAAACTCCACATAGAAGTATAATTCACCTCAGTGAAGTGACAAAAAGTAAGTCTAGGCTTTACAACATATTGACTTATAATTTAAAAAGGCTTGGCCACTTGATGCTCTCTCAAAAACCCTGACAGCACCCAACAGCTTTAGGGTAATGTGCTAAAGTGAAATTTGTTCTTGTGCCAGTCTAACCTCTGCATCGATGACGTCTGTGATGTATCGCGGTGTGAGAAGAGGCATCCGCACAAACTCCAGCATGTCGGGCAGATACGGCTCTCTCTCTTTTCTGTTGTGTTTGACCCAGTTTAACACCGCTTCGAACACCGGCTCCTCTGAATCCACCTACAAGAGCACACACAGATATTATCCATGAGTAATTTTAAAACCCTTACACTTGGCTAAATTAGTCCAAAATTTAAAATGACAGTTTCTGAACCCTCTGGAGCAAAAACAAATAGCCTCAGGTACCCCCCCTCTCCCCTCCCCAGGACTACAGATGGAAATTAGCTGTAAGCTACAATCTGGTACAAGCATCTCTGCCATTGAGCTTAATGTAATTGTCCTTAATAAACATTACCTTACCTTACTATTACCTTACTGTATTTTTAGAACAAGCTCTGCACAGAAGAAAAACTGAATTTCTGCCTTTTTATTTATTTGTAAATATGCAGCGCAGTAAAATTGATGTTTGCTGTTATGGTCTGAATGACAGTACTTTGCGCATATTTTGGGTTTCGACAGCAAAAATAGAAACATATTGAAATAAAATTAGATTAAGGGACCTGTAGTGAGCTAAAAACGTTTAGACAGAGTGATAAACAAAAGTACTATGAATTATTTATTTATTCATTCATTCTTATTTATTAATTTATTTACTGTAAACTTAGAAATCAGAATATTGAGAGATTGAATCGAATCGTCAATTATTTGGTTGTATGCTTTGAATGTAAAGATTGAAAACCAATCCTTTGTCAGAAAAAATTAGTATGGTAGTTTGAAGCAAAAGTCAAACATTGAGGCAAAATATTGATATATAATTTTTAAAATTTTGTTTATCTTAAAAAAAACAAAACAACATTTTCTTTTGTTTTTGAAAAATCAAATAAAATCGATTTTGATAAATATGAGAATACAAAGTGAGTCTGATTCATCCCTAAATGGCTGATTTAGCTCTAAATAAAAGAGTTCCAATTTTCTTTTTACGTTTAACATTATTTTAAAGGATTTCAAAAAAGATCTTTATCAAAACCGCAGAGCACATGTGTCAAACTAATGTGTGAATACAATAATACACCTTTCACACGTCTGACTGAGATTTACTCGAATGATCTGATTTATGTTTTACACAGCTGTGAAGGGAAGCCC
Source organism: Mugilogobius chulae (assembly GCA_038363315.1). Lineage (NCBI taxonomy): Eukaryota > Metazoa > Chordata > Actinopteri > Gobiiformes > Gobiidae > Mugilogobius > Mugilogobius chulae. The sequence goes on from CM076398.1 coordinate 3,274,253, forward strand.
GTGTCTCAGGTGACGATCTATAAATCAAAACTGTAATGACTGGTTTTCACGGAGCTCGTCGTGTGGTTGCAGCAGGAATTTCCTCCGCACAAAGACACGACTTTAAACACGGCGTCGTCTTCTCTGTCATTTGTTTGTCAGCTCGACGCGCAGCAGAGACGAGCCGTGCCAGGTATAGACGCAGGTTTGTACTTGTTTCTTTCAACTGCTACACTGTGGTTTGAAACACCGAATGAAAATGTGAACGTCAAGATGAGATTATTAACGACGCAATTCGTTTTTGCCCATGAAAGTACCAAGAACTAGTCCCAACATTCCTCCTGTCCCGGTTTAAAAACTACTCTGTTCCATGTTTGTGTTCACTAGGGACGTCACAATATAAAATTTAATCATTGCGATTATTGTGAGACAAAATATCACGATTTTGCAATTATTCACGATTGCACTTGTTACGGCCAAACAGCAAACATTTTTAATTTTCTTGTATTCTCATTGTCTAACACGTCACTTTTTCTCAAGTTTTTGACCAGTTTTATGAAAGTAATCTTCTGAATGCAAAAATGTTAAAGGTGGCAGAAACATTTAGAAGCCTTTATGTTAACAGAGATGATTAAAAAACTGAATTTTGCTTCTTAAATGGCAACAAGATTGGGTTGAAGCAATACTGACATCTGTATTTAATTTCCTGCTGTGGAAAACAAATAATAGCTGGTATTTGGAAATGTACATCCATAACAAGGCAAAATCACAAATTACTTGTCACTGTAGTAAAAATAAATCAAAACAATGTATTTATCTGATAATTAACACATCTTCGCCTTAAGCTGGAACTGATATTTTGCTCTGTTTCTGTAGAATTATCTAAAAAAGCTTTTTATTTTGTTTCTAAAATTGTTACAATTATTATTCTTTTATTCTAGCGATTATATTGAAGCTTGAATAATCACAATTATCGATTAACCTAATAATCTTGACATCCCTAGTGTTCACACAGCAACAGTTTCTGAAAATTAATTCTAACTGGCTTTAGCATTAGCATCTGTACAGTCTGGAACACTTAAACAAGTCATTAAGTGGTGTTAAAAACAACACTGAAATTGACGCGTCTTTAGTTTTCCCAACGCATTTATGCTGTAACCTGGTTAGTTTACCTTTCCCAAATCCTTAAAGGGGTCCTATTATGTAAAATGTCTTATTCAAATATTTTAACCTTGTTATAATGGCCTCTCTTCATCATTAGTTTATTCAAAGTTATATTTGAATTGATTCATACATGTTGGAGTTGTCTTGTTTTGTTCTTCAGCTGGAGCTCAAGTGCTCAGAAACTCCCTGTGCTCACCTACCACCTATCCCCTCCCACTTGTCTGTATTTACTTGTTATAATTCAAAAGATTAATACTCAAAACTAAGTATATATGGTTCAAAACTGTCCCATAGCCTTTTTACAACAATAAAAATTAGGTATTTTGAAATCTGTTCCTTCTCACAGTTACATTTTAAAATGAAGAGGCGGGGCTTATCAGTTCTGTAGTTTTGAACAGGAAGTCAGAAGAGCTGTTTCTATTTTTAAGTTGTTTTAGATCAACTTTGTGTTTTACAATGAACAAAAGGTAAATTACTGATCTGTATATGATCTACTTTATTACTAAATATTTAAAAAAACACATATTAAGTCACTTTTCTTAAGGATAAGGAAAGTTTATCTAAATGCTAGTCCCTACTTTCCTCCAGCCCCTGTTTAGTCAGAAGAACTACCCTGTTCACACACAAACATGGTGACCACGTAATCAATAAGTAATTACGCGGTGTTAGGGAAACAAAAGTTGTATTTTTAGATTCGACACAAAACTATGATGTGGTAAAATGTATGAGGCATTAGGCAAAAGAACAAAGAACTCCTGAAAAATGTATACAATTAATATGTTTGCAGAATTGTTGTCTTTATAACTTATTAAAATCTTACCTGAATCTCGTCACATTTGATGAGTTTTTCCACTTCGTTCTGACTGAGCAGCATAAACTCCTCGTGTTGGACGACTTCGGAGAAATGTTTTTGTGAGAACAGCTCGGCCGCCTGCATCAGCTCCAGACAGTTGTGGGTTTCGGCAAAGTCTCGGATCCCAAGACAGTTCGAAGGATCCAGCTGACTCTCCAGGAAGTCACAGCAGGCTCTTTTCACACCTAACAAACCATTAGACTTAAGTTAGAGAAATCTGAACTAAAAGAGGAAAAATATTTAAAAGAAATGGGATGAGACAGAATTTTCACGAAGATGAGATTTCAAAAAAATTTGCCTTAATTGTTTCAATTTAGAATGTTAACAAAACAAATTACAAAATGAAGTTATCAGTATTTATATTTGATTTACATTTCAACATGTCTATAACATTATTCTTATTTTTAGGTGCTCTCTGGCTCAGGCTCCGCCCCTTTTCTCTTCCCCTCTGCGACTGCAGACAGACACACACAGAGAAGAAGGGGCGCGTCTGTCCTACTCTTTACCAGGTTACAGATGTAATGGGGTCAGATTTGCCGGGGATCCAGAACCCACACTTCAGCAAACTGCAAAGAGTGGGTCTGGTCGCCATGCCCTCCGCCTGCGTTTCAGATCAAATCTACATCGTACCGGCCAATCAAATTAGCTTATTAGCATGACACAGATGAAACAAAGGAGCTGATTGGTCGTCTGTCATTAAGACCAAAATCTAACTTCACTCACCTCACATTAAAATCGTTTTTTTTGCTTCCCTCATTAATTCTGCAGAAATCCGCGATGTTTTTCATTTCCACGTGATATTTTTTCATGTATTTTTTTCGTCGGGAGCAGCCATATTGGATTTTACACGGCGGAAGATGCGTGTCTCTGATTGGCTAATCAATCTGTCAATCACAGCTACAGAAATCCGAAAGAGGGACAAGGCGACCTGGATTTTCCAGGCAAGGGTCAGATATCTCCTTGTGGATCCATTTTCAATTATGTTTAACTGTGAAAAACATTGCGCTGTTCCTTCGATGTCTGCGACCCTCGGATATCAATCTGACTCTGTTTTTTCGCGCTAATTTTTACAAAATTTTAATTTTTACAAAATTTTAATTTTTACAAAATTTAAATTTTTATTTAATTGACCTTTATTTAACCAGGGAAGGGAACCAGGGAAATTTTTATTTTTTTAATATCTCACAGACAAAACTTCAGCAGTGTTTTTGATGATGAAGCAGTTTTAGAATAGGAATAAAACTTCAAAAAAGTCGATTTTGTTTTATATGTCATAATAAATTGCGTTTTAATGAAATGAGCAGTCTAACCCAGTGTTTCCCAACCAGGGGTACGTGGACTGGAGTATGCGAGCTCTCACCAGGGGGTACTTGGAATGATTTCACACATTAACAAAAGATGAAATGTATTTTTAATTACCATAAAAATATATAGACATTTTTAATTAATTTGACGAAATGTAAGGATTTTTAAAAACTTTGTCGCATTTTATACCAGCCTTTAATAAAAACAAGAAAATACAAAAGCAACAATTGGCAGCATTCAACTAGAAAACCCATTTGTTTACCTAAAAGTGTGGGACAAAATTTAGGGAGTACTGGGACATAAAAGGTTGGGAACCACTGGTCTAACTCGTCATAGGCACCAAAAGTCTGCTTTAGCACAGTGGTTGAATTTTTGCATATCTAAACGTACCTTTGAGCTGCAGCAAACACGCGGCCGGCAGCAGCTCTTGTACATTCTCCACCGTCACCAGCACCGTCTCTGTGTAAACAAAGTCCAGCAGGATTTCCATGGTCGACGCGGTGAGGCCCTGAATGTCCACAAAAGACTTCCCCTTCTCAGCCAGCTATAAAACACACAACAGAGACTGAATTATCTAGTGACATGCAAATAGACCACGAGTACATTCAAAGTTACTGTTGATGATTATTTTAGAAGAAACATTACAACTTCATCACTGATCGCTAAAATAAATCTAATATTGATCATTATAGTCACCCATTTGTAAACTCATTTTGAAATTTAGCTACAGGCATTCTCACTTTTAACCTTAAAAACATGCTTGCAATGTTTTTATCAGGGTTTCTGCATGAATCAAGAAGTAAAAATTTATATTTTTTAATATTTTTTAAGGACAAAACATACAAATTAAGATTTAGTTGTGAGACTTGACCTAAAGTATTTCACAATTTTGCTTATTTTCCAGAGGGCTTCTTCATATTTTGCTACATCTATGAAAAATCTAACAAAAAAGAAGGTAATTTATACACAAACCGAGCACTCCATCTATTCTATCAACCAAATAACAGTAGAGACATGTCCACTAGAGCTGCAGCTAACGATTATTTTGGTAATTGATTAGTTGGACGATTATTCTTTCGATTAGTCGATTAGTTGTTTAGAAAACAAAAGTCACTACAAGATTTTTTACAAAATTTGATCCAGATAAAGGATTGTGTTGTCACTTGAGGACGTTTTGAAGGTGTGGCCTGTATTACAGACAAAGTTTTTTGTCATCTACACTGGAACAAAAAGACTAAATTAGAGTTTGTTACTGACTGAATCAAGATTTTTACCGCCTTAAAATAAGATTACCAATTGAATAATCATCAAAATGTATTGTTTTGCTAAAAATTAAGGACAATCAACATCTCATTTGGGAAAAAAAAATATATAAAATTGACCATTCTTGAGATAATCACATAAATGTCTGGTTCTAATGGCACGATTAATTTGTAGAATTTTCAGAATCGCTTGACTTAAGAAAACTTTAGCTCTAATCAAGATCAAATTTGTGTTTATTAGCAACACTGACTTATTTAAAATTGTGTTTTTTCAGTTCATGTATGTTTGGGAACCTAAACAAACCAGTTAACGATTATTCGATTCCTAAGTTAGTTGACGATTAATTCAGTAATCGATTGGTTGTGAATGATCGATTAACTTGTTGCAGCTCTAATGACACTGTGTTATACTATAAAGAATATTTTTGAGAATTTTATAACAGAAAAAGCTGCAGCAGTGTGAAATAGTTTGGGAAATCTGAAAGAAATAGCTTAATAAAAATATTAAGATCTGTGTAAACATTTATATCTATAATTGCTAATTTTAAATCTAAACTTTTCTATTTCAGACCTTTATTTTTAGACTTTTAAGACCCTTCAGAAACCCTGTTTTAATTAAAAACTTCAGTTGTTGAATTTTGCGGTTTCATTATGTTTTTCACAGTGTAATCATTCCAAATGTAAAGTTCACTTGAAATTTACAATGAAGAGGTGGGGCTTATCAGTTCAGCAGTTTTAAACAGGAAGTAAATGAACCTCTTTATGTTTGTTAAGCTGTTTTAGATCCATTTTGTGTATTACAATGAATAAAATGTAAATTGCTGATCTACATACATCCCAGTTTATAACTAAATACATGGGAAAACACATTTGTAATTACCTCACTGGTGAACATGGCGCAGAAGTAGTCACTGCAGGCTGCCAGACAATCCGATGCGCTGGGAAGTCATTGCTTTCAACTCGCAGCGTGATGTCGCAGAGCGTGTTGCTCTTTCGAAGCGAGTTCATGGCGTTTAGGATCGACTTGGCGTGGGAGTTTGTCATAATGTCTTTGGGGGCCATGTTGTTTTGACAGTTTCCCAAAGCACGCAAACTAGTCAAAGAATCTATCAAACAATAAATGAAAAATGTTATCGTCTTAGCATCATACACAATGATTTAGCATTAGTGATTTGTTAGATTTTATAAGCAGGCAATGTAAGCAAATGCCAAAGAAAAGCCACATGATAAACTAGAGCACAGAACTGCAGCATGCAAAATGTACTTATATAACAATCTACTTCAGAAGGACTTAAAGGTTCACTGTGTAACTTTCTGATAAAAAATCAACTTGAACAAAAGCAGGTTTTTGTCACATACGGTTTATGTCTTTTTCACTTTACGTATCTTGCTTGGCCTCAAACTGAACTGTATTTTCCGGGCCGTACAGATTTTAAGTTCAGGTTTTCCATGATATTTTCAAGACTTCTCCAAAACAATTCCCAACTTTTCCATGATCTTGTTTAACATACTTTTCAATCAACAGCCGTCTTTCATTAACTGATTAAGACCAAAACATAAAAAAATGAAAATGATAAATTACAAATTAAAAATAATTTTAAAATCTGTGATTTTATTCCAGTTTCAAATAAAAGAGCAAAATCTTTCAGTTTAAAAAAAGTACCGCAAAAATGTTTTTCTCCATCTTGACATTTTTTTTTATTCTGTTTCACTCAACCTTGCTTTAAGTAATGATTTTAAGAACATAAATGAAACAGACATTCATGTTCTTAAAATAATTTACAAAACAGACAATTATTGAATCCAAAACTTAAAAAAAAACTTTTCAAAACTCATGGAATTCCAAAACTTTTTAGAATTTTCCATAACTTTTCCAGGTTTTCCAGCCTCCTCTTGTATGCCTTCTTGGAAAAGCTTTTCCTTTCACTGTATTTTTTCACTGTATATGGCATAAAAAGTATAAATATCCTCATTGAGAATGTCCCAAAGTATGGTTTTAACTTTCTATTTCTAAAAAAAATTGCAATTGACTTTTCATCTCCAGAAAGTTACCAGTGCACCTTTAAATGAAAAAAAAAACAACACCACCACACAAAAAAGAAATTATGTTAGTAATATTAAACAAAGTCACTAGATAGATTTAGTCAAACAGTGTAATTGTGTATAAATGTTTAACCTGTCATATTTAAGGGTGATTCTCTGTCCACGGACTATGGATGAAAATAGGTTTGTGGCTGTGTTACATTTTTAGAAATCATGTTCTTTTGTACAAATTCCCAGTCAAATTATAAAGTCAGTGTTAACATAGCTACTTTTTGTTTGAGAATAACAAAATACAATTTATGTCACAAATCAGAATTAACTTTGGGCCAAGAAGAAAGGGTAAAGAAAAATTAAGTAAAAAAAGTTGGTCAGATGGAATGTAGTAAAAGAAAAACTAAATAAGCTGTAAGTTCTCACTGAACAACAGTTAATATTATTGCGGAATACTCTTCAATCAGCAATAAGCTTAGGATTTAGCATTTTAAAATTGTAAGGTTAACTGAAAATATCTGAGATGTGATGACACAAATCCTAGCTCAATAAACAAATACTAAGTCTTCTACCTTTATATAAGCCAAGAAGGTTTTGAGGTAAAGATAATCTAAAGTGTGATTAGTAGTAGGCAGCAACCATGAGTCACTGTATATAGTTTTATCCTGTTTATCCTATTTAATAACTTTTTCTTTACAAAGGTTCAATTTATTTTGAACATGAATAAAAAAATAGAAAGTGTTCTGTTTCTTCTGATAACAGAAAACTATTGTGATATCCTCCTAGTTTCCAAAAGGTATTTAGGTTTGTCTGTATATTAAACCTTTAATAATGTTTTCAGTATGTTCTTTCAGATGAAGCTGTATCAGTATTCTGTGTCATGTAGCATTTTATAGGGAAAATAACCTTTCCACAAGATAATTTTCCAACTTATGTATTTACTAAATTACAACATAATTTACAAGGCATTCACGTACATGTGAAGCAGAATACATGATTTTTGTCGTCAAAATATTTTTGCTCTGTTAGTTCAACTTACCGTTAAATGATTTGAATACTTTTTCCACCACAGGGAGGCAATAATTATAGCTACACATTAGCCACAGCCAGCTACAACAACAATAACAACAACAACGCGTTTCACCACAGACGGATGGTTATTAGCACTGCAAAGTTAGCTTTTGTAGAAAGCAGAGGAAAGAGGACAAAACCACGAAGCCACAAACAACAAAACAACTTGCCAGAGTGTTGAGTTTTATACCTGTCACTCCTTTTGTAAAGCTGTTTCACAAGCTAAGATGTCTGAGCTAACAACGCATTAGCGCAAAGTCCCTTGTGCCTTCTCTTTCTTTCAATCAAAGTGTCAAAATAAAGCTAAATCTACAGGCACTCCATGTTGGCAATGATGACTAAGTGTCTACGCTCGACATTCCTCTAAACATTAATACTTCATGATCTAAAATAAGGCCACTACAGTGTCCATAAGCATGCACACTTGCATGGAAATTGCGTTGACAACATCAGCAGCAGCGTTACGCACGAACGTAAACAGAGCACGTACGACGTGGTGCTCCTTCTTTTCTTCTTCTTGTATTGTTTATTGGCGGTTGGCACGCAATATGTGAGGCATTACCGCCACTGTCCGGTATGGCGTGTTAATCTACACTTACTAAATCCAATCAATTAAGCCTATGGTTTAAAGGGGTACGGCGCTCCATAGTACTCACGAAAAAAAAAATATTTATCTCGTAATTACGAGATAAGATCTCGTAATTACGAGATAGTTTTCTCGTAATTACGAGATAATTTTCTCGTAATTACGAGATAATTTAAATGGCTTTTCCCACATTCTGTATACCCACACGCTTCGTATAGGCTAAGCTAGTGACTTTATCCACAACGAGTAGTCTTTTCTGTGCTAGCTTGATGTTTCTAAATAGCTAAGATGTACTTGTGGATTTCGTTATGTTAAATTAAGTGCCTGTGGTCTTCACTGCAATGTTTACGGTCGACAAAAAGTATGACAATAGCTAATAACGTGACTGTCAATTCACGCTACAGTTAGCATGCTATTATAAAGACGGCCAGTGTGTGGAGCTGTTCACCCACCAGAAAGAAGCTAGTGGTAATCGGCAGGTTTTTTAAATAAAACTCGATCTTCTTGACTGTTGACAGTCAGTCTCACTCATCCTTAGAAATGTACGGCAGTTTTTCTGTGGCTCCAGCGTCTGGTTTTCAATTTATTTGGCCATTAAGGAGAGAAGTGCTGCAACAGACTTGCAACATACGGGCATTTTTGCAGTACCCACCCACTCTGGGTGATCCATGCGGAAGTGTAGCAAATGTGCAGCATTTCTCTTCTTTTTGGCCAAATAAATTGAAACTAGACGCTGGAGCCACAGAAAAACTGCCGCACATTTCTAAGGATGAGTGGGACTGACTGTCAACAGTCAAGAAGATCGAGTTTTATTTAAAAAACCTGCCGATTACCACTAGCTTCTTTCTGGTGGGTGAACAGCTCCACACACTGGCCGTCTTTATAATAGCATGCTAACTGTAGCGTGAGTTGACAGTCACGTTATTGGCTATTTTCATACTTTTTGTCGACCGTAAACATTGCAGTGAAGACCACAGACACTTAATTTAACATAACGAAATCCACAAGCACATCTTAGCTATTTAGAAACATCAAGCTAGCACAGAAAAGACTACTCGTTGTGGATAAAGTCACTAGCTTAGCCTATACGAAGCGTGTGGATATACAGAATGTGGGAAAAGCCTTTTAAATTATCTCGTAATTACGAGAAAATTATCTCGTAATTACGAGAAAACTATCTCGTAATTACGAGAAAGTTATCTCGTAATTACGAGATCTTATCTCGTAATTACGAGATAAATATATTTTTTTTCGTGAGTACTATGGAGCGCCGTAAAGGGACCTATTATGTCAAATTCACTTTTCTAAGTTTTTAACTTGTTATAGGCCTTCCTTCATCATTAGTTTACTCAAACTCATCTTTGAATTGATTCATTCATGTTGGTGTAATCTTGTTTTGTTCTTAAGCTGCAGCTCAAGTGCTCAGAAATCCCCTTTACCACCTACCACCTATCCCCTCCCACTTTCCTGTATTTAGCTACTTGGTACATTTTAAAAGATTAATACTCAATGAAGCTTGTATGGTTCAATACTGTCCCAAATTCACTTTCCAACAATAAAAAAATGTTTTTTAAAATCAATTGCTTTTTACAGTTACATTTTAAAGTGAAGAGGCGGGGCTTATCAGTTCTGCAGTTTTGAACAGGAAGTCAGTAGAGCTGTTTCTATTTTTAAGTTATTTTAGATCAAATTTGTGTTTTACAACGAACAAAAGGTAAATTACTGATCTGTGCATGTTCTAGATTCTTAAATATTTAAAAAAAAAACACAGTAGGACCCATTTAATGAATACAATACTCGTGTTTCCCCATCACTCTAAAGGTGAAATTCAAACCTGCCTGCCCCATTCTCAATAAACAATAGCTTGTTCAAATACTAATAAAAATGTTGGTTAAAAAAACAAACAAACAGTGGCTTTGTTTTAAACTGATTTATTATGGTCTATTAGTGTTTATATCAATAAATACACGTAAACTGAATCGAATCATGACTTAAGTGAATCGTTCCATCTGTAGTACATAAACCTTTATTAGTGTTATATTAGTGTTAAAGGCAAGGTAATGTGTGAATTTATGAAAAAACAAATAATAAAGACACAATTTCCCATTAACTGTAGGCCTACTATTTTACTCCATTACATACCCCGTTTTATTTATTTATTTAAAATAAATAAATATATCCTCACCAATATTTTAATTGCTTGGGCCCAAACAACTGCTCCCTCTGAACACAGGCGATCAGTTTTATCTTCACGCTGGAATTTGTGGGGAAAAAAAGTACACAAGTCTGAATTTTTTGGTCTGGACAAAAAACCTAATGTTTTATGAGACTTTGTGCATCTGCAGTCTCATTAAGTTTATCAGCTTTTTGTGGTCATAACTCAATGAATATGTTGAAACGCAACAAAATTGGCTAATAGCTTTATATTTGGAAAATTCATTCTGTCTTCTTTTCAGTTTATCTTTATTTTTCTTGTAATAGGACAGTTTAACAAAAGCATAGAAAGAAAAAGCAACACAGGAAACTTAAAATCCGCTATATCAGACCACTGCAAAAGAGAAAACCACATTATGGACTGGGACAATGCAAAATAATTGGAACGGAAGAACACAAATACAAATGATGGATACGAGAGGCTATTGAGGTCAGGAAGCGAGGCACAAAGACCATCAACAGAGACGAAGGAGCTTTTTCTTTGGCTCACACATGGGACTCACTTCTCCAGAGACCACCAGGCGGGGGCAGACGTGGTCAGTCTGACAAATCTGTCAAATTGGCCACGTCTGGGAAGATTCTATAAGAGAGATGTCACAACACCAGACGTCACCTCTGACGAAGGCGGATATCCTGCCACCGAAACTGTCAGGTAAATGAGCACCTAGCTTATTACAACTGTCTATTACAAGAAAAAATAAAGATATGGCTAATAGCCTATTGGTAGAACAAGGTTTTCATTTTTTAGAGCTGCAATTTGGCACCCTCATCACCAGATGGCGCCCTAGGCAACCACCTAGTTGCCTATGCCCAGGGCCGGTGTTCTGTCAGATTGGACCCCCTTGTTTAAAGTTAGTGCTAGAAAATCAGTAAATTTTTTTTTATTTCAAATGACTTTTGCTAAACCCTCATCCATCCAATCCATAGCCTCCGAATTATGTAACTATTGCCGGAAGCTCGGTACGTCACGCACAGTCACAAAGCTAGTGAGGGGGTCCTTCTCGACCGGGAGTCCCATCTCAACACAACACCGGCCCTGGCTGAAAGATTTGCTTTCGCTTGCGGTTCTATGCAAGCCAAAAGTAGAGAATGTATTAATGGCAGCTGTATGCAAATCCCAAAAATCAAGGCTACAAATCTCATACAATTTTCATAACCTTGGTGATCAGAGTAGAAAGAAAGAAAAGAAAAATGTTGTAGCGTAAGGGAGAATTCTTTGATTGTTCATTAATGTGACTTTTTGTATTTCACGATGGAGGTTACCAGCTGACATCTCAGGTCCACCCCATGTCACCCATCCATGTCATCAGTTCATCTCTCTGCGCAGTCTGGACACAGATTTAGGTACATTATAGCGCGGACATCCAGACTTAAAAACAGCTTTGTACCTAGAGCCATTATTGAACTGAACTCACAACAATGACTGCATGTTTTGAATTAATGTTTACAGGGGATTTCACCACGGATGCATGAACAAATTTTGTTGTACCTGTGACAATGACAATAAAGGTGAATTAATTTGAATTGAATTGAATGGGTCCAGCACAGATCTGAGAAAGATACAATAAAATAAAAAATTGTGTTGAAGAGTGAATACATTTATTTTATTTTATATTGTTTTATTTTATTTTTATTTAATTTAATTTAATTTAATTTATTTAATTTAATTTTAATTTAATTTAATTTAATTTAATTTAATTTAATTTTAATTTATTTTAATTTTATTTTATTTAATATTTATTATATTTTATTTTATTTATTTTTTTTACACTTTATCAGTTATTTGTAACCACACTGGTCTTTTGCTGACATTACTACACTAGGTGGCGGTAATGTAACACTTACGATACCAAAAAACACTAAAGAAGAAGAAGATTTGCCTACGTGCGCGCTCTATGTCTGTGACGCACGTCTTCTTCCGCGCGTGCCCGCTGCACTGTCCCCGGTACAGCCGCCGTAGCAAAATGGTAAGTGACTTTTCCGCGAAGTTACGCACCAGACTTCACAATCCGCTCAACTATTTAACCCGTTTGCTTGATAAATCTGCTGAATATGTGAAACTTATCCCCCTTTTCCCCCAGACGCGTGAGTACGGCGGCTTTTACGTGTAGGAGGAGCGTGTTTGCGGCGTGTTTCCGCTAAGCACAGGCCGTGAGTGAAAGGTGTACACGGGTAATCTATGAACTCTTACTCGGAATTACAGAATCCTATTGATAGATTAGTTTCCAGCAATTGAACGGAGCCGGACAAAGAAGCTGTAATTACATTATTGTGCAACGCCAAGCCTTTTGAGGATCGAGTGTTTGCGTTTGAGCAGCTATGTAAGCTAAAAGTGTCAACATTTAGCAACGCGCATTATTTTATTAAAGCTAGACGACATGGTAGTAATAGCCGATATTATCACACTTTTCTTGGCGTCAGATTCTCATTTGATCATAAGTACAATTTATTGTCCACTTTCCTATGGCTTTTGAGCAAATAAAAATTATCAGCTTCTTCAGAATGCTACCACTTCACTGTGATTGGTTAATTTTTGCTGTCACTCAAACAGACAGACAAAAGCCGATCAATAGAGCATTAAAGGAACCCTGGTTATGAAGACAAATATGGCTAAAACGCTAGTACTGGTCATGCTTATTAAAATAAATTACAAACAAATATATAACTGCTTAATATTTTTTTTATAAAATTGTCATTGTTTATGTTGTTTTCAAGCCACTGGGAGCCGCCATTTTGGTTGATGACATAAAATAGTGTTTCCATGGTTACTCCAACATTTCATCTGTGAACAGTTGCCACAAAACACCACTGACAGTGTCCAGTTCTTGCCTCTTCCTCTTGATTATATTCAGTTTTACTAGATTCCACATAATCGTTCTGTATTTGGCTTTGCTCCGGCTCAAACTGACAAGGTTTAACCCAGGAATTCATGTTGCTTAGTTACTGTTACTGCCTGTTACCTTGACAACACTATTTTATGTCATAACCGCAGCAAAATGGCAGCCTCCATGTCATTTCTTTAGAACACTATTTTAATAAAACTACAAATACTTCCAAGGTATTTGTCTGTATTTATATAAGTGATGATATTATAAATGTTTTAGGATAAACATGTGATTATATCCAGGGTTCACTTTAACTAGTCGATTGTTTCTAAGTTGAACAAATTGTATTGGTTGATTTAAATCTACTGCCCTGAAAAGACTGCATCAGACAAAGAAATTATAAATCACTATATGATGATTTCATTAGTTTTTCCTCAATCGCTTTGACACATTTTTTGAAACTTGGTTGAGTTTGATCACTTGATTCTAACATTTATCTGAACAGACGTTGAGGTGGTCAGAACATTTCAACAGTCATTCATTCTCACAGTTTTCAGACTCTTCCTCAGAACAGCTCACACAGCTCTCATTCACAATCTCATGTTCATTGGATTTAGTTTGTTTCTCCAACAATACAGACCTGTTCACACATGAAACAGGACTTTTATCATAACACTGTTTTTTATCTACAAACTCACACATCACAGCAAAATCTAAAATCATATGAACAGCAAACTGAGCAAAAAACACAGACTGTAGGAAAAAAAAAATCCTGTAAATATAGTTTCAATGTAATTGTGTGACATTGTGTGTTTCTGTTTGTCGTCTCTAAACTCTCTCAGCAAAGTGTAAATATCCAAATATAAATTATATTTCACAATTCAAAATTTACAGTATATTTCACCTATTTTTTTGCCAGGTAAGATAAAAACACAATGTATCCCGATAAAAATTGTTTTGTGTGAAGTGTGAATGTAAATAACAGATTGAAGTGAGGCTTTGGTGATTTTGTGCCTGGATCAGAACTAAAGCTTCTGAGCTGTAAAGTCAAATGAATGAGAAAACTCATAAAACACCTGAAGAATGTGTGAGAGTTTTGATGGTAAAACTTGCTTTTTACAGGAAAACTGAACAGTTTTGAATGTAAAACAAAATTTTAGCTGAGTCAAAACTTAGTTTTGAAAAGCTGAAGCTTAGTTTAGGATTCTGTGTGAGCTGTTTTGCAAATTGACTTTTAGAATGGAAGAAGTGTGTCAAAGCGATTGAGAAAAACTGTAAAAAGCAGACTGTCACATCTTTGATTTACAATATCAAGGGGTAATAATAAAGAGTGCATAACTGTAAAAACTTTGTTTGCTTCGCTTATATAAAACTCATTAAAAAAAACGTTTTAATTTTCTTTCAGAATCTTTGACACTTAAGACCTGGAACGAACATCCTAACAGATGGAAGACGAATTTCAAGACATTGATGAAAATGGCAGTTGGACGGAAATCTATCAGGTAAGAAGAGACGCAAATCAGAGTGGAAGTGAAAGTCAGTGCAGTGAATCGAATTAGAAAACAGATTTGCAAACATAAACCTCCTGACATGAACTGTCAGATGTGTCGAGTGGCTTGTTTTTATGAAAACCTGGGTGTTTTCAGTAGATTTTGATTTTGGCCTCATGCAACTACATTTATCGGTTCCCAACTGTATTTTAATAACGGTGTTTCTGTAAATGTCATGTGTTTCTGTAAATATGTTGCTCCTGTAGGATATTCGACAACAGTCATGTGACCTGCCGTGCAAAGTGGCCAAACTACCTGAAAACAAGACTAGGAACCGCTACAGAGATGTCAGCCCTTGTGAGTAATATTTTCCTCTTTAAAGCCTTAAACAGAGTGTGTGTTTTCTGATGTGTTGTATTTTCATGGTTTCATTGCTGTTATTTCTCACAGTTGACCACAGCAGAATACATCTGCAGCTCGGTGCTAATGACTACATCAATGCAAGTTTAATAACTGTGGAGGAGGCACAGAGGAAGTACATCCTCACTCAGGTGAGAGCAGGCTGTCAACATTTACCATTTGTTATTGCAAATGCTAAAAACTAATTTTCCCATGAATCTTGAATTGTGTGTTTTAGGGACCTCTTCCAATGACATGTGGCCATTTTTGGGAAATGGTTTGGGAGCAAAAATCACGAGGTGTAGTGATGCTCAACAGAGTCATTGAAAAGGGCTCGGTAAGAACTAAATAAATAATATTTACTGATTTACATCTGGCTGTCTTTATAGAGGTTATGCACTGACATCATTTTGCTTAGCAACATTTAGAATGAGTGGCATTTCTTCAATGTATTTCTTTGTTGTCGTGGCAACGGCTTGTTAGCTGCAAGTTTGTCTGCTAAAACAGTTGATGATTTAGGACATTTTAACTGCAAGAAATGGACTCAAAAACATCTTTTTTAAGAAGAAAAAGGTAATAGGTTCAACTGTGTGTGATTTCAGTGTCTGATAAATGTGAGAAGCTAAAGTTTATCTGCTTTACTACAACTGTTGACTTGATTTTCTCTGTTTACATGTCAGTTACAAAGTCAATGCTCAGTAGACTTGTTGTGGGTTGAATTTGTTATCAAACTGTAGTTTAGTTTTCCTGTTTTAGCTGTTTATTGAACTCTTAAAAGAGAAAATGTCCTTTCTCTCCATTAACTCTCATGCATCCTTGCCACTCAGCATTCACAGATAGAATGCTGTGACGTCACCTGCATAATCTCTATACCAACTTTGACATCAATGTTTGCATTTTTTGAATACAGTAACTATCACTTTTTCTTGTGTCTGTGCTCAGATCAAATGTGCCCAATACTGGCCTCAGAAAGAGGAAAAAGATGCTGTCTTTGAAGACACCAACTTTAAAGTCACCTTTATTTCAGAGGACATCAAATCTTATTACACTGTTCGCCAGCTGGAGCTGGAAAATCTCTGTGTAAATGTTATTTATTTACTACATGGGTCAATGAAAATGAGTCACTTGAGCAGGAAGTCATTCATTCATTTTCTTATCTGTTGATATTACACAGACGGGAGAGTATTGTGAAATCCAGCACTTTCACTACACTACTTGGCCGGATTTCGGAGTACCAGAGTCTCCTGCCTCTTTCCTTAACTTTCTGTACAAAGTCAGGGAGTCGGGCTGCTTGAACCCGGACAAGGGTCCTGTGGTGGTCCACTGCAGCGCCGGCATTGGCCGCTCTGGGACATTCTGTTTGGTGGACACCTGCCTCCAATTGGTTTGTATTTAATAATAATACTGTGAATCTTTTCGTCAACATTATTAAAATGTTTCTACTTGTATTTGTAAATTTACTTCGCACTAATCAAAAAAACAAGAAACCATAAAAGTTGAATGGGGTCTAAAAATCCTCTGGGTAATATTAAGCGTTGTGACTCTGCAGATGTCCATTCGTCGGGATCCTTCGTCTGTCCGCATTCGAGACGTTTTGTTGGAGATGCGGCGTCACAGAATGGGCCTGATCCAGACGGCAGACCAGCTTCGCTTCTCTTACCTCGCTGTGATCGAAGGGGCAAATACATCAACGGAGACAAAACTCTGCAGGCAAGCACTCACATTTTCATTGAGATGTTGTTACTAAGGCCTTTCTTCTTAGTAAATGGCTTCACAAAAATGCCCTCCTTTCCAGATAAAAACTATAACTTTGTACCATGCAGGATTCGTGGAAAGACATTTCACATGAAGAAGACGAGCCTCCAGAGTTCACTCCACCACCGCTGCCTCCGCCCAGAGATCCTCGACCAGAGCCGCCGTTTTTTCACAAAAACGATGAGGTCATGCGAAAGATGATCGACTGCCTCGGGTAAAGATGCTAAATCATTTCTATTTTTTATTTAGACAGTTATTTAACTTTCTGTCTCTGTTGGGAGCAGCAGCCAGTATCTGTGGGCATTTGTATTAAAAGTATATTCAAAAGAGAAATCCTAAGTTGTATCTTAGCAGAGAGTTTTTCATTTTAATGACATTATGGGAATGCTTCAAACAAAAAAGTGACAATATTTGCCATGTGGAAACCCAATTGTCCTATTGTTAGTTTACATAATTTATTTGGGAGCTATCTAGAAATTTGATTTAGAGAATAATAATATTCTTAATCCTAAAACAGTAATATGAACAACAATGTTACTTTAGTAGTATACTTATCATGTGGTGACCCAAGAACTCCAGCAACATTGAAATACTTATTTTGCTTTTCCAATAGGTTTTAGTATCGTAAACCACAATACTGTATTTTGATTTGTTCCACGAATTTTAATGATAACATAATCCGGCTCCCACCAGATGATCACTTTGAATGATCAGTCTGTTGGAAAAAGCAGCTGGTGACAATATGAATCTGATTTGTTCAAGCATCATATCGTTGAAGTAGCCAAGAAACCATGTTTTTTCTTGGATGAGAAAACTAGACTCAAAGGCAATTCATGCATTAGTGGACATGTCGGCACTACCTGATTTTTATTATTTTTTCCAACCCAGTTTTGCCACACTGCCATCACTTTGCATTGGTGGCTATGCTAGCAAAAATGCATATGTTAAAATATCCAGCTCACTTACGTTTAACCGTACGGCAGAATCACAAATATCGCAAGAATCCATTTGATCTGGTAGAGCCAGGTTAATTAAAACTCATACTATGGCAAGACTTAAAGTGGGGCTTATGAAGGAGATTTTTACATGTGTCACTTGAAGGTGGCGTTTTATGGAAAATCTACTTTCGAGTTTGTAATAATGTTACAACCATAGTTCTCGCATCATTAGTTTACTCAAAGTTGTTGATTGATTCATACACGTTTGAGTAATCTTGCATTGTCCTGAAGCTAATGCTCAACTGCTCACAAAATGTTTATTTTCACCTATGCTCGTCGACTTGTATGTATTATCCACGATTACTCAAAAATCTGATTTGACTTTTTCTTCAAACTACACATTTTTACTGACAAAATATTTTTTTGAGCTTTCTATTCAAACCTACAACCAAATAATTGACGATTCACTAAAATTAGAAAGTTAAATCGATACTTGGGTATTTTGAACAGGTCTTAATACATTTTATCCCACAATGTAAGATAATACAGCTAGAGTTACCACTTTTCTATAGAAACAAGAAAGATGTTCTGCTCTCCTCCAGGGAAAATTCAAAGTCCATTCAAAGTAAAGACACACATTTTTATTATTGTTTAGTGCAACAAAGGGTAACACTTTAGAATAACTACAAAAATTAGACTTAATAAATCATTAATAACACCTTAATACAGACTTAATTTATCATGAACAAATGATTAATTAACAGATGAAAAAAGTTTATTAATGCTTAGTAACTACTTATTTACTCCGAATCCTGCCCCCTAACCCTAAATCCTAACCTTAGGTCCTTAGTTTAGTAGTTACTAAGCATTAATAAACTTTTTCATTCATTAATTCACCATTTGTTAATGAATAATTAAGGTTTTATTTATGCTTTATTCATGATTTACCAAGGCCAATTAAGGTGTAGTTATTATAAAGTGGTACCCAACAAAGAAATCAAAATAACAAAAACATGCTTTTTGTCCAAGTTTATTTTTGGCTAAAAGTTACACATTGCAACTTTAAAAATGTTGCTTGTTACAGTTGGAAGTTGTTTTTTTTTGGGGAAGTTTGGACAGAAAGTATTGGACCTGTTTATATTTCTGGGTTCCTTCAGTTTTGTGTTTTACAAAAAGCAAAATGTCATACTACTACTAAATCATGAAAAAAAAACACAAAATCACCTTAAATTAAAGTTATTAAAAGGTATAACCTCTTTTCAGATCTCCAAAAGAACCAGAGTTGCGACAGAGAATTTTTCCGGATCCTGCTGGTACTCATCCTGTCGACGGCCATGTTGAAACCCAAGACCCTACCTCTGAAATCTCAACTCCATCACACCTACAACACCAGCAGCAGCAGCAGGAGGAGGAGGAAGAGGAGGAGGAGGATGGGACTGAGAAACCCTCGTGTCCCGAACCAGAGAAGGACTTTCCAGACCCGGGAACATGGTCGCCCTTCTTAACCAACGTGTGCCTGTACACCGCCGTGGCCCTCAGCGCATACGCCTGCTATCGAGCCTATTTCCACTGAGCTGTCCTTCCTCACTTTCGGTTTGGGTTTGTTCGTCTCTTCTTCTTGTAGCAACTGATGACGTCGTAACGGCAAGTCAGATGGGGAGGGGTCAAATTGAAATGAATGGGGTTTAATTTATAGCTTTGCCGGGTTTGGGGCTAATAACTTCAAGTGTGTGTGACTTGTTAAGACGACACTTTTGAGTAAAATGTAGTGAATATGATTTAATTAGCAACATTGTGGTTGTTTTTTTCCCCCAGACATTTCTAATGAACCTCTGTGGGGGGAAACTACGTGAACAGTGCAACAGAACAACAGATTTATCACTAACTGCGCAATAACTACAAACACAAATGTGGACGTAAAGAAATATATTGTGTCGAATATAGTAACGAATATAGTAAATGAATCCAACAATGCCTAAAGTAGCTGTGAGCTGGCGTGTTTTAGCATATTTCTTTAGCTTAGTTTACTTTTCTGACATAACGCCACATCAACAACTTCTGTTTAAACGTGGTTGTGACGACTTGAATTAGTTGTGCTATATATTAGAGATCGACCGAATGTTTTTTCTTGGGCCGATACAGCCCGATACCAATGCGATTTAAAAAAAAAAAAAAAAAAATGTTGTCAGCCGATGCCGATATCAAATGGCTGATTTTCAAGGCCGATTTCCTGAATTTAGTTTTTAAAAAAGTAGGGGTGTGAAATTAGTGCATTAATTGAGATTAATTAATTACAGACATATTAATTAACGTCATTTTTTAAATTGCATTAATTTATTTTGAAATCTTTAACTGGTGACGAGCAACGAGACAAAAATAAAGAAGCAGGAGAAAGTTATTGGAATTTTATGTTCAAAAACTTCCTAAAGTCTTCATTTTTTTTTTGCAATATACAGTATTAATATTTCCCATCTGCAACAATAAGTAATTAAAT
Source organism: Mugilogobius chulae (assembly GCA_038363315.1). Taxonomy (NCBI): domain Eukaryota; kingdom Metazoa; phylum Chordata; class Actinopteri; order Gobiiformes; family Gobiidae; genus Mugilogobius; species Mugilogobius chulae. Next base: position 3,294,622 of record CM076398.1, read on the forward strand.
TATAAAAACAAAACAAAAACACTTAAGTTGAGTGTTTTTCTCAGCAATTTTAGGTGAGATTAAACATAGATTAATTCATTAGAGATACTAATTAACTAATCTCTCTATTTTTTAATTGCTTGACAGCACTATAAAAAACATAGTTGAGATGAGGTAGTATACCCAAAAAAGAAAAGGTTAAATCTAAGCTCTTATATCGTCTCATTATTTAATTAATACAACATGTTTATGTTCGTTACAGAACATTTTAAAGAGTAATTAAAGAAAGGGTTCCTTTTCAAAACACAGCAAAATGGAGATGTATAAAACAAACTGTATAATTTCTCTCCAGAAGAAAGAAAACAACCAAAATGTTTTTAAATATCTGAAATATAATCATTGTTTACATTTTACTGAAAAGTGTAATCTAACCTGTCACGAGCGCATTCACACTTGCTGGGATCAGTTCATTTTTTTTACGTGAACTTGTGCAGTTTTCGTTTTTCAGTTCAGTCGGACAAGTGTGAACGAAGCAGCAGCACTTCACACGTGTCCAATCGAACTGCTCCAGAGTTCACGTCTGCATTCAAAAAACAAAGAGAGCAATATTATTAAAGTTATAGCTATATATAAAAACAGTATTTACAACACTTCATTCAAGAATATTCTCTATATAAAAGCTTTCAGTCAGATTCACGATGCACAGAAGAAAAAATAATAACCACACAAAAGAGGATTATATAAGAAAATGAATCATGGTTGAAAGTAGATGTTGTGTTTAAGGTGCACTATGTAACTTTTCTGGTTGTCCGGTCTGCCACTCAATTGTCTCTATGGAGATGATAATGCAGTACATGTCAGATCTATGGAAAGGCGCTGACTGTCTCTCATTGCTCCAACTATATTCATTCAAAATGAATATCCGATTACGATATTCAGACATATTATGCCAGCATGTCTTTAGTTATATTCGTTAAGGTTTGAAGGTGAAAAGTCATCTACACAATGCAATAGAATTAGAAAACTAAAAGCAGACTTTCTCAATAGGAATAAAAAAAGAGAATGCAAACATGAGCGAGCCGTCCTCCAGGCCAAATATTAGTGATTTTTGTCTTCATGGAGGCCTGTTTAAAATAAAAACACAGATTTTTATTATTTAATTAGTGTAATAAAGAAATCAAAAATGGTAAAATCATTCATTTAAAAGGACCCGCTCCCTTTTCAAAGCTAGTAATATATCAATGATTTGACCAAATATTTATACAAAATAAAAATGACAGAAATGCAAGAAAGCGAGATTTTCAAATGTTAAACAAGATGTAATACATTTGCACCAGTGTGCAAACTTATTTGCATTGTGCTCAAAACCCAAAACATTTAGAATACCACTGAGCTATTGAGTTAAAGATCTCAGGCAAAATTTGTTTGCAGCCTCTAGAGCAGGGTTGCCAGATGGGAAATGTTGAATTATTGTACCAGAGCCTCAAAATTATCGTATTTTGCTAAAAAATATCATACACATCCAAATTGTGTTCTATTTCGGGCCAGGGCAATTTGTAGAATAAATAAAGACCTCTTTAGACGATTAAATTGATTTTTAAACATGTTCCGCTCAGTTGGGAGGGTGAAAACAAACATTTAATCATTGCTGTTTAGTGCATTGCATACAGCAAGCTTTCTCTTCTTTACAGCCCAAAATAATATTAATAGAACTCAATCATACTTTATTATAAGTAAAATAAAGCATTGATTCACTCACTTTCCCTTGATCGATGTCTCCATGATTACTCATGCGGACTGCTGTTTATTTACGTTTGATCTCAGCACATTGGGGCAGACACAAACACGCAGACGTGAAGTCATGAGGAACTGTTGGTGCTGTTGACCAATAATATCACAGAACACCGCTAAAGTGCAGGCTGTGTTAAGTGTTTGCTGATCATGGATCAGTTTTTCAGTCTTTTAGGCGAGCTCCCGTTAGTCAAGACGAAGAAAATACCTGGCGCTTCGAAATTATCGTACATTTACATAGAGTTTTACAGTGACTTAGAATTATTGATCGTACATCGTACAAGAGGTGAAATTATCGTACGTCTGGCAACACTGTTCTAGAGCCTCTTTAAAGACTCCATGTGGCTCTTGGCTCTCAATGGCAATCAGCAAATACACCATTAAGAGAAAAAGAAAGAACATTCTATTATATGTTCTTATTGTGTGTTCTTCTGTTGTTATTAGCTCACTCATTGTGATAATTACATGATAAATCGTACAAATTTAGCATGGAGCTTGTGTGAGGTCACAAATGAGCAGTAAAACAGGGACAGGGAACAAAAACTCAGTCTGGGGCCTTTAACAATAACATGCAATAATTCAAGAAATTCAAACATGTGATAAATCATCCCATCTCGGTCAATCTCATGTTAGTAGTCCAAGCTTGATTACTGTAATTTCTGCCCTATACACCTGAATATAAGCCGCACCCACTAGATTTAAGTAAGAAAAAAGATAAAGTACATATATAGGCCGCATTGTTAATAGTAAGTCTATGAAAATCTATCATTTTGCTGTATTGCATTATAAGCCGCATAGTTCAAAGCTCAAGAAAAAAGTGGCGTCTTATAATCCAGAAATTATGGTAATTGATTAACATGTTGCTGCCCTAAATGCTAGTATTTTTGAAAAAAATAAAAAATACATAGGAATACCAGACACAAGAGAAACAAAAGAGTTGTAAACCAGAAAAGTTACACATTGGATCTTTGTTTTTAGGGGGTTGGTGTGAGACTCAAAACTGCCAATCCCATTTCACCCAAACATTATTTTTTCATATTTGTTTCATGAATGTGTTGATGCTCAGGGTTTTAGTTTATCGGGTGTCATGTGAAACCGAAATACAATAATGTACAGCAGTGATCATGAAAAAAAAAAAGAAAACGGGCCCGAACTATTTAAAACGTGTCTATTGAAATTTACCAAATAACGTGTGGATGTCGCTGTGTAAAAAATGTACAATTGTTGTGTAAAGAAAACAGTGATTTTATATAAACGACATTATTATTAATCATGAAAATATATATAAATAGTGAAATCACCTTGCTGTTCTTCACACTGACTAATATTTACATGTCCATTTTGTGAGCAACATGAAAAGAGGAGCAGTTATTACAAAAGATAATGTTTCTTTTATTTTGAAGGGGTTTCTGTTAATAATTTTCAGTTGTGTCAGTTTAGTATCAGACAATTTTCAGGAACATTACCCTCAAACAAATGCAGAAATCTAAGAGAGGCTCAGATAGTCGTAAGTTATTTTCTTAAAGTGCTTATGACAAGTTCTGTTTGGTGGGAAAGTCGTTTAAGTGAATATTTACTGTGGTTTTGCATCAGCCGAGTTGCAGTTTGTGAAGAAAAATGGGTTACGTTCACATGGCATCATAACGTTCTACAGGCCAATAATATTAGTACAGATGGAGGGCAACTAATACATGTTGTGAAAGTGAATGGGTCTAGTCCAGTAATGTCCAAAGTTGGGGCTGTGGGCATAACTTGACACTGAGAGAACTAATTCGGCCCAAGCAGGGGTGCACCGCTCCGATACTGGGATCAGATGTCTGTGTCGATCAAATTAATTTAGCTGGATCGGGTATAGGGATGGAACGATATTAGAATTTGCACTCATGATTATTGTGACCAAAATAATCGCGATTAACGATATTATCACAATAATCATGAGTGCAACAATAAAAAAAACTATTATTTTTCTTGTTTTCAACACAAAACTAGATTTGTTCCTGAACATGCTACTACAGAATTCATTTTGTCCCGACAAGAAAATAACCTAATGTTGTCCTAGAGCAGTGTTTCCCAACCAGGGGTACGTGACCATTTGCCAGGGTGTACTTGGGATAATTGCAGATTTAAAATAAAAGGTAGAATTGCAACTATTGTAATGAGAAAAATGTTATTTTCAGCACATTTTAGATGATAAAAGGCAATTGTTTGACAGAGTCTATTGAAACAATAAAATGCAATAGTAATAAATGAAAATGTATAAGTAAACATAAAATACTCCTAAAAAAACACATGCCATAAGGGGTACTCCGTGTGTGAGATCATGATTAGGGGGTACTCAAGACAAAAAAGGTTGGGAACCACTGTCCTAGAGAACAAAAAGAGGACTAGTCACACCTGGTCTTGTAGAATCACCAGATTTATCCTGGCTTCCTCTTGCCCAATATCTGTCTGCCTGGAGAGAACGCATAATAAACACTTTGAGCTGTTCGTTAAACCAGTTTAATGGCAGAAGGTGCCAAATCAGACTGCATTCCAATTCAGATCGGGCCTTATATCTACATGTCAGACTAGGAAGTGCAAAACCTTAAATAATATTTTCTCTTTTTGTCAAGTGTATCCAGTGTAACCTGTCACAAGCACTTTAAGGGTTCAACTTATTTCTGGCCAACTTTTTAGACGTTCTATGATCTGAATGTGTGAGAAAACCTGTCTGCAGCTAAAATCTCCTGTACTGTATTGATTATTTCATTTCACCGGCAGCAATACAAATACACAATATTATGACTCTTTATCTGTTTGAATCTGAGAACGAAAACAATGGTATTGTATTAGCTTAGAGGTGCTATACCCGATTTTTACTTACAGGAATAATTTGTTTTAAACTTTCTACATCATTCACATGTTTTGTTCTTTTACCTAAATAATTCTGAGCCTCCGAATTGTTCACAATGTTTTTTTAAAGGAACCGTCTGTAAGATGCACAACTAGTGGTTTTAAAAAGGTATTACAATCACAAATGAACTTGGGTTGCCAGATTGTGAAATGGCCCATACATTTGAGAAGCTACTGACCAATCAGGAACTAGATTGGCTATGAATCATGGGCAATAACCAGAAAGTCACTTTCCCAGACACCAGACTCTTTGTCATGGTTCCCAAATATTGCTTTTTAACGCAATGTGGGAGGAGCCTAATGAGAACTGTGTAGAAACAAGTGCATGAGCCTATCACAGACAGTTGTGTCTGTGTCCTGGAGCAACATCAGCTCAAACTCAAACATGTTCCTGACTTATGGTTCAAAATTAACTTCAGGTTCTAAGAACCAAACTGGCAACCCAAACGAGAGTCATGTGAGGCTCATTCTGCTTTCTAATTGGATAATAAATGTAAACATCAACAAAGGGACATCATGTCCATTGCTTTTTAAATTAAGAATAACTCAGAATTACATTGACTTTCAGTAAAAATAATAGAATGTTTGGACTTGTTGACCTTGTATCTTTGGACACATAGGTCATGTTTATGAAATCTGACATCAAAATCTTACATACGGAAACATGCCGGTATGCAACAACAACAACAATAATAGACAAACTAGTGGATTTTGATGAACAAACTGGACATTATTAGACATAGTCAGGACATTGTGGACTAATTTCTACATTAATAGATGCTTAACAAGATATCTGTGCTGGGAGAAATTGATTTAACAGCTGTTAAGAGGGAAGTGTGCTAGCAGTTAGCCAGAATGCTAACAACAACAGCTGGCGAAATTAGTTGATTTTGATGAACAAACTGGACATTATTAAACATAGTCAGGACATTGTGGACTCATTTACACATAAATAGATACTTTAACAACATTTCTGTGCAAAAGGGAAATTGATTTTAAGTTATTTTATTGTAAAAATCGGGTATAGTGTCTAACTGCAAATTATTCAGATGATTTTTCAATAGTTTAAGTAGCACTGCAACAAGCTAACTTTCAGCTAGTTTGATAGTTTAATAGTCGTTAACAGGTCTGTATATAGGCTCCAAACATTCCAGTTTCATATTTAGTCTTTTTCTGTTTTACAAAAGAATTGAACAGAAAATAATCAGTCTTGTTTATTTACTGTTTTAATGGAAGTTAGCATTAGCTTTGAGACACAATGAGCTAGCGACATCCCATCAATTTAGCAAAATGAAGGTTTAGTTTGCATATATACATCAAATCAATATTCAATTTATATGTTTAAGTCTGAAAACATTGACTATTACAAGAATGCCATTAGTAGAAACCACAAAGTTAGCAAGTTTTACAAGAAAAACTAGACTTAACTGTTGCTGAGGTTTTGTAACGACAAACATATAAATTGGAATTTTGATTTGATCTGCGATAATTCTTCATCTTTTTACAGTGAACAAACCAAAAAGCCAACACCAGCACTGCACTTGTACAATATGCTGTTTCTAATTTTATGTAAATTTACAGTTTATTTTGAGCTGGCAATGGCATTACATTTTGTATTTGATTTTTTTCATTTTTAGCATGCTGCGTCTGTCACTCGCCGGGTTTGTCCTAAGAAGAGATTTATTTGAGCTGCTAAGTTTCAGTTTGCGACTCGAGACGTTGTGTGGAGTCTGACAGCTGTACTTTTCATTCGAATGTATTTGTCCCATCTGAGGACAGGCCCATATTAAATATATATTTTGTGTAATCAAATCAAGCCTTGAGTTTTGATTTTCTATTGACCCTATTTTGTCCCGCCCACTTTGCTTGGAAATGCACTTCCTGTTTAGCTCTGTTAAGGTAGCTAACGTGTTTGTTTGTCTGTCTTGTGGGGCAATTTTAATTAAATATAATGACAGTTAAAATAAACCCATCGACTGAAATCTACAGCCTAAATGCAGCTAAACAGGAAGTGCACGTCCTAGAAAAGTAGGCGGGACAAAATAGGGTCAATACATCCTGATAAGTTTATATTCTAATTTCTCTTACTCAGTCTCAACCTTGGTATTTTAGATCATCAGCGTGTATCAACCAAAACCAAAAGCTGTAGAGGAGACAGTTTATTTGTCACATTTTTTACTTTAATTTGAATGTATCAAAAATGACAAACCTCATATGTACTATTTAACCCCAGAGAAAAGTTCAAAGTCTTGTGTAAATAATGAGTCCACCTGCCGTTCTGTATCTTACTCTTACTTATTTACTCTTACCAATCCCAAGTCTGGGTTGGTTGTCACGATGGTATTTCAATGGGTGACATATGACAAATGGACTAGTCTTTGGTTTCATTTTTAGATATTTGGTTTCATTTTGATTCAATAATGCTTTACATTTTTTGAATCAGGAGAAAAACTAGAAAATGGCAGCTGGAAATTAAACTCATTTTGTCAAGACTCTGTTAATATTATAAAACAACATTAATAATGTGTTTTAATGACAAAAATCTTTTGAAAAGAATACGCTACTGGGCTATAACTATTTTCTTAGTTGATGCTATACATTCATTGTTGCTTTGAACTGGAATATTTAAAATACAGTTTTTTAAAGAAAGTCTGTTTTATGTAAAAGTGTGACAACCAACCCTGCTCTGGCTCTGGCTGCCGTCCCAGATATTCTCATAAGTGACAACCAATCCTGAGAAAAGTGTGAACCCCAACTGGACTTTTTTTTGCTCTCACCTAGGGCTGGGTGATATGGCAAAAAAAATGTATCACGATTTTCTTGGAGCCAGATCATGTGTCAGTCAAAAAAAAAAGCAGATTGTCACAGAGACAAGCTCACGGTTCGATTTTTATCACAATATTGCCCAGCTCTACTCTCACCTCAGCTTTTTTTTTTTTTCATTTTTCTTCTCAGAAAAAAACTCATCTTGTCACTCTGACTCTGCTATGTATAATGTAAACAGTTATAAGTTTTCACCACATTTTTTTGGAAAAAAACATTTTCTTTCAACATCTAAAACTTACTTTTTGCTATGAATTTTGTAGATGTCTTCGTATCAATTAAAATTGCTTCCTGTAGTTTTCTAATTTTTTTGTCAGTTTCTTCATAGATTGCAGCTTAAAGTGCATATGACAGGTCGCTACAAATTTCTAAATTTATTTAATTTAGTAGATTAACACTAGTTGTAAATATAAATGTTAGTTTTACATGAATCAAGAACAAGTTTGTGAAGAAAAGTTTGAAAATATGTTGAAAATAAAGGGATGACATCACACTAGGGAGACAAAGACATTTTCAATTTTCTCACAATCAACATATTTTAATGACTTATAAACATAAATTTAACAAATTGAGCTGTTGTTATGTATTTTAATATCTCAAGAAGTGAAAACCTGTTACATTAGAAGAGTTTTGGCCCAATTTATGACATGGTTGCTAAGGATCCCCTAGCGTGTCATCATCTTTGAACAGGAAGTCAATTTTTAACCCTAAAAAATGGCTAAACTGGGATGAACTTTGCAAAATGTTTAGTGAAATCTTGAATGTAATGGTCTTGACTTTGGTTTAGTGGAATGAGTAGTTCAACCTGTCATAGGCACTTTAACCGCTGCCATATGACAGATTTGAACATTTTTCTAATTTTGACCTTGTTTGGTGTGATAGTTCTCGTGGTAAATATCACGGTTTAATGCAATTAAGTTGCAAATTATGAAGAAATTGACAAAAGTAAAAATTATTACAGGAAGTAATTAAAGTTCTAAAACAGAATCCCTCCATTTTTACACACAACTGACAGTTTCCTGGAGTTTAAACAATCATTTAACACAATTAAAGTGTTATAAGTTATAATAGTTTGTCATATTGTCACTACTGTGTGATTTATGTTGATTTTGGCCCAGATTTACAATGTGGTTGCTAGGTAACAGTTGTGTATATCCCTCTACATGTGTCATTACTGGACAGAAGACGATAATGAACTTCACCAAAACAACTAAGCTAAATGTTCAGTAAAATCTCAATCATAATAATACAATGTTTACTAAAAATGTAGTCTTACCTGTCACTTTAAACCTTTTAAACATTTATTAAAATTTTTGCTTAAATTCAGGATTTTTGTGTGATGAAGTTGTGAAGGGTCCATCTTGGTGATATTTTTGAACCCATAAGGAATCCCTGACAAATAAATAAAAATAAACTTTGAAAGCCCGTTTCTTACATTCTACAGTGCACCGTGTCTCTTCCACCAGCAGATGGCGCTCTGCTTCCACCGCTTTTCTGACTGACTCTTCTGTCCTCCCAACAGTTCACCAGCTTTTATGTTTTATTTATTCAGGACAGAGACACAGAAAGAGTTGAACAAACCTCGGGTAAAAGGTTAGTTTATGATCAATGTTTACACTAGATTAAGGTCAGATAAAATTATACAACTGTACATGTATTTCTTTTAAAGCTTTATTCACGTGGATGACATAAATAAACTAAGCTGGATTATAAATATTTTTGATTAAATGCAACTATACAGCATGTGAAAGGAATAACACTTAAAATTAACAGATAAAGCTTTTTTAAACTTAAAATATAGGTCAACATAAATAGGCTAAAACAGACCACAAGCACCAAAACACGACTTCCTCGGGTTAAGCTTAAAGTCTGCATCGTGAACATAGTTATTTTTAAGATTTAGCTTAACATTTTGATTGTTTTCACTCAGTTTGACTATTCCACAACTGTTACCTAGCAAACACATTGTAAATATAGACCAAAACCCACATAAATGACAAATTACAGTGACAGTAAGTGTACCTTAACTTATAATAACTTCCTGCAGTTTTCAACTTTTATTTGTCAATTTATTCCTAAACTGCAACTGAAACAACACCACAAAAGAACCAAAAACTAAATCTAAAGAGAAAATTCATACCTGTTTGGTCAATAATGCACTGAAATTAGAATAAAGGTACTTCAAACTAATATTACTCAAGGAAAAGTAAAAAACGGCGGTCCCTAGGGCTGCAACTAACAATTATTTTGGTAACTGATTAGTTGACTGAATATTCAGGTTGTTAGAAGGCTTGTTAAAGTCTCCTGAATACACATTTATTAGGTTGAAGATTTATCAAAAACACAAATTTTACATAACTGAAGGTTTTCTCAGCTCATGACATGTTGAAGCCTTAATAATGATCAGTTAGCAATTAGAAGACTAAATTAAATGATTATTTCAATAATGAACTAGTTACAATTACCTATTGTTGAAATGACTCCACTAAGAGTCAAATTGTATTTGCAGAAACAAGCTCTCAAGCAACTTTTCTGGACATATCTTCTAATTCAGTTTAGTTTATTTAAAATGAAGATCACAGAATGTATTTTTTGAAGAAATTAAATACAAGACTGAAAAGGCATTGGAAGCTTAACTTGAAGATTGGGTTACTAACATTTACTTGTAAAACCAGCAGACCGTATGGGTACACTGTAGCGATAGGCCTGGGAATTAATTTGTTATTGTGAATTACAAGAAATCAGTTTGATTCTTGCAACGAAATAAGTTCAAATGTCTGCAGTATCGCTTTAATCCATACACCGATGATGATGCGGGGCTGGTGAACCAAAAGCCTGTCAACGCCGTCAACCCCAAGTGACTTTATTAACTGTTTAAAAAATTCTAAAAAACAAACAAACAAAAAAACTGTACAACTTTTATGGCTTCGACCTTATTCTCACAAAAATCTGTCTTTTTTCCCCCCTATTTTTATGACATTATCCTCAGAAGTTTGTTACTTTATTGTCACACAAATACAACGTTTAAAGACGTTGACATTATTATACCCCACCTTAAACATGCCTATCCTTCTTAACATTTCTACATAGTGCTTAGAAATAACATACATCCACAAGAGAAGAAGAATAATACTGTAGAAGCACCAAAATAGTTTACATAATTGATTACCTTTAGCTGCAAGATAAAGAGTTCATTATTTTAGTTTTAAGCAAACATTTAATAACTCTTCAAAATACCTACACATTAATTAGGCTTAATAAATCCTTAATTACACCTTCATAAAGACTTAATTTATCATGAACAAATAATTACTTACTAGATGATTATTAATAGTCTTACTAACGACTTAATTACTCTGAACCCTATTCTCCAAACCTAAACCCCAACTTTAGCTCCTTAATTAAGTAGTTATTAAGCATGAATACACTTTTTTATTCATTAAAGATGGCTTAGCTGATTTTCTCACTGCAAAAATTTGAAATACGTTCAACTACATTCTAGCTCTGACAAATCTTTAAGCATATAGTAATATCCACATCCACATAATATAGATTTTTGTCAATAATTAAGTCTTAAAAACATTTTTGTAGACAGCAAAGTGAGACTGGAGGTGACCACTCAAACAGCCAATCAGAGCGCTGTATCTGGGAAATAAAATGCTTTTTGTTTTGATTCAGACAGTACACAGTGGTCTAATTGTGCTGCAAAAGACAAAGTTTACTACAACTAGTTACTGAAGCTTTAGTTCATGTATAATTAAGGCTTCATTTGTTCTTTATTCATGCTTTACTAAGACAAATTAAGGTGTAGTTATTATAAAGTGGTGTACAGCACGGCTATTCAAGTTTGTTTTCCAGATTTTACCTGGGCCGGGTAGTTGCACAATACGTACTTTTTTATACAAGGTTGTACCAAACATCCACAGGAATAGATTTGTTTTTATAGTGATAATAAAGTAATGCTGTAGTCAAATTTTATTGCTCTACAAAATGTCCAAATCAACATTAAACCACATGACCAAAGAGTTAAACTGGGACTAAACCAGGTCTAAAGCAGAATTAAGTCAGGACTGAAGTATGCACTGTAAAATAGACAATTTAAATTGAATAATGAGTGAATAAGTATCTAAAATAAGTCATATTTATCTTTGTTTGAGCATATTTTACTGTCTGCAAAGAAGATTTACCAATAAAACAAGAGCTAAGTGGATTGTTTGGCTAAAAATATGAAAAATGCATCTGATTTATAATATCAAGTATAAGGAATAAGAAAGAATAAAACAGTTAAATAAAATGTTACTCTGTCAAATGTAAGCTGCTAAAAGTACTTCTTTCTTCTAGAAGTTACTCAAGTAAAACAGTGATTCTAACAGGATTATACTAAGACAGTCCATGTTTCATTCATTTATGTAGAATAAAGGTCACCTGTTCACTCACTGATAAAAGAACTGATTACACAATAAAGTTACTTCTGTACATGACTACTGCAACCATTAAGAATCATTTTTATTTGGTTTATTGTTCAGCTAGACCTGGACTTTATTTTGTCAGGAGGCTAAAATTAATATTATTTTTTCTTCCAAGGGACAATTTGAATAATTTTGTAGCGTGTTGAGGGCAAAACCTTTTATAGGCGTGCAAGGGCAATAGTGACAAAAATGAATATCTGGATTATTTTATCTCATATCTTAGACGATAATATGTCAGTCCAACAGTAATGTGTTAAAACATGTCTTCAACTTTTTTTTTTTAGATTTAAAAGTTTGCATTCATGCTGTAGAATATGATACATGTGTAGATGCAGATCAAGAGACAGTGTTTACCATGAAATATAAGAAAACATTTCATGCATTTTCACACTTGTGATTTCTATTAGACTAGACTTTTTGCAGCTTAAAAAATAATAATTTTAGCTTCTAAACAGTACAGTAAATATGACTAGAGAATAGTGGATGTCAAATCAAAGCAACCTTTAGAGAGATTTGTTGGTGGACGATACTTTCTATCCTACTGCGCATGCGTTAAGCAGAAAGCCCAACTCTCCATCCGATTACATAGATAGATAGATAGAGAATTTTGATTTCAAACCATATAGTTAATAATCGTTACAAGCACAGATGCATGGTTTGAAAAGGGGATGGATGAAGCAAAGCTTTTAAAGTTCCAATCCCCCTCCCACCCACTCATCACAATACATCATGACAATATATATTCATTATAATGCAAAAAGAAAAGACAATAAAACACAAATAGTACCATAACAGACAGACAACACAATCCATTCACCCACTCAAACAGACATGACACTGAACAGGCCCAAACACTCTCTGACCCTACACCCCTCTTTTTCTGGCTCTGTGTTGAGGGCATCACTCTCTCTCCTCCTGGTATTTCCTGATTACATCCTTTTTGAAAAAGTTTTTAAACTGTGTCAAGTTTGTACAGTATTTTAATTCATCTGGTAAGCCATTCCAAATAGCAACCCCACGGACCGAAATACACATAGATTTTAATGTGTTCTAATCTTAGGTTGATATAATTTTTTATCTCCTCTGAGTTTATATTTATGATGAGCATCTCTGTCTTGGAAAAGGTTCTTTAAATTTCCAGGAAGACTGTTTGTTGATGCCCTGAACATGATCTGAGCAGTTTTGAAGTTCACTATGTCCTCTAACTTCAACACAGCTGATTTGATAAACAGTGAGTTTGTATGTTCATTATAGTGTACATTGTGAACAATTCTAAGAGCTTTTTTCTGTAATCTAATTAAAGGCAATAAATGAGTCTTATAACAGTTTCCCCAGACTTCAGCACAGTAATTTAAATATGACATGACAAATGAATGATACAATAAAAGTAAGACATGGGAAACTTAATTATATAAAACCTAGAAACGGGATGAGAGCTAGCGGTTTCAATCAGGTTTGAACCGGTCTGACAGACGTCTGTCTCCTGAAGCTTGAAACTGTTTTTCTCAAGGTTTTTTCACTCACCTGAATGGAACGTTTGAGGGTCGTAGGGTTGAATTTATTCACAAATGTTGATTTAGCAGCATATCTTTTGTTTTCGCACAGTGATAAACTCTTGTAGTTAGCTGACAAAGAAGCTTTTTCGACTTGTTTCCAATGTTTATGTCGATGAGCGGCGGCTTTTTCTGCAGGCCGGGTGAGCGCGCATCCCCCGTGTTTGTTAACGAAAAATCCCTCTTTTAGGGATGGGAAAGAAGGCAAAAACTGAAAATTGTTCTTCGTTTGCAGCGATCGAATCGAAAGGCCAGAATCAATCAGTTTTGCTCATGTAGCACTGACTTACATACAATGTACTTCAATACGAATATTAATACAATAACAGCCGCAATGTTTAAAGAAATAAAGTGTGACTGTGAGACCTGAATGAATGTGTTTTATTATGTTGCATTAACATCTGATGGGATTTCTAAATATTAGAAGAGCTAGACATTCAGTAAAACTAACTGGGTAAATGTAACACTGCTGTTTAGTTATTATTTATGTCAACAAACACACTCAACAAAAGAACAAATGTGAGTGTATTCTGACATAAACAAACACCTATTTTAATCTTTTATGGACAGGACTTTCTGAGGCTGAACCAGATTAACAATGCTCGTAATTAAAATATGTATTAATAGTAAACAAAAAGAACAACACAGAGGTATAATAACAAGTTGAACCAGCGGCGTGTTGCTTTACTGAAGGGAAAAACCCACATTAGAGAACAAACACTGCTGCTGAACAAATGATTTGGCAACGTCGGTGTGCTTTGCTTCCTGTTTGGGAAATCGGAGGAATGCGCTGGTACACGCTGTTCAGGAATGCAACAAAGTGAGTAAGACACAGCACTCCCCGACTCCAGCCATGACGTGGAGGAAAACTACAATCGAGGTGTGACCGGAACTCCTTTCAAAGCCACGGGACAGAGTATAAAAGAAGGCTGGCAGGTCAAAAGTGTGCTGAGAAAGGCAGTGACTTCAAAACTATGATCTCATTCTGTTTTGTGGGATGTTTTAAGTTACATTTGTTAAGTGTGATATTTTAAATTTGCGCTGCCGACATAATAAACAATAAACAATATGATGTTACTCAAGTTTAGGATTAATGGAATAGAGCAGGCCTATTCAACTTAAGGCCCAGGTGCCAAATCGGCCCTCCAAAAATATGATCAATTCATTTTCTAAATATTACAAATAGATTTTTGTTTGTATATTAATTCTGGGTTATTACAGGCCAACTTACAATGTATAAATGTGTCAAGTGTTTGAACCAGGCAATAGTTAAAGTTTTCTGCTGAAAGCAAGATTTGTCAAATGGATTTAGTGTGTTTTTCTTGTTTCCTTGTATTTTTGTGAGTGAGAAAAAAGGTAAGGTATTGTTTATTAAGGACAATGTACACTTACATTAAGCACAAAGGCAGAGATGCTTGTACCAGATTCTAGCAGCTATTTCCATCTGTAGTCCTGTGAGGGGAGAAGGGAGACACATTGGACATGTTTTTAGTTGTAGGAGGAAACCGGAGTACCGGAGGAAACCTACGCAGACACGGGAAGAACATGCAAACTCACATAGAAAGGCCCGGGCGGCCCGGGAGTCGAACCCAGGACTTTCTATGAGGCCAGAGGGCTAACCGCTGTGGCACTGTTCGCCCGAAAGCTGTATTTTTCATATTTTATCAACAATCCCATTTGCTCTTGTTCTGTTGGCAAATCTTGTTTTAAGACAGTTAAAAACTGCTCTAATAAAGATAAACATTACTTCTTTTTTCCCTCTTCTTTTTATCCAGTTTAAAATGATCATATTTTACAATTTATGCCTTAGACCAGGGCTATTTAAATGGCGGCCCGGGGGCCAATGCGGCCCACCAAGACATATGTTTTGGCCCAGCTTGATAAAACAGACCATACTTATTCGTTATAGAAAAATGTGTTTAATTTGCCAGATTCTTCTAGGACACTGGTGACAAAATGTGTTGTGTATTTTTTTTTTTTTTTTTTTGCACAGTTTCAAATGTTTTTTGTTGCTATTGTTGTGTTTTTTATTAAAGTTAAGACAATTCAACTGCTGCCCAGCAAATTTTCTCAACAAACAAATCTAAAACATTTTTTTTAAGAACAAAAAGGTAATAAGTTGAACTGTGAATGATCTTTTAGTGAAATGAGTAGTTCAACCTGTCAGAGGCACTTTAAGTTTAAATTTATGAAGAAGTTGACGACTAAACGTTGAAAATTACAGGAAGTAACTTGAGTTCTAAAACAGAATATTACAGGAATAAGACAGGATCTTCACATGTAGCTTAAGTGTTATTTATGTGGATTTTGGACCATTTTTACAACGTGGTTGCTAGGTAACAGTAGTGGAATTACCCCTTCATGTGTTGCTTTGTCTGGACAAAAGACATTTAGAAAACAAAACCTTCACTGTGTTTTACTGAAAAATGTAGTTTAACTCGTCTTACGCACTTTAAAAAGGAAACTCACACTGTTGCCATGACAAAAAAAAAAAATCATTTGCCACTGAATACTGAGGACCTATGATGTCAGTTGCGTTCACAGTTTAGACTTTGAATGTGACGTAAAAGGTGAAACAATAGAAAACTCAGTGATACATGCACGATTAGGTTATCTTAGCTTCAGTAATACATCTTATGTCATGTTTTGACAAGCTTTATTACACTTTTTTTCTCAAAGTGACAAGGTAAAATATAACTATACATGTATTCTATTAAAACAGAAAGATAAAACATGCTTTATAAAGATTCAAATATAAAAATCTGCTCTTGTCATAGTCTATGGCTAAAAAGTTCCACAGTGAGTCTTTTTTCTAATGTATAAAATATAAATGTAAAGTTTTTCAATAGCATATTTAAAAGACAAGCACAATGAGAAGAATACATGTGTTATTTACAGTCCTTGTCTTTGGTTAAAAATGATTTTTACTAAAGTATTGTGATTCAAACACTGCAAAAAGGCATTTCATAAAATAAGAAATGTTGCTTATTTTAAGGTAAAAATCCCAGTGCAGTAGTTGTTTTGAACAGAAATACTAGTTTTTAAGCATATCTGTTTTGATTCAAGCAATTATAGCTTAAAACATACACATTGCATAAAGTAAGTTTTTATGTCTAGATAAGGTAAACCAGGATAGAATATCTAAAAAGCAGTTCAAAAGAAGACTTGTTTTATTAAGTCTTTTAAGAATTATATGTTTAATTCAAGTCAAGTTAGAGTTTCCTTTTTGCAGTGAAGGCATTGTACATGATTTTTTTTTTTTTTTTTTTTTTTTTTTTTTTAAGCAATAAATAACTTAAAAATCAATGTCTTCCCAGAACAGATATCTTGTTAAATTGACTATTCATGTGATGTGTTAGTCTCAGTGTCTTGTCTAAATCTAATAATGTGACGTTTGTTCACTAAAATCCATAAACTTTGTCTGTTATTGTTGCCATAGCTGTAAAAAAAGATTAAAACACATCTTGGTGATCAGTTTGGTGCCTCTGAATAAAACATAAAGAATTGAGATTAAATTAATTCAACTTGTCAATTTGTTTAAAAAAAAAATGCAAACTGAAATTTCCAATACATTTTTTTTTAATCAAATGAGCAATCGATATGAGAATACCACATCCAGTTCTACTCAAATAGAAATACTTGAGTGAACTGCAGATGTTACTACGCACTTGTGCCTATCTAAGTGTGTCATCGAGCAGCCAGCGAACATCACACGCTCCTGATGACATAGATGTAAGAGTGCAGTGCTTCTGTCTGCTGACGCTGCGTTTTCGACTGACCCGTGCAGGCCCTGTCCCGGCGACTCCTGAACTCTGTGTGCTGCTGCTGCTGCTGAGGGCTTAGATATTAACCTGCAGCTGGAACTTCCCACTGCACGTCCGGAACAGAGAGAGAGAGAGAGAGGGAAGGGGAGGGAGAGAGAAGGGAGAGAGGTGAGAGAGAAGGAGGGAGAGGGGGAGAGGGAGAGAGAGAGAGAGAAGGGGAGGGAGAAGGAGAGGGGGGGGAGAGGGAGAGAGAGAAGGGAGAGAGAGGTGAAAGAGGGGAGAGAGAGGGAGGAAGAGGGAGGGGATAGAGAGAAGCGGAGGGAGAGGGAGAGAGAAAAGGGAGAGAGGAGAGAGAGAGGGAGAGAAGTGAAAGAGAGGGGAGAGGGAGAGAGAGTAAGGAGAGAGAGAGGGAGAGAGAAAAGTGAGAGAGGGAGGGAGGGAGAGGAAAAGAGAGGGAGAGAGAGGGGTGAAAGAAGAGAGAGAGGTGAAAGAGAGAGATAAGTGAAAGAGAAAGAGGGAGAGAGAGTGAGGAGAAATAGGGGACAAAGAGAGAAAGAGGGGTAGATGGAGAGAGAGAGGGAAAAATAGGGAGAGAGAGAAGAGAAAAAGGAAAAGAGAGGGAGGGAGAGTTAGGTGAAAGAGGGAGAGAGGAGAGAGAGATAGGGAGGGAGGGAGAGAGAAAGAGGAAGAGAGAAGGAAGGAGGGGGTAGAGAGAGAAAGAGGGAGGGAGAGAGAGGGAGGAATATAGAGAAAGAAAGATAGAGAGGGAGAGAGGTAGTGGGTGAAAGAGGAGAGAGAGGTGAAAGAGAGAGAGAGAAAGGGGTGAAAGAGGAGAGAGAGTGAGGAGAAAGAGAGAGAGAGAAGAGAAAGGAAAAGAGAGGGAGGGAGAGTGGGGTGAAAGAGCGGGAGAGAGAAAGAGAGAGCAAGATTGAGAGAGCGGTGAAAGAGGGAGAGAGAGGAAAAGAGAGGGAGAGGTGAAAGAGGGGGAGAGAAAGAGAGGTGAAAGGAGAGAGAGGGGTAAAGAGGGAGAGAGAGAGAGAGAAAGACAGAGTGAAGGAGAGAGAGGGGAAGATAGAGAGGGAGAGAGCGGTAAAAGAGGGAGAGAGGGGAGAAAGAGGAGGAGAGGGGGTAAAAGAGGGGAAGAGAGAGAGAGTAAGAGAGGGGAAGAGGGGGCTAAAGGAGAGAGAGAGGAAGGAGTGGGTAGAGTGGGGGTGGGGAGAGGGAGAGAACGGTGAATAAGCTACAGATTTAAATAACCATTTTTTGTACCTGGAATGACAAAATTGAACCTTACGTGTTTTATGAATTTTTGAGTAATTGCAGGTAAACACAGGTGGGCGGGGCTAGGTGGTAGGTGAAGACAAGGATTTTCTGACTTGAAAAGACTGAAACTAAAACCAGAGAACTTGGACTCGACTTGGGGGACACTGACTTGAGACTTTCTTGCCAAACAGTGACTTCATCCCACCTCTTAGTGTCAGGAAGAAGGAAGAGAAGTCACGGGAAACATGGAGAGAAATAAGAGAGAAAGACAGAAGAGAGAGAGGGAGAAAGAGAGGGAGTCAAAAGGTAGAACAAGAAGGAGTGAAGGAGTGAGGGAGAGATCTTGGAGATAGGAGGGAAGGGGGAGGGAGCGTGGGACGTCCATTGACAGTAATGAGTCCCGGCCCAGATTCTCAGGAGTCGAGATCCAGAAATTCCTGAAAGAGGGAGAGAGAGGCTTCCAAGAGCAGCTACGCACAGGCTGAGTCATTACAAAGCACACACACATACACGTACGGCAGATACACACAGATACACACACAGATACACTGCACTGACAGAACACATGGGAGCTGTCAGAAGAACTAGACCAGTCTCCTCATGCCCAGGACTTTTCCCGTCTGTACAAACTCTGGACTGAGCTGGGACTTTCAGTATCGGTTTAACTTTAACCCCTTGACACCTGGATGGGTAGAACAAAATGACAAACTGTATGGGTACGATTAAAGGCAATTTATCTAATTTTGCTTTTTGCATTTTAAGCCTCTTGAACATGCTTTTCATAACTTAGAGAAGCCAGAGCTAGTTTTGCTGTCACATCATGACACACTAGTTCCTGGTTTTGGAGAATAAACAAGAGAACTTTAGGAACAAAAAGCATTGATGGTATTGGGTGTATGAGCCCACCATGACAACATACAGTGTTTGTTCTGAGGCAAAACTGATTTAGGTTAGTGATGGACTTTCTAGGCCTCATGAATTGATTGTCAAATAGATATATATAAAAAAAAGGAATTATCAGACAAAAAATGCGTACTTTTTATTATTATACAAATTATATTATATACTATACTTCCTTGTTCAACACGCTTGGTTAAATAATCAAAATATTAAAGGTTGGAAAACGTCAGAAGTCAGGAGCATAACATTTACATCAGAGCTATTCAACTATGTTTCTCGAAGTTCCAAATTTGCTGAACCACAATAAAACAAGGACCAGATCAGTACAAAGAAAATGTCAACATTAAAACAGATCTAAATCAGGACCAAACAAGGTCTAAAGCAGGATTAAACCAGGACTAAAATAGGACCCAATCAAGTAGGTATAGTATAGCATATAGTATAGTTTGCAGAATTTTAAGTTATAGAAGTGCTTTTTAGACTGATAACAACTGCACTGTGGATCTGAGTTAGCACACAGCTGGCTAGCTATGTGTCTATGTCTTTAAACTCTTAATATTTCACTTTATCAAAAAGCCTATGGCACTTTACAATGGGGCAATTTACTTCCAGGACAGGGCAAACTTCCAGTGTTGAGCTCCATTGAGCTAAAAGAAAAATAAGCTTTTAGCTCTATACCTTCTGCTTGTAATTTTGTTGCACTCAGTAAAGCATGGATATACCAAAAATGGATTGAAAATGTATACGCATTCATTGACATTATGTTCAAAACTACACAAATGATATGCTCCACCTCTTCATTGTAAAATTTAGCTGTAACAAGCAGCAGATTTTTTACTTGTTTTTATTGTTAGTGTAATCAGTTCAATTATGTAATAATTACACAAAATTGTCTCTGTTGCTGTTTATACCTGGCATCCAGGTTGTGCTGTCGTGGTCCGCCCATGTTTCGTGAGTTTCTGCAGTGCACTAGTGTAAATTGGGGAGTCAGAACTTCCTCTTCCCTTTTGCAAGACGCCGTGGTGGGAGAGACTGGTCATCCAATGTAATCCCGTGTTTTAAGTGCATTCTAATCATTATTTCACTTTTATTTTAGTCATTGTATTTCAATATTAAGCCCAAACTAAGCCTTTCATTTTATTTGTTTAATAATTTTATACTTTTAGGCGAACACAGAAAAGTGGGCTGGGATGGGTAGAGAAAAACAGAAATTGTTTGAGTACTTAAGCATCAGATGCAAGACAAAATAAGATTACTCAAACATTCATGAACCAACCCAAATACAACAAGTGAACACTAAAAACCTTTGCCCCTTTAACTTTGTGCAGAGAGAAACAGACTGTACAAACTATTCAGAGAAAACAATCTTACACCCCAGATTTAGGTAACTCACGTTGCTATAAATGTCCTGCTGACTCTAGTGCCCTTGTTTGTCCAGATATCTCAAACTGGCCTGCCTGACATGACACAATATCAGATGTGAAGTCACCCGAGGCTGTAGCGCCGGCTCTAGATGTTGTGATTAGCGCGCTCGTTGGCATCATTGCGGCGACGTTCTTCTGCACATATCACCAGTCAGACACTTTTGTAAACACACGCTTGTTTTTTTTCGTCGTTGGAACGGCTCTTGTGGGGTCACTGGGCTCCTCTGATGTCTCTGTTACGTCTGTTCCTCGTGAGCGCTTCCTTTTCCTCTTCCTGTTGCTCTGCCGCAGAATGCATGGACCTTCTCTCTCTCTCTCTCTTCGTCCCCTCCATCTATCTCACGACAATCTCTCACTCTCTCTCTCTCTCTCTCTATCCCCCACTTCTTTCTCTTCCTGTTGCTCTGCTTCTCTCTCCTCTCTCTTCTCTTCCGTCCCTCCATTTATCTCATGACAATCTCTCACTCTCTCTCTCTCTACTCCCCCACTTCTTTCCCTTCCTGTTGCTCTGCCTTTCTCTCTCTCTCTCCATCTAACTCCATCTCCTCTCTCCCTCTTCCTTTTACTGGAGATGCAAAGACATTCTCTCTTTCTCTCCTCTCCTCTGTCTCTCCCCCCTCCTCTCTTTCCCTCTCTCTCTTTTCCTCACTCTCTCTCCCTCTTTAACCCCTTTCTCTCTTCTATCTTTCTCCTCTATATCTCTCATTCTCCCCTTCTCTCTCCTCTCTCTATCCCTCCCTCCTCTCTTTCTCTCCCTCTCTTTTCTCTTTATTCTTTCTCTCTCTCTCCATATCTCCTTCTCTCTTTCTCCTTTCCTCTCTCTCTCCTCTCTCTCTCTGCCTCTCTCCCTCCTCTCTTTCCCTCTCTTTCTCTCTTTCTCTCTCTCTCTCTCTCTCTCTCTCTCTCCTCTCTTCTCTCTGCTCTCTCCTCTCTCTTCAACAAACTCATTTATCTTTCACTCTGTGTATTCCTTCCTCCTGTTGCTCTACCGCAGATGCATGGCTCTCTTCTCTCTCTCTCTCTCTCTCTCTCAATCTGTCCCCTGCGCATCTATCTCGCGACAATCTCTCACTCTCTCTCTCTCTCTACTCCCCCACTTCTCTCTCTTCCTGTTGCTCTGCTTCTCTCTCTCTTTCTCTCTCCATCCAGCTCTCAACCGTTTATTTGTCTTTTCTTTCTCTCATTCCTCCTTCTCCTCTCCCCCTTTCCTTTTCTGGAGATGCAAAGACAATTCTCTCTTTATCTCCTCTCCTCTGTCCCCCTTCTATCTTTATCTCTCCTCTCTCCTACCCTCACTCATCTTTCTTCTTCTCTCTCCCTCCTTTCCTTTCTTCTCTTCCTTTCTGTTTTCGGTCTCTCTCGTCCGTCTCTCTCTTGTTATCTCTCTCGGCTCTCTCCCTATCGTCTCTCTCTTCTGCCTCTCGCTCCCTCTTATTTCTCTCCCCTCTCTTTTTCTTTCCTCTCTCCTCTTCTTCTTTGGTCTCTCCTCGCTTTCTTTCTCTCTCCTTTCCTTTTTCCTTCTCTCTCTCTCTCTCTCATCCTCTTCTCCTCTCTTCTCTCTCACAACAAACTCATTTTATCTTCTACTATCCGTGTATTCCTTCTCCTGTTGCTCTCCCTAACCCTTCATTTCTTTTATCTTTCTCTTTTTTTATTCTCCACCTCTTCTCTCTCTATCTATTGCTCTAGCAACTGCGTGATTTTCACTTTTCTCCTTTCTTTCTCCTTCCCATCATCTTTTTCCTTTTTTATCTTTCTATTCTACTCTTTTCTCTTTCTTTCTGTTGTTACTTTCTTCTCTCTCCATCTATTTCAGTCTCATTTTTATCTTTTCTCTCTTTACTCCCCCTTTTTCTCTCTCCTTTTTTCCTCCTCCTGTCCAGCTGCAAGCATCTTCTCTTCTCGCTCTCTATCTCTTTCTCCCATCCATTCATCTTTCTTTTTCTAATCTCGTCATCTTTATGCTAGCTGCCATGGACCTCACTTTTTCTCTCTCCTTCTTCCCCCTCCCAACTCTTTTTTCCTCTTTCTCCCTTCCCCTCTCTCCTTTTTGCTCTCTTCTTCTCTCTCCCCCCTCAATCCCTCTCTTTTTCTCTCTCACTCACGCAGCTCTCATTCCTCCCTCTCCACCCCTCTATGTCTCTTTTCCTCTCGTCTCTTCTCCACCTTCTCTTTCTCTGTCCCTTTCTCACCCTCCTTCTCTACCCTCCCATCTCCTCTCCTCTTTCACTCCCTCAGCTCTTATTCTCCTTCTACCCTCTCATGTTCCTCTTTTCCCGTCTACTCTTCTTCCCTCCTCTTTCTCTCATCCTCTCACCATTCTCTTTCTCCTCTCTCTTCTCTCCCCTCACAAGCCTCCTCTCTGCGTCCCTGCTCTGTTTCTCTCATCTCTTCCATTGTTTGTCTTCTCTCTCTCTCCTCTCACCCCCTCTCCTCTCTCCCCCTTTTCCTCTCTTCCCCTCGCCCTCCTCATCAACCGCCCTCTACCGTCTTCTCTTTACCTTCACCCCTCTCTCCTTCCCTTTCCACGCTCCCATCCTCTTATCTGCCTCTCTCACCTCCCTCTCTCTCTTCTTCCCTCTCTCCTCACCGCACCCCTCCATCTCTCACCCTGATCTCCTTCCTGGCCCATTCCTCCCTCTTCTGCCCCCGCCTTCACCCTCTCTCTCTCTCCCTTTCCCTCTTTCACCCTCTCTCTAGGTCTCTCTCCCTTCCCCCCTCTCTCTCTCCCCTCTCTCCCTCTCTCTCTCCCCTCTTCCCCCCTCTCTCAACCCTCTCTCTCCTTTTCTCCTCTCGCTCTCCCCTCTCTCCCCTTCTCTCTCTCTCTCCCCTCTCGCACCTACCCTCTCTTTCTCCATCTCTCTCTCTCCCCTCTCTCTCCCCCCTCTCTCTCCCTCTCTTCTCCCCTCACCCCCCCTCTCTCTCTCCCTCTCTCCCCCCTCTCTCTCTTTCTCTCACTCTCTCTCTCTGTCTCCCTCTCTCTCCCTTCTCTCTCTCTCTCTCCTCCTCTCTCTCCCTCTCTTTCTCACTCTCTCTCTCTTTCTCTCACTCTCTCTCTCTCTTTCTCTCTCTCCCTCTCTTTTCTCACTCTCTCCCCTCTCTCTCACTCTCTCTTTCTCTCTCTCTCACTCTCTTTCTCTCTCTTTCTCTCTCTCTCCCTCTCTTTTCTCACTCTCTCTCTCTCCCTCTCTTTTCTCACTCTCTCTCTCTCTCTCTCTCTCTCTCTCTCTCTCTCTCTCTCTCTCTCTCTCTCTCCATTCTCTCTCTCCCTCTCTTTTCTCACTCTCTCCCCTCTCTCTCACTCTCTCTCCCTCTCTCTCTCTCTCTCTCTCTAGGTCACAAACACAGCACTGACATCTCCCCGGTGCTTCCCCTCTTGCTCGCTCTACCTGTCACACTTCCTGGGGCTGGTCGTGACTGACGACAGCGTGTCACCGCCAGCGTCCAGATGTAAACAAATTCAACACCGCACATTCTCCGGGTTACGGCTGTTTTTTTTGTGTTTTTATGGTGCAAAGTGGAAAAACACCATTGCCATTTTCACCTATGATGCACAAAGCTCTTAACCTGATTCGTGCAGAACAACTTCACTTCCTGATTCAATACTTAGAAACACACAGAGTTTTCAGGTGAGTCTGGAATGTTCCACAGTTTAGCAATACACTTATTTTGGCTTGTTTTGTTTCCACTAACAGGTCTTTTTGTTTGATCAGGGGTCTCATCAAAACAACTATAAAGCCTACATGAACTTCTTATAGATGCACTGTGAAGCTTTTTGACTAAAATTAGACTTGAATAAAAGCATGTTTTTTTGTCATTGATGTTTTTGATGCACAAAATGAATAATAATACCTTTACTCTGAGCAGGCTTACATGACCACAAAATGAGCTATTATTGTTTACTGGAAAATGCCCTTTTCCTGTTTGTTTAAATGGAGAAAAGTGTTCCTTTAGCTATGTTTTTTTACATTATGGCACGGCTATTCAACTTTGCGAGGGCCAGATTTTACAGGGGACCATGGCTTCTGGACCGAGTAGTTGCACAATACGTCATACTTTTTTTATACAAGGTTGTGCCAAATATTCACAGGAAAAGATTTGTTTTTATAGTGATAATAAGTAATGCTGTAGTCATATTTTTATTGCTCTAAATGTCCAAATCAACATTAAACCACATGACCAAATCTGAATCAGGAGAATCTCTGCATTAAACCAGAGTTAAACTGGGACTAAACCAGGTCTAAAGCAGAATTAAATCAGGACTGAAGTATGCACTGTAAAAAAAGACAATTTAAATTGAATAATGAGTGAATAAGTACTTAAAATAAGTCATATTTATCTTTGTTTGAGCATATTTTACTGTCTTCAAAGAAGATTTACCAATAAAACAAAGGTAAGTGGATTGTTTGGCTAAAAATATGAAAAATACAACATTTTCTTACTGGAAATGAGCAAAAAAAAAACAAAAAACCCAAAAAAACGAGAATACATTTATTATACATTTATTAGCAAATCTTTTAGACTCTGACACATTAAGAAATTAAAGTTGGTCACTATTTCTTGAGTAACTAAAGTTGCAAACAAGGAGAAAAAATGTTTTTGTAATATTTGAAAGTGAACTGAGGGCTGGATCAAATCCTTGAAGGGATAATTGGCACCCGGGCCTCAAGTTGAAAAGGCCTGCATTATAGTATAAACGTTAAGGTTTGTATAAAATGTATAATTACACTAGGCACAATGGCAGAAATGCTTGTACAGGATTTTACAGCTTATTTTCATCTGTAGTCGTAGGTTATGGGAGAGTAGATGGGCTACTCAACATGTTTTTAGTGGTAGGGAAACCAGAGCACCTGGATGAAACCTACACAGACACAAAGAAAACATGCAAACTCCGTATGGCGTCAGACAGCTATCTTTAACCTGAGCATGCAGAACATCACCGTGCGCAGTAAACAAGAATTGAGAGCGTGTAATTTAATATGAGCGCTAACTTCTTGAAAACAGCTCGCGCAGACAGAGCCTACGAGCACTGTTTTTCTTTCACTGCGCTCAAAATGATAACACCGCGCGGTATTTTAATTTCAGTGCACTGTTTGTATCTCAGTGCGATGTTTGATTCTTTTGCTTTGCTTCTATCTGAGCGCGCTGTTATTTTTCATTCATGATGTGACGTCATTAAATAACACAGTCTCACAAGATGGCGTACTTTTACCATGACACAAAAACAGCATATTTTGAGCACAAGTTCACAGCTGTTTTAGTACTTATGTTACGCCGTGCATTTAGCACGATATGAAAAAGCGTAAAAATGGCACGAGGTTTCACAGCGTCAAAATAGGAAAAGTTTTGGTTGCAGCCACGTGGGGACATTTTCTTCAGGTGAAACGGGTAGGTTTAGGCATAAAGTTACTAAAATGTGTAAGATTAGGTCTGGGGCTTGGGGCAGGTTAAGATTAGATCAGGATTTCATTAATATTCATAAATAAGAACACGTCTTAACAACCACCATTGAAATGAATGGGGACTGTGACGCGTACCATAATTACGCAAAACAGCTGTGAACTCGTGCTAATCATACCTAATGTCGTGGTAAATGTACGCTTTCTGTGAGATCGGGCTCCATTAAAACAGGAGCTGCCATCCATCACAGACTCACAGATTGCGAAAGTGTGGAGATCTGACAGCTGGAAGTTTTTGCTGGAAGTCTACTGTCCCAAATTTGTGACGTCACAGGTAGATCTCTGGATCTTTTACACTGCTTTTAGTTTCTAATACATCAGATCCTAAAATAAAGGTTCTAAAGGAACTGTATGTAAGATGCACAACTAGTGGTTTTAATAATAATAATAATAATAATAATTCATCACACTTATATAGCCGCTTTTTTGGACACTCAAAGACGCTTTTAAAAAGATATACAATCACAAATGAACATGGGTTGGCCAGATTGTGAAATGGCCCACACATGAAGCTACTGACCAATCAAGAAAAAGATTTGCTATGAATCGTGGGTAATAGCCAGAAAGTCACTTTCCCAGACACCAGACTCTTTGTCATGGTTTGTTCCCAAATATTGCTTTTTAACACAATGTGGGAGGAGCCTAATGAGAACTGTGTAGAAACAAGTGCATGAGCCAATCACAGACTGTTGTATCTGTGTCCTGGAGCAACGTCAGCTCAAACTCAAACATGTTCCTGATGGTTTAAAATTAACTTCAGGTTCTAAGAAACCAAACTGGCAACCCAAACAAGAGAGTCTGTGAGGCTCATTCTGCTTTCTGATTGGATAATAAATGTAAACATCAACAAAGGACATCATGTCCATTGCTTTTTTATTTTAAGAACTCAGAATTACATTGACTTTCAGTGAAAATAATAGCATATTTGGACTTGTTGACCTTGTATCCTTGGACTCATATAATTCATATGAAATCTGACATCAAAATCTTTTTGTTGTTTAAAAAAGCAATCAAAATGCAAAAAATACATCATAATTGCTCTTGAAGTTTTCTTTTCTTTACACAAACTTAACCTGGAATGTCATGGTTGTAACATTTTTGTGCAAAAGACCAACCGGCCAAACCATTGGGGGGTTTTCACAGATGAAAAATGAAACGTTGACTCTGTTGCCATAGTAACAAACAATTCAAAACCAAAATGTGACATCTTTTGCACCGCTAAACGTCCTTCAAATGGCATTAAACAGGAAGCCCGTGAACAGAAAATGTCAAAGTGTGAAACATCTCCATGGAGACGAAGAATTACACTGTGCAGCTTTAAAATCAAAACCACAAACAACACTGTAAATCAAAATGTTACTGATTTGTGCCTTTAACATAACACTTTCTGATCCCATCATGAAATGTAAAAAATAAAAACACAAAGTTGGTGTAGTGCAGTTTGAAACAGACTTTTGCACTGATTACAAATACATTTATATAATTACCTGGTAAACTCAGAAAGGTTTGTGGATTTGTGTTGAGTATGGCATGTTTTAACTTAATTTGTGAATACTTCTTGTAAGCATAAGTTATAGTTTCACATGAATCAAGAACAAGTTTGTGAAGAAAAGTTTGAAAATATGTTGAAAATAACAGAAAGTAGTTCAGACTGATGGCATCACACTAGGCAGATGTGCACAGAAAAACTATTTTTATGAGCCTGTACTTACATTTAACACAATAAGTGTGAATGTATTTTTATGTCTGAAGTAAAGAGAGTCTTTTACATTAGAGGAGTTTTAGTCTAAAACAGACCAGGGGAAAACTGTGTCTCTCTGACTTTTTAAATGTGGATATCGACTTTGGAGCATGTCCTAATGATATCACAATAAATGGTTAAAATAGTATATTAAAAACCATTGTTTTACAAAAATGTGTTTGTCCGAGTTCAAAAATGGCCCACAAAGAAAAATAATTGCCCATCCCTGGACTAAAACACGGCTGCTACAACTCCCTTGCAGGAAGTACATTTTAATTCTAAAAGATGGATAAGCGGCGATAAAATCTGCAAAAAGTTCAGTGAAATTTTAATCATAATGATCTTAACTTTGTTTAAGTGAAATTAGTAGTTCAACATGTCATTGGTACTTAAACTAGAAAAACAAACAAACGTTGATGTACTGCAGCGCAGGAGATATATACTCGCTTTAAGAAGGAAAACGTGTTTGTAAAGTAATATTTTTTAAAATGTAGGGAACAGAAACTACAGAATATCACCAGACTAAACTCTAAGGTCCCACAATTTTGTGAATAATTTAGCTTTAAATGTATTTTCTGTGGTATTTAGGAATAAACTGTAGATTGGTTTGTAAAACACAAAATTAATGTCAAACAGTTTAGAAATAGAAAGAAGTCCATTTACTTCCTGCAGAATTGATAAGCCCCGCCTCTTCATTGTAAGATTTTAAAGAGAAATTAAATGCAGAGTCAACTTTTTTTCACTGTCAAACTGTGTACAGTATATGGGGTCAGAATTGACAGGCCAGTAAACAACTTAGTGCTATACAGCTTCCGCAGCTGCAAAACCTCTCGTCAGGACCCGGATCGCTCCCACACAAGACTCACCATCATTCACAAGCTCACGGTTCATATTTGGTGCTGTCAGTCCAAAGTCTGTTCAGACCCACTGGGCGTCTCTCACTTTTGCAAGTCTGTTTGAGGTGCAGTTGTGGGCGAAATAAGTCCGCACATGCTTTACTATGAGTCTGAATTCTTTAAAGAAATCACAATTAAATACAGACAAATGGGCGGGGATAGGTGGTAGGCGAGGACAGGATTTTTCTGAGCACTCGATCATCAACTGCAGGACAATACGAGATTACTCAAACATGCAGGAATCATTCTTAATACAACTTTGAGTAAACTAAAAATAAGAAAAGGCAGTTATCTAAAGTTTGCATTACTCCGGTGCCATATTTCTTGACAGATACCAGCAGCTCTGAGGATCAAGGGGATCAAATGCTGGTATCTCTCTAATAAGCATAAATCATTCTTAATAAACCGTTTGTTTTATTATGATTTAAGTCTATGTTTGTGGTTTACCAGGTTAATAAATGTGTGGTTGTTGTAAAACATATTTCAGAAGCATGTATTTCATCTTCAATATTATTCACTACATTAAAAATCTGTTGAAAGTCATCTGATGTGGGCCAAAGTTCACATACTGCATATCAAAGTCTGAAGGGATTTTCGACAATAGTAACAGGTCTTTGACAGTTGTTTATGTGACTCAAATGTGGTGGTGTTAAATCAGTGCTTTCGTGTGCGTCAGGACCATGTTGTTGATAGTGTGACAGACTTTTTCCCACCGACAGGAAACACAATCTATTCTGTGTTCACTCTCAGGTTCACCGTTTCAACCTTTAACCTGCTTTTCTCTCTCTGATGCAACTCAACTCAACATTTTGCTTTAGTGAGGTAATTTGATCAAAACTATGTAAACCCTGAATAAAACAAAATATATAGGTTGTTTAATGTAAAGAAAAATGTTCTCCCAAGCCCGAAGTTTTTCAGAAATTGTTTTGAAGATGTAAAAGTCAGACTTTTTACTAAAATCAATCAAATTCATTCATTTCACGTGCAGTTTGCCCTGTGGTATGGCTGGGAGGGAGTCCTGGGGTGGATGGTGGTCGGGTCGCTCTCTGGGTCTGGTGGTCGTCCCTTGTGGCTCCTCAGACGTGTCCCTGGTGGCTTTCGTTTGGGTTCTCTCGCTGCCTTTTTGAGTTCTCTTGCTCATGGGCGGGCGGGTGGATGGATGCCGGGGCGAGTGTGGTCTCCTTAGCCGAGGTGGCAAATAATAAACAAAGACTAAATAGGATTCTGGAACAATGACATAATAAAAAGGCTGTACAACACAAACATACACAAAACACACAAGTCACACACACACTCATACACTCAGATCATGGGACCAGAGGGAGGAAGGGGGAAAGAGAAGGGTGCCCTGTCTAGGCTACCCCATGTACATGGGACACAGCCTTGGTATATAGATAGACAGTCAGTTCTTAGTGTTTGGCTCTACTGGGTGCCTGTTGAAAGTTTTACTAATGTGTATTTGCTTGTCCAGCTCCTGCCTGCTTCCTGCCGATCGTAAGCCAGCCTGCCTGCCACTCTGCCTGCCTGTCAGCCTCTGCTTGCCTGCCTGCCTCTCTGCTTCCTTGCCTGTCTTTCTGCCACTCTGCTTGCCTGCCTGCCTGCCTGCCCCCCTCCATGCCAACCTGCTTGCAAAATTATTGTAAAATAAACATTTTGTCTATTTGAGGTCGACTGTTTCTGGGTCCTATCTTGAAACGTGACAGTACAAACTGGCAATATGGACCCAACAGATTCGGCTTCTGTGAACCCAGTTGACCCTGAGCCAAAGGACCCAATTGTCCGAGCAATTACTAATCAAGGGTCCATAATTGGACAACATGACCAGCTGTTACGAGGCCTAATGGAGAGTCAACAAACCTCTGCCAACCAGATTGCTCAGCTCAACGCCATGGTACAGCAACTTACAGTGAGTCTCGCTGGAACACAAGCCACCGCTCAACCAGCTGCCGCAGCTCATCCTCCTGCACCTCCATTCCAGCCCGCCAGAGAATCCCATGTGCCAGACCCAGAACACTATGCAGGTGACATGGGAAAGTGTGGGGCATTTCTCCTCCAGTGTTCTTTAGTTTTTAGTCAAAAACCCTATACCTACGCCACTGATTGGTCCAAAATTGCCTTTGTAATGGGTTTGCTCCAGGGAAAAGCTTTGGACTGGGCCTCAGCCAAGTGGCAAAATGATATTATTATTCGCAACAATTTCGCTGCATTTGAAGATGAGCTTAGAAAAGTGTTTGACCATCCTGTTCAGGGAAAGGAGGCCTCTAAAAGGCTTCTCTCCATCCAGCAAGGAACTCGCAGCGTTGCCGAATATTCAGTTGAATTTAGAACACTCGCTGCTGAGGCAAAATGGGATGATGTGGCTCTTCAAAGTGTGTTTGTGAATGGTCTGTCAGAACAACTAAAAGATGAGCTTGCACTTAAAGATGACTCTAATGACCTTGATTCTCTGATTAGCACTGCTATTCGACTTGACAACCGGCTTCGTGAGCGCCGCAGAGAACGTACCAGCCGCCATATTTCCTCCACCTCCACTGCTCGTCGCACACCACCTGGCAACCCAGCTGTGAGCCCTGCTTTTGCCCCAGGTCAGTCCAATCATGCGGCATCTGATGAGGAACCAATGCAGCTAGGTCGAGCTAAGCTAACTCCTACTGAGCGACTGCGCAGAATGCAAGCTGGTGAGTGCATTTACTGTGGAAAACTTGGACATTTTCTTGCTACTTGCCCATCTCGACCAAAAGACAGGGCTCATCAGTGAACATGGGGGCACTGGTGAGCCACACCACTCTCCCTTCGAACCCCACCACTAAGATGCTACTTCCTGCCACACTTTATGTAAATGAAATTTCCCTGCCTTTGACTGCCCTTGTTGATTCTGGTGCGGAGGAGAACTTTTTGGACAGTAATCTTGCCCAGCAGGCTGGTTTAGAAATGGTGCTTTTGAAAGATCCCTTGACTGCAACGGCTCTAGATGGAAGACTCCTCTCAAAGGTAACACACTGCACCCAACCAATAAAATTATTACTATCTGGCAACCACCAAGAAACGTTACATTTTAAAATAATATCTTCTCCACACTCACCAGTGATCCTTGGTTATCCCTGGTTAAGAACACACAACCCTCATTTTGACTGGGCAAATGCTAAATTGTTAAGCTGGAGTTCTTTCTGTCACTCCTCTTGTTTGAAGTCAGCCCTTCCAAGTTCCAGTTTGGTAAAACCTCAAACTGAACCACCAGATCTAACTAATGTCCCAACTGCATATCATGACCTCGCTAATGTTTTCAGTAAAGACCGTGCACTGTCTTTGCCTCCCCACAGGCCATATGATTGTGGAATAGATCTCCTTCCTGGTGCCCCTCTGCCTTCCAGCCGACTGTACAACCTCTCTCGACCTGAATATGAGGCCATGGAGAAATACATCAATGACTCGCTTGCTGCAGGTATTATCCGCCCTTCATCCTCTCCTGTTGGTGCAGGTTTTTTCTTTGTTGGAAAAAAAGATCTCACTCTTCGCCCTTGCATAGACTACAGAGGCTTAAATAACATCACTATAAAGAACAAATATCCACTTCCACTCCTAGACTCTGCTTTCCAACCTCTGCACAATGCCACCATCTTCTCCAAGCTAGACTTAAGAAATGCATACCATCTAGTACGAATACGAGATGGGGATGAGTGGAAAACTGCTTTCAAAACACCTCTTGGGCATTTTGAATATTTGGTCATGCCATTCGGGCTCACAAACGCACCTGCTGTTTTTCAAGCTATGATCAATGACGTACTAAGAGACTTTCTGAATCGCTTTGTCTTTGTTTATTTAGACGATATCTTGATTTTCTCTTCATCTCCAGAGGAGCATATGGTCCATGTTCGCCAAGTTCTGCAAAGATTACTTGAGAACAAGCTCTACGTCAAGGCTGAAAAGTGTGAATTCAACGTCCAGTCCGTAAGCTTTTTAGGCTATATCATCGGCTGTGGGCAGGTGAAGCCAGACCCATCCAAAATCCAGGCAGTGGCAGATTGGCCAAGACCACAAAACCGTAAGCAGCTACAAAGATTTCTTGGCTTTGCAAATTTTTACCGCCGCTTTGTCCGGAATTACAGTCAATTAGCTTCACCTTTAACTCGGCTGACCTCCTCTAACCTCAGTTTCATTTGGGATTTAGATACTGAGCAGGCTTTCCAGAATCTTAAGCGGCAATTCACCTCTGCTCCAGTTCTTGTACATCCAGACCCTGCACTGCAATTTATAGTGGAAGTGGATGCCTCTGATAGCGGTGTGGGTGCAGTGTTGTCTCAGCGGTCCCCGTCAGACCAGAAATTACATCCTTGTGCATTTTTCTCACGAAAGTTATCCTCAGCAGAGCGTAATTACACTATAGGGGATCGTGAGTTACTGGCAGTCAAGTTGGCACTGGAGGAGTGGCGCCACTATCTGGAAGGCGCTGAAGTTCCTTTCATTGTGTGGACTGATCATAAAAATTTGTCATACATTCAATCTGCAAAACGTCTTAATTCTCGACAGGCAAGATGGGCACTGTTCTTCGGACGTTTCAACTTCACAATCACTTACAGACCAGGCACTAGGAACACTAAACCTGATGCTCTTTCCCGACAGTTTTCCTCCACAGACTCACCTGATCCTGTTGAGAGCATTGTCCCTTCATCCTGTGTGGTTGCTTCAATCACCTGGGAAATAAAATCCAAAGTCCAGGAGGCACAGGCAACAGATCCAGACCCAGATTGTCTTTATGTCCCTCAATCTGTGCGTTCTCAGGTCCTCCAGTGGGGGCATGATTCCAGCTTCGCCTGCCATCCTGGGATGGGTCGTACTCTAGTCTTGCTGCGACGACACTTCTGGTGGCCTACTATGGAGAGAGACACTCGTGACTATGTTCTAGCCTGTACTGTCTGCGCCAGAAACAAGACTTCGAATCAAAAACCAGCTGGACGGCTTCATCCCTTGCCGGTCCCCTCTCGTCCGTGGTCACACATAGCGATTGATTTCGTCTCTGGACTTCCTGTCTCTCACGGTAAAGCAGTCATTCTGACAATCATAGATCGATTTTCAAAGTCTGTTCACTTTGTTCCACTCGAGAAACTGCCGTCTGCTCTGGAAACAGCAGACCTATTAGTCCAACATGTCTTCAGACTTCATGGCACGCCGCTGGACATCGTCTCTGACAGGGGGCCCCAATTCATTTCCCAAGTTTGGAGAGGTTTTTGTCAAGCTCTTGGCGCTAAGGTGAGCCTCTCTTCAGGATTCCATCCTCAAACCAATGGTCAATGTGAACGGGCAAATCAAAATTTGGAGGCCTCTCTTCGCTGTGTGGCATCACAGAATCCTTCGGATTGGAGTTTATACTTACCGTGGGTTGAGTATGCACACAATTCTCTCCCTTCTGCATCTACTGGTATGTCTCCATTTGAATGTGCCCTTGGATATTTACCTCCTATGTTTCCAGAACAGGAGAGAGATGTCGCTGTCCCCTCCGTAAAGGATCATATCCTGCGTTGCCGTCATATCTGGAACTGCACTAAAGCTGCCTTGCTTCGCTCTGTTGAACGCAATCGTCAAATAGCAGATAAGCACCGGATTCCGTCCCCATCTTACCAACCGGGACAAAAGGTTTGGCTTGCAGCTAAGGACATTCCGTTAAAGGTAGAGTCTAAGAAACTTGCACCCAGGTTTATTGGCCCATTTGAAGTTGACAAGATCATAAATCCTACTGCTATCCGTTTGAGATTGCCTCCATCTATGAAAATCCACCCAACCTTTCATGTTTCTCAGCTGAAACCATTTCATGAGAGCCCTCTCTGCCCTCCAGCCGAACCCCCTCCTCCCGCCCAGATCATTGATGACCATCCTGCATTCTCGGTCCGTCGTTTGGTGGATGTCCGGCGCCGTGGTCGCGGATTTCAGTTTCTGGTGGATTGGGAGGGGTATGGGCCAGAGGAACGATCTTGGGTGTCCCGTAACCTCATCCTGGATCCTGCTCTGATAGAAGAGTTTTACCGTACCCATCCTGGCAAGCCTGGTGGTCCGCCTGGAGGCGGTCATTGAGGTGGGGGTACTGTCACATGCTGCTCCTCCTGCTGTCTGTCTCCCTCTGTGTTCCCTCCTACATGGGTGTGGCTGCAGTAGCTCTCCATCTCACACCTGTCTGCAATCAAGCCAGTTTAAGAGGAGCAGCTCCACAGCAACTCCTCGCCAGTTTGTCTTTCATCTAACACAGTCAGTTCTTAGTGTTTGGCTCTAGGTGCCTGTTGAAAGTTTTACTAATGTGTATTTGCTTGTCCAGCCTGCCTGCCTGCCTGCCTGCCTGCTTCCTGCCGATCGTAAGCCAGCCTGCCTGCCACTCTGCCTGCCTGTCAGCCTCTGCTTGCCTGCCTGCCTCTCTGCTTCCTTGCCTGCCTTTCTGCCACTCTGCTTGCCTGCCTGCCTGCCTGCCCCCCTCCATGCCAACCTGCTTGCAAAATTATTGTAAAATAAACATTTTGTCTATTTGAGGTCGACTGTTTCTGGGTCCTATCTTGAAACGTGACAGTTAGCTGTTAGCCTAAGACATGTTAGCCTGTTTTAGCTGGTCAATCCAACACAGTCTCTAGATTGCATACTTTTACCACGACACAAAAACAGCATATTTTGACTACGAGTTCACAGCTATTTTTAGTACTTATGTTACGCCGTGCATTTAGCACGATATGAAAAG